>OX465396.1:13676406-14876406 GCA_950005105.1 Lycophotia porphyrea | reverse complement strand
AGACCAGTTGGGAACAATAAGAACGACCGCGCGGTGCAAACGTAATGTAAATAAGAACGATTTGAAATCTTTAAAATATTCGTTTCATATAAAATATTTAGTTAGTTCATCATCTGCCTACCCTTTTCCGCACCATGTTGGAGTTGGCTTCCAGTCTAACTGAATGCAGAACTTAACTTATAAATAGTTTAATATTTACTTAATTATAAGCATTTTTTCATATTTTTCGGTGATAACATATTGTGTTTCTCGCAAAAATAAAATTCAAAATGATAGTTGTATTTCCGATTTAAAACTCGTTTATATTTACACCGCGCGCTTGTGCCTGTTCCTCAGGGCAACCGATCGCGAGGTCATGAGTTTGATGCACTATTGACTAATATATATCCCCGCGCTAGCAATTATATTACCCTCGATGTAACTTACTTTAGGTAGGTACTAAAAGGTACCAGCAACTACTAGTAACTAAGTTATGGTTGTAAGATAGGCCGTCGCTCCATGTTAAATACTGGTATTCAGCTGCATCCAGTTAGACTGGAATAAAAGTACACTACCTACACGAACGGAACTGACTTATTTAGCTATAAGGACTGAAGGTAAGTGCCGTTAAAATAGACAAAATTAACTACAGAACGGTGTGGTGCAATACAATTTTGTTTTTTCAATCTATTGATCAATAATTATGAGTAATGTACATAATCATAATGAATTTAATCATGATTGATACGTAAGTTAACATTTTGACCAAAGGCGTTAGCCATCAATCATGAATTGATGACAGGACCGAGACTTGGAACCCCGTGTAGAAAAAGCACCTGCATTCGAGCGCCGCAATTATTAGTTAACTAAAAAAGGCTCTTTTTTTTGGATGGGAAATCACCTAATGACTTCTCCCGCTTTGGGCAGAGCGGAAGGGAGTGTCAGACTTGTACTGACTAAAACCCATCCATGTTCCTTCCTTGCCCTTTGTGTTCCAGGGCCGCGGTATCTCTTTCGAACAGCCCCGCAGCCCAAAGCAGTCATCAATCGTGAATTGATGAAAGGCCCGAGACTCGGAACCTCGTGTAGAAAAAGCACCTGCATTCGAGCGCCGCAATCATTAGTTAAATAATTAAAGCTTTGCCCAACACTGCCACAGAGTAGACACTCTCAAACCAACACAGTAAACAAAACTAGTATCTAGGTAAAACATAAAAGCAAAACTTCCATAAAACTTTTAAAGTACTCAAACTGCAGCTTCGAATCTTTTCCCTCTGGCCGCAATCGATACTGCTGTCGAATCGGCCGCTCCGAAGCGTCGGTTCGGCAATTCGCCGTTTATCCGGTTCAGTTTCGATCCATCCGGTCGACTTTTTGATTCCCCGAAGGCTTCAAGTTCGGTAAAATGTATTCATTCTTGCTGGAGTACTGATTTGAATGGGAATTGGGTGAGATGATGCAGGATTTGGTAAAGGTTAGCATTGAATCGGATTGTTTGGTAATTATGAGATGAATACTGAATTTGGATATTATTTACTACTTGCCTATCAGGGGAAACTGAATTTCCGATTCAGCGTTCCTGTATAATTCATGGGGAAGGAACCTCTACTAACTCTTGAAAGGTTTTACCAGTCGGTGAAAATGTCAGATAAACTTATTTTTAATTTGTAATTCTTTTAACTTCTAGAGTAAGAGTATACTTCCAAGTTGGTTCCATAGAAATATTGACATGATCTGATCATGGACTTCGGAGATATAGAACGGAACTCTTCAATAATAGACAGCAAATCTGTCGTGATCGCTGCAATCGCTTGGATGTTTATTGTTTACACAACACCACAACATTACATCACGCCTGTAGCTCTGAGGGGGTACGTAGATGTATACAGCAGACCCTCATTTCGACAGATATGTATGTTAAGACCCATTTTATTATGGATAACCCTATTACCATGATATGTAGTGTTAACAATGTAAAATAAATGTATAGCAAATATTTGTATAGGATATTAAATCAAAAAAGGAAAAATAAAAAATCGGTGACTTTTGTTTGTTTGATTCAGTTATTTGCCACCGACTTCTGAAGCTAACTTTATTTTTCACTTTTTTTGTGTTTTGAAGTATGTTTTATTTTTTGGAAAAAAGTATTTTATTATGAACCTTGTCACACAGTACACCTCGGCCAGTTTCAGGATACTAAAATACTTTTTGTCGGGGCAGTAAGTTCCTTTCAGATAATTTCCAACCCCCTCGCAAGAGAAACCGCAGACAAAAGCTAGACAATAAGGGCTGGAGGGGACACCGACGCTTAAACGGCTACCACATATTCAGTACATAGGAATTTTTTTTCGGTAACAAAAAAAAAAATTCAACAACTCCGGGAGTGCCGACAGAAGAGAAAATTTTTTTTTCAAGTATTTGGTTCACTTTAAAAAAATATTTTTGTTTGTGTGTTTAAGTCTTTACTTATACTTTTGACTACACACTGTATTTTTTTGGGCCTGTAATATGTAGCAATACGGCTAACCCTTATACCGATACCGATACCGTTAAACTACCTCTTCTTCTTCTAGTTTAACGGTATCGCAAGTTCAATGAACATCTCAAAAATGCCCAACGCGCCTAAAGAAGTTTTCACTTCAAAAACAGTAATACGTGGTTAAAGTTTTGGCATCGGTATCCCTTCCATCCTGTATAAGTGTTTTTTTTTTGTAAACATAGCTTGCCGAAACTCAAGTGCCATGTAAAGACTATTCAATAGCTCAGTTTTCGTTACAAGAGAAAACCATTAAAAGTGGAAACTCATTAAAGTTCATAATGATTTCCTATTCCGTGCAGAGATTGGGAACAAGCGCGTTAGCGGCACTTAGCCGTGTGTCACACCGATGTGTAACTTAACCCAAATCAACGCTCACTTTTGTTCATTTTTGGCTATATATTTTTTTTTTTAAGAATTAAATGTGAACGTGGAATGAAACAATCTGATGTGAACAGAGTGAACAAAATAAACAGAGTGATACATTTGATATAAATTTTGCCGATGTCAAAAAACATTTTCTTCTATTTTTCAGTCAGAAAATAGATAGAAACCAAATAATAAATGATACGAGTAATAGACGACGTTTTTGGCATTTTTTTTCATTAGACAGGAATCGAATGAAAATTAAATTTGCCGCTGCGGCTGCAGAGAACCTCAAGCGGCGTAAATATAGAAACCTGTGTGGTAACTATATTTTCGAGCCGTTTGGGGTTGAAACTCTAGGGCCGTGGGGTCCGAGTGCTCATAGCCTATTTAAGGAAATTTCGAAACGCCTAGTTGACGCTTCCCGTGACCCAAGGGCTGGCTTTTACTTTGGCCAGAGGCTAAGTGTTGCCATACAACGTGGCAACGCCGCCAGTCTCTTGGGCACGTTACCATCTGACAGCGTTGAGGAGGAGTTTTTCGATGCCCTTTTATAGTTTGTTGTTAGTTTATCTATTTTAGTTTAAAAAAAAGTAAAAAGCGTCAAATTGACAGCACGTATTTTTATCTTCTCGAATTTTAATTTATTAATAATATTTTATTTTGGTTTTCATGTCAGTGGATTGCCGGTGTGTTTGAAGTTCCACGCTGAGCACAAAACGCGCGACGCTTGGCTCCTCCTCGCCTGCAGCCGTTGCAGGGGCTGTGCTGCAAATTCTAATTTATTAATAATATTTTATTTTGGTTCTCATGTCAGTGGATTGCCGGTGTGTTTGAAGTTCCACGCTGAGCACACGACGCGCGACGCTTGGTTCCTCCTCACCTGCAGCCGTTGCAGGGGCTGTGCTGCAAATTCTAATTTATTTATAATATTTATTTTGGTTTACATGTCAGTGGATTTTCGGTGTGTTTGAAGTTCCACGCTGAGCACACGACGCGCGACGCTTGGCTCCTCCTCACCGGCAGCCGTTGCAGGGGCTGTGCTGCAATGTTTTCATTGGCGGCCCGCTCTGAACCCTCAACCTGACAACGCTTTTTGTTTTTTTTTTTTATTATTTTTTTGTTTTTCCAAATTGTGTTTCTGTGTCTGTAATCTTTGTTTTATATTAATTTAGTTAATTATATTTATTTTGTTTAGCTTTATGTCTAATAGTAGCAGCGATGTGGTGGGTGATAGTGCATGTCAATCTTCAACATCGTTGACGACCCTCGAGAGATGCCCGCTTTGTACCCAAGCACGATTTTTTAAAGGTAAGCGGGGTCTGAATGTGCACATTGGAAAAGTACATAAAGTACAAAACGCACCGACTTCAGACCCTGTTATAACACCCTCACCTATATAGCACAGGCAATTTCCTCTATTGACCCACTTTGGAAAACCCTTTCAAAATCCAAAAACTCCGTTCCTGTATTAAAGCGAGTTCCCCGAGGCGCTAGACCGCTTGTAGCACAAAACTTAGCAAGTTGCGTGCGCTGTGCCGTCCGGGAGAACTCGCTAAGTGCTTGGGAACAACTGTTCACCTTCCCTTACCGAATTCTTCACGTGCAAAAGAATTTGGCAACCAAAAAATCTTTAACATCACAAATTAAAGAAAATTGTAATATTTCGGCTCAAGTTTTAGACACAAAATTATCGGCACAGAGATATACGCCCTCAAGAGGTATATCCCACCTGGTGGAAACGAAGTTAGGGGAAGGTGACATTAGCGGTGCAGCCAGGATTCTCTTTAGCAGCGATGTGGTGGCACCGTGCTCTCCAGAAACACTCGCGGCTCTGGAGTCCAAACACCCCGCCCCAGCGGATGGCCTTTCCTTTCCCGACCCTCCTGATTCGGACTTGCATTCCCTCACCATTACAGGTCGAGAGTTGGTCATAGCCGTTTGCTCCTTCCGGAGTGGCTCCGCAGGTGGCCTCGACGGCCTAAGTCCTCAGCATCTAAAGGACTTAATATGTTCAGGCGCCGGGGAGGCTGGTGAGTTGCTCTTGAAGGAGCTTACGGCTCTTATTAACCTTATGCTCTCCGGCAAGGTAAACGAGTCCGTCATCGACGTTCTGTACGGGGCCAATCTATGTGCCCTGCGCAAAAAGGATGGCGGAATTCGTCCCATTGCCGTGGGAACTACCTACCGTCGTATGGCAGCCAAGATTTGCTGTAAATTTTATGGTGAGGCTGTTTCGAAAAAATTTCAGCCCCTGCAGCTTGGATACGGCTCTAAAGGGGGCTGCGAGGCTGCCGTACACGCTTTGTCGACCTACCTAAATTCTGGCAAAGGTGAGGTCATCCTGAAGGTTGACATAAAGAACGCCTTCAATTCAGTGAATAGGGACACCTTGTTAACAGAAACTAAAAAAGAATTACCCCAAATTTATAGTTTTCTTTGGCAATGTTACAGATACCCATCTAAATTACTGTATCGGGACAACCTTTTGGAATCTGCTGTTGGCTGTCAACAAGGTGACCCCCTCGGGCCAGTGATTTTTAGTTTAGCTATTCACCCAATTGTTCGACAGCTAAATTCCAAATTTAACGTTTGGTATCTAGATGATGGAACCTTGGGGGGCGATGTAGATTCTGTTTTAAAAGATCTAAATTTCCTAAAAAATGAACTTCATTCCATTGGCCTCGACCTCAACCTTTCAAAATGTGAAATTTATGTAGCGGACAGTACCGACAGACAACAGACTCTATCAAAATTTAACGCCATAGCCCCCGGCATCAAAATTACAGAAAAAAGCTCTCTTCGTCTCCTTGGGTCTCCCATCTTTGAAAATTCTTTTCCCGATTTTATCGAGGAAAAAATTCAAAATTTCAATGATGTTTCGGAAAGATTGCTCGAAATTAACATACATTCGGCCATCACAATAATTCGTTACTGCTGTTTCAGTCCAAAATTGACGTATTTCCTTCGTGCTTCCCCTTTATGGAAGCACACTCCCCTTTTGGACAAAATGGATGAAATTATCAGACATACTCTAACGTCAATTTTAAATGTGGCTTTGGACGACCGAGCTTGGGCACAAGCTACTCTTCCTATTCGCATGGGAGGACTCGGCGTCCGCAAAATTTCCAGTATTAGTTTACCGGCTTTTATATCCTCGGTCCACGGCACTAAGAAATTAATCAGGAATATCCTGTCTTCCACACTGATTGATTTTGATGTGCCGTGCATGCCCGAGGCTATCGATGCTTGGAAACTCGCTTGCCCGAATACTGAAGAACCCGACCATCCATTTTCCCAGAGACGGTGGGACGAGCCGCTCTGCAGAGTAGTTCAGAGCAATCTGCTGAACACATCTGCTACTACTGCTGAGCGTGCGCGCCTGCGGGCTGTGGGTGAGTGGGAGTCGGGTCTTTGGCTTCACGCACTACCGTCGTCGAGCATAGGCACATTGTTCGACGACACAACCTTCCGCCTCGCTGTTTCTTTACGCCTTGGTGCCGCTTGCTGTTCTCCTCATCGCTGTCACTGCGGTGAAGCTGTCAACAACCTCGGTCACCACGGCCTGTCATGCAGCCGAAGTGCGGGCCGTTTTGCACGGCACGCAAATATAAACGACATTATCCGACGAGCTCTTGTCACCGTCGGCGTCCCAGCTGTTTTAGAACCCAATGGCTTGGCACGCGACGATGGCAAGAGACCGGACGGCATGTCTTTGTTTCCTTGGAAGATGGGTAGGCCTTTAGTGTGGGACGCAACATGCGTCGATACTCTTGCGCCATCCCATCTTCCAAGCTCATCGTGCTGTGCTGGTGCTGCCGCTGCGGCTGCAGAGAACCTCAAGCGGCGTAAATATAGAAACCTGTGTGGTAACTATATTTTCGAGCCGTTTGGGGTTGAAACTCTAGGGCCGTGGGGTCCGAGTGCTCATAGCCTATTTAAGGAAATTTCGAAACGCCTAGTTGACGCTTCCCGTGACCCAAGGGCTGGCTTTTACTTTGGCCAGAGGCTAAGTGTTGCCATACAACGTGGCAACGCCGCCAGTCTCTTGGGCACATTACCATCTGACAGCGTTGAGGAGGAGTTTTTCGATGCCCTTTTATAGTTTGTTGTTAGTTTATCTATTTTAGTTTAATAGTTTTTAATTATCAATGTATATAGTTAATACAATAATTAAAAATTAAAAATATATTTTTAGTTTAATAGTTTTTAATTATCAGTGTATATAGTTAGTTTAACCTAATAAAGTTTATAATTTCAAAGAAGTAGCTATTATCTCAAAAAAATACGATTGTAATTTGTTGATTGAAGTTTGACTTGAAACTAATAATATTATTATTTAATTTTGTTGCTATGATTTTATTAACATAAGGCCTGACATTTAAAATCTTGCTGTTGCCCTTTTACGGAAAATAACGTATTTTTTTTTTATCGAAAGCAACCTTGTCCACATCATTATTCCATTTCATCCTTTTCATGGATCGTTATAGAACGGTGTGATAGCCGCCATATTACCCGTGAAGTTCGACGTGAGTTAATGAGCAATTTCCGAACGAGCCGCACTAATGAACCTATCTGAAATTATACACTGCAAGATCCCATTTTTATCCTCTTTTTCACTTTAATATTTCATTCAACACCCATTATTTGCTATACAGGCCCATTTTTTAATGTAAATATGATGCTTAGTGAACCAAAGTTACCGACGTAGCCCGAATAATTGCCAAACTTAAGTGGCAGTGGGCAGAGCACATTGCTCGCAGAACGGATGGCCGATGGGGCCGTAAAGTTCTGGAGTGGCAACCGCGAACCGGAAGACGTTGCGTTGGAAGGACTCCCACTAGGTGGACCGATGACCTGGTGAAGGTTGCGGGGATCCGCTGGATGCGAGTCGCACAGGACCGGTCAATGTGGCGACACTTGGGAGAGACCTATAAGGCCTTTCGGCTGAAATGATGATGATGATGATGACGCTTAGTTTTTTTTTTTTTCGGATGGAAAATCATCAAATGACTTGTCCCGCTCTGGGCAGAGCGGAACGGAGTGTCAGACTTGTACTGACTAAAACCCATCCATGTTCCTCCCTTGCCCTTTTTGTTCCAGGGCCGCGGTATCTCTTTCGAACAGCTCGCAGCCCTGGAACAGCCCGCAGCCCTGGATGATGCTTAGCCTTAGTCTCTCCTTTAAGAATGTCACTCTTCATTTTAGTATGAATAACTTTGGGTATCCCTAAAATATCGATGGCCCAAAATACTTTAGCTAGTCCCCAATGCTTCAGCAAGTTAATTCATTACTTTTTCCGTTTATAAATATTATTAAATAATTCAAAACACCCACTGATTGCTATAAAAAACCCGATAAATATTAAATAGCCCAGTGAAAATAAAAAATAACGATATCGATGGTATTATAAAACAATGGGTATGTTGTATAACTTTGATATATTTTGGTGAACGTAGATTTTGATACATAAAATAACCGTTTTAGCATGAGTTGGTAAATCCAGTAGAGCCCGGATTTCGGACTGTACTGGATTTTTGGACGAATTATGCCTACTTTTTTGTAAATCTAGATTGATAGTCTAAATAAGACTTGATTGCTTTGTTATTAAATGGACTAAGTAAATATACGGTGACACCATACACTAATAATGCACTAGGGTAGTAAAAAAGCACGAACAAGCGTGCAATTTATACCTCATTTCACTAATTGATATTAGTCGAGTATTTAGTACACAATTATCTGTCATCGCGTGTGTTCCCTCGCTCCTTTGTATTACTAAACCTTAAGTCCATATAATATATTAAATTTGATAAGGAGCATTTGATATTATTTAGCCATATTTTTAGCTTCTACAGTATAATTATTTCTGATCATTACTTGAAGTTAAGTACTGATTAACGTTTTCACAACTACAGAAGTTTGTGAAGTTTAAAAAAATCAAACTATAAGATACATCATAGTATTATAAAATACGAACTCTTAAAACACGGATAAAAAAGCAGAAAAATATTTGTCTCTCATGGTTTCTTTGTTTGATATGTCAAGTTATATATCTGCCAAAATATTACTAACGAACCTTCATCCGTATAATTCAACCTAAATCTGAAACACAAACACAACATTTACCTAACTTTCAGTCTAGTCCAGTCTCTACTCGCATTTACTAATTTGTACAACAAATCTCATAAATCTGAAGTGCATACTAACACTAGGTACAGGTTCTGCCTGTACTGTAGGCCATTAATTATTTACCTGCCACCTGATTGGATAAACCGCCGGCAAACGCACCTGCTGCCTACTAATTAGGCGATAAATCTACTTACGTTAGCGCTAGAAACTGTTTCTGTACGTATAGGTTTGGAAAAGTCACTTTAGGAATTGCTTTTTGAGGTTTCATTCTTGTACTAAGGACTTTATTAATACAAGGTGTAAACGGGCCTTTAACGGAGCCGAAAGCCACTTGTTCTCTCCATTATTGTGATCATTTTTTTGTTCGGGACCATGACTGGGAACCGTCTAGTTACAGAGATATTGGAGGTCAAAGACAAAAGTTTTATACATACTAGTTTTAAGGCTATAACTTTACTTTAGATACTTCCATGACCCGATTACTATTCAATGTATCCATCAGCAAAACGTTTTGAATGCGCTAATTTGAGTTTTACCGGAAAACGTGATTTTTGTGAAAAAAAAGTCATTTTCCAGCAAAAATTTTGCGTAGTTACTTAGTTTATATGTATAAGGAAGTGACTGAAATTCCCGTTCCTATAGGCACTAGACAACACCTAATATAGTTAATGTATTATTGCTTTTTAAATATTATTGCAATGCAAGACTTTCATTGGACTTTCATTTAGGTGTGAGTTAAAACCTTAGTCTTGCAAAAGTCGTTTTACCAATTTATTGTTAAGGTGATTTCTTTTAATAGACTTTAAGAATTTCGGTTCTAGGATTTTTTCGATGATAAAATTATGTTTTCTTTTTGATTTTCTTGTCACCCTGATATTGCATATTATTGTTATAAAAATAGGTTTTAAAATACCTTGCTTCTGTTTCTTGGGTCCCTGAAGTCTTCCTTAGATGCCTTCCTCCGCTTGTCTTTCAGGATCATACGAGCCGCTGCGAACGCCATTTTGATGTTTAGCCTCAGCCTCTTCACTTTAGGTTCTCCCAACACTTTAGGAGCACCCAATACTTTGACGAGTCCCCAATCACGTTAGTAAGTCCCCAACACTTTAACAAGTCCCCTAATACTTTAGGAGCCCCCAACACTTAAGGAATTTTCACTTAATTTTAGGGGTTAATAGAACTGAATCACAGACTTATAATTTTAAATTGACGAATTTAATTGCTTTTGAATTTCTTTTTTTAATCACAAATTTTATTTTAATTAGGTCAATATTTTACTTGATTTTTAAAACTTAACAGTTTAATGCATTTTTCGTAGTTTTTTTCAAAGACAACAATTTTTTATTAAATTTTAACGAATTATTCACTATAATTGAACTTATTTAATTGAAGATCACTCTTAAACTGAAATTGGAAAATTGTGGTTCCTTAGTTATTGATATCGAGAATGTTTAGATTATGCCAGAACGCAGGATATGTTCCTCGAATATTTAACTTTGTTCTACCTATGTTTGACTATGGTAAAACATAGTAAACTCTTCTTTTTCGCTGTAACTAGGTACATAAATATAATCCGTAACTTAACAGCATATACAAAAATTATAATTTTCTTTTATGAATAATATCTTTTTCTCAAAGATAAAGTTACCTACTTCGTCTAAATATCTAGACTTTCTTCCAATAAGCAGGTAGTCAAAAAGGCGGTCTTTAACAAGACTCTCAAGGCATTGTTCGATAAAAGGGAGGAATTATATGAGAGTATCTGTTTGATCTCTCTATTGTTAAACGGCTTATTTATTTTCTGAGGACTATTCTAATGAGGAGTTTGCTAAAGATTTAGAATTCAGGTGTTTTTCTCCATCAAAACTGGGCTAAAAGGTGCTTTTGTCATGGCTAATGCAACTGCAAACCGACGCCGGTTCTACTCCATAGGAAACGACCGACGTGAACCGTGCACGTTTTCTCGACTTTTTATTAGGCACTAAGTAGACTTATTTGAAATAAAATATTTTGATTTTTGAAGTGTCGATAAACGATAGGTTATTCAAAATAATTTTAAATGTGCGTTTTTGTCAACTTGCTAAACATAGTTAGAAGCCTGTACTGTCGCTGCATTTTGCGATATGCGATTGGGAGCCTCTAGAATTGTGCGCAATGCAAAATTAACTTAAAGTACGGTATTCTATTGTTTGTAATGGAGCTCGTGGCTAAACAATAACAGCCGCTCGGGTCGATCTTTAGGTTAAGCTGTGCTCGCCTAGGTTGGTCTGTGGATGGGTGACCACCCATTACATTCCGAGTTTCCTCCGTGCTTCTGAAAGCACGTTAAGCCGTTGGTCCCGGCTGTCATTTGAAGATCTTTGACAGTCGTTAAAGTAGTCAGTGGCCCAAAAAGTCTGACAACCAGTTTTACCAAGGGGTATCGTATTTCCCAGTAGTAACTGGGTTGTGGAGGTCAGATAGGCAGTCGCTCCATGTAAAATACTGGTATTCAGCTGCATCCGGTTAGACTGGAAGCCGACCCCAACATAGTTGGGAAAAGGCTAGGCAGATGATGATTCTATTGTTTGTAATGCCATTTATCTACGTTAGAAGCAACAGCTGTAACATGATATTTTCATGAATGATTGCCTCTTATCAGACTTAGACAGAAAAAATGGAACAGACAATATCTTCAATAAATCTGAATAAAGCGCATTTTCAGCTGTACATTTCATTAACAAACATACTTTATAAGGAACAACGGAAACTCTCTCAGTACCCTCTAAAAATGGCATAAAACAACGAAAAAACATGTTTCAGAAGCAGAACATCAATTGTGTTATGAGCACCCTTACAATGAGATATAACTTCATGTAACTCCACATTCAGTAATGTAACAATGTCACAGTATAATGAGAACCAGTGAACCAATGGGGCTGTTTTGTCAAACGAGGAATGTTTTGAGTATGAATCTGGCTGTAAGAGTAGAGGAAGACTAAATAAACTATGAATGGACTGTGTTAAGATTGATAGTAAATAGTATGGGTAAAAAACGGGAAGGAAAACATCGTGAGGAAACCGGAATGTCCTAGAACCAAAAAATTCGAAGACATGTGACATCTACCAATCCGCACTGGGCCCGCGTGGTGGATTATAGCCCATTCCCTCTCATAGAGAGGAGACCTGTGTCCCAGCAGTGGGAACATTATAGGCTGATGATGATGATGATGAGTATGGGTAAAAAGGAGGTTATAGCAGAGATGACAATTAATAGAGAAGTATGGATGAAGAAGACAATCATATTGCACCGACCCCAAATAAATTAAGATAAGGAATAATGCTGAAATGCGGCTGCTAGAGTTATCAACAAAACATTTGAATATGTTGCATTACACACATATTAAAATGTAACCACTTATCTCGTTGCAAAAACCCTGACTTACGACTAACCTGTCTATTACCTGAAGCTTGCTCAGAATTTGTGTGCGTGAGTCGATTTAGAGCATTCGTTCCTAGTTGAAACACTGTATGTTAATACTGACATACTGTGACAACGTCTCTGAGACTCTTCACGACAAGTGCCCTTGTCGCGTCAAACTACTCACAGAAACTCAACAAAGGAAATTCCACCTTATCTTTTTGCTGTCAGAGTTGGAATTTCAGTGTGTTTTCGGATGATAAAGTTATGCAATATTAAGGGCTGTTAAGTTTAAATTATTGAGTTTATTCGCAGTTCGGGCTGTCGCTTCTGACTTAAGTGAGATGTTGGTGTTTTTAGTGTTGTTCTGTGGTTAGTTTTTGTAGTTTGATCTCTGTTAGTAGTTACCACTGCTACCTGTTACCTACTACAGTTAAAATATTTGTAGATTTAGATTTACTATTGCTGAGGGTTATGTACACCTCTTATTGATGGACTGCGTTTGGTATGAGTTTGAGAGAAATGACCTGTTTAGGGTATTGAGGTTGAACAGACTTAAAATAGGCACATTTCATAAAATCCTGGCTTAACCAAATAGCGATGAAGCGAAGAATCTGTTTAGGTTCATGGCCCAGATATGAACAATGTGTATTTAGGGCACGATGGGACTGACATACGCATTGCAATTATAAATTAATGTCCCTTTTTTTCGGATGGGAAATCATCAAATGACTTCTCACGCTCTGGGCAGAGCTTCCTTGCCTTTTGTGTTCCAGAGCCGCGATATCTCTTTCGAACAGTCCCGCAGCCCAAATTATAAAATAATGTCCCTAAATAAATAAAGAAAAAAATAAATAAATGAAAACTGTCATTGCCTTTGGGAAGAAGACCGCAGTAAATTTTAATTTTTCAAGGCAAAGACTGGAGTCTCATAACGTCACATAAAGCAGTCTTGTTTTGTTAGCTTTAAGGGATATTTTGAAATTATTATTAAAAAAAATATGTTCTTTAGAAAGGTCAAGTTGTACCGCAGTACTCATAAGTACTTATATGGGCATAAACGAACCTAAAATAAGGAGAGAATCAAACCGAGTCATGCCACTTGTTTCTAATCAACTTCAAGTGGCACTAATTACAAAATAAATACACATTACTTCGTCACGCCTGTAAACCCCGAAGGGTTAGGCAGAGGTGTACCTAGAAGTCTAGTAGAACACCCACATTTCACCAGTTATGTTTTAAGTCCCACGTAATAAGGGCGAGCCTATTGGCGTCATCTGTGCACAAATACAGACTCTGTGGCTGTACTAAGAAATTCCTGGTGAAAAACCCAATAACACTGAAGAACCTGGGAATCGAACCCAGGACCTCATGCTCAGCAGTCGCGCTTGCGACAACTCTACCAACGAGGGAGTCAAAATAAATACATAAATTGACACCTTTTTATCATGGGGCTGTACAGAAACTTCCGAACAGCACATGGTACGATCTAGATCGATCATACACGGACGATGGCTAAAATCTACAAAATCTGCTTACCTCCCCAATTAAATCATTGAAGCGTGAAGATAAACCTGATCTAAAACATACAACGTGAACCGGTTGAGCTACATCAATTATTGCCGCTGACAACAAAATCGATGGCACGCACGAATTGTGTGCACCTTATAATCGATGAGGATTGGTGCATACCAATCCTCATATAGGTTCCATGGAGGAAATTGTTCATTTTATGATCAGTAATACTGATATTGATGAACTAATTGATAACTGTATTTAGTACTGCCCTCTCTGAAAGCAACAACAAGAAATAACGTAAAATAAGAAGCCATAAATCACAATAAAGGTATTTACAGGGCAGATGTGAGTGGCATTGCCGGGAGGGGACGCCCTAGAAGAACATACGCTGACCTCATTGGTGAGGTTCTTCAGAAAGGTCAGGTGCGTAGTACTCGCAACCGACGTGCGTGTGTGCTCAGATGTATGAACGTGGACGAGGCAAAAGGAGTATGTAAGGATCGTAGCAGGTGGCATTCTGTGGTTTCTGCCTACCCCCATGGGAAAAGGGCGTGAGTTTATGTATGTATGTATAAATCACCATCTGCCACGGTGGGGTTGGCTTCCAGTCTAAACAGAAATGCAGCTTCTAACAATTTGTAACATGGAGCGATTGCCCATCTGACCTCAACAACCCAGTTACCCCTTGGTAGGCCTGATTGTCAGACAGGCTTTCAGACTACTCGATACGATTGTCAAAGATCTACAAACGACAGCCGGGACCAACGGCTTAACGTGCTTTCCGAGGGATGGAGGGAACTCGGTATAACCCATCTACCGATCAAGCTCGGCAAGTACTGCTTAACCTTGAAGATGGATCCATGCAGCTGTTATTATTTAGCCAGGAGCTCCTCAAAGAAAGCTATGAATGTTATGCTATTTACTATTTCACTGTTTTCACAGTGAAAACATGAAAACATCATCATCGTTATAGGCTGATGATGATGTTTTCACAGTTCATTTTTAGTCTCATCGTCCGCACCAAAAATGTTTTACAAAGCGTTCCAGCGCTGCATCGCTAGCGAGTCGACATTTTCAATCAGCGCTTTACAAAAGCGAATAAAAGCTAAAAAACTATTTTCACAGAATCCCTATTCGAAACAGAACATAAAAGGAAAAAAAAATGAGGGATTACTTGCTTTGTTTAAAGAGATAGAAGCATATATTATAGTTAATAATAAATAATAATAATAATAATATCTTGGGACAACCAACACACCGCCATCTGATCCCAAACTAGGCAGAGCCTGTACTATGGCAACCAGACAACTGATAAACATACTTATATATTTCTAAATACATACATATTATAGATAAATTTACACCCAGATACAGAACAAATAATCGTACTCATCGTACAAAGATTTGTCCTGTGTGGGAATCGAACCCACGACCTCCGTCCTAGCAGCCAGGGTCACTAACCACTAGACCAACAGGCCAATCAACAGTTCTATGTGGTGTGCAGCTGTTTACACTACCCTGCATTTTGTCGAGTTTTGCGAATATAAATATGTAGCAGGATTTTTTTTGCGTATTCAGAGTTAATCCCGTAGTAACAGTTGTCGATTGATGAATACAATGATCCCGTCTGAAGTTTGCTTGTTCATATTATTTTGGGAAATATAAAATTAACTAAGTATTGACAGCGATGTGGAATTATTTAAAGGCTACATGCCAATATAGAATCAAAAAAAAAAACTAAGCGTGATTCCTGGTAAAAATAAAAATAAACTGGCCAAGTGCGAGTCGGACTCGCGCACGAAGGGTTCCGTACCATTATCTATTCAAGATTAGACAAAAACGGCAAAAAAATCACGTTTGTTGTTGGCCCCCATACAACAAATGTGATTTTTTTGCCGTTTTTATCTTAAATATTTATTTTATTTTAATTTAATCATTTATTTTTAAAGTGAATATACATCTAAATATTCTGTGAATATTTCAAGCGTCTATCTGTCGCCGTTATTTATATGGATAAAAAAAACGGCAAAACATCACGTTTTATGTATGGGACCCCGCCTTAAATATTTATTTTATTCTGTGTTTAGTATTTGTAGTTAAAGCGGCAACAGAAATACATCATCTATGAAAATTTCAACTATCTAGCTATTACGGTTCATGAGATACAGCCTGGTGATAGACGGACAGACAGACGGACGGAGAGCGGAATCTTAGTTATAGGGTCCCGTTTTACTCTTTGTGTACGGAACCCTAAAAAGGATGAGGTAGGTACATAAACGAAACCCACAGCTAGTTGTCACATTGGTCTTAGATTGGAAGACCTGGAAATAAGAGGAAGGCTTGGCCCAGCTGTGGGATGACATCGTCAATCAGTGCAACCTGAGAAAACTAGAGTCATAATGCTAATATTCATCATTTCAGCCGAAAGACATCCACTGCTGAAAATAGGCCTCCCCCAAAGGGGGGGTATTGCCATAATCGCCACGCTTGACAGGTGGGTTGGCGATCGCAGTACGGTTGTTACAAAGGCACATACTCGTAGAACGCTGCTGCCCATTCTCTGATAAGTCCCTTAGTCGCCTCTTACGACACCCTCAGGAAGATATGGAATGGTGCTATTTTTTACGTCTGACACCATACAGGTAATATTACTGAGAATAAAAAATAAAAGAAAATAGTTTATTACCCAGGTAATACATAAGAAGGTCCATACACAAGTGATGTTATAAGTGGCTTAAAATATTACCTAAAACTAGTTCACATAGTGTTTTAGCCACAGACTAGACAGTCAGTCTGTAAGTATCTTGGGCAAAGCGTAAACAACCATTACATGCAGTAAACTAATTATAATATATTTATATTACTTGTTCACCACTTACTGTAGACTAATTACATACTGGTATTAATTTCACAAAAAATCACCGCCATTAATTCGCTGAAGAAAATAACAACACATTTTCAGTATATTAAATTGTTTGTATGTTGCCACGCCTCGACTTATCCAATTAGTAACATGCGGGATTTGACCTTCACCGCGACGCCGCCAGGTCACAACCTCAGGCAAGACTTCTTGTGCCAAACGACACGCGCGTGTTTCGAGTTAGTAGGTTGGTTCGTTGATGGGTAACCACCCATTACATACTGAGTTTCCTCCATGCCTCAGAAAGCAAGTTTAACAATTGTTAAACGGCTCACGGTCACGACTGTCAATTTTAGATCTTTGACAGTCGTTATAGCTTGAGAGTCTGACAACCAGTCTACCAAGATGTATCGTATATCGATTTGCATTTTGATCTAGTCATAATTAATAGTTGCTATTTAATATTTAGTTTACGGTAAAGGAAAGGACCCATGTAGTTAAAGCAAAGCATCTTATACCAAAATCTAGTCTACGCTTTGGTTCATGCCATTTCGATTTCCTGAGTAGGTGAGAGGGTAGGTGTGTAGGTTGATGATGATGATGAAGTTAAATCTGCTTGGGATTGGGCCAATACTGTCCGTTTTCACTAATCTAGGTAGTATCTATATTAATGCCTAAATGTTACCTTGCACTGTTAGAATTTCATCGACGCTAAGCCAAACACACACAGCAAATGCGTTTCTGTTTAGGCGTCAATTTCGATGCCGCTTTTCGATCCACCAGTCTTCAAAGAAACTTGCATCGCTATGATTATGTTTACGATGAATAACAAACATTAAATCTTGACTATAAAACATAAGGAAAATAATCAGAATAATGCACACATCAGTATAGATTTCAGTCCCCTCCATTACAAGTCCGTGCAATAAAAGAACGCCACACAGTCTCGTGTGTTTTACTAACTAAGCCCGCGTTTCCGCCTACTCAAAGAATTCTGGGTTTATAGGAAAAGTTATGGCAGGTCTTCTGGAGGAATTTCTCGGTTGATGGTAAAAAATTCGCACCCACATGCGACTTAAACATAACTGGCGAAATGTGGGTATACTATTAGGTACACCTCTGCCTAACCCTTCGGAGATTACAGGCGTGATGTTATGTTAAGGGCCACGCAAGAAATAAATTTCCCGAAAGGTTTGTAGGCGGTAGTGGCCTAATGATATCCCAATCAAATTAGTACCCTATCTGTTAAATAACAAAACATACATCTCAACATCCAATACACAAATCACAACTATAATATAACCATCATTTCAGTCGATAAGAGAGAAGGAAGCGCTTCCTTTATTACAAGTAGGTGCAATAAAATGGCGCCAGGCCGTCGCGTTGGTATTACTTGATTACAATAAAGACCTTGGTTGATTAGAAGCGTACAAGTTTGTCTTCTTGCATTTCTTTTTTTTGAGTTAAATGTGACACGGAATTCCTGGAAAAAGATCGAGTAGTGCCTCTTTTTTAGTTTTACGTAGGCGGGAAAAAAGAAATGGATACTTTTGAATCAATTATCATTGTGATAATTTGTGTTGAATGTGTTTGTATGATGTGTGTATCTACGTGTGTGTGTGTTATGATTCTGTGTAATATTAGTATGTCCTAAAAGTTCGTAACTTAAAGAATCATTATCAAGAATTTTTACATAACCTTGATGAAAGATATTATTCCCCGTTTGCTAAACTTGCATTTTTATTATCTAAAGCAACTTACACAACATGCAGAATAATTTTGAGACAGCTTTTTGGCTACGTTTTTCTTTGCTCGGTTCTGCAGTACGTAGTTTGTAGGGTTTCGTACCCGAAGGATAACCAACGGGACCCTATTACTAAGCCTCCGTGTCGTCGGTCCGTCCGTCTGTCACCGGGCTGTATCTCATGATCCGTAATAAGTAGACAGTTGAAATTTTAACAGAATGTGTATTTCTTTTCCCCTTCTACGATGGTATGGCACTCTTTATGCGCGAGTACGACTCGCATTTGGTCTGTTTTTAATAATTTTGCTTCGTTACTTATAATCCGTATGAAGTCAAGTAATAATGTCTCCTCTTACTGACGTTATCTCTCCGTGTTTCTCTTATCCATCAAAAGGTTGTTAAGCAACTGCGACATTTTAAGTTTGACTTACTTGTAAAAATTAGACTCACAAACGGCGTCCGAGGCCGCAGGACTTATCAACGCAGTGTTGGCTCGTAGCCCAGTCAGGTCCATTTGTTACTTGCATAATATGAGATAAGGCATAGACAAACAGACTTTGCCAGCGTTTTTTAAGTTTGTAAACAAAAGAAAGATATACTGTACATGTTATGCGTTTTATTTCCTTATCGTAGAGTATGATAACCGGACTTGCTTGACAAAATAATTGTATAACTATACATATAACATATCATCACGCCTGTAATCCCCGTAGGGTTAGACAGAGGTGTACCTAATAGTACACCCACATTTCGCCAGTTATGTTTTAAGTCCCATGTAATACCGAGCCTATGTATGCGAGCCTATTGCCATCAACCGGGTATAAATCCTTACTCCGTGGCTGCTACTGAAAAATTCCTGATGGAATAACCCAATAACACTTTGGCCGACCCGGGAATCAAAACTAGGACCCAAGAGCATGGAGCTCAACAGCCCATTATTTCGTAAACCATGCGAAGGATGAACGGGTCACTAGTATTGGTTTAAATAACAAACACGAATAAAAAATCATCTTCCAAAGTATAAATCACACTCACGGAACTTAACTACATATAAAATTCGCATCTATTTATAGTACAGCCAATATTCCAACTACTTGACCTAATGGTTCCATTTACGAACTAACCAGCCCCCATTATGTTAACCAACTAAAACATTTTACGATCAATTTAATGGTGAGCCATTGCCCATGTCCGCGAGTGTACTACGTCATAATGGGGGTCAGTGAGTGCGTTGCAGAGCTATCCCGTATCTTATAATGGATCTAGATATGTGTTCGACATGTGGATTGGATGTGGTGGAGTTGTTGATGGCTGTATTGATGTTTATTTATTTATTTAACACTTCAAGCACAAAGTACGGAGGCGGATTAAAAAATCTGTAAATAATTAAAAACAAAATAATAATAAAAAAAAAATGTAATTTTTTTTTTTTTTTTTCTTTTGTATTTTTTTTGATGTTTTGGTTGGTTTTGCCGTCTTTTGCTAGAATATGAAGATTTGGCTGTTGGATACTCACAGCAGTAGCAGGAGGTTTTATACTGTTTCTGCTAACACCGATGGGCTTCCACTTGGACCCACCAGAATACCAGCGTTGTGCCATTTTTTTTAAATGTTACAGTAACATGTTGTTGTGTGTTGTTTTTTTATGCTTTTTGGCCAGGACCAGTTTAGTTTAAGTGTCTTATTTTTTTTTATTTGTAAGTGTTATTTTTATTAATTTTGTTTGTTTTGTCTTGTGCAAGCTTAATAAATGCTTTTTCTTTATTGTCCTATACATGGAAAAAAAAGGCGTGAACTTAGTAAGTAAGTATATTTATTCGCATAAAATGTGGTATATACAGGATGTAATAAATTTTTTAGTATGTATATTGTATGTACGTTTGTAACATCATGCAACGATTACGTACTACATAATAATGGCGGTCAGTGAGTGCGTTGCAGAGCTATCTCGTATCTTTTAATGGATCTAAGTATGTGCCTGACATCCGCGGACTAACCTAGGCAAGCGCGGCTGAACCTAATAAAGATCCACCCGAGCAGTTGTTATCATTTGGCCACGAGCTTCTGTGAAAGGATTAAACAATCGTTTTATACTCTATTATTCGTTATTGTATTGTTATGTTTCATGAATAGATACAACGAACAACGACGACAACAACAACAACAACAACAACGATGCTTTCGCTCGCTTATTTACAAAGTTATAGCAATCTACTCCTGAGGCGGTCTACGTGTGTACATCAACGGATTACATACAACCCATATTTTTCTCTTTACGTAGGTGTTTTTACAAGTTTTTCAATTTACTTACATTGAAAAACTTCCGACATCCTTGTCAATACAGTATTTATTTTCCAATCTCATAACTCAAAGATCTCAGGAATCAGGATGTGCTTGACGTTTTGCAGATTGGGTGAAAAACTTCCCATTTGTGCTGGGACTGGGTGAAAACTTTCGATGCGTGAATTTCAGTAAAAACAAGTTTTAGGATCCCAAAAGTTATGATTGGTTTTCAATAAATTCGTTGATTGCAAGAAATGTTTGTCGTATTGGAATATAATAATGAACCGCAATATGTGGGTAGATTTTTTGAGTTAATACTTAAAACATTGTGAATTCCAGATTTTTTTTTGAAGTAAAACTTCTTTAGGCGCGACTAGGGAGTAACTCAGATTTTTTTTCTGACGGAAGTAACGCTTACTATATTTAGAAATGGAACGATCTTATACTCAAAAGCATGGCAACCAAGGAGCCAACTTATCAAAGGTTTTATTTAAATATCGAATTGGCTTGCAAATAGAAAGCAGTTTATTGAAAAAAAACAAATGAACTCATCAACGCGAGAAAAAATATTGTTGTTTGTGTGCATCATTGATTTTGAAAATTTTAATTCATTTCCTCGCATTATTTGCATGCCGTTTTTAGTAGGCGAAAGAACTATGTTTGTGTTATAAAATCTGTAAAACACCATATTTCAGGCAAATAAAGTCAAAGTCAAAGTTTTTGAAGTAAAACTTCTTTAGGCGCGACTAGGGAGTAACTCAGTTTTTTTTTTAAAATCTCTAAATATACTTGTTTATTTATTACTTTTAAAATAAGTAAATTAAAAGAAAAAGAAGTTTTACTTCAATCGCGCGTAAAGGTTACACGCACACATTTGTTTTTTTGCTGAATCCGGCTGGTTGCAAAAGGCGGAAAACAGTGTTTGTGCGTAGCTGAGGAAAGGCATATCTAACAATGTACCCGTATGTCGATACACTGAGTTCATTGAATGATGATTAATTCTTCGTTTGTTCGAAAAAAAATAACCGTTCAAGTAACTGTTTTAAAGAGACTGCATAATACACTTCTTTCTATCTTTAATTTAGGTGAGAAAATATCGTCATAGCATTATTAAAGTAAACTAAAATAACCTCCCCAACGCTCTTAGCTGGTAATGTACCCAAGAGACTGGCGGCGTTGCCACGATGTGTTTCAATACTTAGCCGACGTTAAAGCCAGCCTTTTTTTTAATTAACCCTTCAGCTCAAATGAAAGCTAACACAAAACCACGACTCCTCTTCCAAACGACTCTGCATTTGAAGCCGTGTCCGGGCTGTTCCGGTATCGGACTGAAACCGTATTGAATGGGACACGCGGCCGGCAATTACGTAAATGGGCCGAGCCCTGAATGGTTTCAGAACGCACGCGAAGCGACAAATGCATGAGTATGGATCGAGGTTTTATGTTTTACAGGTTTTTACTATGCTACGAGTAGCTTGCGAAGTCAGCCGTTGTTGCAATTTCGCGTTCGGGCTGCTAGTAAAAAGTTCGTGTTAGTATAACGTTCGTTTTTTGTTTCAAAGACTTTTTATTCGCTACGCCAACGCATATGATGTCATTTGTTTTCTATTCAGTTTTTAGTGAAATTGAATTGTAGCTTCTACTTTCTGACTAGGTACATAACCAACCACTATTATATTTCACATACGGGCGACGATCAGTAGTTCTTATATAAACTAAGTATAATAATATGTCTTACAACCCTATTTTTTGGATGGGTAATCATCATATGACTTCTCCCGCTCTGGGCAGAGCGGAAGGGAGTGTCAGACTTGTACTGACTAAAACCCATCCATGTTCCATGTTCCTCGCCCTTTGTGTTCCAGGGCCGCGGTATCTTTTTCGAACAGTCCCGCAGCCCTGGCAGGTGTCTTACAAGCCTTGCTTAAAGTTCTCTTGTTACCGCCTCTTGCAACTTGGCCACTTTATCTTGTAACATAGTTGAAACTCTTCCTCCTGATATCTCGTGTATAGAAGTTAAAAACGTCCTAGTTATGTGCATACCCATTAAATAGACATTCTTATAGAAAACTTGAAGATTCTAAATGAAAAGAACCAAAGCATAAAATAACATAATATCATCACGCCTGTAA
Organism: Lycophotia porphyrea; assembly: GCA_950005105.1. Classification (NCBI taxonomy): domain Eukaryota; kingdom Metazoa; phylum Arthropoda; class Insecta; order Lepidoptera; family Noctuidae; genus Lycophotia; species Lycophotia porphyrea. The sequence goes on along the minus strand of OX465396.1, from coordinate 14,853,456 downwards.
TCCCCGAAGGGGTAAACAGAGATATACCTAATAGTACACCCACATTTCGTCGGTTATGTTTAAGTTCCATGTAATAAGCCTATTGCCATCAAGCTGACACAGATCCAGACTCCGTGGCATTTAGACATTCCTGATGGAAAATCCCAATGACACATAACATACATATTTGATAAAATTCTGATCATAAATAACTAAGATCAGAAAAACCAATCGAATCTACGTCGGATCGAATTTAGGTTTGCTGTAAGAAACCCAATTCTAGGTTAAGCTTGCCTTTGTAGCTATTTGTCATAATTTTGTGTGTATTTCTCTTTTTTATGTGCAATAAAGAATAAGTTCAGCTTACAAGTTCCGTCCATAGAACTTAATTTTATTCAACTCGTTTCTTGTGTAAACTTGCCTTACTTGCAGTCCAACCGGACAAGTTTGCGTCAAGAATTAAGTAGTAAGCAAACTTGGCAATTAGAAACTTGGCTTAATCTGCGATCCCACACATCTGCGGGGTTCATAGTTGCAAGATTACTTGAACTTGCATCGTGAAACTTGGTTTTCTGATACACATTATTGATAAATTAAACTATGTAAGAGGAAGAAGAGTTAAGGCATGGTTCATCATCTGCCTACCCTGTTCCCAACTATGTTGAGGTAGGCTGCCATTCTAACCAGATGCAGCTGAATACCAGTGTTTTACATGGAGCGATTGCCTATTTGACCTCCACAACCCAGTTAATACTGAGTAATATAAACTGCAAAACTTATAATTAAAAGTCGTTCTTGTTAGTAATTCTTTCAAGTCACAAACGTGCATCCATAGTAGGATAATATTCTGTGAAGAATATGGTTACCTACACGTAGTGTATCTTTTTTTTTACGTTGCCCCACTCTAAGAATTGCTCCTGTGTCGTGGGTGCGTTCACAAACATTTAAACTCACATACACAAACAGCCAGACCCGGAACAACTATCTGTAGGCCATACAAATATTTGTTCCTTGCGGGGATCGAACTCGCAACACACAGCGCAGCAGTCAATCGCTCAGCCACTGTGCCAACTGTGCCGTCAATCTGCGCTGTCGATTATGTCTTGAATGCAGGACCTAACCACAACAATCAGTAACTGTGTGGTGCACAAAAACTGACTCTGACTGACTGAGCCAAAAAAACTCACTCAATCTTTGAAGCATTATATTAGACCCTTTTTGTTTTTAAGCTTCATTTTCCTCAGTCATGGCGAAAATAAAAAAAAAAACGTTTAAGCCCAACAAAAAATAAAGCAAGACAAATATCTTGGCCCAGTTTGTGTGGCAGCCCTGACGAGGTTATGTCACTTATGTCAAGTCGACAGAGCTAACAACTCGAGCCTTTGTTTACCCACCCACTACGAATATGGGTTATATTGCAGTCAGTATTTCAAAATTTTTTTAGGAGTGTGAAATTTTTGTTACGATATATGGTGAGCCTTTGTTGAACTGTGCGTTTTTTCCTTTTTTGCAAAAAAAAATGCGAGAGGTAAGCTAAGCAAAATAATTCTTCCAGTTTTTATCTAGATTAATTTGTCACGAATAACTCTTGGGTCGAGTTTATTGACTTGACGTATTGTTTGGGTCGAAGATTCAAAGTAAGTGCTACTCCAATTAGAAGGATTAGTTTTCTATTTTTTTTCCGCAAAACGTTTGTCATTCCAGCATCATCATCATCATCATCTGCCTAGCCTTTTCCGAACTATGTTGGGGTCGGCTTCCAGTTTAACCGGATGCAGCTGATGCAGTTTGTCATTCCAGCATATATTATAATAAAACAGACTTCGGATATCAGCGTTGACGCTGCCTTTCTTCTGCGATTCGTACGCCTTTTGGGTATACAACACTTACGTGATGTTCTTGAATAATTCCAGTAGCTACGAACCTTACTTATTCTTGATTTATTTTTATTTCAGTCCACAAAACTCTCATATTGACATCATTTCCGTGTATTGAACAACATTATTGTGAAACTACAGACACTGAATCGAATATCTATTCGCACTTCAAATTGAATGAATGCCCATTGTACGCGGCAAACTTGATATGATTACGTCATGCGAGTCAAACAATTAGGTACCAGTAGAGTAGTTTGTGTACAAGCCAGTATTCTAGGTAATTTGCTGCTTCTGGTGGAAATGGACGAGTATTTTCTGCAGTGTTGTTACTTGTAGGAAACTATGAATGGAGAGCATTGTAAATACGAGCTTTGAGGATAATTGACTTTAAAAGGGTTTTCATTGGAAAACGTCCAAATAATATTTTATTAAAAATAAAACGGGTAATATCCCGTTCTTAGTGTTAATGATAAAATTATTAAAGTTTTAACTGCTATAATATTGATTGAAAATATTGATTTGGCTTTTCATAAACTGCAATACAACCGATTTGATCGATTTGTAATACCAAATCAATTATAATGCATTTTTACAATTGTTTATTAATCCGAAATCAAGGACACGGTTCGAAAAATTTCACACAACTGCGGTATCAACATTTGCATTTTATTGCGAGTAAAACCAAGAACAATCGTAAAAATAAAACAATTTGACCGCACACTGCCAAAGTGGAAACCAACCTTCAAATAATCAGAACCATGACCCGACGATTGAAGCCACAATTTCCTTCATAACCACCGAATGGCCGACCCCAATTGGAGATTCATTCATCAATGCAAAATTGGACCTTTGTACAGTCCGCCAAATAGTTTGGTGAGCAGGCAAGAAATATACGCGTTGAAACTACGTAGGCACATTTAAGTGTTTTATAGTTGCCTACTCAAATGGAGAAATCGCGAGATTTCAAGTGAATAATTGTGCAAACGTGTGATTCTGGCATTTATCTTTGCAATAACTTTTAAACCAACGCCTTCTTAAACATAAAAGCGTTTTCAAATACAATTTCACTAGTAGTGTTTTATCAGGTAGGTAATTAGTAGTTTCACTCAGCACGCACACTAAATAAATATGGGAACAGTTAATTGACATATCTCGCGAATCCAGAGCTAGTTTTTATCTTGGCCAGAGACCAATATCTCCATAACTAGAAGGTATGGTCAAGAACAAAAAAAAAATATCGCAATGGCGGGGCGAACAAGTACCTTCGGGCTTCGTTAAGGGTACTTTTACATCCTGCCTAGGCTGCGGGACTGTTCGAAAGTGATACCGCGGTCCTGGAACACAAAGGGCAAGGAAGGAACATGGATGGGTTTTATTCAGTACAAGTCTGACACTCCCTTCTGCTCTGCCCAGAGCGGAAGCGAGAAGTCATTTCATGATTTCCCATCCGAAAAAAGAAAAAAAATGGTACTTTTACACCTTATACTTGCATGTTACTTGTTATGTTGTCCAAATGAAAATTCCTGTACACTTTTCTATTTCGTCAACAGTACCTAACCCGTCGCGTGGCGTTTGAATCGCGAATATTAGAGAAGGGTCCGAAGTCCGGTCCAACCCTTTCGTGCCCAGGCGTTACTTTATTATTATCTTTATTGGTACCAGCCGAAGCACTTATGATTCTAGGTCGAGTTTCTTTGGATACGATTTCTTACGCTCAATCTCTTATTGTTTGCGCAGCAGAATCGGAGAAATATTTCTTTACTGATTTGGGATTGTAAGATAAATGACATTTCTTTTAGTTTAGCTTTATCTGGCTTTCTTTCGAAGTCTGAATTGGTGATTTAGGGCTTCAGTGTGTTTTTCTATCACACAACGTATAGATATTTCTCTGTATTGCCTAGATTAGTGTGCGGCTTAGCAATATGTTGATTTTTTTCTATATGAATAATAATATCTATCGGTTTCTTTTTATAGCCCAATCCCTCTCATAGAGAGGAGGCCTGTATCCCAGCCGTGGGAACATTATAAGCTGATGATAATGATGGTTTCTTTTCCAGGCCAAACTTAATTTGACTAATTCCCTGACTCCGCACAGCCTAAACAGCTGGATTTTAAACCATATAATTTAATATATCATAGCGTATTACGAAAGCGAGCATTATAATCCGACGTCTAATAATAAATCTTATGAAATTTTGACTGCCTCTTTGGGCTAGTAGTGGCAAGGGCGACTGCAGAGCATGAGGTCCTGGGTACGATTCTCGGGTCGGGCAAAATGTTGTTGTTGTAGTTAGGTTTTTCCATCAAGAATTTCTTATTAGCAGCCCTGGACTCTGGATTTGTGCCCGGTTTGATGGCAATAGGCTCGCCCCCTATTACATGGGACTTAAACATAACTGGCGAAATGTGGATGTACTATTAGGTAGATACACCTCAGCCTTATCCTTCGGGGATTACAGGCGTGATGTTAAAAGTCAAACTCAAACAAAAATGAAAATAGCTAACCTTTTTACTCTCTTATCGTTATCAAAACATAACAAACAACACATAACCTTGCACGATAAAACCTCAACCATTAACATAACACCACACACTACATAATTCATCCACATTACCTTGTCAACATGAATAAACATTTCAACAACGTTAGCACAAGATAAACGCAGAACACGCTTGACAGCGCGCAGACTTCAGACAAAACTGTCTAACCAATAATAATGGCTTTTAACATATCATAGCACACACCTCTAGGCCCTGAAGGGTAAGCCAATAGTACACCTACATTTCACCAGTTATGATAAAGTCCCATATTATACGGGACGAGCCTATTGCCATCAACCGGGCATAAATCTAGACTCCGTAGCAGCTACTGAGAAATTCCTGATGGAAAAATGAAATGAAAAACGTCCACTGCTGGACATAGGCCTCCCCCAAGTGTCGCCACATTGACCGGTCCCGTGCGACTCGCATCCAGCGGATCCCCGCAACCTTCACCACGTCATCGGTCCACCTACTTAGTGGGAGGCCTTCCAACGCAACGTCTTCCGGTTCGAGGTCGCCACTCCAGAACTTTACGGCCCTATCGGCCATCCGTTCTGCGAGCAATGTGATCTGCCCACTGCCACTTAAGAAAAATTAAGTGGACCAGTAGTGTCTTTATTTAATTAACACTTCACGCATAGCACAGACACCGACTTAATGCCGTAAGCATTAATGCATAGCAGCTGCATTTGAAGTCAGATGAATGAGGCAAAAGTTTCGACGCGCATCAGTTTTGTCTACAGCATGTGTACGGGTCTGTCTCCGATGTACGCCCTCTCTAACCCAAGACAAACGAGAACACGCGTAACATAATAAAGGAGATAATCTCAGCGCTATGACAACTCCCATGGCGGTGCCTTCTCATGCAAATGATGCTGTATTCCCTACGGAAGGGACGAAGCGTTCAACTTGAGCAGGTTGGAGTTTTAACGGTACCTAAACTGTTTGTTGGGTTATTAATTTAAGCTTTTGGTTTTTGTTACGAAATTCCGCGCAAGTTTTCAAAAAAAGTCCGCCTTTTGCGCGGTTATTTTAACTTGTGCATAAACGCTTAGTAAAATAAATACATTTCATTACCCAATTTTTTTTTGTAAGACGATCGGGTGTTTCAGCATAATTATTTTCAAAAGGTTCAGTTATTGAATTTTTTGACATAATAATTAGGATGCTTATGCAGAAGTAATAATGGATCATAATTTATGGTAGAAAAAAATATATAAGGAAAAGTTTTCTGATATCTTTAATGGCTTGTGATCGTGAGCGTGTTCATTCCTTGAATGTATAAGAATCCCGTATGCATCTATCTTACCGGAAAACTAGCTATTTCATTGCTGCAAAGCAAATCGAATAGCTTTGTCCAGTCCATGTCAGTCCCAGTCTATTGTCCCAGTAATTGATTCTCTGCGCGCGACAGAAGTGACCCGAGCGAGCGTCATTACCGGCTGTCATGCTACGTGTCACGCTGTGCACTTCCTATGTGTTAACGCTTTCGATAGGTTGAAAATCCATATCTGTACGTATTAGGAACAACTCTGTGGCCTGTGGTAACTCATTCGTTCCACCTGCTGAGAATCTCCCATCTGGACATGAGTTGGCATAGCTGACCTGGAAGTCTTTAAATAAACGCGTGAACCCGGTTGGTCGCAGCAAGGAAAACCCGCTCAGGTGAAGATTCATTAATGGATGTTCCTGGAGTGTAAATATGGTGCTGTTGTACAAACGATGGGGCACATAAAATCGTGTTCTGTGTGTTCTGGTGTTTGTTCACTACAGGAACTGATGGAGGCTACTGAAAGAGCCGTACAAGTGGCTCAGTCCTGGGCCGACAATTTAGATTGCCATCAACACGCTAAGAAGAAGGAGCAACGTCAAATATCATAATTATCTTTCTGGGAGGTTGCTTAAATCATTTAAACCACACAATAAACTTTAGTGTAGTTTTAACCATTGTTTGGAAAATTTCGAATTCTTGTCAATAAGCCTAATATTCTGCAACCAATTTGTACCACAGCAAACTTCTAGAAGCTGAAAAATGAATAGCAATGAATTTAATTTGGCGAGAGAAGGTGCAACAGCGAGAAAAAGGAATGGGCCTTTGTCCATAAGTTCGGCAGTTCAGGCTATTCAAAAAAATGTTTTGTTGTAAAATTATACCCTATCTACGAAAAATAAACACTCACCGCCTGCCTTTATTGAAATAGAACTGTTATTCCAATTACTATCAAGTAGCGTTTCATCAATATAACATGTTATTACTAAAAGCCAGTTATAAACGTATCGATGACTTTGTAGAAACGTTTATTTCATTTATTATTCGTTAAATTGCATATACCGTTATGTTTTACGTTGGTATGTGTTTATTAATTAATTAATGTTATTGGGTTTTTCTATCAGGAATTTCACCGTGGCAGCCAAGGAGTCTGGATTTGAGTCCGATCGATGGCAATAGGCTCTCCCCCTATTACATGGGACTTAAACATAACTGGCGAAATGTGGGTGGGGGTGTGGGTGAGGTTCATCTCTGCCCAACCCTTCGGAGATTACAGGCGTGATATTTGTTGAAAAATTTAGATGGGAAAATATGATCGTGGTGGCAAATGAACTAATGATTTTAGTAGATTGTTCACTAAATATTGGCGGCTGGTGTCAACAGTCTACGATCAACTATCGGAGAATATGTGCATAGGACAATCTGTTGTAAGTATCACGAATGAGAAAATCGTAACTAATCGCTTCCTCGTCAGCGGTGGGACAAATGCCAAACTCTTTTTTTTTTTTTCTTATGGGTAGTCATCAAATAACTTCTTCCGCTCTGGGCAGAGCGGAAGGGAGTATCAGACTTGTACTGACCATCCATGTCCCTTCCTTGCCTTTTGTGTTCAGGCAGGCATCGGCCAAATGCCTAACTCTAAAGTCAAAACACAATTCATGATTGTTACGAAATAACTCAAAAGTTGGTGGACGCGTCAAATTGTAAAGTTTAAATTAATCCGAGGCCAAGGAAGCCAGGAATGATGTTCATAACTGAGAAGTCATTACGAGTCTTTGTTACATAACTTTGTTTATTTGTAGTCATTACCATCCTGAGTCCGTCTTTCGTTGAATAAAGTTTGATAAGTTGTGGTTCTAAGATGGCCGATGGAGTAAGGCTTTGACTGAGTGGTGGCCAAAGTTAGGCCAAAGTAACCAGGGCCGTTCTAAAGCTCGTTGGGTCAACGATGTCGTCAAAGTCACTGAAAACACCTGGATAAGGGACGCATAGAAACGGGAAGTGTGGCAGAAAAAAGAGGAGGCCTATTCCCAGCAGTGGGTGATTCCGGACTGATATGATGTTGATGATGAAGTTGTGGTTTCTGCCTATAAATATATTGTCTTTTCCGCAGGTGTCACGTAACGAGGAAAAGTTATAAATAAGAAAAAATATACAATTAACGAAAATGAGGCCGGGAGCTTTGTTGTCAATTTACTTTCGATTTCATCCCCGTTATTCAACCCTCTTGGAGTCAACGGAATATAGTGAGTTTCAAATAAGAATAGGAACCGAATATAAAAAGAATTCCTATTCTTTAAAAAAAATAAAAATAAATAGAGGTCCTCCTCTATTTATAAACTGTCACTTGAAAAGTACGGTTTTCAATATAATATACTCCATATCTCTCCGATACACGAAATAAAAAATTATATTCGAATTATTCTCAAAATTCCGCAATACTTAAGGCTAAATGCATTACCCTATATTTCTACTTGCCCGTAATCCTGCAGAAAAAAACCAATATCTCCTTTTAAAACAAACTAACTACTGCAAAGGGCCAACAGTCATTACCCAAAGTGGGAACCCAAATGAGTTTACAAAATGCTTTTTAAGGCACCAGCTGCTCGTTAAGTCCGAGCCGCGTCCAAGTAGGTTGACCATGACGTCACGTAAAGTAAGGATATTGGCGTTTTTTGTGGGTCATTTCCGTCGTTAAAGCAAGGAGCTACCAAGACTGGGTTATGACGGAAGCTCGTACCTCATGACGTTTATTATACAAAACTTGAGTACGTCGGCAGTACTTTAGAAATACTACACCCACCACTATTACTAATTCAATAAAGTACTCCTTTGAATAACAGCCACCTGGGGCGTTCTTCAGGCTAAGCTGGGCTTGCCTAGGTTAGTCCGTTTATGGGTAACAACCCATTACATACCAAGCTTCCTCCGTGCCCAGAAAAACACGTTAAGCCGTTTGTAGATTTTTGACAGTAGTTACAGGAAGTCAGTGGCTCGAAAGTCTGACAACCAGTCTTACCAAGGGGTACCATAATACCCAGTACTGACTGGGTTGTAGAGGTCAGATAGGCAATCGGTTAGACTGGAAGCCGACTCCAACATTTTGGAAAAGGCTAGGCAAGTGATGAGTCTTTTATAACGGTTCCTTTTATTATATATTTTTTCCATTGTTGTGGTAGTTGACATGTAGTCGCTAATTATCTGGCTGGATTAATAAAATCACGTTAAGCAATTTAAGCATATTCAGGATTCTAACCTTTTTGTTGTGCCAAAAACACTTTTAATGCAATTAATCCTTCACAAAAAGTTTCTAACTGCAAAAGGACTATGCATACGTTTAAAATTAGGACAGTACCATTCAAATTACGACGTGCATTCACTCCAATTTTCAGCGTAAACCTCTTTTTCGCGCAAAAAAGGTCAAAAGTGAGAGATTGCGCGAACAAATCACATTTAGCTGGATATAAAACAGTGCCAGTGCCTGCTACTTGCTGATAACAGTATTTCTATGCATTTTTCATACCAAAAATAACGACTTTTTCACGTGTATGAAAATAACTGTTATTTGTTTGTTTGTTGAAAGTAACTGTTATTTTTTTGTCGTACAAAAGTAACTGTTATTTTTTATCATATATTTTTTTATGAATTATTACTGTTACTGTCGTGTAAATGTCGAGTACAGTTGTTCATTCCAATAAATTACGTTGTTGACGCTTTTCGTGTAGTGTGGTGGACAAATGTTTTTAAACTGACTTGTTTGTTCAACAAAAATATAGAGAATCAGCGGTTTTTAGTTGAAATTGTTTGTTTCATACTGTGTACAGTGTACACGTTTAGGTATGTTTTTTAACGGCATTCACGCGCTGTACACGGCAAAAATCATCCTTTACTTACATATACAATGTACAGGGTGTGGCAAATTTATTGTTTTAGAGTTGGGAAGTAAGATCGCACATTTTAAAAATTGAATCAACTCTTTTAAATAGGTAGCTATCTTTTAAGTACAAAAAATATAAGTTTAAATATGTATCATTTAAAGCATTTTCTAGCAGTCAACTTGTGGGTGATGCAGAGACCAACTGCAGGTGTGAAGCAACTTTGTCTGTAAGTCAGTAACATTTTCACGCCCACACAACAAAATGGCTGAAAGGATTTTGATAACATCTGCATGCACTTAGGTAGACCATTATTTCACCCAGAACTAAACATATCATCACGCCTGTAATGCCCGAAGGGTTAGGCAGAGGTGTACGTTATAGGGAACCCACATTTCGCCAGTTATGTTTAAATCCGATGTAATAAAGGGCGAGCCTATTGCCATTAACCGGGCACAAATCCGTGGCTGCTACTGAGAATTTCCTGATTGAAAAACCCTATAGTACTCACCTCATGCTCAGAAGAAGCACTTGCGACAACTCACTTGACCAAAGACAAATAAATATTTTTTATCCCAGTAGCCCTACTTACCATAGGGCAATTTACAAACTCCACGCAGACGAAACCATGCGCAAAACTTAGTATTATGTTACATTGACGCAATCACGAGAGCCTCGTTCCAAATGTATTGTGGTTTCCATTATAATTGCCTATTAAACAGCTGGCTCGTGCCAACTAGCTCCAAGTATCTATTGAAACATGTTGTGTAAATTGAAACCATGCAACCGCGTTGGAAACCGGTTTCGGTTTAATGCTAAACGGAAAAGCGTTGAAAAACGGTTGCATTAATTGAGCATGCCCCTTTTAAAAGGTTTTTTTTGTGAGTTGTAAATATATGTATGTGTGTATGTTGTGCTTTAAGTTCTGGGGACGATATTTATTTCTATTAAGGTCTTCTAAATGTCCACAAATTAAACTTAGTTAATAGCCAGCACTGGGTGAAGTCGGGCTGTGAATGATGTTTATTTTAGTTGATTTTTGTATTAAAATATTTAGGACTTTTATATGTATTTGTTTATGTTTTCGAGCGTATGGTACTCGTGGGCTGCAGCTGATAATCAGCGTCAGGTGGTATACCTTTTTTTTTTTAGGATGGGAGATCATCAAATGACCCCTCCCGCTCTGGGCGAAGCGGAAGGGAGTGTCAGACTTCTATTGACTAAAACACATCCATGTTCCTTCCTTGCCCTTTGTGTTCCCGGGCCGCGGTATCTCTTTCGAACAGTCCCGCAGCCCTGGCAGGCATCGGCCCTTGCGGGTCCCTCCCTGTTTGCTGACATTTCTTTGAGGCGCGCGTGGAACACGAACACGCCGCCAACATGGGCTGTCGTCATAAAACGGACGGACGGCGAGCTAGCTCATTACTCACTCACCGTCCACAGGTCCGCGTCTACGGTGGCCGGAAGCCACCACGTGGCCCCTGACGCCCGGGGCGTTTCCCGCGTCGGCTGGGACGTGAGGTTTGTGTTGCTATTTGATATTATGTTGAGCTGAAGCCCTTTTGGTAGGTAATTCTGTTTTTTAAAATGCCTTTAAACGCAATTTTCTTTCTTTCTATTATTTTAATGAAGTGCGTGCCTGATTTTGAACCAACCATGGCACTGATATCAGGGTGCTACCACTAAGGCACCACTGCTAACTATTCAAGTGAGTAAGTTGGTCAAATAACTTCTTCCAGTAAAATACATGCAGCTAAAAATATCGCCTACCTAATTTTTACTTTACAAACCAATTAGCTGACACAGCACTCTAAAAACTACTAATATTCCACTGAATTAATCTTACCTATCATAAAACAATGCTTTGTTATTAAATTAGGGGTCGGCTGCTATCCAGCTCATTCCGTGGCTAATGGCTCATCGATCATCATTAGTAGAATGCTGAATCATAGAGAACGTGTTTAGTAATGATAGTGTTATTTAGTGTTGAGGATATTGAAGTGAAACACTGGACTAACTACTTTAAAAATGGAGGTATAGAACACTACATGCTGGTGCTCAAACCGGTTAATCGGTAAACCGGTTTATCTTTAGCTGGCATACCGTGATGCTGAGTTTCAGTAGAATCTGAAGCCAGCTTATCGTTTGGGATTAAATTTTCAACCATGTTCAAACAAGTACGTGTTTTTGGGATATCAGTTTGAAATACAACTTCAAATATTTTAATCACTTTTTTAACAGTACACACGGCGACACATCATGCTATATTTTGATCAATCTACATTTCCAGTATAACATTGTCTCATATTCTACATATAGGTTTCTCATACAGTGAGAGATCCACATAAACTGGTTTTTTTTAGGTTAATTGGTCGCCATGCGTACTAGACATAGATTGTCACTTCGGTACAAATACGATTCAAAAGAAATATTTGAATAGACCTTGCGTTCACTTGTTATATTTTGAGAATACTTCAAAAAAAGATACCTGAATCATCAAAACAGAGACGCAAATGGGGCGTCACCCTTTATCTAATATTATCAAACCTTATATAAGATCCCATTAAAATAGATGGACAAATTTTAACACAACGTTCAGTACGTCTAACCAATGATATCCAAGCAAAAAAAACACTGATTAAAGTGACTTTATTTTGACCTAAAATAATATTTTTTTTGTGTATTTTCGTTAGCTGTTTTTTTTTCTTGTTAGTTATCTAATGTGTTTTTCTTATTATTATTACCATTGCCCTTATTTTGGTGGTCTGAATGATTAGTAAAAGTTGGTCCATCTATTTTAATGGGACCTTATATTATAACCATACAAAAACAAGACAGTTTTAAGTCTATACACATAAATACTAAAACCCTTTGCATTAAACGTTTGATAATAAAATACCTGCAAAAAGCCTTATCGTTTACAGAGGCGTGCCAAAGGCCCAAACTCGACCTTAAATAAAGAGTTTCTTTGCCCGTTTCTAATCTACAACTTTGCCTTAGAAGTAACCGTACTAAATCACCCTTTATTTTATAGAAAATAAAGTTCATTTTAAAATGTATTCCATTTCTATTGGCTAACATTAGGCTAAGTTTTTACTACTACTAACATTATATGGATGTTTATCTGAAATAAAATATTTGAATTTGAATTTGAATTTGAATTGTTTCAAGTTTCACATACAGTAGGAACGTTTGCCAAAAGTTATCTTGACTTAAAAACTCTGCGGTATTTTACCTGTCATATACATATTTTGTAAGATTCTATGGTACGGCCACAGCACATTCTCAGTTAGTTAGAGATTCATATCAAATTAGGTACTTCCATACTAATATTATTATGCAGAAGTAATTATATAGGTAAGTCTGTCTATATTCTCTATCTATCTGTGTCTACATTTTCACGCCTTTTTGTTAGAACAGATTTGGATGTGGGCTACGGAAAGACCGTGGCAATTATCTGAATACTTTTTGTCCTGGTAGCCGTTTCCTTGGACACTAATCCCGAACCATTTTGTGTGCTTAAAGAATTAAATAAATACCTTCATAAATTCTAGGGGCAAAGAGCTAGGCAAATTTTTCTAGATATAATAATAATTTGACGAGGTTCGTAACTGAAAAATGCTTCAATTACGAGGAGCTCGTGGCAAAATAATAACAGCCGCTCAGGTCGATCTTTAGGTAAAGCCGTGCTTACCTAGGTTGGCCTGTGGATGGGTGACCACCCATTACATACCGAGTTTTCTCCGTGCCTCGGAAAGCACGTTAAGCCGTTGGTCCCGGCTGTCATTTGCACATCTTTGACAGTCGTTACAGATAGTCAGACCCAAAAAGTCTGACAACCAGTCATACCAAGAGGTCAGATAGGCAGTCGCTCCATGTAAAATACTGGTATTCAGCTGCATCCGGTTAGACTGGAAGCCGACCCTAACATAGTTGGGAAAAGGCTAGGCAGATGCATGATGTAATTGAAAAATGCTTATATAGTACATGAGTTTTTAGATTATAAATTGTAAGTTTTGTAAATTGCACGGTCATTTTAAATTATTATTGTATTTATTCATTTTTCTTGAGAATTTGTTTTCATATTTTTACATATTTCTTAAAAAATATTAAAAAAAACATTAAAAAATATAAAAAACGGCGAATCGCTTCCATTATTGACATGCTTATTATTTTTACTATTTGTTTCATTATTATACTTACATTTATTTAATTCAATAATTCAATTGTAGTGGGATTATCTGTTTAGTGACAGCATGATTAAGATGAATATTAAATAAAATATTGAACTTTATTTTATATTTGCACACTGAAATTAATGGCAGAATAAGAGAACAATTTTGTATATTTTACTTACCTTCTGTACCTTATGATTTTTGATTTTTAAAAGCTAGTTTGTTATTGTTTTGACAGTTCAAATCCATATAATATAACACTTCGGGGATTACTGGCACGATGTTATGTTATACTAGACAAAGCTGTACCTATAGTACGCCCACATTTAGCCAGTTATAATAAGGGGCGAGCCTATTGCCAACAACCGGGACAAGAATCCAAACAGAAAAAAACCTGCTAGAAAACCACAATCACATTTTGCACGACCTGGAAATCGAACCCGAAGACCTAATTCCCTATATACAGTAGCGCAAATAACCCCTAGACTAATGAGGTTGCCATCTTTTTCTACTCTACTTGGTTATTCTAAGTACAGGGTGTAAACGGAACCTTCACGAATCCGTCAACCAAGCATTCTGTACATCAAACTAAGTAACTTTACGTAAAAATTATTGCTAGAAAAAGACTTTTTTTAGGGTGAAAAATCAAGTTTTACGGTAGGATTCAATGTAACGCATTCAAAACATTGTACTGATGGATAGATTGAATAGTACGGGGTCATGAAGGTGTCTTAAGTGAAAAAAATACATTAAAAACATGGATTAACATGGAAAACATGAAATAGTTGGAAGTTTGACCCCCAATATCTCCGTAACTAGAGGGTTCCCAGGTTCGCTCTAGAACAAAAAAATGATCGCAATGACGGGGAGAACAAGTGCCTTTCAGCTTTGTTAACACGTTAACTGCCATGTCAGGCATTGGTGCCTGACAGAATCATTATCTGTTCAGGCCATGTCAGGAACCGGTGACTGACACCGAAGTATCAAGCGTAGTCTTTTTTTACCGTTTTTTATCCAAATAAAGAAAAGGGAACACTTTTTTATACATAACTATTCATTATAAACCATGATTCAATACGTAAGAAATGAAATTTGAATGGTACAGAAAATATACCTTGGCAGTTAACGTGTTAAGAGTATTTTTACACCCGTTATAACGTGCTGCATCATTCACTACTAATCTTCTCAAGTGGAAAACCGTATACCTAAGCTAGACGCGAACCGAGTACGAGCGCCAACGCCAAGTAAATCCATCTCATCGATATTATGACGTCACGGATTGAGGGAATATGATGACGTGGCGCTCCGCAGCTCTAGACGTCTGCCAAGTCACGAACATCTGAGTACCGAGAATATTCAGCGTTTTATTTTCAATTTAAATGACGTTGGAGAAGGTAGAATATGTTTCCTGCTAGGGCTGCGGGACTGTTCGAAAGAGATACCGCGGCCCTGGAACACAAAGGGCAAGGAAGGAACATGGATGGGTTTACAGTACAAGTCTGACACTCCCTTCCGCTCTGCCCAGAGCGGGAGAAGTCATTTGATGATTTCCCATCCGAAAAAAAATATGTAAAATGATATGTTTAAAATCCGTATGGTTACTTCAAGTTTTCTCTTTCCGTGCAAGTGAAAATTTAAATTAAACCAATACCATGATATTTTATTGTAAAAATATATTTATTTGTTTACGGATATATCTACCTATCTTTACGATTTACGATTGACAACAGCATGAAATGGGAAGTTGCTATAATTTTACCTGAACCATTGTCTTTTAAACATTAAAGTCAGCAAAGTTGCTTGACAACAGAAATACCAGAAACATAACATCATGCCTGTAAACCTGAAAGGTTAAACAGAGGTTTACCTAATAGTAGAATATTAAAGTCTGAACTATCCTTACAATATAAATAAACAACGTGTAAAGGAAAGGGTATTATAAGCCGAAAGGGGGTCACACAACTCTTCATTCTGAACAACTTATGTACTACGACTTTTGGAAATTCGTGAAAAAAAAAATTCTACTCTCCATACTAAAAAGTCACGTGACGAACAAAGTTTCTATGGAGAAGCAAATTTTCTTTCTTTGCGAGTAAAAGCGAAAGTAAGTTTGTTTGTAACCGTTTCACGCCTAAACCACTGAACCGATCATCCCGTATCCCATATACGTTGTTAGGTGTACAGAAACGGACATAGGGTACCTTTCGTCCCGAAAAAAAATACTGTTCCCGAGGAAAACAACAATAACGTTCTTATGATAATAGATGACGCCACGTGTCTTTCTCACCATGATTCAATTATATTATTACAAGCTGACTACAACCTGAAATGATTGTCGAATCTAAATTAACGCGACCGAAGCCGCGGGTAAAAGCTAGCAGAATATAATTTATTGTACACCAAAATTGAAACAAAACTATTCTACAATATAGCTAATTCTATGGTTAAAATGGCGATCTTATCGCTGATAGCGAATACTACACCCACATTTTATGGTTAAGTCTCATATAATGGCGGCAAGCCTATTGCCACCAACCGGGCACAAATTTAGCCTCCATGGCTGCTACTAAGAAAAAACCGAGCAACGCTTTACCCGACCTTGGAATTGAACCCAGGACCTCATGCCCCGCAGTCGCGCTTGCGACCATTAGAGCAACGAGATTTATAAAAGAACGGGGATAGAGAATTGATAAACAGGTTTCTCTATGTTTGGAATCAATTTCTGTTAAGGTACCAACAACCAGGTAGTCTTAGTATACTCGTCATCTCAACATTAACAATGATAGCCTCGTGGTGTGACCGTCGGACTGCCAAGTCATAGGTCTCAAGTTCGAACCCAAGGCACGCACCTCTGATTTTTCGGATTCATGTGCGTATTGTATGATTTTATTATCTCTTGCTTCGGTGGAGGAAAAGATTGTGGGGAAACCAAACCAGCATGCTGGAAAGATATTTCTCGAAGGCATGTAAAGCCAAGTCCCCATGGGCGATACAAAAACTCTGACACCAGGTCAACCTGGTTTCACTAACACAAAAAATAAAAGATACGATCTCAACATAATTTCTAAGTTCCGGAAAAATCAACACAAATCGACATCTAACTATAAAATAACTCAGAAGAAAGATAAATCTCTCACGGCGATTCAGTAAAAATATTAGCAAAAGATACTCCCAATCACGATGAGTACGCTTATCTTTACGAAAGATAGATTCATTGGTTTCGATGATACTTCTTTTTTCTACCTATTTATCTTTATTTTTTGGAGATTAAGATGAGTTATAAATAATGAAAACCGCACTGGGCTCACGAGGTGGATTACGGCCCACTCCGACTCACAGAGCCCTGTTTTCTGATGATGCTTATTATATGCTATTAGAATGCTTCGTTGGTCTGTTCAGCATGACGTTCTGAGTTGGATTCCCGGGTCAGCAGTGTTTTTGGGTTTTTCCACCAGGAATTTTTAAGTAGCAGGCACGAAGTCTGGATTTGTGCGGTTGATTACAATAGGCTATAACTGGCGATATGTGGGTGTTCTATTAGGTACCTACACCTCTGCCTAACCCTTCGGGGACTACAGGCGTGATGTTACTTATGCTATAATGAAACTCGTCTACCTCAATGGAAAAGTGTGGCTAGAAACTGCAAGAAAATACACACATTCATTTGTTTTTGCGAGTGTGCAAATAATTTCCAATTTTACTCGATGGAATATAAATGAAAGAATGTTCACAATTTGTTTCTAGAATAAGATTCAATTTTGTGTTTTGTTTTTTAAAATGAATTGTCATTCTAATGAATGTTTATTTATTCTTATTTCGCTCGAGATCTGGGTACAGTGAACTCTTGTTTCATTCAATAAAAAGGTAAATAGTCATTTAAGCGTGAAAGTTCTCGCCAAGGTTTTTAAACAGATTATTGGTTCGTTTTTATTAGCATAGCATAACCAGGCTGTAGCGGCATAGTATAAAAAGTACTACAGCAACATATTACAAAAAATAATCGAGGTCAAGAGCAAGACCACCTTGTAATAAAAACACAAACAAAGAATTGTTTGTCTGTAAAGTTGGTTTACGGACGATAGTTTAACGTGACAACGTCATTAAATCACAAACAAAAAAAGCAAGCGTACAATGAGCGTAACGGGACCATGAGCGTAACGGGACCCTTTTTCGTGCATGCATCCATCATTCATCGATTTATTAGACGTTGTCACGTCAATAGTACAGCGCCATCTATGTCACAAATGAAGAAATATCACCAAAATCTTGAATTACGCTTTTAAAGTTATCGACATAATATGTAGAAAAGCAGTAAAGAACTGTCACGCAATAGCCCACCACACAACTCCCGTCTTGGCGCAGCATCCTCCCTTTTCTATGGGGGATGAAGATCTTTATACCCTGATATTCATACTCCCTACACTGGTGCCCAACGAGATGTTGATGTTGATAAAGACTGTAGGAATGGTCTGAAGTGCTTGGATATAGGCTTTCTCTCAGTGACAAGTAGTGGAAGTGGCCGTACCGAGTATCATGTGGACTGGTTTGTTGGTGGATGTCAAAATGATTTCTACGATTTTTTTGGTTCTTGGACATGCCACTAGTTTCCTTACGATGTTTTCTTTCAACGCTTTGAGAGAAGAAAGAGTTACAGCTTCAGCGCTCTCAGGCTTTGGTGACTTTCAATGTCTTTTAGTTGTTTTAATGTAAATTAAACTTTTACTTCTTTCTCAAAAGATTACAGACAATATTGTCATACACATAATATACTAGCTGTACCCAGCATGCGTTGCAATGCAGCTTTTTTACCTACCTACAACCTACTAAAAATGAAGGACTTTCATACAAACTTGCGAGAGCCTTTGGCCTCCTTAATCCAGCCCAGTGGCAAAATCCGTTCTTAGCGGACGTCGACTAACTATAAACTACCTCCTTGCCAAATTTCATCTTTAAACGTCTAGCGGTTTTCAATATTTCTTGATGAGTGAGTGACCTTTCGTTTTTATATATTTAGATAGATTAAATTTCTTTTGACCATAACATTATAAGTTTAGGTAAAACTCGACTCTGCACAGACCATAGATTGCTTATCTGCCACCTATCTAGTAGGTACTTATGCAGTCGCATCCTACAGTTTATCTCGAGATAGGTGAACCAATTTGTAAGCCAAGTAAGCCGGAGATTTGCTCCGCCTAATGCCAACTAGACAATAACTCAGCATTATACCTAAGGTAGTTGGAGAAATTGCCCGGTATTTGGAATCAGTCCAGGGTTTCTTATTAGTTGTAGTTAGGTGGTTACGTATGTGTGGGTACTACCTCAATGTATTGGAGATTGAAAGAATGTAGGTTAGATACAATTTTTGAAAGTTAATTTTGTCTTCTATGCTGAACCTAAAATTCGAAGACATGTGACATCTACCAATCCGCACTGGGCCCGCGTGGTGGATTATAGCCCATTCCCTCTCATAGAGAGGAGGCCTGTGTCCCAGCAGTGGGAACGTTATATAGGCTGATGATGATGATGATGAATTTTGTCTTCCAAAAAGTTTACGTTGCCGAAAATACAATGAAAACCTCTTTGCTATAAAATAAAATTGATTACAATGAACGAGACGTTTTTTCCCCAACCAAGGCAACAAATGCATTTTTGTAACAGTTTTCGCGATAATACACTACAAATAGCGGTTATGGAGCTGCAAGTGATGACAAATACCTACACACGTGCATACATAAGCATACATAATTTTCAACACATTGGCATGAGTTGTATATCGTCGCATCATCATATTGAAATTGCTTAATATTATAAATGCGAAAGTAAGTGTTTTTTTTTTTTTTTTTGTTTTTCACGCCTAAACTTAACCGATCATCCTGAAATTTTGCATATACGTATATGTCAGGTGTACAGAAACGGGCTTAGAGTACCTTTCATCCCGAAAAAAAGTACAATTTCTAAGGAAAATAACAATAACGTTCTTATGATAATAGATGGCGACACGTGTCTTTCGAATCATGATTGAATTAAATTATTACAAACTGTACAACCCGAATTGATTGTCAAATTCTAAATTAACGCGAGCAAAGCTACGTGCAAATGTTAGGTACATATAAATAAACTTAGGGGTAAACCCCATTTTCGAATATGCTGCCAGGCAAATACTTTTGTAAATCTCCTGTCAACACAAGAGAAAAACATATAACAATAACTTCCTCACCACACAATCCATCTTACAATAATTCAATCAAGCCCGATTTCTTCCAAACAACATTAATTACAATATGGAAGAAACATGATTAAAGACAAAGAAGGAACAAGATTAAAGTACCAAACTCGGTTGCCGTACCGCGAGCCGCAGAGTTTCGGAACTTGCTGACAACTACATAGGATTACGAGACGTTTCGAATGGCATAGGGACCCGTCCCACTGCTGACGAGGAAGCGACTCAGACGGACTGTTCACGAAGCTGTCAACCAAGCATTCTGTTTATTGAACTAAGTAACACTAAGAAAAAAATATTGCTGAGAAACAACTTTTTTTTGGGGTGAGATAAATCACAGTTTACGGTAGAAGGACTCAATGTAACGCACTCAAAATATTATGCTGATGAATTAATAGTACGGGGGTCGTGAAGGTATTTTAAGTGAAGTTAGAACATTAAAAACTGGTTCTAACAAAAAAAAATTGCTGTTGGAACTTTGACCTCCAATTTCTCCGTAACTAGAAGATTCTCAGGCTGATATGGTCTAGAACAAAATAAATATCGCAATGACGGGGAAAAACAAGTGCCAGGGCTTCGTTAAGGGTACTATTACACCCAGTATAGTAGATCACTAAATGTGCACACGGCCAGTTATATAAATATATATGTATATCTCTCTCTATCCTCTGTCAAACAAACAATTTGTTTTAGTTACTCTCGCTCGTCAGTCTCGCTTCTCGCTAATCGCTGGCGGTGAGACGGATGCCTAAGAACTCTGATCCGTTTTCGGGTGACCGTATTGCTTTCGCTACCGTTTTTGGTAATCGAATCAAGAGGATTTGTGTTCGTAACTTTATTAATTCGGAGCTGTATTACGAGCTATCTGATTGATTCCGTTGCGGGTTCTGAGACAATTGAATCATTTCTCTGGGAGTCGACGGGTTTCTTTGTTTTGGCTGTTGGTTATATTATGTAACTGGTATTCCTGTTTACGGTTCTAAGTTACAAGGAAAAGCTTGTAAAAAGAATCGGGTTTACATCAAAAGTGCTGCAGTTCAAACGTATACACGGTGTATGGGGCGCACAAACTGTTACTATAAATTCACGATATGATTCTAGATTATATTCATAAAAAAGTTCCATACCTACACAGTCAAACTGCTTTTTTTCCGACGAAAATATTAAATACGTGGGTTTAAAGTTATGTGCTGAATTTATGGTAACAGTTTGTGCGTCAACGTCCCACACATCGAGTATCAGTTTGAACTTTCGTACGTTTGTAGCGGCACTACAAAAAAATCATATAAAGTAACATAGTACAAAAAGTATTACAGCGCCCTCTATGTCGCAAATGAAAAACTAACATCAAAATTCTGAATCGCCCAATCAATTTTATCCTTGACTTAAGACTATATTGGAAAACCGGACAATACCAGTCGGGCAGTAGCCCACCAGACACAATACCAGTCTGGTTGGAGGACCCTCCCTTTTCTAGGGGGGATGAAGAACGTAAAACCCTGTTCTTCATACCCCTACACTTTCAAAGTAAAACCTCTCCCAAAGACCTCAAAGAGCCGTCTAGTAATTACCAAAGAAATAACACAAACATTTACGAATGGCTGCATACCTTTGTTACATTTCATAACAAAATACCTCAAAAATATAATTAAACCACAAATCATGTTTCCCGCTGACCCCACCAGTGGGGCCATGCCAGTGAGGTCAACGGGAATACACCAAATCTCAGGAACAAGACGTAACAACAAGTCTGAAAGCTGAAATAAAAAGAAGATTTTCAGCAGTAAAACATTAAAATGAAAGCTCGGGCCACAAGAGGCTTATCTAAGTACGGAACTGAGATACAAAGAGCTCCGGAATACGGACTTTTGTGGGGGGGAGGGGGATAAAAATACTTAGGACAAAAGCCTACTGTAGCTTAATGTTAAGGTATGTTAGTGAAAATATCTAGCTGGGTTTGGTATTTCCAGTATAACGTGGCCTCGCTTTGTATATATTTCCTGTACAATGAGAGATCCGCATACTGGTTTTGTATAGCTTGATCAGCCGTCGTGCGTACATCTTCTTTTCTCGTATCGGTGTGTGGTATCTATGCTACGCAATTTTACACAAACCTTAATCAAATATATATTTTTTTAAATGAATAGTATGGGGTAGATACGATAGGATACGATATGAGGAAAAACACAAAATATCGAACCATTCGAATCATAATAAGTAAACTAGCTCGTTGGTCTAGAGGTCGCAAGTGCGACTGCTGAGCATGAGGTCCTGGGTTCGATTCCCGGGTCGAGGAAAGTGTTATTGGCTTTTAGGTATTTCTCAGTGTAGACAGCCACGGAGTCTGAATTTGTGCCCGGTTGATGGCAATAGGCTCGCCTCCTATTACATGGGACTTAAACATAACTGGCGAATTGTGGGTGTACTATAAGGTTCACCTCTGCCTAACCCTTTTTCTACGTATGTTATAAATTATAGCTATTTTATTATTCCTGTATTTATTTTTACACATAATTAATAAATTTTTATATATTATATTTTTAAATATTCAAATATAAAATAATATAAAAAATAGTAGCCCACTGGTATCCGGACAGGGTCCAAGCTTCAGGTCAGGGCTCCAGAGAGAGGAACCTCCTAACAATACGAGTCGTGTCCAGGAGTACCGCTTTCTGAATCAAGCCCTTGATCCAGCTGCCTAACGAGAGCCTCCTCAGGTGTTGGTCGAGGCTCTTGGCAATTAAGCCATGGGCTGATACGACTACCGGCACAATGATCGCTGATGATGTTACAGCTATTATTATTATCTGAGTGTCGCTTAAAAATATCATATTTTATCGTATGTCGTTTAAACATATGATAAATTATCGTACTTAGTAATTACTTACTGAACGTTCATCAACAAGCCTCCGTAAAAAAATAGACTCCCAGATTTCGAACTGACAGACGACAAAAGGTATATATGGTGTAAACAGACTCTTAACGAAGCCGAATGGAACTTGTTATCCCCGTCATTGCATTCATTTTTTGTTCTAGACCATACCTGGGAAACTTCTAGTTACGGAGATATTGGGGGTCAATGTTCGAACTTTACCACAACTTTTTTTTTTATATACATATTTTTAATGTAAGATTTTTACTTAAGACACCTTCATGATCCCCGTACTATTCAATCCATCAACCAGCACATTGTTTTAAGTGCCGCACATTGAGTCCTACTGTATGTAACACGTGATTTTTCAGTCCAAAAAAGAAAATCGTGTCCCAGCACAAATTTTTGCGTAAAGTTACTTAGTTTGATGTACATGATGCTTGGTTGACGGCTTCGTGAAGAGTATGTTTACACCCTGTAGAATCCGTCTTTAACTTTGTCATCCGACGTACTAAATATCCACGCTTGCATCTACGTCTTTATTACACAATACCACTACCGTTCCACTAATTAATAGCCTTGTTATACCAAGATACATATTGTATCAATCCCTCTTTACGAGCACAATCATGCGGGCTTATCTCCCGGGCTTACAAGGCAATATTGCTCCATACCCATCAACAAAAGGTGGATGTGGGACGCAGAAGTTCCGGATGTCTGACATCCTTGGCTTTTGATATCTGGAGGGTAGAAGGAGTTTCGGGTAAAAATCTCTTATCTTTTTTCATTGTCAAGATAAGGTGCAGAGAAAGTCGTAACAAGACCAAACATCCTTTTTAGGGTTCCGCACTACAGTCGGCAAAAACGGAACCCTTATAGGATTACTTTGTTGTCCGTCTGTCAACACCTTTTTTCTCAGGTACACGTGGAAGTATCAAGCTGAAATTAATATCAAATACTCAAGTATGCTACCCCTTGGAACAGTGAAACAAACAAACTTGGAAGTCAACACGATCAAAAGATATCACCGTTTATGTCGCTTATTTTGCGATTTCACATGGAAATCAAAACCTAAAGGGTACTTCCCGTTTACCTAGAATCATGAAATTTAGCAAGAAACAATGTCTTACAGCACATGTATAAGAAAAAAATCTGAAAACCGTAAATATGTAATTTAATAACAAAATACCTATAAGTTTATACGGAACCCTCAGTGCGCAAGTCCAAGCCGCACTTGGTCGGTTTTTTTATGAGAAAATCATTAGAAGAAAAGGTTTGAGTTCCTGAGGTAGTTAAAAAAAAATCTTTTAAAACACAGTTTTACAAAAAAAAAAACGTTTAGAGTAGGTGATGGAAGACAGGCTAACATTTAAGTATAATTATTACGGCGGACGTGCGGTAATAGGCAGCAACAACAAAGTTGCATCACATAAAAAAACATCGCATCTGTAATATTTATTTATTTAACACTTCAAGCACAAAGTACAGAGGATGGGCATTTTGTACCAGAATAATACCCGAAGGGTTAGGCCTTGGTTAGGCAGGGCTGTATCCTATATAAATAACACCCACACTACAAAGAAAGTTTTGGTTTTTGTTTTTTTCTGGAACTGCACGTTACAAAATAAAAAAAAAACTACGCTTTGTACAAAAAAGAAATGTATAAAATGGCAATTTTCTTGCTAACTGTAAATTTTTTAAATCTGTGATTGGGGTTCAAAATGTCACGGAAAATTATGGATAGTCTACTAAGGCCATTTTCGTGTAGCTGCAACTTACTGCCCCACTGAAAGTTAAAGTCCTGTACACATCAAAGCTGAATCGGTATTCGCAAATCAAACAAAGGTCTTGAGACTCATCATCATCGCCTAGCCTTTTCCCAACTTTGTTGGGGTCGGTTTCCAGTCTAACCGGATGCAGCTGAATACCAGTATTTTACATCGAGCGACTGCCTATCTGACCTCCACAACCCAGTTAGTAGTGGGTAATACGATATCCCTTGGTTAGACTGGTTGTCAGACACAAACAAAGTTCTTCAGACTATGCAAAATTAAATCATATTTCGAAATGTTTTGAAACATCGACAAAGTATTGACACGCAATCTTAGTTTCGACCCGCTTCGCCTTCACTGTAAGAGTAGCCTTAGCCTCAACAATAGTCTGGTGACAGGCGGGCATACCGCCTCAAATTGCTGCGAAATTGTTCAGACGCCTGAAATAATGGTTTCCTACGATTAAGTTCAGACAGGCCGGTGACACGGGAAATATTCAGTTTATTTATATATATTTTGGGAAGAGAAAATTATGGAAGAAAATTGCTTTATTGTTCAGGACGACCTGCAGATGGTATAAAGGGTGTAAAAAGACTCTTAACGAAGCCGAAAGGCACTTGTTCTCCTCGTCATTGCGATAACTTTTTTGTTCCTGACCATACCTTCTAGCGGAGATATTGGGGGTCCAAATTCCAACTTTTTTTTTAAATACATGTTTTAATGATTTGACTGTATAATGATTTTTACTTAAGATACATTCACGACCCCGTACTATTCAATCCATCCATCAGCACAATATTTAGATTGCGTTACACTGAGTCTTACCGTAAAAAGTGATTATACACCCAAAAAAAAAGTCCAGCAATAATTTTTGCATAAAGTTACTTAGTTTGATGTACAGAATGCTTGGTTGACGGCTTCGTGAAGATTCCGTTTATACCTGTATAGGGAATAAGTTATTTTTTTCTCATAAGGATAATAAATCACATAAGTCATAACATAACATGACGCGCTGTAATCACCGAAGGGATCGGCAGAAGTATTAGTACACCCACATTTCGACAGTTATGTTTAAGTCCTATGTATTAGGAGGTAAGCCTTTTGCCATAAATCGAGTAAAATCTAGATTCCGTGGCTGCTAATAACAAATTCCTGATGGCAAAACACCAATAACAAATCGAACCTTATGCTCAGGAGTCGCACTTGTGACATCTAGACCAATGAATATTACGTGAAACACATGAAACAAGGAAAAATCACGATTATAATTATGTAAATAGCCTGAAAACTGTATATGAAAGTGTTGAGACTTATAAACATTGTCAAGGCAAAAAGATTACATAAGAATCTTTACCCGTGGCTTTCTTAACCCCCAGGGGAAGAAAAGGGTGATTTTAAATGTGTGTTAACGGGAAAAAAATCCCATAACTCAAAAACATGTGACCTAAAAAAATCACCCATTAAACCTGGTGATATCCCGAGAGAAAATCACCAGTGACACGAAAAAAAATGTGTTCTGTTCACCCCCATTTTTCGATTTACACCCCTCCGTAGGGGGTTGTCAGGCGAATTTATGTGGCACCGATTAGTTGGATGTTTTTTAAATCGGCGTTGTCGGGTAAGTTACGGTTTTAGACGGTATCTCCTCTTTGCGATGTATTGCCATTGTTTATCTGACGGGGGTGTTGTGGGAGATTAGGGGGGTCATCTTTCTTTTGTTGTACATACTATTTTAGGACGTATTCTTTAAAGAAATAAAAACACGGGTCAAATTAAATGAAGGTATCTCATTTTGTCCCGCGGCCGCCTCATTGTTTCACATCAGTCGAGTTACGGCCAAATACAGCCTCTTAAGGATAAAAAACGATAGAATTTTTTATTTAGATTTTTTCTAATTTTGTTTGTGTACAAAATCAGAAAAAATAAGCACAGCACATCAAGCTACTATAGTATGTCATATTTCTTTAATAGATAGTTAAGCTCTAGCCCTATATGTTCAAGGTTGATTGGGAAAATCTGACAGTTTCGGGTAGCTGGACCTGCTGGCGTCTATACATTACAATAATATTGGTCTAAGCTTATTTCTAAAAGGAAGAGAAGTTTTTTTTCATAAAAAATCAACTAGTAAGGCCCTTTCAGACACACACACCACTACACACCCAACACCACACACACAACACACACACACACGAACACTATTAAGGAAATTATAGCAAATGGACACCCTACGTTTTTTTTTCTTTGTTTTTGTTGGTAGTCAAGTTGCTTTACAATTAATTTCCATACCAACAACACTGCCAATTAATATTTGACTAAAACAAAGCAATGACGCAAGTCCTTTTTCCGAAATGGGGTCAAAAGGTCGCCTTAATCTTAGAGAAGTAAAAAATGATGGCGGGGCCCGTCACTGGGACGCGACGTGGACAGAATTAGGGGGGACACTTAAATGAAAACCGCTTACAAAATACCGACAACAAATAAACATAAAATCCGAAGTACAAGTAGCTGTTTGATTATGTTTTGTTTCGGTTAATGTTTTCGCCTCTTCTTCTCCCGTATAGACAAGAACCATAAAATAATTGAGTGCACTACATGAGGTCGACAAAGAGATTTGCGATAAGGGCTTGTGCTACTCACCATTGTTTGAAAAATGCATGCAAGTGCGACAACCTGAAGCTCGACATCACGCTACTGCGATTAACTATAGCTCGAGCTCATGCTGTGATGATTACTGTAGGCCTATCCGCCTGGATGGTAATATCTAAAAAACACTTGAGACGCCATCTATCTTAAACTACATGCACACTCGCGCAAGCGCCCTGCGCCACCGATTTGTTCTGACGATCTGCCGTGAGTTTAACAGTTTTTACCCATCCAAAAAAGTGCACAAAGCCACTAAAGAAGTTTACACTTCAATTATTTACTCACATTTATTTTCCCTCGGATATTTTATGTCTCTAAAAATCAGTGATATTTATTCCCCTTACTAATTGGCACATCATCATCAGCCTATAGCAGTCCACTTCTGGACATAGGCCTCTTCAATCGCACTTCACTCAAATAGATTCTCAGCAACTCTCATCCAGTTGCTACCTAACCACCCTGCGCAGATCGTCGCTCCACCGAGCCTGAGGGCGTTCCAACTAACACTTGCCTATTCACGGTCATATCATGAACACGTCTACCCCAACGGTCTTGGATCTACGGCTAATATGGTCAGCCTATTGCCACCTTTACTTGTTCTGTGAGCTATATCGACAAACCTGGTTTTCTGTGGCTATTCCAAGTCGATTGTCAGAAGTAAAAATCTGTGAAAGTCCTGCACAATTTACTGACTTAGATATTTCAGTATGAACCTTCTGTTTCGTATTTTTTTAGGCTACAAAGTGTAGGTATTTTTATGTTGTTTTAGTGAACATTGGAGACGTTTAAAGGCAAATTAAACAGGAATTTAAAAGTCGAAATTTAATGGACTTTTATCTTGTCCACTGAGTGCTTACCATAAAAGTGTCGTTTTACTATATCTTCAACATAACGCTATATCTTTTGAAGTTGTGTTCTGACCTTAACATCTTTGTGACTATCCATAACGACTAGTGGCAAAATAATAACAGCCGCTCGGTTTGATCTTCAGGTTAAGCGGCGCTTGCCTAGGTTGGTCCGTGGATGGGTGCCCACCCATAATATACCGAGATTCCTTCGTGCCTCGGAAAGCACGTTAAGCACGTCGGTCACGGCTGTCAGTTGAAGATTTTTGACAGTCGTTATGAATAGTCAGTGGCCCGAAAATCTGACAACCAGTCTTATCAAGGGGTATCGTATTACCCAGTAGCATCTGGGTCGTCTTGATTCTCATACAAAACTAGGTGCACCTGTGAAATGAAATGCTTTGAAATGCATATCAACATAAACTTCTCCTTCACTTAAGTGTTATTTATGTATAATGAACCAGTTACATCCAAAATTCCCATTCTACATCCAGTATAAATGTTTCAAAACATATCCCTTGACGTGCATTTCCTGGAAAACTTATACTGAAACACTTATTTCAGACTTGTTAAACGTCGTTAAATAACTTTGTATCGCTCTACGAAAACTGTTCTTATGCTGAAAATTGGAAGGTTTGAAATCGTGCGGCAAAAGCAAATTGGAATAAGTTTTCTCATCGAGTAATCTTTTGGGGATCTGCGAACGCTGTGTATGTGAAATTAAGGATTAGTTTGTAGATATATAGAGTGATTTACCCAGGAGACCTAAGAAAAAAAAAGAAAAATGTACAAAGAAGTAACGGGTTTTAAGAATTTCAAAAGTTTTCTTAATGAATAGAACTTCATACACTAAGATTTCCTTAAGAAAGTTACTACGCATTACAGGTACCTGCTATATATTCCCGCTATTTCGTCAATTGTGTTTAGGACAATGACGTAAAAAACATGACTAATGCCATCAGCCATGCACAACTTGACGACACGGTTAGCGCAGTAGCTGAGTGATTACTGCGTAGCGTGTCGCGGCCGCGGGTCCGATCTCCGCACGGAATTTGTATGGCCTACAGATAGTTGTTCCGGGTCTGGCTGTTTGACCTTTACCGCCTACAATTGTTCTTCGCGTTTCCGAACTTTCTTTTTTCTTTTATAACGTATTTTTTCATAAATCTACAGTTTCGGGAGCGGTAGGGGGCGCGGTTTGGAACCAACATGGCCGAATCTTACGTCACCGCCATTTTTCATTCGAACCGCCGCGCAAGTTGCTATCGAAGTTTAGTTATTACCCTCAGAATTGAGAGATTTGAACGATATCTTGCCGATTGGTACCTTGTTGGGGAAACGATTTGTTAAAATAATATTAAATGTTCTTCTTTTCGGTTTGCACGAGGTCAAGTTGATGTTGTTTTGTTATATTTTTATCCGACTGCGTTGGAGCCTGAAAGGAGGGTAATGTTTTTTCGTGTATACTATGTTTTGAAACCACAAAATATGTGTCTGTAATCTTACAGATCTTTTTTTGTGGGCAAATGTCAGTACCACTAAGTCTTCAAGTCCTTTCAGAATCGCGAAGCTGCCCAGTTTAGAAAACACATAATTAATACCGATTAAAAACTTATAGAAAACTAAAACACAACTTTCTGAATCAGCTCTATTAGATTTCAAACAACATTCAACCTCTTTCTGAAGTTAGCGTTTTGAAATAAATTGCTCAATAACCTTATCACAAAGATTTTAATCAAAGAATTAATTACCGACCGTTTAAAATTGCATGCAAACGCCCTTTAAAATTCCAACATAAAAATTACAATTTCTTCGAAATAGGTAGGTACTAAATACCAATTTATTTACAAAGGGCGCTAATATAAAATTCTTTACAACTTAATCGCGTGTTACACTAGAACAAACAAAATCACGCATTGAAATAAAACACGACAAAATAAAATAAAATATTTAATAATTATTATTTGAAACAATTAAAAATTCCGATGACCTAGTGCGATCCGATGGTTAGGCCGATATGGTCGGACTCGAGTTCATACGAGCCAAAACGAAATAGTTTTTAATTGTAATCATGCACGCAAGTGTAATAAAATTTGCTGTTTCAACGCCTACTTTGTAAACGAATACTACGAAGTTATGAGACGGTAATTATTTCGTTTTTAAGGTCAGAAAACTCATGTTTGATATCTCTTGATTATTTTAAAAGACGTTTTATTTCGTCGAGGTAAACAACTAAAAATATTAGACATCGACATTTTTATGTTTTCAATATTTTAGTGAAGCGTAAATTGGTTACTTCATTCAAATTCCTTTGAAAATCGTCACCCTAAGCATGCAAAATTGTTAACTCATAAAAAATGCAGAGATCTAGTAGCAAAAACAGAAACAACCCAGATATCTACAAACACAAAACCATATTAAAATATAAGTACATGCTTCAGAAGGTGAATTACACCACATCATCATCTGCCTAGCCTTTTCCCAACTATGTTGGGGTCGGCTTCCAGTCTAACCGGATGCAGCTGAATACCAGTAATTTACATGGAGCGACTGCCTATCTGACCTCCACAACCCAGTTAGTACTGGGTAATACGATACCCCTTGGTAAGACTGGTTGTCAGACTTTTTAGGCCGCTGACCACCTGTAACGACTGTCATAGATCTACAAATAACACCCGGGACCAACGGCTTAACGTGCTTTCCGAAGCACGGAGGAAACTCGGTATGTAATGGGTGGTCACCCATCCACAGACCAACCTAGGTAAGCACGGCTTAACCTAAAGATCGATCCGAGCGGCTAAATTAAATTACTCCGCATATTATATAAAAATCCTTCAGATAACTAGCTAAACCTACAAAAACATATAAACAACATGACCTCTCTACGAAAACAATATGTCCACAAAAATTCCGTCGAGTGTGCGTTGTCCCCGTGCCAAGGGTTCCGCACACAGTATTCGACCTTTGGCACCACATGTACGTTACTTTCGCCGTAAAAATAACCATGCACGATATATTCACACAACTGTTTGTTATTGTGACCCCGGTAAAAAGAAATTGACTATTTAGCTTGATCACAAATGATGGTCTATCTTCTATCCTGCGTTTTGTGCAATTTCACCTGCAATTGGGATCTGTCCTAAGCCGTGTGTGCCAGTTTATTCTGCAAAATTCTTGTTTGAAGTGATCTTGAATTAAACTGTCATTCCATGAACATCATCATTCTCCTGTCCTTATCCCAATGAATATGGTGTCGGTGCAACGTGTATTCTTCTTCCATACTTCTCTATTACTCGTCATCTCAGCAGTCACCTCTTTTCTAGCCATATCATCCTTCACACAGTACATCCATCGTTTATTTGGTCTTCCTCTACTCGGTCATTCCATTTACATTTTAAAGAATAGTACATCTAATGCAAAAGAGTGACAGTTCACGTCAAGCGCACTACACCTCAGTCTTCACCCTGAGGTTTATACAGAATAGCAAAACTGGTCGAAGTTAAATTACTTAGATCATTCTGGGAATCACCAACACAAAAAGTCATTCTTGACGTGTGGTTGACGTACTATTTTAGTGGTTTGCGACTCCGGGTACTTGAAATTTACTATTGAGAGTTTTATTAAAAAAACTTTTGTTAGTAAAAACATCTGTCTGTTTGATAGAACCTAACAAAAGAATATAGAATCTAAACGAGAAAGTTGTTAGTCGTAAAGATACTTCTTATTAAAAGAATTCACGATGTTTGTGCGGGTTTGTGGGTGTATGAATATGAACTCTTGTGAGCTTTATAGAAAAACTAGCGTTCCGCCAGGCTTCGCATGGGTGCAATGTTATACATTAAACTTTCTTCTTGAATCACTCTATCTATTGCTGAAAACTGCATTGAAATCCGTTGTTTTAAGTTTAAAATATCTAAGCTTACAAACAGCAGGAGCGACTTTGTTTCATGACTGTTCAAAAAAAGAAGTGTTATAAACTATGTAAAGATATTTCTTTAAAAGCTTTTTCATTTTTGTATTTCCGTAATTCTCGGTATTTATCCTATTCTATAGAAACTGACCCAGTTCACTATGATCAATATTTGCTATAATTTACGATGTTTAAACTCAAAGTTACGAGTATGCGTGCGTCAGGGCACTCCGTATCTACAGCGACACACCTTGATGACATCATTCTGCGAGAAAATGGACATGAAAATACAATTACTTAATTCTACAATTGTATTATATATTTAACATATATGTCAGACACATATTTTCTGATTAAATATCACCAATGAACTTAACTTAACTTTAAACTTACAATATTGCTTAATGGCTATCCGAATGTATATTGTAACATAATGAATTAGTCGTGGATACAGAAAAACTAACATAACTAGTGAAATGTGATTTTACTGCAAGTACACCTTTGCCTACCCTTTCGGGAAAACAGTCATGATGTTATGAAATGTTATGTTTTTCTATATCTATACATATAAATTTTAACACAGCGTTCAGTACGTCTAATCCAAGATATCCAAGCAAAAAAAACACTGATTAAAATGATTTTATTTTGACTTAAAATAATAAATTACCGGCATTTTTAGAGTATTTTGGTTAACTGTTTTTTTTTCTTGTAAATTATCTAATGCGTTTTTCTTATTTATTTTTTTACCGTTGTCCTTATTTTGGCGGTCTGAATGATTTCTAAAAATTTGTCCATCTATTTTAATGGAAGGTCCCATTAAAATAGATGGACAAATTTTTAGAAATCATTCAGACCGATTTACTAATATTATAAAGAGAAAAGATTTGTATTTTTGTATGTAACGAATAAACTTAAAACTACTGGACCGATTTGAAAAAAAAAAATTCTTTCAGCAATGGATAGCTACATTATCAGCAAGTAACACAGGCTATATTTTATCCCCTTACTCCCACGGGAACTACACGGGTGAAACCGCGTGACGTCCGCTAGTCATAGATAAAACCAATTAAGTACCTAATGCCCTATGTGATTTTCAATAAAGCATATTTTCAAACTTACGCACAAATAAAATCACTGCCACATTATTTTTCCCTTGGCAACGGTTTTACAAATTACGGTACCCTAAATTTAATATCACCATGATTTGTGATTACTTATACTAAAAGTTTTTCTCGGAAATATAAGGAAAAATATTTAATAGAAGGACGCCACAGTAGCTTGAATTCTGATGCAGTTGGCGGCTCTCCAAACTCTGAAGAACACTGACAAAGACCTCCGCTTCTTCTTATATCCTAACTTAAAAGCACAAGCTACTGAAACTTGGAGAGGTCTACGCTCTCTGGTTGATGTAACTTTATAGTCGTATGAAACAAAATACTCGGTATTGTCGTTGTGGCTTGCTTTGACAAGGAAGGAGGTTTTGGTTACTTGAATTCTAGTACAAAGACGTTGGTTTACTTGTTAACTGAATGATATGAACGGTGCAGTAGAAAAGCATCCGCCAACCGTGTTTCAAGTCCATTCAGAAAGGAAAAAAGTATTAATTAGGACTCACTAAGGACTATATATAATACACGGACAGATACGGAAATAAAAAAGAACCAACTTTTAAATAAAAAAAAATTGCATCCAAATCGGTGCACCCGTTTAAGAGTTACGGTGCCACAGACAAAACAAAATACCCTTAACTTATTGCGTTGGGGGTTAAAAAATAAAGAAAGAAAAAAGTAAAAATTGCAGGTTCAATTAATGCTTGAGTATAAATTCTGGAATTATCTTCAGTATAATATAATTCCAAAACAGACTAGAGAATTGGACATTTTGGGGAGTTGTCCGAAAAATCGAAGAAATCTGACGTCCACCAAACTCTGCTGGGTCTGCGTGGTGTATTACAGCTTATTCTCTTTCCGATGGATGTTTACCCAGCAGTTAGACACTACAGGAGATGGATTGAAAATATAAACATCAATTTATTTGTCATTCAAAAATAGTTATAACAAAAACAATATCGTATCTATTTTGTTCCAATAAAACTCAAAACAAAGGAAAAAAATAGGTGTTGCGTCGACTCCAAGTAACAAGAGATGAGGGCAGGAAAATGGTAATGAGACTCGAAACAAACTCGATAAGGAGCGTGCATAGAGGCCAATAATATGGGAAGGTAAGCCGACTGTTCAGAAACCCTGCAACACGAAGAGGTTATGAGGTCAAGCCAAGTTGTTAAGGCGACTTTAAGGCGTTCGTGGTGCGAATACCAACGTGCTATCTACACCTCGTCTTGGAGGAGGACTTTAGGCCGCCGGGAGTGGTGTTCCGTTGCTTCCACCGGCAAGTGCCACGTGAACGCGCAGTGACATAGTGCAAAAGTGAAGTGTTACTTACATAGTTTTAAGGTTTTATTTAATTACACAATTTGTATTATATCATGTATGTTAGTCTGTAAGGCATATATCTATGGGCCAAAGTAGCCTGAAAATAAAGTTATGTTGTTGTTTTTGTTAGGCTTGTATGACAGTACCTCCATTGTAAGTAGCGTCATCAAAACTAACCTTGTAGTGAGCAATATTTCGACAAGAAATGACTTTCCGACTTCTTACCATCGCGTGGGTCAATTTAACACCATAAACGATGTTGGAAAACACCATTAAAGAACTACGACCTTCCAGCCTTCGATTACAATCACAATAAATCAAAACAAAGTTGGTATTCGCACGCAATCGTCATGATCGTTTAGAAACTCATGCGCCAGGTTCTACACGCATTTCTGGGTACGTTTTGTTTTGTTAGGGACTGCTCAAAATGAGGCTTTTTTCTTAGTAGTTACAGCACTGAGAGAAAGACACAGACACAGAGACACAAAAAGATTATCTTAACCAAATGTTGGCAACATTTGGTTAAGATAATCTTTTGTGTCCCTCTTTTTCTTTTTTGTGAATGTGTGAACACTGTAGGCCTTGTAGATGCCTAGATGTTTTTTACTTTTTTTCATGTTTTACGTTTTTGTGAAGTAAGCGACGACTTATTGTCAGGCCTAAGCTGGGGCTCCCATACTTAAGTACTAACACTGAAACATAATAAATTTGTTTAACTAAATAATTTTAAAGAAGTAACCGTGAGGTTTCTTGCCGGGTCTTTTCCATAGGAAACGACAAACCCGAACCGTGCACCTGTTCTCGACGTTTTAAAAGTGCCCATATAGGCCTATATATTGAATGATATTGTTTTTTTACTGCAGTAGGTGCGAAGGAAACCAATTGCTTAGAGAATGCCACAAATCACCTGGATACGAATCGTGACGTAACGATACAAACGCATGAAGAGCACACATATTGTTTAAAGCAAGTCGCGTCGCAAAATCGCATTGCCCGAGGTCACCAACATGGCGTCAGAAATGCGACTCTTAGCGCCAGTTTGAAAACCTTATACTATCGACGACAGTCACGCATGATTCACCTCAATTTGACCAGAATTCTATGTTTTATTCCTCGAAGCGAAAACCACGCATTATTATAGTTCCATTCGTGGAATAAAAACTGTTTGATAGTACACTAATGGAGTTATTAGAAATCGGAAATTGTGCAATGTAAAAGTTTTTAGACAGGTGTACTTGGACGCCTAAGTATCCGTTTTTGTATATTTGGATAGTAGTGTAAATAGTTACTTTTATAATGATATAATTTAAGTGGGTATGGTATGGCATTTGTAAATGAAATGAAGCTGAGAAGGATGTCGCACGAAACAAAAACTATGGGCCAAAACAGTAGGTACAAAACTGGTGCCCTGAAACAATGATGCACAGTCGCGGCAGGTGCTGCGAATTGGATAGGTTCATTCAGAACTGGAAAGAGGATGCGTGGAAGAAGTGAAGAGAACACCTGGGCCTTTGCCCAGGAGCGGAACAACACAAGCTGGGAAACAAAATAATTAAATTAAATAAAAAAATCGAAAACCGGTTTGAATAGTTAAGTTTGAAATAAGAATCATCGTTGATATTTAAAACAATCATACAGATGAAGCTTTAAATCAAAACTGAATATTACGTAGCTTCCAGGAAAATTGTGTTTTTATAGTATGGTAAAAGTGTTTGATGACTTCAATAAAAGCCTCCAGTAAAATTCAGAGCGCATGTTATAGTTACAGGAAACATAATAATATTTTGAGGTCGGAAATGTGCGCATTTTAACTTTCATTGCGTGATGATAAAAAATATTATACGTCGTAATACGAGTGGTATATAAAACATATCTGGCATTTTTATTTCAGTAAGAGATCAGTAACTGGCTGATGGCCTACTTGATGTTAAAGAGCATCTGGCAATAATTTGTAAAACCTCCTATGTCATGAGAACTGGTCCAGTCGTAGATCGTAAATTCAAATTCAGGCAGGCACTTCACTTTGAGTAAAGAGGCAAATCCTAGAACGAAAAATTCGAAGATATGGGTCATCCACCAACACTCACTGGGACGTCGACGTTGGTTGGTTGACGTGGATGATAGTGAGAGGGGATCTCACAGACAAGAGGTCTATATCGAATCGAATCGATTACATTAAAATGACTAGACGTAATTATCATTTACAAACTATCATTTTGAGAAGTCAAACAAATAGTAGAATACTGATCATGTTGCGTTCCGAAGCACGCACCAAAGACGCGCAACAGTAGAATGCCGTTATTGCGCTCGCGTGACGCGCACTTGACGCGAGCGTGTCTGACAGCGGTAGAGAATACGAAAAACGTTGTTTTGATCGAAACTTAACTGCAACTGCACTGCAACAGCACTTTTTTAGTTACGTGAATTAGCCCACAGATCAGTTAAAATCAATCGATCGTTTAATAAAGCACACAGGCAACACTATTGGAAGCTGCCCTGTGAATGGCAGCACGTGTGGTAATAGTAGTTTGCGTAAGGGTGGATGAAAAGACGTCAGCTCGGGTACGGAGCGACGTCAGCGCGGGGACGCCCCGCTTACGGCTAGGCGACGCCTACGGCTCGCCGTTCGTGAGCCTGCCCCGAGGCGAGGCGATTACGTTACGATTCCGATTAGTGTGCATTTCAGTAGGGAGTTTCATACAATAGACTGCCTCGTTGGTCGAGTGGTCGCAAGCGCGACTGCTGAGCATGAGGTCCTGGATTCGATTTCCAGGTCGGGCAAAGTGCTATTGGGTTTTTTCATCAGGAATTTCTCAGTAGCAGCCATGGAGTCTGGATTTGTGCCCGGTTGATGGCAATAGGCTCGCCCCCTATTACATGGGACTTAAACATAACTGGCGAAATGTTGGCGTACTATTAGGTACACCTCTGCCTAACCCTACGAGGATTACAGGCGTGATGTTATGTAATAAATTTATTTAATTACATATGTTGTTGGAGCTGTGATATATGAACTCATTTTTAACATATGGCTTACATCGAAATATTCATCGAATTGACCGAAACAACGTCGGGATATTTAGGAAACTTTATTTTTGCCACAAAATAGAAATGATACTGAATTTTGATTTGGATGACATTGTAGTTAAAGATGGTCCCATGTAATTGGGAGCGAGCCCATTGCCAGCAAAACAGGGCACAAATTCAGACTCCGTGGCTGCTACTGCATATTTTAGAATACGATTGTCAAGCTAGATATTTGAGTAAATTGTAATTCTTTTCCTCTTTTGATACTTATACATATTTTTAATATTATTTTAGATCTATTTGTAGTTTTTAAAAAATGTACACACTGAATTCAAATACCACACAACCTTCACATTTTATTGAGTAAAAACACAAATAAAACCAGTCCAATCAAGACATGAACTGGCGACCTTTCTCGAAACATATCAATCACACCGTTCATTCTATTGATTGATACCCAACAAAGTTTGACACCGTTTCAAATTATGTGTTGACATGTTTCAGTGCTGTGGGTGTTATTACCTAAGGAAGTTATTTAAAATTTCAAATGTCTGATAGCTTTATTTTCAGTTTTGGAATGGGTTGTTTCTTTTGTGGGTTACAAAGTATGATTTATAACATATCAGACATTACGCCTATAATCCCCGAAGAATTATGCAGAGGTGTACACTCACATTTCACCAGTTATGTTTAAGTCCCACGTAATAGGGGGCTAGCCTATTGCCATCAACTGGGCGTTATTCCAGACTCCGTGGCTGCTACTGAGAAATTCCTGATGTAATAACCCAATTTCTCTTTGGCCGACCTGAAAATCGAACCCAGGACCTCATGGTCAGCAGTGGCGCTTGCAACCACTAGACCAACGAGCCAGGCAAGTGTGATTTATAGTGGTTTGAAAATATTATCAGTCAGACTTTGACGATGTTTTAAAAAAAGAGATTATTGATAAATTCCTTATAGCAATTTTCGCACGAACGTGACCATGATCAGGTCATTTTGACAATATTCTTTCGTGTCTGTCATTTTCCTTTCTCTTAATAAATAGAACACCAACAGCTAACTCTGCAACTTTGTTCATATTGAATTCGGCACAATCACGATTGTAATTAGTGGGAGCTTAATTGCGCGAGATTAAATCTACTGCAGTCGGACCCGTAAAAATAATTACAATGATAGTCCATAAAACACAAATTAAAATCTGATGCTCTCACGCTATAACGTAATTCAAAACTAAATTAGTTTCATCAAAATGATTACCTGAATAAAATTTTAAAATATTACATTTAAAGGGCCCTTAACTCAAAACCCAGTTTAAAATTAAAGGCACTAAAGAAAACATTAATGCTAAATTCATTTTAATTGCATCTTCAACTTGCTACGGCGTAGCGCTACGAGATAGCTACGAACTTCGTAGCCGTCGCAGTGAATGAAGTAGTTATAAAGTTAAAGATTTGTAATTACTTTGCAGGTTATGTGGGACATTAGTTTAATTAGTAATTTAGTTGAACCAGATATTAATCTTAAGACATTATCTTAGTACTGCGGGACTGTTCGAAAGAGATACCGCGGCCCTGGAAAACAAAGGGCAAGGAAGGAACATGGATGGGTTTTAGTCAGTACAATTGTGACACTCCTTTCCGCTCTGCTCAGAGCGGGAAAAGTCATTTGATGATTCCCCATCCGAAAAAAAAAAATGACATTGTCTTAAACATGTCTGTCCATCTATCTGTGTTTGGCACACAGCACAAGTATATCAGTACGGTTGGCGCAGTGGTTCAGCGATTGATTGCTGGGCTGCGTGTTGCGGGTTTAATTTCCGCACGGAACAAATATTTGTTTGGCCTACAGATAGTTGTTCCGGGTCTGGCTGTTCATGTGAGTTTAAATGTTTGTAAGCGCTCCCACGATACCGGAGAAATTCCTAGTGTGGGCCAACGTCTTTTTTATTTTTTTTTGATAGCCTACATTGGGTCCCACTGCTGGGCAACGTCTTATGACAAAAAAAATATGGGCTAAATTCGGATAATAGAGTACTTTGTATCCGGAGATACGATAATTTGTTCCAGTAGGATAATTTTCGAACTCTATGCGGACGAATCGAAACAAAATCACGGGAAACACCTGGATAAGGGACGCACAGAACCGGGAAATGTGGCAAGAAAAAGTGGAGGCCTATACCCAGCAGTGGGTCATTCCTGGTATGATGATGATGAAGTTGATGCGGGCGAATTCATTGATAAAACCTAATCACTATTACTACATATTATAAAACAAAGTCCTCCGCCGCGTCTGTCTGTCTGATCGCGATAAACTCAAAAACTACTGCACCGATTTTCATGTTGTTTTCAGCAATGGATAGAGTGCTTCTCGAGAAAGGTTCTAATATGTAATTTGTCAAGTTTTTGTATACATTGGTTAAAATATGATGATATTTGTTGGAGGTGTCGGAAAAAATAAGCCCTGGAATAGGTTCCCATGGGAACGGGATCAAAATTTCATGATTACTTTTGGCGCATTAACCGAAATTCACGCCGTCGAAGCCGCGGGCATCAGCTAGTTAGAAATAAATAACATAGCTACAATAGCTAAATTTATGGGAACTCTTAAATAAGTAAGAGAGTCGTAAGTAAGTTGTCGCAGGAAGTGTATCTTGATCACTCACTGCCAATCACAGTAATTGGCCAATAGAATGAGAGTAAATCAGCTCCATTATTTCAGTACTAAAACTTTTTCGATTAGTACAATACTGCCGTGCTAAACTAAATCCGGTATCTAAAAAAAATGTTTGGTATCGGATAGCTTAAATAAAAACGCATCTAATAAACTAAACCAAATAGCAGCTATGTAATTTAAAACATAAAAATTCCTAATAAGCAAAAAAACCGTAATGTGAATACCATACTATACTAACAAAACTTCACTTTTCTCGGAACAGGCTTTCCTTGAGATACCGCTTTTGGGTTTAGTATGGCAGAATAGTAGGCCTTCACCTGAGAGGGGTCCATGCATGCAAAAATTAAAATAGTTACCTGAATATTAATAATTACCTACACTATGATATAATTGATTATTCCAATTTTTTTCTATTAGATACATGTATAAAAATCTTTATTTTTATATTTTGAATTTTATATTCTTCAATATTTCAAAGGACATAATAATCAAGCATGAAATTTGAAATTTAAATATTGTGAAAAATTATTTTGTAAATGCATGGAATAAAAGGCTTTTTTATTTTATTTATTTTATTATGGCAGAATAGACGGCCAAGAATAAGACATTTCCTCAAGCTTTTCATACAGTCGCGGCTTTTTCCGTCAGATCCGTTTAAAAAAATTGCTTGAATCATACGGCGGCGCCCCGACCGGCTAGAAAACGCTTCATGTTGTGAGTGCAAGCAAAAATGAGCTTAGTAGTGATCAGGCGGGAGTGTCAGCCATTGTAAATCTTTACTATATAATATTATAAAGAGGAAAGATTTGTATTTTTGTATGTAACGAATAAGTTTAAAAACTACTGGACCGATTTGAAAAATTCTTTCAGCAATGGATAGCTACATTATCAGCGAGTAACATAGGCTTTATTTTATCCCCGTACTCTCACGGGAACGGGAACTACGCGGGCGAAACCGCGTGACGTCCGCTACTGTAAGATAAAAACCCCGGTAAATATATTTTACAGTTATGTTTCGGCTCGCTGTGAAATAAAACGAGGACAAAATTTTGTCGCGATTTGCATATTAGACAGGCGTACTATAACATAACATAATATCGCCATTCGCCAGTTATGTTTGAGTTTCATGTAATAGGGGGCAAGCCTATTGCAATTAACTGGGCACAAATCCAGACCCCGTGGCTGCTACTGAGAAATTCCTGATGGAAAAACCCAATAGCACTTTGCCCGACCTGGGAATCGAACTCAGGATCTTATGCTCAGCAGTTGCACTTGCGACCACTCGACCAACGAGACAGTCAAACGCACTATATTGGACACTACACGGCACTACACTCACTACTACTCACTTCTACTTCACTCACTTGGCGTACTATCATTATCTGCCAAGCCTTTTCCCAACTATGTTGGGGTCGGCTTCCAGTCTTACCAGATGCAGCTGAATACTTGGCGTACTATTTCTTTTTGTTGGACATATTATTTCTTTTTGTCTTCTTTTTAGTCAACTACGATTCATCCCTCTTTATCACATTTCTATACCAAGAAAGACGATTCCCTTTCAACTTTTCTGTAACTTGCGCTAGTTCTGTCAAACTTTCTCTAATTTACTAGTTTCTTATTTTATCCATTTTTTACCCTCCACATATCTATCGGAACATTCTCATCTCATCTAGATGCATTATTTTTCATCCGTCAATTTTTCATCGGTATTTTTTTTTTCATAATCAGCTGTGCGATAAAACATTTTACTAAAGACTGCCTCGTTGGTCCAGTGGTCGCAATCGCTGAGTATGAAGTCTTGGGTTCGATTCCTGGGTCAGGCAAATTGTTATTGGGTTTTTCCATCAGGAATTTCTCAGTAGCACCCATGGAGTTCGAATTTGTTCCCAGTTGATGGCAATAGACTCGCCCCCTATTACATGGGACTTAAACATAATTTTCAAAATATAGGGTTCCTATCAGTTGCACCTCTGCCTAACCCTTTGGGGATTACAGGCGTTATGTTATTTAACTAATAATTGTAGAAGCAGTCAATTATTTCGTTACTATAGTTGATCAATACACAAACGGCAACGCTTGCCAATGAACATAGGCTAATTTAATCACTGACCCGTATAGGCGGACATTAGCAAGCTAAATTGAAATTATAATTATAGTTCTAGTAGCAATATAGTCAGTCATAAAACAATAGTGTTACTTGAGTTGAAATAAAGGCATATAACATAACATCACGCCTGTAATCCCCGAAGCGTTAGGCAGAGGAGTATCTAATAGTACACCCACATTTCGCCATTTATGTTTAAGTCCCATATAATAGGAGGCGAGCATATTGCCATCAGCCAGTCGCATATCCAGTCTCCGTGCTACTACTGAGAAATTTCTGATGGAAAAACCCTATAACACTATATACGACCCGGGAATTGAACCCAGGACCTTATGCTCAACGGCCGTGCTTGCGACCACTAGACCAACGAAGCAGATTTTTTTCCCAACCAATCTTGATGATATATTAACTCAAGAACAAAAAAAAATCCCAACATAAATTGTATTTAATTCCCATTTCATAAAGCCAATCAGCTTATGTCCAAACAAAAATTCCCTAAAACAATATCACGAAAACACAAAAAAACCTTCATAGTGATGACACAAAACATTTGTGAATTAATTTGTCAGGAACAGCGCTTAATATAGCTATTTGGAGCGCTGCCAAGTGCTGCCGAGGCTTTTTAGAGCATTGTTTTCTTTTTTATAATTGAG
The DNA here is from genome assembly GCA_950005105.1 of Lycophotia porphyrea. Taxonomy (NCBI): domain Eukaryota; kingdom Metazoa; phylum Arthropoda; class Insecta; order Lepidoptera; family Noctuidae; genus Lycophotia; species Lycophotia porphyrea. The sequence continues at coordinate 14,810,588 of OX465396.1, read as the reverse complement.
AAAAAGTGAAACTGTAACGATGAGTGAAATTACTAGCCAGTTTGAGTGGGGAATGTATTGTTTTTTCATCGTAACAAATAATACATACATGCATAAACTCACGCCCTTTTCCCATGGGGGTAGGCAGTAACCACAGAACGCCACCTGCTACGATTCTTACATACTCCTTTTGCCTCGGCCACGTTCATACATCTGGTCATACACGCACGCCGGTTGCGAGTACTACGCACCTGACCTTTCTGAAGAACCTCACCAATGAGGTCAGCGTATGCTCTTCTGGGGCGTCCCCTCCCGGCGTTGCCACTCACATCTGCCTTGTAAATACCTTTTGTTAGTCTCCTTTCACTCATCCTCTCCACAAGACCAAACCATCTTAGCATACTTTTTAAAAATTTTGTCACTACATCTTCTTCATTTTCGTAATAAATAATGTTTGATCGTAAATAAATTATGTGATGCTTTCTCTGTGTTAAGTGATTTCTTAATGACATGTAATAGAAAATGATATAAGATATACATAACATCACACTTGTAATCCCCGTAAGCTTAGGACATTTCACCAGTTATGTTTAAGTCCCTTGTAAAAGGGGGTGAGCCAATTGCCATCAACCGGGCATGAATCCAGGCTTCGTGGTTATTACCGTGCAATTCTTGATTCGCAAAATGCTATTGGATTTTTCCAAATCCAATAGCATTTTGCGCGATCCGGGAATCGGACCTCATGCTCAGCAGTCAGCAGTCACGCTTACGATCACTCAACCAACAAGGCAATCAAATTTTATAAGAGCACACACACTGAGGTACACAGTAGTTATAATGCAGTAAACCTACTGTAGACAAAGTTAAAGAACATACCGTCAATGGGAATTACTTGTTTCATCATCATCTGCCTAGCCGTTCCCCAATTATGTTGGCATCGGTTACCAGTCTAACCGGATGCAGCTGAATACCAGAATTTTACATGGAGCGGCTGCCTATCTGACCTCCACAACCCAGTTAGCTTGGTAAGACTGGTTGTCAGACTTTCAGGCCACTAATTACCTGAACGACTGTCAAAGATCTACAATTGACAGCTAGGACCAACGGCTTTATGTGGTTTCCGAGGTATGGTATGAATTACTTGTTTCAGAGGTGTATACTCAGTGAACTGGGAACAAAAAAGGTACAATCCTGAAGGCAACTGTAGAGCCCCAATAGCCGCGGCACAGTCACCCAACCGGCATGACACATTGCAGCGCCATTACTGGTTTTTATGTAACTCGATGAAAATTGAATTTTTGTTAACCCGTGATCATGGCGCTTGCAACAGCGTCGAAATATCGGGAGCTCAAAATAAATAAAAATCACGGAAGATATCCCGTAAGTAATAATACAAGGTGTAAACAGACTCTTCACGAAGCCGTCAACCAAGCATTGTGGACATCAAACTATGTAACTTTACGCAAAAATGAGTGTTGGGAAACGACTTTTTTTTTGGGCTGAAAAATCACCTTTCACAGTAGGACTCAATGTAACGCACTCAAAACATTGTGCTGATGGATGGATTGAATAGTAAGGGAGTCCTGGAGGTGTTTAATGTAAAAATTTTACATTGAAAACATGTGTTAAAAAAAAATTGGGAAAAAGTTGGAACTTTGACCCCCAATATCTCCGTAACGAGAAGGTTCTCAGGTATGGTCTAGAACAAAAAAACGATCGCAATGACGGGCAGAACCTTCCGGCTTCGTTAAGAGTCTGTTTACACCGTTTATAAGTTCCGATGAAAGTATTTCAATCTTAAAAAAAACATTACACCAATTTTCTCACAAAAAGTTGGAAATCCTGGACAAAAACACTTCTAGCAAAAAACTACTTACACTGAAAAACTACACTTTACCCAAGATAAAAGTTAAATCTTTAAATCCACTTGCTAAAAGTCTGAGAGCTATGTATACTAAGTTTGACCTCTACATATATATTTATGTAAAATCTTTCAGGGAATTCAGCACATCAACAGAATTGTAGGAGTGGGCGGGTGCAGTAGCGGTAGCAAATACTGCTACATGCATTATTAACGAGAAATTTTAAGTCGATTGATGGACTGGCGGCCCCCTAGGGGCTATTTCCTATTTTTGCTCTATTCAAAATTTAAATTGGTGATAGGTTATGAATTAGGCATGTTGTTGTTTTTTTATGATTTTTTAAAACTTTGTGAAAAGTATTTCAATGTAATTCAATTCAGATATAATTTCTTCAAGTGTATAAAGCTAACTGAGAAGTTATTTATTAATAACCAATTTATATTAACAGTTTAAGAAATATATTTTTTCAACCATTATTTGTTTTACTAAAAAAACCGGTCTAGAAGTCTAGCGCAATTGAGAATCAATTGTATCTCTACATCACTACATATTATATAACAAAATCCTCCGCCGCGGCTGTCTGTCTGTTCGCGATAAACTCAAAAACTATTGCATCGATTTTTATGCTGTTTTCACCAATGGATAGAGTGGTTCTTGAGGAAGGTTTTAGTATATAATTTGTCAAGTTTTTGTTGCAGGAACGGGATCAAAATTTCATTATTACTTTTAGTCGCGATAACCGACATCCACGCGGGCGAAGCCGCGGGCATCAGCTAGTTTCCTTATAAAGTTTGACGTTCAAAAATGCTTATTAATGACTTTATTGAGATAAATGGTATGACTACGATCATAATTATAATCTTTCTTATATTTTGAAGATAAACCATTACAGAAAATACTGTATAGAAGGTATTCCATTAAAAAAATAAAAGTAACACTGTTTTAGTACAATGTTTTTGCTATCCGTAGTACCCGTCGCATCCACCGCGTCTCCAAGCGGGAGCAGGACAAATTCATTGCTTTTTGGCAAACAACCTCCAACTGTACTCGTTTTGTGAACAACGAGAATAGAACGCACCCACGGGTTTCTTAAATAGAACCTTCAAGGTTAACGTTTGGGGGTTCAGTAGGTATCGAGGTTAAGTGTTTGTAAAGTTAAATTAACTCAGCTTATCTGTTCGTTTATTTTTATAAGGTTTTGGCTGGCTTTGTAGTAGTTTAAATAAAAGAGCTACTGGTTACCAGAATTTTACTTCTGAATTGTACATACCATAGCGAACAAATTCAACAAAGGTTCGGACAAACCTGACTTTTTGACCTAAATTAACTCTGACAGATTTGTTCATATATCTGACACGGTGTCATGTTCGCAGCCGGTCCGTAATCTGTAACCTTCTCGTGGTATTTGTTCATACAAGAGACTTCATGTAAATATCCTTAACTACATTTTTATAATGCTATTTTAATTCTTATTACCAATTCTTAAATATAACATTACCCTTTAAAATTATCCCTACACCCTTAACTCAAGCCTCCTTTCACGAAAATGTCAAGAAGATGGCCTCCGAATTTCGTCGAAATTCAAAAATATATTTTCGTCGAAATTCGACGAAGTAACGTACGTTACTAAATGAACGTACCCTGACAAATTACGCCCGGTGTGCCGCGATGTAGGAGTATATAATAACGAAACGGACACGTGAGCAGTCAAGATGTTGCAGGAACTTCTACTGCGACAAAATGATATCATTTTTAATATATTTTCTTGTTTCAAGTTTTTGTCCGTCTGCTGGAGATGTTCTCTACTACTCAGAGAATTACAAATGGTTTTATTTGTCACCGGCTGCAAAGAAGAGATTTTCTGTGTACTAATTGTGATCTTGTGATTACCACTTTCCACTACTTTGTTCGGAAAAGTCGAACGCGCCCACGATCCCCATGCAACGTGTTTGGGTTCGTCGAACCAGGAAAGCGGCGATCACACATCCTAATAGTTTAAAATTATGAAAAATCGAGATGAAAACTATTCGTATAAGGGTTAAGTGCAGGCAGTTTGTAAAATCAAATAATTAAGGTTCAAAGTTAGATCGTTGTCGTCACGTGTTTAATTCTTGATATCTTGAACCAATTTTCTGATATTTCCAAATCATCATCATCTGCCTAGGGGTCGGCTTCCAGTCTAACCGGATGCAGCTGAATACCAGTATTTTACATGGAGCGACTGCCTATCTGACCTCCACAACCCAGTTAGTACAGGGTAATACGATACCTCTTGGTAAGACTGGTTGTCAGGCTTTTTTGGCCACTGACTCGACTGTCAAAGATGTGCAGATGACAGCCGCGACCAACGGCTTAACGTGCTTTCCGAGGCACGGAGGAAACTCGGTATGTATTGGGTGGTCACTCATTCACAGACCAACCTAGGCAAGCACTGCTTAACCTAAAGATCGACCCGAGCGGCAGTTATTATTTTGCCACGAGCGAGATATTTCCAAATCAATTAAATCAAAATCAAAAAGTCATGGTAAGTACTAAACTTAAGCTAAAATAGTAAATAGGTACGTATCACCTGTATAGTGAGCCATGAAAACGTAACCAACTGACAGATAGAGACGTCTCATTTATTATGAAAGAGTGAATTTAAATGGGCTTTCTATGTCCGGGACTCAGCAGTATGGGGTACCTTTCATGACTATTTTCCCTAACGATAAGCGACAAGCAAATCGCTTTGTTGGATTTTGTATGCTCAGCAGAGCACTCAGAGTTGAAATTTCAAAAGTGCAATAATATTCAAGGATTTATTTGGGTGTCGCTTATGTATGTGAAAACTAGCAATTGTTATCCAGAGTAGCAATAGCTACTTCAGGGTTGTATAATTCCTTTCCTGACTACGGACGGCATGGTTGGCGCAGTGGCTGAGCGACTGGCTGCTGCGCTGTGTGTCGCGGGTTCTGTCCCCGCACGGAGCAAATATTTATATGGCCTACAGGTAGCTGTTCCGGGTCCGGCGGTTTCTGTATGTGGGGTTTAAATATTTCTAATTGCACCTAAAATACAGGTGAAATTCCTAGTGTGGGGCAACATTTTTTAGAAAAAACTATATATTAAAAACTTAATTCGCTGAACTAAGAAGACATAATCGGCCACCGTGGTCATGGTGGTCGTGGGACTACTTGAGTAATAACATCACGCCTGTAATACCCGAAGGGTTAGGCAGAAGTGTACCTAATAGTACACCCACATTTCGCCAGTTATGTTTGTAAGTCCCATGTAATAGGGGGCGAGCCTATTGCCATCAACCGGGCACAAATCCAGACTCCGTAGCTGCTGTTGAGAAATTCCTGATGGAAAAACTCAATAGCACTTTGCCCGACCCGGGAATCGAACCCAGGACCTCATGCTTAGCAGTCGCGCTTGCGACCACTAGACCAACGAGGCAGTAATTGAGTCAATTAATCACAATAATCTTAAACACTGTACTTTTGTTGTATACAATCCAAAAATACTAAATACCATAATAAATTAACAAATTGCATGTTCACATTGCATGTTAGCGAGTATTATGGCTCTCATAAAATATCCCATAAGTATTGTTTTCTTTAACAGCTGGCCGACTATCGATTCTTTGTGCTTAATGACTGTATACCAATTTGTATAACTAGGTACTTTGTAATATATTGAATTATTGGAATAAATTTTCAAACTTTTATTTGGTTAAGCAACAATCGCGCTTAAAAGCTTACGGAAAGAAAAGTTTAAGTTTAAGTTTAGTTTACTAAAAGTAACTACAGTGGCATTCCCTCTCAACTTACCATTCGACGAAACATTAAGTACGATTTTGTTCGGTTAAAATTGGCATATTAAATCAAATCCGAAATGCCGAAGTTCAAATTTAGAAGATATTTTAGATTATTCGTATAGTATTTAAATCGTAGCACTCAATTTGCCAGTGGCAATGCAAATTGGAACATCCTGGATGAGAACTGGCACAAGAACCTGGAGCTTGGCACAAGCAAAGAGATGCCTATACCCAGCAGTGGGTGAAGTCAGAATGTAGATGATGATGATGATGACTGTTAATTGGCATCCAGAAATACGTTTTCTAACCCATTTGTTTACTTTTTCATCAACTACCTTTGGAACAGAGCATAAGACAATTGGATTAACGGAAAACCCATATCTCACTTACGATAATTTATTTCTACCCATGTCCCATAACTTGACGTGACTTGAAGGATTGAGTAAGGTTGACAAACCGGACTTTCTTTGTCTTTCTACCTTTATGTTATTTGTGTAACTCCGGATTATAATATCGGAAATATTTGAATGTAGGGTGTGCATTATTAGATTAGTGGCGACTAAAGTTATAAGCGCGGGACCGGTCAATGTGGCTACACTTAGGGAAGACCTTTGTCCAGCAGTGAACGTCTTTCGGCTGAAATTATTAAAAAAAGTTTTAAGATTGCTGTACACTACACTCTAGCTTAGACTCTCCAAGACAGGGCGAGTGCGAGAGTCTAAAGCCAAGAGAGGAACACGGAGGCTAGATAAGCGGTACTACATATATTATATTATACAATCCCGACCTTAATTTTAATTACATTTAATTAAATATTATAAATAAAGTGTTATCAACATCATGAAACTTCTCCATGACCACTTGTTAAAGCCCTAAAGCATTGCTGAATTAGGTCTGCATTTTTTTTTCAAATATGCATTGACAGTAGGCACATACATTTCAATAGTAATTTTTCTTAAATAGGAATCAACAATTTATCTGTCGTTTTGATATTGCCTTTATCTAGGACGTACATATTTATCATTAAACAAATTAAAATTTAATTACCTACGAAGGATATCACCGGTTGTCACATGAAAACGTGTCAAGAAGTACACTCATATACATCGTTGTAGGTAGGTACAGACAGGGTGTGGCATAAATAGAAGATTAACTTTTTTCGAATCGCGCTGCCGTTGACAGGTAAAACAGCCACCGGAAATTCAGAAAGTTTAAATTATTTATAAATCTTAGCTAGAGAGCTATTACCTAAGTTAAAAAATTGGTTGCGTAAATAAAAACTTGCCCCTTTAAAGCTAAATTGTGCCGAACCAGGCAGTATTAGGCCGGATCACTATCTGTCTATAGACGTCTAATTCTACGTAGAGGTGTGTTGGATCTACCTGGATACAATTATTTTACGAAGGGTAATTGCCTATTTGACCACAATCCAGCTACTGAGTAAAATAATAGTATGGTTTTATAGACGTAAAAAAAATGTATAAAACATTTCCGAAAGTTATCACTGCAACATGTTTACCTGTTATATATTTGAATGCAACAAAAGTTTCGGCCGTAAATTGTATATATTTGACAGTGGGCCGAAATTCTAACAGCCTGTCTTACCAAGGTGTATAGCATTACCAAGTAACAAGGGTGTGGATATCAGGTAGGCAGTCGTTCCATGTAAAATACTGGTTCATCCGGTTAAACTGGAACCTGACCCCAACATCATCATCATGTGCTTAGCCTTTTCCCAACTATGTTGGAGTCGGCTTCCAGTGTAACCGGATGCAGCTGAATACCAGTATTTTACATGGAGCGACTGCCTGTCGGCGGAGGCTAACCCCAACATACTTGGGAAAAGTCTATACAAATGATGATAAAGTGGAGCCGTCTTTTATAATTCCAAAAACATTACCACGAGAAGAAAGATTTACCACTTCAACGTGTTTACCAATATAATTATTTGAATGACAAAAGCCCCCTTGAATCGCACGATCGCCCTTGAACCATCCACTTGAATTCAAGTGCTCGTTCATTGTCAATCATCTAATTTTAACCTAAATGAAAGCGAGTGCGGAGTCGGTGTGAACAAGATATCTAAAAATAATCCATTGTAAGCTGAATGGAAAGATTCTAAAATAGTATACTACTGTTTACTTTTAATTTTCTTTAGCAGACGGAGAAAGTGGAACTTTTTATTGCTTACTTTTAACCGTCGAGTACCTGAAACCTAATGGTTTTCTTAGAAAAATCTCTTGCAGACGTTCGCAAAATGTTATAGATACTGATTTTATTTTATGTGTTAATTGCGAAAAGAAACAGTTTCTACAGCATTTTGCCTCATGTTTTCCACACAATTTAAAGAGAAGATGTGTTTCCAGGACGACTTTCAACAAGATTATCATAGATATTTTCGACGTTTTCATCATCGAACATGAAGACGCGACGGTAGAATGTGTCTTTGTCCAGCTCTTGACTTATATAATTTCTACTAAATGACAATATTTTGTTTTTAATATACTTGAGATAATATTTTGATTATTTTCGATCCCTTTTTAAAAAAGCTTAATATACGCTATAACAACTAAACCAGCAAGTATTTAACAGGTATTAAGTACGTTTGACACTTTGACCCAGTATTAACTGCGTTGTGAAGGTCAGATAGGCAGTCGCTCCATGTAAAATATTGGTATTCAGCTGCATCTGGTTAGACTGGAAGCCTTGTTGATAAAAATGGCTAGTCAGATGATGATGAAGTATCTATAATGTCCTGTCACGTTTAAAAAGGTATATCCAACGAATTCTAAAGCGATCCTCTTGAATATAAATCCAAAATTTGAATCATTTTACATACTTAATGTGCACCTATGTCTCTTAATGTAAAATCGATAGTTCCATTGCAAAGCGTGCACATATTTTCACACAAGAAAAAAGTTGGAGAAAGTCGGTTTGACAATAATGATCAATACCACCTTCATAAGACCATATCTCTATCAGTAGTTTCGCGGGTCTATGCGGGGCTATGCGCTGTGGTTATATGTGTGTGGGGTACAAAAACAACCCACCTACCGAGTGGGGTGTATTATACCGCGCGTAACCCTTCGGGACTAGCAAGCGTGACTTTTATTGTGTTTGGTATTTTTTTCGCAATCGGGAGTTATTTTCAGGCATTCATTCTCTTGGCTACGTGTCTCGAATAGATAATTTTAGCATATTTTTGGCTTCCGCAGGAATTAGGTATATTCTTACTATTTTTATGAATTTGTAAGTTGTATTATTTTGCGGAAAAGTGAAATGAGTGGATACATGCTTGTATTTGTAACGAACACTATTTACCCAATTAAATTAACTTTTTTCTTGCAAAATGTCAAGTCTAGATTTTCTGCATAAATCCATCCAAGATACGAGGGAAATCTAGTAGGGAATGTAACTGCTACGTTTATGAAATAAAAAAGAATCTGCTTACAAAGTTTACTCGAGCAAAGAACTTTTACATATTATTCCATACTCCACATCTCGACCCGTCAACCAGGAAAGAAAGAATAAAACAATGTCACAATATTCTTTTCCTCATACAAAATACTTCGTTAGTTCATGCAAAAGAATTTATCAAAGAATTCTTTTGCGTCCATATTTTTATCATTTGCTTTACGGCATCGTTAAATAAAAAAAAGGCTAAGTGCGAGTGGGACTCGCGCTCGAAGGGTTCCGTCGCCTTGTAGTAGGGGAGACCCTTGTTTTTCTGTTATAGCGGCAATAGAAATATACTTTCTGTGAAAATTATGAGTGATTTCAACTCGACCTATTACGGATCACGAGATACAGCCCGCTGCCAGACAGACGGACGGACGGACGGATGGATGGACGGACGAACGCACGAACGGATGAACAGAGGAGGCTTAGTAATAGGGTCCCGTTGGTTACCCTTGGGGTATGGAACCCTAAAAAATAAGCACGAAATAATAATATGGCTTGTACCGCAATGAATCAATAACCAATGTTCCGACGGCTCAAAGGAATCTATAAGACCCATTTCCTACCAAAGCGGCAGCGAGATATTAGCGGGAATTGATCAATCTCATGTTACATCATGACGTCTGAAATCACTAATGGGTTAGGCAGCATATTATAAAACAAAGTCCTCCGCCGGGTCTGTCTATCTGTTCGCGATAAACTCAAAAACTACTGCACTTATTTTCATGCCGTTTCCAGCAATAGATAGAGTGGTTCTCGAGGAAGGTTTTAGTATATAATTTGTCAAGTTTTTGTATACATTGGCTAAAATGTAATAGTATTTCCCATGGGTTGCGGGAACGGGATCAAAATGTCATGATTACTTTTGGTTGCGATAACCGACATCCACGTAAGCGAAGCCGATGGCATCAGCTAGTTATACTATAAAGTAAATTAATAAAATAAAAATCTTTGTTGTCAAGTGATTGACATGTATGTGTTATAACACTGGTGTTGCGAGCATATCAGATTTTAATTACTTTTCCCTTAAGACACAAATTCCTCCCCAAATACTTGTAAACCAATAAACAGGAGTTCAACAAACAAGACACTTCATATCACCACCTCATATCCGTTACGTTACCGTAAACTTTCGCACCGGTATATTGCGAACGGACGCGTTCAAGTGTAAATCGAGCTTAAGGGTGTGCATTCCAGGGGCTGCGGGCTGTTCGAAAGAGATACAGCGGCCCTGGAACACAAAGGGCAAGGAAGGAACATGGATGGGTTTTAGTCAGTACAAGTTTGACACTCCCTTCTGCTCTGCCCGGAGCGGGAGAAGTCATTTGATGATTTCCCAACCGTAAAAAAAAAAAAATGGGTGTGCATTCTGAAACTTATTAGCAACTATTTAGCTGTTTTGATTAATTAATAAATTATTACTAAATTTAATGATGAGAGGCTCGGGGCTCAATTATAACGCCACGCTTGCCTAAGTCGGTCAAGCACTTTAAGTCGTTGATCCTGGCTGTCATTTGCAGATCTTTGATAGTCATTGCAGTAGTCAGTGGCCCGAAAGTCTGACATCCGATCTTACCAAGGGGATCATATGATTTAGGACTTGCAGGGTTGTGGAGGTCAGATAGGCAGTAGTTCCAACATAGTTGGAAAAAGCCAACAAAAAAGTTCATTTTTGCGATCCTGCCAACTTTCAAAAAACCCACTCTTAACTTGCTGAACGGCGTGTCATATTTAAATAGGGTTAGTACTGAATTGTTTTATATTCACAAGAATTGAATCTAATGAATTTCTAATGTATCTAGTTGTGATAAATTATGTATTACTTATGATAATTTATACATGAATGTATGTATGACCATTTTGAATGTACTTAGTTTAAATGGCAGATCATTAAGCATGAAACTTTAGTTTACTTAGTTGACAGATTTCAATGTTGGAGTGTGGGTGTTATTAATGATACGAATTGTAGTTTCACCTTGTAGCTGTACTTACGAGTACATATAACATAACATAACATTACTCCTGTAATCCCCAAAGGGTTAGGCAGAAATGTAAAATACTCCCATATTTCAACATTTACGTTTTTAAGTCCCATGTAAAAGGGGGCGAGCTTATTGCCATCAACCGGCAAAAATCCAGACTCTGTGACTATTACTGAGAAATTCCTGATGGAAAAACCCAATAACATTTACAAAAGAATCATACAGCACTATACATGTGAATTGACAAAAAAAGAGGAAAAGTTATAAAAAATATCTCTCTTTGTTACGCAAAGAGAGATATTTTTTATAACTTTTCCTCTTTTTTAATTCCACCTCGTAATTACACCTAATTGATCTCAATTTCACGGCCGCCACCTTTATAATTATGTCATCATTAAAGACACATTCATCAATAATAACTTCAATTACCTGTAATTTGTGTCTCACTTAATTAGCTTAAAAATTAACGTGTTGATTTTAACTTACAATAAGCTATTGAAATTATTCTTTTATTTGTCGAAAGGAAATACATAAAAATAAGTGATACATAAAAAGAAATAGATAAAATACTTTTATTTATATTTTATTCGTCAAACGTTACGCTGGATGGACTGTGTCAAGGATGATATGGCAAGAAAGGAGGTGACTGATGAGATGATGAGTAATAGAGCAGTATTGAAGAAGTTTTGCTACAAATGAATTGGGATAAGGGCAGGTTGGAGAATTATGACAATTTTATACTTCATTGAAGGAAGTGCAGTTTTCTTACATTGTTGATTTCCATATGAAAAGTGTCAACAGTTTTTCTAGTGAATTAACCACATTATTGAAATTATTTAATCGGAAGTACAATGCGTAGAAGTCGTATTTTACGAGCGACATAAAACTAATATTAGATTTAAAAAGTATCTCGTTCTTTTCGTAGAAGCAATTCACAAAAAGAATCCGAAATTATTTTTTTAAACCAAATCTTCATTCCAAGCAACGAAGTGATCAAATTCCAAACACGTTGTTTAAAATGAACTTTAAAAAAAGAGTTTAGTTTAACTCTCAGAACAAATATAACATGTTGTTAACATGTCTACTCCTTGATAAGTATCTATCAAGATGTAAATTTTCGCCAACAATAGATATAACCACAGATACGGTATCTTTTATCCCGGTAGTATGATTCCGTGGGACATTACCGCATTCCACGCGGGCAGAAGCTAGTACTTTATAACCTGGATTAACATATAGGATACGTTTTATCCTAATAGTACGATTCCGTGGGATAATAACTGAACTCGGCACTAATATAAAGGTAAGTGCATAATTAGGGTGGAACTCAATTGCAGTCGATCGACGCCTACCAGTCGCAAACAAACAAAATCATCGATCGTCAATGTGGATCGATAGTTTATAGTTCAAGAGGGATCACTCAAAAATCTTTACATTAAATATTGACTGTTTTACTTTATAATAGAAAAAAACGTGAGGTTTGTTTTTGGTGAGGCGTTGATTAAGCAGCTGCGAGCTGTCGTCTCTCTGAATTGTGATCTTTTACATGTCAGGACAACCCTGTCGTAAAACCAAACGGTGGTTCAATAACAGCCATTATTATAATCTTACGAAAGCCTAGTTTTAATTGTTCCTTCTGACATACACAAAAATATTTCAGCTGTTCTTCTGAGATTCTCTAAGCTAAACATAGCTGGTGAAAGAGAGCTACAGGGCAAAAAACCTTGCGGTGGGCAAGGCTTCTCCAATATTGAAATTTTGTATTTTTTCATATGCTATTCAATCAGCCACATTAATAAAAATGAACATGTTATATTCTGGAACAGACATTCAAAAGTCTCAGAAAAAAAAAACACATACTTCAATCTTAAATATGTTGTGTAGGTACAATGATATCACGCCGTAATATAGACCTTATGACATGTAAATATTGGTACCAATTAAATATTTAGATAGTAAATTTTTCTAAATAACCTGATTATTTTAACGATGTTAACTGAAATTAATGTAAAAACAATGGACTCAATAGTACGCAATCAGTGTACGTTTTATCGCTGTTTGTTACAAAACAGCGTCTAATAGTCGCTGATCCCAAAGGACTCAACCACAGACTTTTAACATAACGTTATCCTTACGTAAGCTATACTTATCCAAACTGCTGTTAAACATACTCACATAACTTCAAACCGACAACAATAACACGGAACCACAGATTAAAAAACGAGCTGCTTTTAATTTAACACAAATAGTATATAAATAACTAATAACACGTTATTATTGCTTCGAATTCTTTTTTCAATTCCTTTTGAATGCACTTGAGTGACAGTTCGGAAAAGGCGCGAAAGCGTAGGGATGTGCTGCGTTTTTTTTTTCGGATTTTTGGTGGTTTTGATACCGAGTTGCATACAGCCAGGGCTTTCGTATTTTGTTTATTTTTGTGGTCTGTTTACTTGAGAGGTGGGAGCGCGCGGCCCGGCTGCCGACTGCCGGCGAAGTAACCGCTCGTGCTTAGGGTTGCGCGCGCATTCCGTAGTGAAATGCGTCGATTTTATACCGTAGGTGTAATTTTAAGCGTTTGCCACGGTTTAATTAATCGTCCATAGGGATTGAACGGCGAATTAAGTTGATATCGTGGTCACTACGGGATTCGATTTGGTTTTATTATGATGTTCGCCGACTGGATTTATTAATTTTGGTTTGGGTATGACACTTTATAAAATCGCCATAAACAATAATGTTAAGATCTCTTGGTTGATATCTAAACTTTATCCTAAAATGAAAACAATAAAGTTCAATCTTGATTAAACGCTTCAATGATCTCAGAAATTGGTTCAAATAAAAACTCAATATATCACTGAATCTCGCTATTATAATACCTGCCAGTAACGTAAATGGCTCGGGAAAGACAGATCGTAGTAACTTTATTTTGCCGCATTAGAGAAGTTAGTTTCTATAAGGCCGTTGAGAAAAATAGGTCAAAATGATACTTGAGAAAATAACGAAGTACCTAGGTATTCTTGGATATTGTTTTATTTTAAAAATACCTTACGGCACACATAAAAAGATTTATTACCTGCTCATAAAAAAAAAACAGGGGAAAAAAAAGAAGTCTCATAAATAAGAAAAAAAAGGAACTTCCAGGTTTGACAACCCTACCTATGAATCAAGTAACGTAATGGAAAATTTTATTAATGATTATTAACAACGGTTAATAAGAGTTGGTTGTGAAAACTTTCAAGTAATTATTCTTTTAGAAAGAAAAAATATTATGTAAATGTCAATAAAAAAAATGTAAATATTATGTAATTTTAAATATTGTGTATTGTAATATTATGTAATTTTTGTTGTGTAAAATATTATGTATTTGTTGTTATTATGTAATTGTTGTTGTGTTATTTTCTATGTAATTGTCCTGTTAAGTATTTTGTGTGTACATAAATAAATAAAAATTATTTATTTGCCGCAGGGCATGACGTGCATCATAAAAAATGCTAAAAACAATAACAACTAACATACAACGCATAGCAAATATTTATACAATCAAAAGAACGGAACAAAAAAACGTTAATAACTTGCACGTTCTGACTGCGTTATGTAGGTAGTTTTACCGTCTGCCATTATTAGAATAATATTATCTGATGTCCTAGACTAGATTAAACTGTCTCGTTGGTTTAGTGGCCACAAGCGCGACTGATGGGCATGAAGTCCTGGGTTCGATTCCAAGGTCGGGCAAAGTGATATTGGGTTTTTCCATCAGAAATGTCTTAGTAGAAGCACGGAGTTTGGATTTGTACGCCAACCGTGCCGCCAGAAGTATACCCACGTTTTGCCAGTTATGTGTCAGTTCCATATAATGGGGGTGAGCCTATTGCCATCAACCGGACATAAATTCGGGCTCCGTGGCTGCTACTGAGAAATACCTGATAGAGAAGCCTGATAAACAATATGCCCGACCCAGGAATCGAACCCAGGACCTCATGCTCAACAGTCGCGTTTACGGCATAGTCGTTGTTACTTCTGAATAATTAATTTTCAGTAGGAAATACTTGAATGTAATTATAAATATTTCTGGTCAACTGGATTTTCTTTTTCAATTTTCTTCGTTCATGCTTCCTTTTCCCTTTCCGTCATTCCTTTTTTTTATATATATCAATTATGTTTAAACAACTTTATCTGTATGTGTCATCATCATCATCATCAGCCTTTTAATGTTCCCACTGCTGGGACACAGGCCTCCTCTCTATGAGAGGGAATGGGCTATAATCCACCACGCGGGCCCAGTGCGGATTGGTAGATGTCACATGTCTTCGAATTTTTGGTTCTAGGACATGCCGGTTTCCTCACGATGTTTTCCTTCACCGTTGTTGAGAGCAGTGGTGATGAAATAAATTACACAAAGTAATGCGCCTGCCTGGGTTCGAACCCACGACAATCTGTATGTGTAATTGTGTTATATTTTCAATTATACTCTCTTTAAAAAATATGTACATCCTTACTTCCTTATCCTTACTTCTATTTACTATATAATGGTATAAATGCACTTGACTGCCTCGTCTAGTGGTCGTAAGCGCGACTGCTGAGCATGAGGTCCTGGGTTCGATTCCCAGGTCGGGCCAAGTGATATTGGGTTTTTCCATCAGGAATTTCTCAGTAGCAGCCACGGAGTCTGGATTTGTGCCCAGTTGATGGCAATAGGCTCGCCCCCTATTACATGGGACTTAAAACATAACTGGCGAAATGTGGGTGTACTATTAGGTACACCTCTGCCTAACCCTACGGGGATAACAGGCGTGATGTTATGTTATGTTTTATAAATGCGAAAGTGAGTTTGTTTGTTTCTACCTTTTCAGGCCTAAACCACTGAACCGATCATCCTGAAATTTTTCATATACGTTGTCAGGTGTACAGAAACAGACACAGGGTACCTTTCATCCTTTCAAAAAAGTACTGTCCCCGAGGGAAACAACAATAACATTCTTATGATAATAGATGGCGCCACGTATCTTTCGAATCATGATTGAATACAGCTGACCCGCGCAATTTCGTCTGCGTCACATAATATTGCGACTATAAATTGAAATTTAAGCTATCCTGTCTTTCAAGTTGGATCAAACTACACACGGTGTGCAAATTTGACCAAAATTGGTCAAGAAGTTTTGGAGTCCATCGCGGACAAACAACGTGACGCGTAATGTATATATATTAAGATTACTTATTACTTATTTATTACTTATCAATTATATTATTACATGCCGAATTCATTGATATTCAAATTATAAATTAATGCGAGCGAAGCCGTGGGCAAAAGCTAGTAAATAATAAATAAGTAGAACTTGACACCTTAATAATAACTGTCTTCTTGACTCTATTGTGTACGACCTCCTAATGGCCGTATGTTGATATTATATCAGACGTTCCAAGGTTACGTTCCTACACGAAAGTAATATGTATTTATTGTTCGCGAGATTGTATAAATTACCAAAATATGTTGTTTATCATGCAGGATGCGTCTTCACGTTTGTTCATAGATGTCAATTTATCAAGAAAACATATTATGTAGTTACTAGAAAACGTTGTTCTAAGTTTATTCTGACTAGATAACTTGTTCTCTCTCATGTTGCGATACATGTTGTGCAACATGCGGCAAACATTTTTTATCAAAGGTGCGAGACTAAATTAGGCCCTTTTTTTTTATTAGGAGGGGAAATCATCAAATGACTCCTCCGGCTCTGGACGGAGCGGAAAGGAATGCCTGGCTTGTACTGACTAAAACCCATCCATGTTCCTTCCTTGCCCTTTGTGTTCCAGGGCTGCGGTATCTCTTTCGAGCAGTCCCGCAGCCCTGGGTAAACTAGGCCCATGAATTAAATTTTGACAAGGGCGCTGTTGGTTTTTACAAGCGAACTTGCAATGTTTGTATGTATGCTTGTTTGTTTGTTTAAGTTAAATCTTGCAACAGAATTTTTACACAGTTATCTCCATGCGATTGAGCTGAAATTTGCTTACACGTTTAGCTTGAATGACGATGCATGGTAAGTTAAGTAACGTCATTCTAAATCCATATCCTCCCAAAGATGACAAACTAGTTAACACAATTAGTGACACTGTAAGCACGCGAATCCAATGAGCGCACAACTTCTGACACTGATCTCCATTCAAAGTCAGTTTTTAAATGTAATTTGTTACGTAGTGCAAGTTTGTGGTGATAGCTTGTTATGATAATGACGACAATGCATCGCATTCCTCTAACAGCAGTCGCCACCGAGGTATCTCTATACCCTGTGGCTCTAAAGCTTGCATTTAACGTTTTGAATGCCAGAGCATAAACGCAGCGTGCCCTCCACACCAAGATACAACTTCAAATACAATTAATTTGTCACATATTTGTGCCGTTTGGCGTACAGGGTACGCGTTTGCTTGTCACGTATATGTGACAATGGCGGTCAAAAGGTTACGAGCTCAGTTTTAATTTCAGGTCTAATTTAAGCCCAAGCCTTAAGAAAGCAGATTCTACTTTTCTAGTAGCTGCTTTGTCTACAATCTACACTCGGTTCCAAAAATTACGGGTCAGTCACAAAAATTGATCTACCTCCAGAACTGTAAAAGTTAGATCAATGACATAAAAAACAGAATAAAGACTTTTTAGTTGCGCTTCTAATAGCATATTATTTAAACTGGTTGATGAAAAAAACTTCATTAGAAAAACAAAATTTAAAAAAAATTACTATTTTTCAAAACAAAATGTTTGTTTCATGTCATTATGGATTGATGATATGCTTTCCATTTCTATTCTGTCACAAAAAAAAATATCGTGAACGTCTTCCACGTGCATAATTATTATTCTGTGAGGTGAAAACATGGCAGTCACGCTAGAGGAATGTACCAGAATCCTAACTTTTTTGGAACTTGGGCGGAGCCAGCGTGAAGCACCCAGAAACATTGGTGTATCTTTGTCGACTGTTCAGCGGGTAGTCCAGCGGTACCAAGAAACCGGATCACACCTTAGAAGACCAGGAAATGGCAGACCAAGATGCACAATGGCCAGAGAAGACAGACAACTGGTGGCTACAATGCTCCGAAATCGTTTTCAAACTGCTTTTGGTCTAAAAACTCATTTTATTCGCTTTGGAGGTGGCAATTTAAGCGCTCAAACAGTAAGAAGACGTCTTGCTGAAGCAAATTTGAAACCATTGAGGCCCGCAAATGGCCCCAAACAAAACTAAATTCATGCTTTATAAGCATGATGGTGGGCAGTTGGTGTACAGAAGACCAGGGGAGCGCCTCCATCAAGCGTGTGTGGAGGAAAAAGTGGTGTACGGTGGAGGCTCCGTACAAGTTTGGGCTGGGATTTCTGCTGAGGCCCGCACCGAGCTGGTACTCATTCAAAATGGAACTCTAAATGCAGATAGGTACGTGGAAGAGATCCTCAATGAACATGTAGGTCCTTTCATGGCCAGGATGGACCGGCATGGCATATTAATGCATGATAATGCGCGTCCCCATACCGCCAAAATTGTACATGACTACCTTGAAGAGGTCGGTATCGAACTCATGCAGTGGCCAGTGCGAAGCCCGGACTTAAACCCCATCGAGCACGCCTGGGACGAGCTTCAGAGATGCGTGAAAGGTCGAAACCCCCCACCAATCACGCTTCCCGAGCTCAAACAAGCACTGGTGGAGGAATGGGAAGGTATTCCTCAGCACCGGCTCCGAAATTTTTAAATGAAGAAATCATGAAAAACAGCAAAAAAACAATCATAAAAATGTAATGTAATCTTAAGAAAAATATGACTACTTTAGTTTTTTTTTTTAATTTAGAGATTAATATTGTGGGTGCAACTAAGTTTTATTTTACTTTTTATCTGTATAATTAAATTCTCAATTGAACAGTCTTCGTTTCATTAGGATGGCATACGTAGTTTGGGAGATATTCGGGTTTATGTGACCGGCCCGTTATTTTTGGAACCGAGTGTATTATATCTCGCGAGTGTTTCAAATGTCCAGAATTATACAGGGTGTAATCAGACTCTTCACGAAGCCATCAACCAAGCATTAAGTACATCAAACTAAGTAACTTTACGCAAAAATTAGTGCTGGGAAACAACTTTTTTTTTGGGATGAAAAATCACGTTTTACGGTAGGACTCAATGTAACGCACTCAAAACATTGTGCTGATGGATGGATTAAATAGTAAGGAGGTCGTGGAGATGTTAAAAGTAAAAATCTTACATTGAAAACATTTTTATCAAAAAAAATACTTGTGAAAAAGTTGGAACTTTGACCCCAATATCTCCGTAACAAGAAGGTACACAGGTATGGTCTAGAACAAAAAAATGATCGCAATGACGGGGAAAACCAGTGCCTTTCGGCTTCGTTAAGAGTCTTTTTACACCCTTTAGATACTATATTTTTTAATGGCGCTCCACCACCAGGAACATTCGCCTCTATTGTAACAATCTAAAATTCGATTCTGTACAGAAGCAAATGAATCTGAACTTTTACTTCACAGGCGAATGCTCCCGGTAAAGGACAATACGTACAGCGGTGGTTGATAATTTTCACCCTTATTTCTTTCTAGGTAATGACTTTGGCACCAGGTTCGCATTCCATATCTGTAATGATTATTTAGCCCGAAGAATTGCCAAACTTAAGTGGCAGTGGGCAGGGCACATTGCTCGCAGAGCAGATGGCCGATGGGGCCGTAAAGTTCTGGAGTGGCGACCGCGAACCGGAAGACGTTGCGTTGGAAGGCCTCCCACTAGGTGGACCGATGACCTGGTAAAGGTTGCGGGGATCCGCTGGATGCGAGTCGCACGGGACCGGTCAATGTGGAAACACTTGGGGGAGGGCTATGTCCAGCAGTGGACGTCTTTCGGCTGAAATGATGACGATGATGATGATGAATGATTATTTGGGACCATAGTAATTATTAATTTCGTTCAAAAAATAAAACAAAAAATTGTAAGCTTTGTGTTTCTTAATTGTTATTTGCATACAGAATGAAATTTTATTTAATAAATTTTTGTTTTTTGTTATAAAAAAAAAAAAAACATTACCTACTTAGTTTGTATATCAAAGTTCTTGTAATACTATATATTAAGTTCCAAAGAGTTCTCAAGCAAGTGAAATCCTTGTGATTTCTTATTGAGACGTAAAGGTTTAGGTTTAACTAGAGTAGAGGCAACAAATAAATAAATAGTAAATTAAACTCGTACCGTACTGCACTCGTACGTAACAGGGACAGCTAAATATTTTCGACCCTCATTTTTAATACAGGGCTAAAGTCTGTTAAAAAATATGTGATAAAAATGTAAACAAACCCTGCTGAGGGTAAATTCATATAAATTTTCTCATTTAAGGACATTTGTTACACATTTATTTGTTACTAGCTGTTGCCCGCGACCTTCATTCGCGTGAAATTATTAATAAAAAATCCCCATTATAATAAACACTTCCCTATTTGAATTTTGTTGCCAATTTCAAGGGTTTTTTTTTTGCACGGAACCCTAATTATTTATCTAAAATAAAAGTAGCCTAAGTTACTCCTTGTTATATCAGCTATTTGCCAGTGAAAGTCCCGTCAAAATCGGTCCAGCCATTTCAGAGATTAGCCGGAACAAACAGACAGACAGGCAGACAGACAGACAAAAAAAAAATTGTAAAAAATGTTGTTTTGGTATATGTACCGTGTATAGGTACATCCATATGCCCTTAGTAAAAAGTGGTTATTTTAATATTACAAACAGACACTCCAATTTTATCTATAAAGAAGAAGAAGACGAAGATGTATAGATTGAGAATGTTTCTACTTTATGCCAGAATTTTTCCTAAGAATATTATTTGAATAATAATATTAAATGGCAATTGATGATTTTGAAATTAACCTCAATTGTCAAATGAAAAACGATAGATGGACCGTATGAAAGATGGTATGGTAAGGAAGAAAGTGACTCATGAGATGACTAGTAATGGAGAAGAATGGAAGAAGAAGACAGTCTGCGCCGAACCCAAATTATAATTAGTAAGGGAAATTGTGATGTCAAATGAGAAACATCATGACCTAGCCTTACAATTTTGTTTTTTGTTTCTGTGTTTGTTTTTATACAATAGTCTTTATGAAAATTGTACTAATAATTGGGCCTAGTTACCATACATAAACAAATATTGATTAATTTAATTTTACTTTTCTCTTTTGCCCCTTTGTTTAGATTTTCATCAGATACTTTTCGAACAGACTATACCAACCCTGTTGACCTCAGAAATTAATGATATTCGCTTCGTTAGAATTAATTTATATCCATCCAAAAATGACAAGTTAAGAGCCGCCGTTAAGACCGGCTTTTAAAATGTAATTAAAATACGCAGTTGGTTATAGGTTACTATAGTTTCATTTATTTACAAATTTAAAATAAAGTTCAACGAACTGTAATGGCTTTCGAAGGAAAATAAAGCAATATACTAACATAACCAGGTTGGCCTATTTTCTAAGTACAATGTTTTGTTTTTGATAACTATCACAATTAAGTTTTAATACATTAACTATAGTTTAGTAACTTTAATTAACTCCTATGCTGTTATCACGCTCGTTTTCATCAACTACGACACTGTGACTTTTAAACGGATGCGTAAATATTATAACAGTGTTGGGATTTTAACTCTCGAAATTTAATTAAGTGTTGAATTCAACAATTAACTTTTATGTCGCCTAGTTTGAATGAAAATGGGCCAAAGTTTAATACCTTTTTGTGATCCACATACATAATAATAATTTCTCTTGCGCTAGCAGAACTTTGTAATTTTTTAACATTTTTTAGTGCCTGGGTTACCAAGAAACAGGCTGTGCCAAATTTGGGACCCGCTGTTAACCCTTTGTAGATTCGTGTAACATTTCTGTAACAAACCTCAATAATCAAGCTAAAATATATACTAAATATTTAAGTTGATTTAAATCAGTGCCACTGTATTGTAACATACCATACCGAACATTTTAGTATCAAATACGAATCATAGAAGCGTTACTTGTTGACTTTAGAGAGTTTGAATTTCGTGCGTTGATGTAGAATGTTATTTGTAGAAAAAAGGGTTCGGTGCAAGTTTTCCAAATGTACCACAAACAATTTGCGAAAAAAAAAAAAAAAAAAAATTGTTTTAGAGCCTTCCGTAGCACATAAGTTCATTTTCTTTTCGTTTAACCTTATGTAACAGTAATGAGTTACACTCTCTAAAATGTCAAATAAATAAAAATTAATTGCCAAATAAATAAATAAATAAAATTGTATGATCATGGGCTACAAAGGGTTAACCTGACAGTATTCTGTTGTGTAGGCTAACAAATGAATTTGAAATAAATAATATTATTCTCAAAATATAGTATTGAAGAAATACGATTTAGGTTTAAAAGTTCTTATAGACTATGTACATTATAGTATTATGATTTACTTTAAACGTTTTAAAAAACAAAACGGAGTAGTTTTAAGTAAATTAATATCTACCAAAATTTAGGTTTCTTTTTTTAATTTCTTTAATTATTATTTTTTTCAATTTCCCATCCGAAAAAAAAGGTTAAGTCAATAGTATCTACCACTTACCTGTATATCATTAGTTATAATGATGATGGATTAATGATGCCTCGGGTGATAACTATTGATAGTTCACTCGATAATACATACCTGTAATAATAAATCATTGTTTAATAATTTATTTCAAGACTATAACTATCACTACATATTATAAAACAACGTCCTCCGCCGCGTCTGTCTGTCTTTTCGCGATAAACTCAAAAACTTCTGCACCGATTTTCATGCTGTTTTTACCAATGGATAGATAAGTTCTTGAGGAAGGTATAGTATATAATTTGTTAAGTTTTTGAATACGTTGGTTGCGGGAACGGGATCAAAATTTCATGATTACTTTTGGTCGCGATAACCGACATCCGCGCAGGCAAAGCCGGGGGCATCAGCTAGTATAAGTATTACTTATAACAGCCGCTCGGGGCCGATCTTTACGTTAAGCAGCGCTTGCCAAGGTTGATCCGTGGATGGGTGACCACTCATTACATACCAAGTTTTCTCCGTGACTCGGAAAGCACTTTAAGCCGTTGGTCCCGGTTGTCATTTATAGATCTTTGATAGTCGTTAAGAAGTAAGAGGCCCGAAGGTCTGACAACCAGTCTTACCAAGGGGTATCGTATTACCTTATTAACTGGTATTTAACTGCACCTGGTTAAACTGGAACCCGACCCAAACAAAAAAGAAAAAAAAAATTGCAAAAAGAAAAGACGGGGACGGGGGGGGGACGGGGATAGAAAAGGCTAGGCTGATGATGAGTTACTTCTAATTCATGAGTCTGTTTCAATGTTATACAGGGTGTAAACAGACTCTTCACGAAGCCGTCAACTAAGCATTATGTACATCAAACTAAGTAACTTTACGCAAAAATTTCTACAAGGAAACGACTTTTTTTTTTGGGCTGAAAAATAGACTCTAGAATTCAATCTAACGCACTCAAAACATTGTGCTGATGGATGGATTGAATAGTAAGGGGGTCCTGGAGGTGTTTAAAGTAAACATCTTACATTAAAGACATGTATTTAAAAAAAAAAACTTGTGAAAAAGTTGGAACTTTGACCCCCAACATCTCCCAAACCAGAAAGTTTGGGAGATGGTGGAAGTATGGTCTAGAACAAAAAAATTATCGCAATGACGGAGAAAACAAGTGCCTTTCGGCTTCGTTAAGAGTCTGTTTACACCCTTTATAGCAATCGAAATTCCGAACTTAAAACTTCATCCGAACTTAAATCTTCGTGCCGCTGTTCTATGTTACTTGGCGTCAGTGAAACATGTTTTTATCTGCTTCCACTCTCTCTACGTAAACGGCTACGCGCCTGCTACGGCGTAGCTTCCGTCACTGCTACGACGCGCTACGACGCGTAGCAGACAATCAAATCCCCCGGTTTCATTGTTTTCTTTGGCTTATTCCTTCGTAATAATACTATACTACATATCGAAACTTCAATATGCTATTGTGTTAATGACAATGTGGTTTGATGCTTTTATCAGTGGAATGATTATCTATCTGTAGCGAAGGTTCCATACAACTCGATTCCTACGAAATTCCCTTTAAAAATTGGCTGTCAGTATTCTATACACAAATAATATAATCACATTAAAGAAAAGTACTCTGGCCTTACCTCTTGCAAAAAATAACCCTTCGCTACTGTTGCCTATGAGTAAGAGGGGTTAAAAAAATGACAGTCTATTGTATGTATGTTTTTTTTCGTAACTCGTTTTCAAAACTGTAATTCCAAAACGGAAATATTGATCAATCCACCGTTAATAAAGCGGGTTTTAAAAAATATATATTTTTAGGTGCTCTCAGGATTCATTCATATCATATGACTGAAAATTCAATAAAATACAAAATGTTTCAAGCATATACTAAAAAAAAATAACCATCATCAGCTATTATTTTTCTCAGCAAAATCGTGTCGACATTTAGTACTCCATTCAATGTCAGCTGTTATCACTAAACTATATCAGCGCCCTCTTTAAATACAAGTAAAAATCAAATACGTATCTTCAAGAGACACACAACGGAACAAGCAAGTTTCAAGTCTGGCTTTCCTCGAGTGGACAGCTACCGCCATCTACCAGGGGGTGGAGAAAACATGTAGTATTAGCTTTTCAGCAAACTTCGTTGAAGCTTGGTTCCTTGTGCTCATTGTAGATGGCGCTGTTACAAAGCGTGCAACAATTTAAAAATAAATTAATTATGTGAACTGTTGACACTTCCCGTGACCCATGGGAAGTTCTTTAATCTTGTCAAGAGGCTTGACATTGCCATACAGCGTGCCAACGCCGCCATTCTCTTGGGGACATTACCAGTTGACAGCGTTGAGGAGAAGTCTTTAGGTTATTTTAATTTGTAAGCGTATTTAATATTGTTATGATTTGGATTAAACAATACGGCTAACTTCATTGTTGGCAAAAAATAAGTGAATTGGTAATAAAAAATAATGATTTATTATTTTATAATGAGCTGATTTTTCAATAGTCGGTTGAATTTTTCTGAAGAATAATTATTTTGGTATGACAACTTTATTCTGCTATAAAAATAGTTTTGTCTAACTGTTGCAAAATCAACTCTAATGCAGTTTGATTTTTTAGGTACTAAAGTGAAGAGGAAAATGATAAAACTTAAAATGAAAGTAAAGAGTGCTATTGGGTTTTCAATCAGGAATTTCTCAGTAGCAGCCACGGAGTCTGGATTTGTGCCCGGTTGATGGCAATAGGCTCGCCCCCTATTACATGGCAGTTAAACATTACTGGCGAAATGTGGGTGTACTATTAGGCACACTTCTGCCTAACCCTACTGGGATTACAGGCGTGATGTTTTGTATGTTTAGGAAAAGAGCGATTTTAAGTAAACTTTTCGATAATTATTTTAAGACTTACACAACGTAGCTAATTTCGTTAACCCTATTTACCCAATTAGGCGTCAGTTCCTTCCAAAACTCAATTGCACGTGACCTTAATTGCCCAAAGAACGTTTTTACTCAAAGAGCGTTGTTGCCCCTATTTGTTTAAATTATCTGAATGGAAATCTTGTAACTTAGAATTTGTTTGTTCAAGTGTACTTCTATTTTGTTTTCAAATGTTTCAAAGACCTCTTTAGTCCTAATCTCCGGGTACAATTTCGAACTTCTAGACCTAGTTTTTGTAAAATAACAGGTCGATTGAACAAAGTAAGAAATGTTTAGTTTTGCTGGTATGAAATTTAAAAAAAAACCGGCCAAGTGCGAGTTCGACTCGCGCACTGAGGGTTCCTTATAAACTTGTAGGTATTTTGTTATTAGTAACTACATATTTGCGGTTTTCAGATTTTTTCCTTTACATTTGCTGTAAGACACTGCTTCTTGACAAATTTCGTGATTCTAGGTCAACGGAACTCCCATATAGGTTTTCAACAAAACCTATAGGGTACTTCCGGTTGTCCTAGAATTTTCAATTTTGGTTAAAAGCAAGGTTTTATAGTACAAGTAAAGGGAAAATTAAGGTAAATTTTGATACTTACAAGTTTTCGCGAAAATCTAAATTTGCCCATATCTTTTTATCGTGTTGACTCAGGACCTTGATTTTATACACCTAATAGGAACTATAGGCGTCAGTCTCTGATATAAATTTCAACTTGCTAGGTCCACCCGTTCCTGAGAAAATCGGTGGTGACACACGGACTGACAGACGGACAAGAGAATGATCTTATAAGGGTTCTTTTTTTTACCTTTTGAGGTTCGGAACCCTAAAAACCTATAACGGTTCCGTTTTTGCCGACTGAGTTATGGAACCCTAAAAACACCAGTTCGTTTCTTATTGCATCTTCTATGCAAATAAATATTTCAAATGAAAGTCTTTTTTCGTGTCTCTTTGTTTGACTGCAATTTCCTTATAAACTCTACAACAGCGGATGGGTTATGATAGATTGTGATGCGGTCTTCATCACCATAAATATAATTTGTGCCGATCTATGTGTTTATTAGATATTTGTGCATACCAGGGCTGCTAGCAACGAACAAACCACATACACACAATTCTGCGATAAGACCACAGTTCAACATCATCTGCGTAGTTTTCTCAACTATGTTGGGGTCGGCTTCCAGTCTAAACGGATGAAGCTGAATACCTGTAGTAAATATGGAGTAAATATGGCGACTACCTATCTGATGTCCATAATACTGTTAGTACTGGGTAATACAATACCCCTTGGTAAGACTGGTTATCAAACTTTCAGACCACCAAAAGACCGCTGTTGTACAATATAATTACTTAGAAATATTGTGCAACAGCGATTTAACCAAATTTTTTGTTACTGTTAGCCTGTTGACTGTCTCGTTTGTCAAGTGGTCGCAAGCGCGACTGCTGAGCATGAGGTCTTGGGTTCGAATCCCAGGTCGGGCAAAGTGCTATTGGGTTTTACCATCAGGAATTTCTTAGTAGCAGCCACGGAGTCTAGATTTGTGCCCGGTTGATGGCAATAGGCTCGCCCCCTATTACATGGTACTTTAACAATCATACATACATACTTAAACTGGCGAAATGTGGGTGTACTATTAGTTACACCTCTGCCTAACCCTACGGCGATTACAGGTGTGATGTTATGTATGTTAACCCATATCATCCTACTGCTGGACAAAGGCCTCCCCCCATAACCTCCAAATCTCTCGATCAAGGGCCAATGTGGACCAGTGGTCGTTGGTTTTGTCCAGCTCGTCCCGCGATGCTACCGCGTCGCCATACCATAGCATCATGATCATCTGCCTAGCCTTTTCCCAACTATGTTGGGGTCGGCTTCCAGTCTAACCGCATGCAACTGAATACCAGTATTTTACATGGAGCGACTACCTATCTGACCTCCACAACCCAGTTAGTACTGGGTAATACGTTACCTCTTGGTAAGACTGGTTTTCAGACTTTTTTGGCCACTGACTACCTGTAACGACTGTCAAAGATGTGCACATGACAGCCGGAACCAACGGCTTAGCGTGCTTTCCGAGGCACGGAGGATACTCGGTATGTATTGGGTGGTCATTCATCCACAGACCAACCTAGGCAAGCACGGCTTAACCTAAAGATCGACCCGAGCGGCTGTTATTATTTTGCCATATCATACCATTTTATTGCTCATTAAGTAACAACAAAAACTTTGTTTTAAAAACAAAACCACCTACATAATTACGCCCGAAACACTTCACATTACCATTAACAAAGTAACCTGAAACTTCACGGGTGAAAAAGGGTGTTGTATCCACGAAAGTTGCTGTAAAAGCCCTCTTACTTTCCAACAAGGGTAGACCGTATTTAAGCCCTAAATTCCTTCCTAAAAAACCTTTTTTTAAATCCTAAAATGGCAGGGTTTTAAATCCTCAAGGCCTTAAATGCCGCAAATAAATTCGACCCCGAAATACTCGCGAGTCAATTCCCCAGGCTCGCATACATTACAAATTTTCATTCCTGTAGATTAATTTCGCTTTCATCGGAACCCTAGGGAGCTAGCTAATAAAATTAATTAAACGCATATTTTGGAAAGTACGGTTCGCTACGACAATCGTTTGATATATTATCTACACGTCCCCAATTACATAATATTGGCTATATTACAGTATAGCTTCACTATCCCTACATATTATATAACAAAGTCCTCCGCTGCATCTGTCTGTCTGTTCGCGATTAACTCAAAAACTACTGCACCGATTTTCATGTTGTCTATCACCAATGGATAGAGTGGTTCTCGAGAAAGGTTTTAGTATATAATTTGTCAAGCTTTTTTTATACATTGGCTAAAATATAATGATATTTGTTGGAGGTGTCGGAAAAAAATTCAACGAAAACGCTGCCTAAACCCTTTGAGATATAACGAAATGATTAAATAATCCCTGGAATAGGTTCCCATCGATTGCGGGAACGGGGTCAAAATTTCATGATTAGTTTTGGTCGCGATAACCGACATCCACGCGGGCGAAGCCGCGGGCATCAGCTTGTTTGTAGCTGCGTATAAATATCAATATTTAACGTGATACTTTCATAGGAATAAGTACATTATAAATACTTGTACTTTAAACGTAACACAACAACAAGTCTGCAATCCCCGAAGGGTTGGGCAGAGGTGTACCTAATAGTACAACCAACATTTCGCCGGTTATATTTAAGTCCCATGTAATAGGGGACGAGCCTATTGCCATCAACCGGGCACAAATCCAGACTCCGGGACTGCTACTCACCACTGAGAAGTTCCTGATGGTCCTTTTACCCGTCCGCGACCCGGGAAACGAATCCAGGACCTCGTGCTCAGCAGTCGCACTTGCGACCACTCGACCAACGGGACGGTCGATAAAACAACAACGACGAGGGAGACAACTTTAAAGATTATTCACCAGCAATAACCAATCAAATGTGTGATGTGCATGAAAGCAAATAAAAAAACATGTGTGCAATTCGCACGTGGTAGAAGTGAAACCTTCAAAAATGTTGGCTTCAAAATATACACTGTATAATGCTTCCTATCTCATTTCCTCCCACGTTAAATCTTATGAATTTATGTGTCTGCCTCTTTTTACCGTCGCTTGTTCGTTTCATCAACTTTCAAATCACAACGATGCTAAACAAGTTTTCACTTCAAAATAAATATTAACTTACCACGAATTATGGTCGGCAACTTACCTATTGAATGCTTTAAGTCTTTTGGCAAAAAAGAATAAAATAAATGTAATATGCTGAGATTATAAAGAAAAATATGTGTTTAACAGTTTTATTGCTGACCGTCTCATATTGTCCTGAGCTGAGAATGTGTAGGTCGTGATTCTAATATCAGTCGTAAAAAGCGTCTACAAGATAATGTTGGAATATTCCATAATATTGAGGACGCGGTGACGTCATGCGTTCCTTTAAAAGCTTAGCAGGCCTGTATAATAAGTTTCAGTTAGCAATGTTGACAGTTTTCAATTTTACTAGAATAGAATAGATGTTTATTTCTTTAGTTAGTGTATTGTTACATGTCACTTACAAATGGGATTTTTACAGGTGCATTTGGTGCGTTTTATTTGGCGCAGTTTGTCCGGGGGAGGATCTTTTGCCCGGGGAGGATCTTTTGCCCGGGGAGGATCTTTTGCCCGGGGAGGATCTTTTGCCCGGGGAGGATCTTTTGCGAGGATGTTTTTTTTCAAATTTACTAACTTTGCCGCCGATACGATTTTCTTAATTACAAAGTTTGGTCCCCTTTAGAGGTTGAATTTTCAGCAATCCTCCTTTAGTGAAACCCTCGCTATAAAGTGTTCCTAAAACTTGTGCACTATTTGATGGTTCTACCAAAATATTTAGTTTGTACCTACGTTATCTGTCAATAAATAAAAGAATTTAAGATTTTCACTACCGTAAAGTTTTCTCTAATGAGTTGAAATTCATTAGAAGTAGGTCAGTGGCAGAAAAAGTGATGAAGATTTCGTAGTTTACGAAACGTCCCTAAGACAGATGTATACCTTCGCTATTCTTGGTTTCTCACAGTTCCTACTTACTATCTAAGGTTATTTACACAATACTTATTAATTACTGGCGGACGTCACGCGGTTTCACCCACGTATTTCTCGTGCCTACCCTACCTACCCTACCTACCCTACCTACCCTACCTACCCTACCTACCCTACCTACCCTACCTACCCTACCTACCCTACCTACCCTACCTACCCTACCTACCCTACCTACCCTACCTACCCTACCTACCCTACCTACCCTACCTACCCTACCTACCCTACCTACCCTACCTACCCTACCTACCCTACCTACCCTACCTACCCTACCTACCCTACCTACCCTACCTACCCTACCTACCCTACCTACCCTACCTACCCTACCTACCCTACCTACCCTACCTACCCTACCTACCCTACCTACCCTACCTACCCTACCTACCCTACCTACCCTACCTACCCTACCTACCCTACCTACCCTACCTACTCTACCTACCCTACCTACCCTACCTACCCTACCTACCCTACCCACCCCACCTACCCTACCCTACCTACCCTACCTACCCTACCTACCCTACCTACCCTACCTACCCTACCCTACCTACCCTACCCTACCCTACATACCCATAAACCATCTACTAAATAGTCCGAACAAAGCCTAAACATTTGGTTTGGATAGGTGAGCCCGTTCTTGAGTTATAAAATTACAACGAAAAGTGGCATTGATTTTTATATATATAGATAGAATAGCTGTTCTTCCGCGTGAAATGATTATAAACATACTACTTCCGTTTACATCCAGAGTTTCCTCCGTGCCTCGGAAAGCACGTAAAGCCGTTGGTTCCGGCTGTCATTGGTAGATCTTTGACTGTCGTTAGGTAGTCAGTGGCCCAAAATGTCTGATAACCAGTCTTACCAAGGGGTATCGTATTACCCAGTACTTACTTGGTTGTGAAGGTCAGATAGGCAGTCGCTCCATGTTAAATACAGGTATCCAGCTGCATCCGGTTAGAGTTAGACTGGAAGCCGACCCCAACATAGTTGGGAAAAGGCTAAGCTGATGATGATTACTTCCCTATTTGAATCGGTTTTGTAAACAATCTCAAGGGCTTTTTTTGTCTTTTTTGCACGGAGCCCTAATCCTTATTCTTCTTAAAGTAAGCCTAAGTTGCTCCTCATAACATCAGCTATCTCTAGTCAAAATAGGCCAGCCGTTTCGGAGATTGGCCGGACCAAACAGATAGACAGCCAGACAAAAATTAAAAAAAAAGAAGAAATCATTTATGCAATCAGTAAAAATCTATTATTTTAAAATTACAAACAGACTTTTCAATTTTATTTATTTGTATATATTTAGATAGTATTTTGTTTACCTCTTGTTCATTACTCAAATACTGGGATAGAGAGATACAGATACCTACAAAGTAATACCAGTAGGCAAACAACCAATCATAACTTTGCTGCTCTGCTTGTGAGGAATCACACGCTCTAGTTCGGTCGGTTACCTCTTATAGCTTTCGCGGAATTATACCTGCTGTATTAGAACCTGAGCAAGCATGAATCGGGTCGATAAAGGCTGGTATAGATAAGTTTGATACAGAAGGTAATATGAAAGCGTCGCGTAAATGGCAAACGACAATTTTTGTACTTACGATGCGTTTGAATTTAGAACAATAGGAACAAACTTGATAATGTTAGCCTCATCAAATCAAAACTACAACTTTAAACTATCATAGACTAATCTGCAAAAACAAAGAGGATAAGCTACGACTAGTGAAATTAGTCTTCTACGAAAAGCTAAAGAAAATGTTCTTTACTTTTACTGGGTAGGTACATAGGTGTTGACATGAAAAAAAGTAAAGTGTTTGTGTACGTATAAAATTAAAATGTTGAGTAGCTAACTTCAGGGTGTATGTTGACAAGCTAACTTCAGGGTGTCGGTTTTTTTTTCGGGCTGCGGGACTGTTCGAAAGAGATACCGCGGCCCTGGAACACAAAGGGCAAGGAGGAACATGGATGGGTTTTAGTCAGTACAAGTCTGACACTCTCTGGGCAGAGCGGAAGAAGTCATTTAATGATGTCCGATCTGGAAACAAAAAAAAAAGGGTGTCGGTTTTCCGGTACGGTGTGCGCGCGCATCGTAAAGAATTACTGTAATCATTTTTCTTTAACGCGCCAAAAGAAGTATAACTTCAAAAATGCTTATTTCAATTACCTAAAGTGACATATGATAACAACATGATTTGGAGGTCATCTTATAAGCAAGGAGATGCTTGTGTTAGGTGACTCAGCACTTCCATACGTATAATGCATGCGAGTAGGTTTTGAGTATGTGTGTGTATATGTGAAATTCTTAATGCGTTATTTCTGATTTCCTAATGTAGTGATTAAACCTAGTATTGCACATTCGGCAGTTTCGCTTGCAGCCACATAATCTTCTCCATACAAATCACCACTAAAATCAATTATGTATCTTCGTAAAGTTTGACGTTCAAAAGGTGCATTAATTTATAATAGTCTAATTTAAATCATGGTTTGACTTTGAATTTGAAAATCGAAATAATTTTCAAAGTGTTTACTAGCACTTCGCCCGCAATTTCGTCTGCACCTACGAATGTATCTTTCTGCCAGTGAAAGAATTCTTAGAATTGGATCATTAGTTTGGGTGTTAACCCCTACTTACAAAGTTACAAACTACTGCTTTATCATAGAATAGATAGATAAGGAAAACTAAACTGTTCAATATTCTGACGTTTACTTCTCTGCAATAGAGCCGCCCTATATCTTTATGCCTCGTCTATTTTAACCAGGAACAACCGTGATTACTTCAGACATGCAAAACAAGCTAGTGCTCTCAAACCAGTCCGCTACATAACTACAGGTTGTACTATAGTGCATATGCAACGAATCTGCGATGGTCGGTCGTCTAATCCGATCATGCAAATGGCCCTCGATCTCTGACCCGCTCGACGCCTCCTCAACACAATACTGAATAGAAATAGGTTATAGAAGGTCAAACACGGAAAATGGGGGCAAAACTTAGAATTTTAATATTTGAAAATTAATTAATTATGTTAAAGTATGAGATGCTGCCTTCTTGAATCAGATTGAACACTGAAATGAAGCGGGAGTAAGTGGTTTTTATTGAGCATTTTAGTAAAACATGGTAAAATTTACATTTTACCATGTTTTACCATGTTTTAGTTTTTCATGAGCTTAATAACCCCATAGACACCTTATCAAGCAAAGGCATTCCGTTTATTTTGATACCATGATCAAGCTAATTAGTTATTAATAATAATAATGATATGTTGACGAACAACTACCGGAAATATATTATGAAGGATGGGACGGTTGACGTGTGTCGGGCATACAACCGTCCGGGTGAGTCCATTAGACATATTATTTCTGGTTGTTCTCGTCTGGCTAACGGCAAGTACTTGCACAGGCACATCCAAGTAGCCAGGATTATTCACCAGCAACTTGCCTTGAAATATAAACTTGTGGAATCTGAGGTACCGTACTACAAGTATGTGCCCGACCCAGTTCTCGAGAAAGACCATGTCACACTGTACTGGGATCGGTCTATCATTACAGACAGGACTATTGTCGCCAATAAACCTGACATAGTGGTGATAGACCGATCAGCGCGCCGCGTAATGATAATCGATGTCACCATCCCGCATGACGAGAACCTCGTGAAAGCTGAGAAAGAGAATCAAATAAAATATCTCGACTTGGCGACGACACGAGGTTGTCGACATGTGGAATGTGAGCTTGGCTATCATTGTGCCGATTGTCGTAACGGCCACTGGCCTTATGGCTAAGCGCCTCGACGACCATCTTTCGAGGCTCTCCTTAGGCAGTTGAATCAAGGGCCTGATTCAGAAGGCAGTACTCCTCGATACGGCTCGCATTGTGAGGAGGTTCCTGTCTCTGGAGCCCTAACCACCGGTAGCTTGGACCCTGTTCCCGACACCGGCGGTCCGCTATTTTTTATATTTTTAAATGTT
This sequence comes from Lycophotia porphyrea, assembly GCA_950005105.1. Taxonomy (NCBI): domain Eukaryota; kingdom Metazoa; phylum Arthropoda; class Insecta; order Lepidoptera; family Noctuidae; genus Lycophotia; species Lycophotia porphyrea. The sequence goes on along the minus strand of OX465396.1, from coordinate 14,776,479 downwards.
TTTTTGTTTAAGAAATATTTAAAAATGTAACGAAATGTGTATAAAAATGAATAAACGAAAATAACGATAATATAGTTATTATATTAACTATCGTAGATAAATATTAAAAAAAAACAGGTGTCCAGTGAGTGACAATCTTTGCCCACTTCTACGCTAAGTGACCAGCCCACTCTCATTAATTTAGCTTGGCTGTTTTCCCCAATATCTGCAACCTGAGTTATGGAGTGCAAGGTGGCGTTTCAGACACAATCTGTTCGTTTAAAATTATGAACTTAATCCGAATTCAAAAACCACGTTCAAAAGCTACAAGTGCCATTATAATATTGTGAAATATTGACACTGAAAACTCACATATGACAATATATGAGACAATATATAGACATATACAATATATAGTAGCTACACTACATTATATAGTAGCTGCGCTGTATAGGAGATATGACAGTATATAGTAGCTGCGCTGATTGCGTTTCGTTGCATTGGTGAAATTCAACAGACGAACTTCTGAATTTATTTCTCAGTGTGTCTGTAAACACACACCACCCTCGTACTCAGGGTGTCTGCTCACTACATGCAAATGTCATAACTAGACTGGTGTACTGCTGTATGTTCAATCCAATGTTTGTTTGTTTTCATTGTTAAGTCTTGTAAGAAATCTGCCATTCGTAGACTAATTCATAGGCTGCCATTTGTAGATCTGAGGCAGTCGTGTCAGATAATCAATGGCCCGAAAGTTTTACAACCACTTTTACCAGTCTTATCATATAACCTCGTAATCACTGGGTGGTGGAGGTCATATAAGCAGTCGCTCTATATAAATACTGGTTTTCAGCTGCATCCCGTTAGACTGGCAACCGACCCCAACATAGTTGGGAAAAGGCTAGGCAAATGATGAATTGGATGCATAAAGATAGACAAGTATGGGAGACGAGTATATTCGCTGTCGTAAAATTGGAAGGAATTACTGTTGGTGTTCTAAGCCATCTCGGCTTAGAACACCAACAGTAATTCCAATCGCTATTTTTACTGCCTGACTGAATCACTTTTAGATACACTTCTGCTTAACTCTTCGGGGATTTTTGGTCGTATCTATTTACTCGTATCACCCCACCCAACATTTAATTATTACCTCACTCTCACTCAGACGTGGATCTCTACATACAAATCTGGAAGTTCAACTATCTTGTTCGCTTGTTCTTCATCATTGAGGATTAAATAGTTCTTAAATCCATGCTCATGTTCTGTCACAGAAATTATTTGTCTACGAATAGCTATTGAATGTCCATCACTGACCTAGAAGTCAGTGATATACATGGTGATTGATTTAGGAGCCCGTGCTTCGAGGGCAGATCAATTATGATACATTTTTTCTTCCGCCCTACGTGTAACCAATGCTGCCCTACCTGAAATTCGACACTAGCTACAGCCCTGCGAAGGACTCTAGCCCAGCTCGATCTGTCAGCCCTAAAATACCCGAAAATATACGAAATACAATATTATTGTGTTCCATAAGCCTGACAGAAATATTCGTAAATATAAATACATTTTCCTAGAATAACAAACATGTTTACGCGGGAGCAAAGAAACCGAATATCCCTTATTTTTGAGGTATTTGAAGAACAAAATACAAAGACAAGCCTTGAACCTAGAACCTGATCCTTCACAGTATATTTTGCCATCACCAAGTTTATATCTACTCCTTTCTGTAAATGTTTGCATTTTCTAATTAACAGTCTTTTACGTAACATAACATAAATCACGGCGGTATTTTCCGAAGTGGTGTCATGGTATGGGTATGAGATGCGGAGGAATGAGGAAAGTTTTGAGTATGAATGTGGATAGGTATGTGAAAGGAGGTGTCTGATGAGATGACGAGTAATAGAGAGGTATGGAAGAAGATTGCGCCGACCCCAAATATATTGGGATAAGGGCATGAGAATGATTATGATTTAATGAGCTTACTGGCATAAACCAACCAGGGTTGCTACTTCTATTCTTCTTCCATTCCTGATGAAAAAACCCCTTAACCCTTTACCCGACCTCGAAATCTTACCCCAAAACCGGATTCTTAATAGTAGCGCTACCAGCCACTAGACCAACGAAGCTAAGGTTTTTCCATAAATTCCCATAAAATCTTTAATTAGCCACTTAATTCCAAGGCTGACCCTTATAATAACGCCCGCCATTAATATTTTTTGGCATTTAATAAAGACACCATATATACACATATTTCACGTTTCTATCATCTGCTATAAGTAATATTATTTCTGCAGATGATATAGGAGGCTTTACGGGCATTAATGAAAGTGATGTAATCAAAGGTCGAGGTCAGCAATGTTTGCACATTTATTGAGAGTTTGGCTTCTGCGCTACAGATCTGGAGTTTGGTCCCCGTGCAGAATGCTATGTAGCTACCCAGAGAACACGGATACGCCTCGTCGACTGCTGCTAGAAGTAGTATCGTCAACATAACATAGCATCACGCCTGTAATCCACGCAGGCTTGGATTTCAAACTCAAACTCAAAAGCATTTATTTCAATTAGACCCTTACAGGCACTCTTGAATGTCGGAAAAACAAAGAAGGCTAAGCTACAGTCACAGTCACAAGGCATAATAACTTGTGAAAGTACTGTAGTTGCCCATTCCAAAGCGTAGATCTCTATGGAGAAGAATGGGCAAGAAACTCCATGGACACTCTTTTCAATCAAAATATTATTACAAAATCTTGGTTACATCATTCATGTTGAGATTATACATGTATGTGAGAACGATGTAAAGGGGCGTGCGAATTAAGAGCGTCCAGAGTAAAAGAATAAATCAACAATAATTTAATAATAAAGTACTTAATTAAAATAAACCGTGACAGAATTGCAACCACTTTTCGCAAGTTTTGTTTGAGTGCCATGTCATAGAGGGTGAGCCTATTACCATCAACCGTGTACAGTTTAATGCTCCGAGCTGCTACCGAGAAAGTCTTTGGAGGCGCGCTTGATCATTACACTAACGAGGTAGTCGTTGGTTGGGTTTCCAAACAGAATAGTATGTTAATGCCCACAGATCATGGAGGCGTCTTGGTGGCCGCTGCTTAAGCATTTTCCATACAAACTAAGCATGTCACAGTTCACTAGGTCTACGACAAAAATCTTATACGGAAACTGCTGCTATCGGCGGTCCTTGACAAAATTGTGCGCTCAACGCACTTTTGGCAGACTTTTACGATTTTCATTTTCGTACTCCCCGTCTCAGCCATCCGTGCAGCCGCGGTAGCTGAGACACCCTAGCTTCCGAGGTGTTTGTGTATATGACTTACTGGCTTATGCCCGCGGCATTACCCGCGTGAAGTTCGGTATTGTCCCACGGGATCGTACTACCGGGATAAAAAGTATCCTATGTGTTAAACCCGGTTATAAACTAAACTATGTTCCAAACATTCAAATTCAGTCAGTAGTTTTTGCGAGCAGCTCGTGGCTAAATAATAACAGCCACTCGGGTCGATCTTTAGGTTAAGCCGTGCTTACCCATTACATACCGAGTTTCCTCCGTGTCTCGGAAAGCACGTTAAGCCATTGGTACCGGCTGTCATTTGTAGATCTTTAACAGTCGTTAGGTATTCAGTGGCCCAAAAAGTCTGACTACCAGTCTTACCAATGGGTCTCGTATTACCCAGACTAGCTAAGTTGTGGAGGTCAGACAGGCAGTCGCTCCATGTAAAATACTGGTATTCAGCTGCATCCAGTTAGACTGGAAGCCGATCCCAACATAGTTGGGAAAAGGCTAGGCTGATGATGAGTTTTTGCGAGAAAGAGTAACAAACATACATCTGTCCATCTTCAAAAGTAGGATACATGTTAGGGGATCTATGTTCATAAATGAATTAATATGCAACATAAAACATAACATACACGCCTGTAGTCCCGGAAGGGTTAGGCAGAGGTGTACCTAATAGTACACCTACATTTCGCCAGTCATGTTTTAAATCCCATGTAATAGGGGGCGAGCTTATTGCCGTCAACAACAACCGTTACTGGCTGTTGCTATATGCAACAATTGCAAAAAAATAGTCAATTGTTCGATAGCTGGATTGCGTAACCTGGAAGACAGTGTATTTTGTGAAATACTTGTGTATCGACAAAGCAAAGATACGACGCAAAGAACTGTGTTTTCATTCGGAAAATTGGAGATATGAAAGTGGGATGTTTCCGAGAAAAAAAGATGGCATTTGATATTGGCTCATTAAAAAGGTCATCTCAATATTGTATAGGTTTTCTACCATTTCTATCTATAAATAAATAATCACAAACAAATTCGTTTTCTGTGGCTGTCTGCGAGCCGCTTAGTTCCTCTGTTACTGTAAGCATACATCATCCCACAGTTGTGCAAAAGGCGCTCCCCATGACTTCTAATTCTTTCGATCCAGGACTAATACGGACCACTGGTCATTGGTTCCTCAAAAGTATATAAAAGATTCCGATGCAGTTTTACTATTGTTCAATCCACAACGTATACGTGGGTACGCATTTAAAAACTTAAATTTTGACAAACAATTGTTTATTTAAAGTAACAAATTCATCAATTCAATAGCTTAATATACAGTTTGAGAGATTGCTTAATATCTTCAATTGTTGTAGAAGTTTACGTACCCACTTTACTCAGTCTTGTAAGCGAACCCACAGGCACAGCTAGTAAAAAATAAACCTCAACGAGTTCGTTTATTACTCAAAACAAAGATGTACCAACACGTTTTAGTTTAAATTAACAGGAAGTCAGTTCATTCGTATATTATTTTAATGTTAGGAATATACTGCATCTTCACGTTCTCATGTAATGTTCCCTGATAATGCCAAAAGAACGCGCTCACGTAAGCGAAACCACAGGCAATGCTAATAATAAATAAGCCTTAATATAAAATCAATTGGTAAACCCCGCGGAGCAGCGAAGAGCCGCTAGTACATCAATAAAAACTATAATATTCCAAGCAAAATACCGGCAGAGGTAATCGACCAGCAAATAAGAAACGGTTTCAAATGATACGGACAGGACGGTTGGCATATAAACTTCATTTCTTACAACGTGAGTTATTTGGGTATATATACTCAAGTGAAAAGGATATTCCCTAGATATATCGCTCGTTTATACAAGATATGAGTCGCTTATGGACTTGATGGAGGCTTGAGAAAGTATTAGGTCAAGGCTTTCTGGAAAGTTCTATGTAAATGCGTGGAGGGATAGCGAGAACTTGGGCACGTTTTCTAGAATCTTGTTAAAGTATCTAGACTTGAAGTAAAGTTACAGTGAGAGTTTCTCAATGTTAATAGAAAAATGTACACAATTCTGCCGTCATACGGAAAAAGGGCACAACTAACATTTTTTTCGAAATTGAGTTAAAAATTCTGGTAGAATTGCCTTTTTTTCTGATTCCGAATATGTATAAAACTCAATCATCATCAAAAAAAAGGTTAGTTGTGCTCTTTTTCCTTATGACGGCAGAATTTATGGGGCATATTCTTAAACATGCAAATATACTTTTTTTTTTTTTACGGATGGGAAATCATTAAATGACTTCTCCCGCTCTGGGCAGAGCGGAAGGGAGTGTCAGACTTGTACTGACTAAAACCCATCCATGTTCCTTCCTTGCCCTTTGTGTTCCAGGGCCGCGGTATCTCTTTCGAACAGCCCGCAGCAAGTACTGATAAAGTACTGAAACGTCTATTAACTGAAAGCAGCATTTCATTAATTTTATTTCATTTATTCATAAACATTTACATTGTGTTTAATAAACAGGATGTAACAAGACCCTGCACGTAGCTGTCAACCAAGCATTCTGTACATCAAACTATGTATCTTTACGCAAAAATTATTGCTGGGAAACGACTTTTTTTTTGGGGTGAAAAATCACGTTTAACGGTAGGACTCAATGTAACGCATTCAAAACATTGTGCTGGTGGATGGATTGAATAGTACGGGGGTTGTGGAGGTGTTAAAAGTAAAAATCTTACATTAAAAACACGTATTGAAAAAAAAAACTTTTGAAAAAGTTTGAACTGTAACCCCCAATCTCCATATCTCCGTAACGAGAAGGTTATCAGGTATAGTCTAGAACAAAAAAAAGATTGCAATAACGGGTAGAACAATGGCCTTTCGGCTTCGTTAAGCGTTTTTTTACACCTTATATACATATTGTGCAATTAACATACAAAGAACTATGAATTATTAGTTAATATTCCAAGAAATTTTAATATAGTGCCAAATATTATGTCAAAGAGTTTTAAATATAATGTCAAGCAGTTTTAAATATAATATCAAACAGTTTTAAATATAATGTCAAACAGTTTTAAATATAATGTCAAACAGTTTTAAATATAATGTCAAACAGTTTTAAACATATCTTATATTTGAAAGATTCTAGATTATATAGTGTAAGCAGCTTTCATAAATAAAAACCAACGGACTGTGATGCTGTCTAGTCCTACAAAGAACTTTGTTGGCTTTTTGTTACTGACTAGTTTTAAGGGTACGTATAGAAATCTTTAACTCTAAGCAGAAGAAAACATATTCATATCAAGACAGAACCGAAACAATTAATATTTACACGATATAGCAATTTAATATTTAATGCCCTGTCATTAAAAGATACATTTTGTCTTACATTTACGTCTTAGCTTCCCGCTAATAACTTTACTTTGAAACCGTCGTAAACTTGACTTACTACACGCTATAAAATCAACGTTGCTTTATGGCTTATCCATTTTCCAATAAAATAAAGTCAACCGTCCACTGGAACGTAGGATGTATGTAAGATACGAATATTGTATTATGACAAAGTATGAACGATTGAACGCAGCTTATATTGTTAAAACAGAACGCAGCGGATGAAAGAAAGAGAAGTATGTGTGCGAGTGAGAGAAAGGAGAAATGGCGAACTAGATTCAAGATGGACGTACGGTGTCAATAAAAAATAATCACATATTTTATTCGTTTATTTTGCTATACAATCCCACATGTATCTACAGTCACGAGCAGGAAATATATGTATAAGCGATTATCTCGTGGAACATTTCATTACAGTATGGGTTTCAAATTACTATGCTTGTAACAACATAAAATTACAGTCGGCACTGTAGGAGAAAATCGCTTTGAAACGGTGCTCAATATAGACATATTAGTGACTTTTCTTGGAGAGGTTTCCCACGCTGCGCGGTTCATTTGTTTACAAGTCACGTACTTGTGTGTACCATGGCCGTAGGTCGTTGTTGACGTTGACAACTAAAAAACTCTTTTCACATAACTATAATATTTCCATAATTTTAAGAATTTATTCAAATCTACTATGTACGAGTATGACACTGAATGTGCTTGTTGGAAACAATTTAACTAAAATGCTATAGGATAATTGTATTTTTGATTCAAAATCGACGTATTAAGTTACGTTCACACTGCGCGCTCGTGCTAAGTCCTCAGGTCTATATTTTCATACAAAGTGAAGCTACGTATAGGTGCGTAGCTTAGCTAAGCCGTGGAGCAGTGCCTTTATAGACGGTTTAATTACTATTTTAGTCTCAGTAACTTAGATTGGAGGCCTAAAGTGAGACTGGAACGATTAAACTCTGTTTCAATATTATTTTAGGCTAATTCTCGTGAAATTGACTAAAGGCGCCTACAGAATTACTTGATTTTTGATGATAAAATCTTGTGATCAAACAAAATCGAATAAATGTGTAAGAAGACAAGTTTTTAAGTCGTCTGACATCGCACTTTTTGTCGGGTGCCACTATTATTATTATAAGCCCTTTTATTCAGATTTTTTTTCTCTGTTTTTGTAAAATTATAAAGTATGTCTCTTAATTCTGCGAGCCTCTTGGCAAAGACCTCCTCTAGCTGTTTCCATTGTATTCTGTCACGAGCCACTCTCTTCCAGTTAGGGCCCGCAGTAAGTCTTAACTCGTCCTCTCATCTCCTTTGTTGTTTACCCTTGCTTCGTTTAGTATTTCTAGGATACCAATCTGTTACTATTTTACTTCACTTTTCCTGTTTTGTTCTTATATCTTATCTTAATATATATAAATTACGTGTCACGTTGTTTGTCCGCGATGGACACCTAAACTACTTAACCGATTTTAATCAAATTTGCACACCGTGTGAAATTTAATCCAACTTGAAAGATAGGATAGCTTACATCTAAATTTATAGTCGCAATATTATTTAATTGCATTATGTGACGCAGACAAAGTTGTGCGGGTCTGCTAGTTATCTTATTTATTTTACACGCCACTATTAATCGCTCCTAATAATTAATTAATAATAGGTCGTCACCATAAATGGCACTTTTCGATTGATAAATCAAGAAAATTTTGCTAAATTTTAGCCGATAAAATCAAGCAAAACCGAAACATCAAGCAGCACAAAAAGCAAATCTGTAGGCACCTTTACCGAAATTCATATCTAGATTGGCCTTAAACATTCAGCTGTCTAAATGAGATTCAGAATCAATGCCTTCAATAAAATGATTCCAAGCAAAGAGATTTAAGATACTATAGAGCGCCTTTTTTTCGGTTGGGAAATCATCAAATGACTTCTCGCGCTCTGGGCAGAGCGGAAGGGAGTGCAAACTTGTAGTGACTAAAACCCATCCATGTTCCTTCCTTGCCCTTTGTGTTCCAGGGCCGCGGTATCTCTTTCGAACAGTCCCGCAGCCACCATAGAGCGCCTGTCAGAAGAAATATCAAACAAAAAATGTGATCGTATGCCTGTATCTGGTTATATAGTAAAATGATTGCCAAGTTTGACACTATATACTTGTATTAGCAGTTGGTGATGGTGATGATGCTGTCATAAGACCATCATCATCATTTGCTTAGCCTTTTCCCAACTATGTTGAGGTCCACTTCCAATCTAACATGATGCAATAAAATACCAGTATTTTACATAGAGCGACTGCCTATCTGACCTCCACACAATACCAAATAGTATTTTAACAAAAAGCTCTTTCGCAATGTCTGCGAGCAGATGAAGAGGGCCCTTATCTTTCTTTTGCCAAAAACAATCTTGTAGTTAGCAAGTGAATCTTTCTGTTTTGCATTTTAGTGTGCTTTCTAAATAATATAAAATAAACATTATAGGGAAAGTTTTTTAAGATAGTGTTCAAATAGCTCTGAAGTTTAAAATTATTCAAGTTAAGATAATATTCTGCTGCTGATTTCAAAATGACTTTAAATTATATTTTCATTGAAAACTAATTCACTCATTCTTAATCAAACTCCTTGGTTAAAGTAATGTCCATTAACATATTGAAAGTCGTTCTAGAGATATGAAACGCTTGTTTATGCCCTCGGGTGTACCCGAGGGTAACCTAGTGGACCTGTGGACGTTTAGTAATGGGCTAGCTCGCCGTCTGTCCGTCATTTGACAGGCCGTATTGACGACGCGTTCGTGTTCCACGCGCGCCTCAAAGAGATCACAGCAAACAGGGAGGGGCCCTCAAAGGCCGATGCCTGCCAGGGCTGCGGGACTGTTCGAAAGAGATACCGCGGCCCTGGAAGACAAAGGGCAAGGAAGGAACATAGATGGGTTTTAGTTTAGTTTTTCAGACTTATGTGCGTATTGTTTAATTATCACTTGCTTCGCTGAACGAAAACATCGTGAGGAAACCAAACTAGCATTTCTGAGAGATATTTCTCGATAGCATGTAAAGCCAAGTCAGAGGCTCAATGGCGACAGTAAAACTCTCTCACCAGGTTAGGCATTGACCACACGAAAATTTCAAAATCTCATCAAGTCTCATCAAGTTCTTCTTTTTCAAGACTGGCGGAAAGATTCGTGCCTACCTGTAACAGCGCAAACATATCATCATCATCATCTGCCTAGCCTTTTCCCAACTATGTTTGGGTCGGCTTCCAGTCTAACCGAATGCAGCTAAATACCAGTATTTTACATGGAGTGACTGCCTATCTGACCTTCACAAACCAGTTAACTGGGTAATACGATACCCTTTAGTAAGACTGGTTGTCCGACTTGCGGGCCACTGTAAAAGCGCAAACACAAATACCTGAAACATTTAAGCCACTCAAAGAGTTCTCTTTTCCGCCTAACCTTGTATTTCTAACGACCCCCAAAAGACCCCATCGTGAACCCTTAAAATATTCAACCCTATCTGTAGTCAATACATTTTTAAAGGCGAATGTATCTGATCTGTCAAAGGGAAATGAATTTGAATACATTAATTTGTGATGAACTTTGGAGTGCCTGTTTGTAAAATCTAAGATGGCCGATGAGAAACAAATCTTCTTTCGGAATTTGAGGAATGGTTTTAATAAATTAAGTTCACCTTGAGTACCAGACTTTTTAATACTCAAGGAGGAAGTTCGTGACTAAATAATAACAGCCATCGGGTCCATCTGCAGGTTATGCCGCGCTTGCCTGGGTTGGTCCGTGGATGGGTGTCCAACCATTACATATCGAGTTTCCGCCTCGGAAGGCATGTGACGCATTTGTACCGGCTGTCAACTGTAGAGCTTTGACAGTCGGTACAGGTAGTCAGTGGCCCAAAAGTTTGACAACCAGTCTTACCAAAGGGTATCGTATAACTTAGTACTAACTGGGTTGTAGAGTTCAAATAAGCAGTCGCGCCATGTAAAATACTGGTATTCAGCTGTATCCCGATAGACTGGAAGCCGACCGCAATATATTTGGGAAAAGCCTAGGCTAGGCTAGGCTAGCTAGGTGATGACCTTGAGTACCAGATTTGTTACTAAATAGTTATTCAGTAACTGATTTATGGAGTTGGTATAACCAGTCACAGCATGTTGAACACTGGTGTTAAGATGCAACCGGTACACTGGAAGTCGACGTCAATATAAATGGGAATACAATTTGGAAGAATCCAGACAGATAATGATAAAAATCTCCCCTTTTCTGAAACTAACCCAAAAGAAATAGGAATTCTGCAACCAAAGGTCTGCCCTAAAAAAACGAAACCTGGCCAATGACATTAAAATCAATTTTCTAGAAGAAAACAAAAGGGTCAATAACCTCTTATAACCTCAGAACCATCAAGATGATAATGCCAAAGGATCGACAAAAACAAACACAACACAGTTAAAATTTTATTATGCTTTAGAAGAACAATAATGATTGTGATCGCGCTTGGCGCCGAGCCAGACTACAATTGAAGGTCAATATACATACTGCTGCAAAGGATGACATACAGACATATAGACATGCTCGTGGAGGTATTTACATAAAGTTATAACATAAAAACTTGTATAAAAAAAAACCAACCACTCCGGGAGTGCCGACTTAAGTGATAACTTTTTTTTTTATAATTCTGGATTATATTTAGAAAATATTTTTGCATAAGTATTTTACATTTGACTATACACTGTAATTTTTTGGGCTTGTAATATGTAGCAATACGGTTAGCTCTGCAACGAAAAAGAGGTCGTTTAACGGTGTTGCGAGTTCAATTGTTTTTCCCCATCTCAAAAATGCTCGTCACGCATAAAAAAGGTTTCACTACAAAAACTTGTTAATATATTCATATATTTACATAAAGTTATAACATAAAACTTTTATATAAAAAAACCAACCACTCCGGGAGTGCCGACTTAAGTGATAACTTTTTTTTTTATAACTCTGGATTATATTTAGAAAATATTTTTGCATAAGTATTTTACATTTGACTATAAACTGTAATTTTTTGGGCTTGTAATATGTAGCAATACGGTTAGCTCTGCAACGAAAAAGAGGTCGTTTAACGGTGTTGCGAGTTCAATTGTTTTTCCCCATCTCAAAAATGCTCGTCACGCATAAAAAAGGTTTCACTTCAAAAACTTGTTAATATATTCATATATTTACATAAAGTTATAACATAAAACTTTTATATAAAAAAACCAACCACTCCGGGAGTGCCGACTTAAGTGATAACTTTTTTTTTTATAACTCTGGATTATATTTAGAAAATATTTTTGCATAAGTATTTTACATTTGACTATAAACTGTAATTTTTTGGGCTTGTAATATGTAGCAATACGGTTAGCTCTGCAACGAAAAAGAGGTCGTTTAACGGTGTTGCGAGTTCAATTGTTTTTCCCCATCTCAAAAACGCTCGTCACGCCTAAAAAAGGTTTCACTTCAAAAACTTGTTAATATATTCATATATTTACATAAAGTTATAACATAAAACTTTTATATAAAAAAACCAACCACTCCGGGAGTGCCGACTTAAGTGATAACTTTTTTTTTTATAATTCTGGATTATATTTAGAAAATATTTTTGCATAAGTATTTTAAATTTGACTATACACTGTAATTTTTTGGGCTTGTAATATGTAGCAATACGGTTAACTCTGCAACGAAAAAGAGGTCGTTTAACGGTGTTGCGAGTTCAATTGTTTTTCCCCATCTCAAAAATGCTCGTCACGCCTAAAAAAGTTTTTCACTTCAAAAACTTGTTAATATATTCATAACTAGAAGGTTCCCAGGTATGCTCTAGACTAGAACAAAAAAATATCTAAATGACGGGGAAAACAAGTGCCAAGTGCAGTTTCAGCTTTGTAAAATACTTTTAGAAATAAAATATAATAAATAATAAATATATATAATAAATACTGTTAGAGCAGCGGTGGCGCAGTGGTAGCGACCCCGACTTACGAACAGTAAGTCGTGGGTTCGAACCCAGGCAGGCGCGCATTACTTTGTGTAATTTATTTCATCACCACTGCTCTCAAAAACGGTGAAGGAAAACATCGTGAGGAAACCGGCATGTCCTAGAACCAAAAATTTGAAGACATGTGACATCTACCAATCCGCACTGGGCCCGCATGGTGGATTACAGCCCAATCCCTCTCATAGAGAGGAGGCCTGTTTCCCAGCAGTGGGAACATTTATAGGCTGATGATGATGATGATGATGAAAATACTTTTACATCCATTAAAACTCTAATAAATGATTAAATAATAAATCAGAAAGATTGGCAGAAACTCTATTTCCGTTCCAAATAGAACCATACAACTGAAACTAAGTTCTAAAATTAGCAGAAAACAGTACTCTGCCTACACCTATATGAAGATAGACAAACAAAGCTTCACGTCTATTCTCTCTTTAGGCAGAGGCGTATCATTGTAGATTCACATTTTGCTATATTATATTTAAGTCTCTTGTGAAAAGAGGCGAGCCTATCGACATCAAACTGGCACTGGCTTAGATCAACGAACGATTAATATTATACAATTAAACATAAAATCACGCCTGTTATCACACATTTATGTATAATTTCAATAATAAACAATCATGAAATAAAAAAACCATGTGTGCATTTCACACGTGGTAGAAGTGAAACCTTCAAAAATTTTAGCTTCAAGATAAGCATTGTATAATGCTTCCTATATCATTTTCTCCCACGTTAAATCTTATGAATTTAGTGGCTGTGCCTGCGACGCCGTCCGCGTAGAATAGTGACTTTAGGCAGCATTTTTTGGAGATATCTATTTACAAATCCTATATACCCTTTAATATAAATAAATTACACTATGCAAACAGTCAGCGTTATCAAATGCAACTGTTACGCCATGCGCCTCCGGAATATGTGCGTTCGCTGGGAATAATTGAATGCTATAGGCAGCGGCGTGTTTTTTATTTTTTGAATGGTTTTCGCAGTTCAATCTAGAGAGGTTGTCGTCTGTTTAACCGGGCTATCCTATGGATGCCTTGAGTGTAAGTCCTCCAGCCAGGGCATAAAAACTTACAAACTAATCGACTACATGCTAAGGGCACCCCCTGTGGGGTACGGGTCTTGGCTGAGGGCGTCGCTGGGGAGGGCAGTAAGAGGACAGACTGGTTCTGATTATGATTATTTAGGGGCTGATTTAAAACTACTGGCTCAGCCGCTCGAGCAAGGGACGAGGTGGGTTTGGACCGGGATTTCGCAACGGCGAGGGCGGAAAGACGGTTGTTTGCGCTTCTTGAGCGTGCTAGTTTCCCTACTGCTCTCCTGGAGGAGGGTGATAGCATCATCGGGATAGACTAAAGTATGCCTAGGACGGCGAATTTGACTAATATGCGAGAACTCGTAACGAGCGGCCGGGGCAGCTGCGCGGCTCTCGGCGCGCTTTATATACCTGCGCTGGCGTGTACAACCTACGGACGTCCAGCCTAAGTTGAACCCTATTTCATATGATTGATGATATAGACCTGAGGTCAACTTACATTGGTTATAAAAAATTCCGAAACTGATAATTTAAAAATTTTATTATTATAAAATCATAATTTTATATTAAATGGTCCATATAATATTATGAAGTTTAGTAAAGTTTCAGTCAATGCTATTGAACAGAGAAAGAACAGATAGATATAGATAGTGTAACAAATGTGCGACGTGATTCTTTAAATTGGCATAACTTTTTGATTTATGAACCGATTGACATGAAACAAAAATTAAATGTTAAGTGAAGCTTACCAAAATATATTAGTGAAACCACATCTAAATCGGATAAGCCATTTCTGAGATTAGCGTGCACAAACGCACAGACAAACAGACAAAAATTCTAATTATCATTGTTTTGGGGTCTATTTGCGTTGATAATGGTCCTAATAATATTTTTTCTCATATAACTTCCATGTACAGACAGCGATCCGTTACATTTTTATTATATGTATTGAAGAAGAAGATGTGTCTGTCTCTTTTTACTGTCGCTTTTTTGTTTCATCGACTTTCAAATCATAACGATGCTAAAGAAGTTTTCACTTAAAAAAATACCACAAAAGAGATATAGGATTTAACTGATATCTTTGATGTCCGTATGTCATGCGCAAATCTGTCGTAGAAGTCACTCATAAACTCGGATATCACGACTTCTCCAATACTAGGGTGGATATAACGAATTATCCGGCTGAAGCCCGTATACCCAGTTCAATTTCGAATATGTTTAGTTTTCCGGATACTTTTATCCTGATTTTATCTTTAAGGACTAAGCAAAAATAAAAAATAAATGAAAAAATGGATAAATGTTCAAAATTGAAAGAAAAATTCGTCAACATCAATAACTTGAGTGCTTTTGCTTCTAACTGTTGATAAGTAATAAAAAATGGTGTACCCCTTAGTAAACCAGAGAGAGAGGCTTTTGGCTAAATACATATACATAATACATAATACGTGCTTGCCGAGGTTGGTCCTTGGATGGGTGACCAATATCGAGTACCCACCGTTTCTCCAATAGCACATAAAGTCGTTGGTTCCGGCTTAGATCTTTGACAGTCGTTACAAGTGGTCAGAATCACGAAGTCTGACTACCACCCTTACCAAAGGGTAACTATCGTATTACAGGAGTAACTGGGTTGTAAAATTCAGATAGGTAAACACTCCACGTAAAATACTGATATTCAGCTACATCCAATTAGACTGGAAGTGGACCCCAACATAGTAAAAGTCAGTCTTGATGAAAATGAAGAGGGTAAGGGAGCGTTCCCACTATGTCGTGACGACATACTATCGTGTCGTTTAAAGCGTATATAAATGGAGGTTTCCACATACTGGACGACTTAATTAACTGTCGTCCACGACTTTTGGCAACTAAAAACCAACGATAAATTAATCGTCACGACATAGTGGGATCGCGCCCTAAATCACACATTTTTTCGCGTAGATAGTGTACTTTTATCTTTTTGTCGTTAGGATCTTTAATCATGTAATATCCAAGGTTAAAGTTTGTGTCATAATGAGAACATCATCTTAAAAAAACCGGCCAAGTGCGAGATGGACTCGCATACCGAGGGTTCCGTATAAACTAATATTTTGTTATTAAACTACATATTTACGGTTTTCAGTCTTTTTCCTTTACTTGTGCTGTAAGACATTGCTTCTTGCCAAATTTCATGATTCTAGGTCAACGGGAAGTAACCTGTAACCTATAGGTTTTGATTCCCTTGTGAAATCTCAAAATAAATGACATAAACGGTCATATCTTTTGAGCGCGTTGACTTACAAGTTTGATTTTTTGCTCACTGCTAAAAGGGGTAGCAGACTTGAGTATTTGATTATAATTTCAGCTGGATAACTCTACTCGTTCTTGAGAGAAAGGGTCTTGACAGATGGACAGACGGACAACAATGTGATCCTATAAGGGTTCCGTTTTTGCCGACTGAGGTATGGAACCCTGGGCTGCGGGACTGTTCGAAAGAGATACCGCGACCCTGGAACATAAAGAGCAAGGAACATGAATGGGTTTCAGTCAGTACAAGTCTGGCACTCCCTTCCGCTCTGCCCAGAGTGGGAGAAGTCATTTGATGATTTCCCAACCGAAAAAAAAAAGGTATGGAACCCTACAAAAATTGCCCCTTAATGAATATACTTACACGATGTAATCCCTTTCAAAGAGTGTTTTCATTTCTATTACTTCCAATATAGCACCGACAGAGGTCCTCTTTAAATAGGTTAAACGGCAGTCACTACGTTTGACCGAGAGCTGACCTTTGTAACTCAATTACAGGGCAACACCGCTTTCGGAAGGATATACAATCATGAAAACTATACGATACTATTATATACATAGCTTCCATGAGGTAATCGTTTTATTTATAGATATGTCGTGGTTTTGCTACGAGTTATTTCTTTATTTAGGATTACCCGTCAGTCCATAGGACTGGCACAATGTGGGTGTACTATTAGGCACACCTCTGCTTAACCCTTTTGATATTACAGACGTGATGTTATGTTAATTCTATTTTCATGATGTACACACTTCATATAGAACTTTCATCTATCATCTGCTTAGCCTTTACCCAACTATGTTGGAGTCGGCTCCCAGTCTAACCGCATGCGGCTGAATACTAGTATTTTACATGGAGCGACTGCCTATCTGACTTTCACAACCCAGGTATTACTGGACTGGTTGTCAGAGTTTTGGGTCACATGTCTTCTTTACCTCATCGCAGTAATCACCTTCTTTGTAGACCATTTTTTCGTTTTTTTTTTTGCATTTCCTTAGAGCATTCTGCACTACGTTCTACACTTGCAGTTTGTAGGCAAATTATTCGCAAGCGTCGTATTTAATTCAATAATGCGTTCCAGAAACTGATGGGGTTGCCATGGCGTTGCAGTGCGTCAGGAATGATAGCGGCGGCGCGTGTAGATTGTTTCTACACAATTATGCGGAAGCGCACAGCATCGATGGTGGCTTGCGTCATGGCCAGCCCTAACAGGGTTCTGGAAAAGGTGGCTGGCAGAGTGGACTGTCCTTATGTGGTTCACTGCTGTCATTTACATGTGTCACCGTATCGTTTTGTTTACTAACATTTAGTTTTTAAGCATTATATTACTAACCCTATTTGAGCCTCCGCTCTAATTAAAGATGTTTGAACTTGAATTTGAATTTGTAGCCTGCGTTCAACCCATCAACCGTATAAGCATCGCTTGCAACATACGTTTAATTTTTCTTCGTATACTAATACTAATTTACTTTGGTAAATTCAACCTCGTAATTGTTTTACCGCCCTAAGGCTGTGTGTTCATGGCACTTTTTTTTTTTCGTGTGAAAAATCATCATATTATCTGCTCCCGCTCTGGGCGAAGTGGAAGGTAGTGTCAGACTTGTACTGACTAAAACCCATCCATGTACAGTCAACAAAACAGATAGGTATGCAGGGTCCAAAGATATAATTGATTTTTTTTTTAAAAACCGGTCGATGTTTTCGAATGAAATTATCATTAAATGAAGAAAAATAATCAATTGGTTAAATTAATTCAAACTTCATTTGAAGATGTGCAACAGTTTCTAAAAAAACTAAAATTATAACTTTCGACCCTGCATACCTATCTGTTTTGTTGACTGTACCTTACTTTGTGTTCCAGGGCCGCGGTATCTCTTTCAAACAGTCCCGCAGGCGTTCATGATACTTAGTTTAAATTTTCTTTGGAACTTTTATCTAAAGCGGTAGACCCACTACGAGCCTAACAACACATACCCTCTCATTAATATGTCTCGCGTGCCTTAACACGTAGATCTACTTCCAAACGACCTCAAACACATACACAACATACTATGTTTACAGGATGTTGCTCCTAACAAGATACATCATAATCCAATAGAACGAAGCAGCTATTCGTGCTTTTGCCGGAGATTTCATGAATTATTTAAGCGCTGTGTGTAACACAGACAGATTACCATGTTTATGGACAATGACTAGTAAGCACTGTGTGCGTATGTATGTTAAAATAAATTTCACGAAAAAACTACATTAAAAAAAATACATAACATCACGCCTGTAATCCCCGAAGGGTTAGGCAAAGATGTACGCTAAAATATATCCACACTCGCAGGTTATATTTCTTTAAGTCCCATGTAATAGGAGCTCGTGGCTAAACAATAACAGCCGCTCGGGTCGATCTTTAGGTTAAGCCGTGCTTGCCTAGGTTGGTCTGTGGATGGGTGACCTCCCATTACATACCGAGTTTCCTCCGTGCCTCGGAAAGCACGTTAAGCCGTTGGTCCCGGCTGTCATTTGAAGATCTTTGACAGTCGTTAAAGTAGTCAGTGGCCCAAAAAGTCTGACAACCAGTCTTACCAAGGGGTATCGTATTTCCCAGTAGTAACTGGGTTGTGGAGGTCAGATAGGCAGTCGCTCCATGTAAAATACTGGTATTCAGCTGCATCCGGTTAGACTGGAAGCCGACCCCAACATAGTTGGGAAAAGGCTAGGCAGATGATGTAATAGGGGGCGTGCCTATTACCGTCAAGGCACAAATCTAGACTCCGTGGCTACTACTGAGAAATTCCTGCTGGAACACCCCAGTATCACTGTGCCCGACCCGGGAATCGAACCCAGGACCTCATACTCAGGAGTCGCGTTTGCGACCATTAAACCAACGAGTCAGATAAAAAGAACTCCTAAAGCAAACCGGGCTTTAGAATCCATAAAGTAGAAGCGGTTCACTTTTGAATATTTTTATGTCCGGAGGCTGTTATGCAGTATCAATGCATGTGTTGAATTAACAGTACCGTTCTGAAATAAATTCATGAGAATTTTTCAATTTGATAATTCTTTTGTTTTTTCCTTGATATCTCTTGCCTACTGATAGTATTTCGAATTAACTGCTATAAGTCCGTTTTTTTTTCGGATGGGAAATCATCAAATAACTTCTCCCAAGAGAGTGTCAGACTTGTACTGACTAAAACCCATCCATGTTCCTTCCTTGCCCTTTGTGTTCCAGGGCCGCAGTATGTCTTTTGAACAGTCATGCAGCTGCTATAAGTCCCTTGGTAATTTTAAAACATAATTTCACCAACAGTTTTTTCATCCAATAGTTCTAACATCAGGTCTCCTCATTCCATAGCTCCTTAGGGATGCCAAATTCTTTGACATAAACTTATTTCCTCGAAATCACATTATCCTTTACGTGAACAACCACATTCATATCTCTTTCAGAAGCAACGTCCCATGAAAACTGGCACCCTTATACGTGAGACGAAGATTTGAGCCGGGATTTTATTACATCACATTAATGTCATATATGTCAGATTTGCAATTTGAGAGTAGTCAAGTACTTAAGGTAAGCGTCAAAGTAACCCGCGAAATTCAAATTTTCTTACGTTTTTTGCATTTTGCAAGTCAGTGTTAGGTTGTATTTTGATGTAAAATGAGTCGGGCCAGTAATAAGTATGTAATTACAGAATTAAAATCATGAAAATCGTCAATACAACCCTCTAAGTTCATTTAACCCCATTCCATTACTTTTTCATGAAATATTCATTGAATAGAGTTACATGGATTTATAGGATTGTATTGATGATTTTCACTATTGTAATTCTGTAAATATACAGGGTATAAACAGACTCTTCACGAAACCGTCAACCAAGCATTGTGTACATAAAACTAAGTAACATTACGCAAAAATTAGTGCTGGGAAACGCCTTTTTTTTGGCTGAAAAATCATGTTTTACAGTAGGACTCAATGTAACGCACTCAAAACATTGTGCTGATGGATGGACTGAATAGTAAGGGGGTCCTGGAGGTGTTTAAAGTAAAATTATTACATTAAAAACATGTATTTAAAAAAACTTGTGAAAAAGTTGGAACTTTGACCCCCAATATCTCCGTAACTAGAAGGTTCCCAGGTATGGTCTAGAACAAAAAAATGATAGCAATGACGGGGAGAACAAGTGTCTTTGGGCTTCGTTAAGAGTCTGTTTACACCCTTTATACGTGTTATTGGCGATCAACATACAACCTGACACTGACCTGCAAATCACGGGCTGCCGGGACGCTAACACCTTAACTTGACTATGGCATGCGAAACGAGCTTTCGGTCCCATAGTAAAACCCGGTTTTTCCCGGGTTTCACTATGGGACCGAAAGCTCGTTTCGCATGCCCTTACCTTGACGCATACATCAAAATCAATTGACGATTATTACATTTCATTCAAAATATTTCTACCGTTGCTTGGTATAGTGTTGCAATCTCGACTGCTGAGTATGAGATTCTGGGATCCGTTTCCCAAGCCGGATAAAGTGTTATTGGGTTTTTCCAACCGGATTTTTCATTAACAGAAACGTGGACTGGATTTATGCCTGGTCATTGGCAACAGGCTCGCCCCCTATTACATTGGACTTAAACATGACTGGCAAAATATGGGTCATCTGTGTTCCCTCCCACATTTAACCCATCTGCCTTCAAAGCAAGAGTGAACAGGCATCTTATGGGCACGCTCGTTCCATCATAGACCTCATCCATCGCTTTCCATCAGGCGGGATCTAGGTCAAGAGCAAGCCCATCAAAAAAAAACATGTGGGTTTTCACACGTGTTAGAATTGAAACCTTCAAAAATGGTGGCTTCAAGATAAACACTGTATAATGCTTCCTATCTCATTTTCTCCCACGTTAAATCTTATGAATTTATGTGTCTGTCTCTTTTTACTGTCGCTTTTTCGTTTCATCGACTTTCAAATCACAACGATGCTAAAGAAGTTTTCACTTTAAAAAAAAATGGGTATACACGCAACAGCGCTGCTAATGCTGAAGCGGCCCTACAGGGATTACAAGTGTGATGTTATGTAATGTCTTCTTTAAATTCTGAGAAAACTTATAGGCTGCCATAAAGACATATAGCATGTCCAAGTATTAGTAAGTATGAGTATTCCGTAAGTCATCATAATCATATTCCTGCCTTTATCCCAATTTATTTGGGGTCCTCGTATCATGTCTGTTTCTTTCATACTTCTTTGACTCGTCACTTCCTTTATAGCCATATCATCATCCTTCACACAGTCCATCCATAGTTTTTAGGGTTCCATACCCAAAGGGTAAAAACTGTCTGTCTGTCTGTAAGTATGTCTGTCTGTCGGTCTGTTTGTCTGTCTGTCACCAGGCTGTATCTCATGAAATAGCTAAACAGTTGAAATTTTCACAGATGATGTACTTCTGTTGCCGCTTTAATAACAAATAATACAAATATAAATTATTTTATTAATTAAAGGGGGCACCCATATAAGAAGTGTTAAGGGTCTCTTGTATGGGAGCCCCGGAACCCTTCGTGCGCGAGTCCGATTCGCACTTGGCCTTTTTGTTTTTTTTGTTCTTCCCCTACTCATAGCCATCCACATTCATACTCAAAGCTTTCCTCACGAGATTTCGTCCGTAAGTACCTTATGCAATAGCCAAAGTTATCATACATAACGGTAACCAAAGTCTTAGGAAGTTATTTTGATAACCTTTGGGATTCAAGTTTTGGGTAAACGTAATGGGTTTCCTTGAAATGAGGATACAAATATCTACTTGAATGTGCTGCGGGTGCTCATAAGAACTAACTAGTTTAGGAATTTGGTTATGTGTTGATTAAGTTATCAATGTGGAGGAACTTTAGTTATGTAATGAGTTCATTCATATTTGTATGTACTTACTAGCTTTTGCCCGCGACTTCGCTCGCATTAATTTAGAATTTGATAATCAATTCGGGTTGTACTATGCTTGTAATTCAATCATGATTCGAAAGACACGTGGTGCCACCTTTGAGCATAAAAAAGTTATTTTTGTTTTTCTCGGAAACAGTACTTTTTTTTTGAGATTAAAGGTACCCTATGTCCGCTTCTGTACACCGCACCACACGATCTCCAGCAAGGCGGCAAGCCTCCTTGCTGGATTGCCGCCATGGGATCTGGAGGCGATAGTCCTCGCGCGCCTACATGAGTGGCGCGTAGAGGCACTACGCCGGGGGGAAACTCCGCCGCCGCGGCAAATCGCGCTACGGACAGACTTCCGGCGCGATCTCATGGCGACATGGAGAGAGCGACTATCGCAACCCCGTGCAGGGCACGCCACAATAGTGGCGGTAAGTCCCCTCTTTGAGGAGTGGCTGGAGAGGGGCCACGGCACCCTCACCTTCCGCCTGACGCAGGTCCTCACCGGACACGGTTGTTTCGGGAGGTTCCTGCACCAAATCGGGCGGGAGGAAACGCTCGGGTGTTACCACTACGAGGATCGCCCAGAGGACACGGTGGAGCACACGGTGGAGGTCTGTTCCGCTTGGGCGGAGCACCGCCGTGTCCTCGTAGCGGCGATCGGCGGCGGCGACCTATCGCGTCCGGCCCTGGTCCAGTCAATGGTCCGCAGCGAGAGGGAATGGGACGCCGTCACCTCTTTCTGCGAAGCAGTCATGCTAGCGAAGGAGGTGGCGGAGCGTGAGACGGAGAGAACCTCTCGTCCCAGTCGCCGCGGGAGACGCTTCAGGCGGGGGTCACGTGGTGGCTTCCGGCCACCGTAGACGCGGACCTGTGGACGGTGAGTAACGGGCTAGCTCGCCGTCCGTCCGTCTTTTGACGACAGGCCGTGTTGACGGCGCGTTCGTGTTCCACGCGCGCCTCAAAGAGATGTCAGCAAACAGGGAGGGGCCCGCAAGGGCCGATGCCTGCCAGGGCTGCGGGCTGTTCGAAAGCTCCTCTCCCCTTCCCCTCCCGCTCTGCCCAGAGCGGGAGAAGTCATTTGATGATTTCCCATCCGTAAAAAAAAATAAAAAGGCACCCTATGTCCGCTTCTGTATACCAGACAATGTATATGCAAATTTAGGCCATACCTACAATTTTCTTATATTCTGTGCATTTTATGATTATCGATTTGACACGACATGCATGTTGGGCCCAGCTGTCAATTGTAGATCTTTGACAGTCGTTATAGGTAGTCAATGGCCTTAAAGCCTGATAACCAGTCTTACCAAGGAGTATTACTTAGTACTAGCTAGGTTGTGGAGTGCAGATAGGTAGTCGCTCCATGTAAAATACTGGTATTCAGCTGCATCCAGTGAGACTGGAAGCCGACTCCAACATAGTTGGGAAAAGGCTAGGCAGATGATGTATGTCTCATTTTAGTTAGTTTTTTTTCATCATTTCAGCTGAAAGACGTTCACTGCTGGACATGGGCCTCCCCCAAGTGTCGTTACATTGATCGGTCCCCGCGACACGCATCCAGCGGATCCCCGTAACCTTCACCAGGTCATCGGTCATCCTTCCAACGCTACGAGTTCCGGTTCGCGGTCGCCACTCCAGAACTTTTCGGCCCCATTGGCCATCCGTTCTGCGAGAAATGTGCCCTGCCCACTGCCACTTACGTTTGACAATTTTTCGGGCTACGTCGGTGACCTTGGTTCTCTTGCGGATGTCCTCATTTCTGATTTGATCACGCAAGGAAACTCCGAGCATGGCCTTCTCCATTGCCTTTGGGTGACTTTAAGCCTTCTGATGAGGCCTATTATGAGAGACCACGTTTCGGTCCCGTATGTAATCACTGGCAACAGATACTGGTCATAGACTTTCGACTTGAGACACTGCGTTAAGTTGGACGAAAAGATACCACGCAACTTCCTGAACGCTGCCCAGTTTTACTTACGTTCACTTTGATTTGGTTTTATTATTAACTTGCGACCCGCCCCGGCTTCGCACGGGTGCAATGTAGATATAAAACTTCCTCTTGAATCACTCTATCTATTAAAAAACCCGCATTAAAATCCGTTGCAAAGTTATAAAGATCTAAGCATACATAGGGACAGACAGCGGGAAGCAACTTTGTTTTATACTATGTAGTGATTTGATTCTCATTGTGTGTGTGATTTCATTGTATTAAGTCCTGTGCGAGATAAAAGAATAGTTTTTTCTTTCTTTTTTCTTTCTATCAACGCACCTGACCTTTCTGAAGAACATCAATAATATATGTGTGTCCTATATCTGTATCTGTCAAAGTAATCTGCGGCGATGGCAGCATAACATATTGCTAGTGCCAAACAAATCACATTCTGTTCATCCCGTGTGGAGGTTAGATTACGATTATTCGTAAATGTCAGATTTCACGACGATTTTCTTATTCGGGTAAAAGGAATTTCAATGAGTATTTTTCTATTTCCACTTTCTATTTTTCAGTTTTAGCACACGGGTTATACTGCAAATAAGGGGTATTCCTCAAAGCGCAACTAAATTATTCCTCGAAGCGCAACCATTAGTTGCCCTCACAAATTCAAATTGTTCAAATGGTTGCGGTCCAAGGAATAATTTATTTGCGCTTAGTTGGTTGCGCTCAAAAATAGTTGCGCTTTGAAAAAAACCCCCAAATAAAAGTCTGACAACCAGACTCAGTTGTCAGACTTTTGGGCCACTGTGCCTGCAATGATTTTTTAAGATGTAAGTACAAATGGCAGTTGGAACCAACGGAGATAAGAAGGAAGAATTTAATTTCGTTTAAATAACTTTTAGTATTATGTAGTATAAGTAGAAGTTTTAAATACATATTTAAAACCAAAATTACAATTATTATGATCTCTCAAAAATATTTAATATTATCATTACTGTGGTAATGAGGGCGAGCGTATTGCCATCAACCGGGCACGATTCCAGGCTCCGTGACTGCTACTTAGAAAAACCTAATAACACTGCCTAATCCCCATCCCAAGGAATCAAATTCCAGACCTCATCTTCAGCAGTCACGCTTGCAACTACTACTACTGATCATTCAAAAATATTTTATTTCACCATTCCTCACTAAAACCTTTCAAAATAAAAACTTTAAACTTTAATATTATTGTAAAAACAACTCCAATTAACTAGAGTGCAGTCGTTACTTCAACAAAACAGATAATAAAAAAATAATTTAATCAAACAAAAAGCGAACAAGATTTCAGACTTCTTGTGTGTAGTCCTATTGTAAGCTTTTATTCAATTATATACATATATGTAACATTTTTTTTTTAATAATAAAAAAAATTAATATATTCCTATACAAATAATTAAAAAAAAACATTTAAAAATATTAAAAAAATAGGTAGTAGTCCACCAGCATTGGGGACAGAGTCCGAGCTACCGGTGGTCAGGGTTCTTGAGAGAGGAACAATACAAACAATACGCGCCGTGTCTAGAAATACTGCTTTCTGGATCAAGCCGTTGATCGAGCTGCCAAGCGAGAGCCTCCTCAGATGTTGTTCGAGGCTATTGGCTATTAAGCCACTGGCCGATATTTGAATATTGAATTTGAGTTGAGGAGCTACATAATAACAGCCCTCGTCGGATGCGTTAAATATCGACACTCCTCTGTGCCTTGGAAAGCAAGTTAAGCCATTAGTCCCGGCTTCTTCTTTATCGTGTGGTTAGTGCC
Source organism: Lycophotia porphyrea (assembly GCA_950005105.1). NCBI lineage: Eukaryota > Metazoa > Arthropoda > Insecta > Lepidoptera > Noctuidae > Lycophotia > Lycophotia porphyrea. The sequence goes on along the minus strand of OX465396.1, from coordinate 14,750,863 downwards.
TAACCTGTTGTCAGAGTTTTTATGCCGCCCACGGGCCTCTGAATTGGCTGAGAAAAAAATACATGCAATAGCATATGTTAGTCTCGGCGAATATTTGTAAATCTTTGACAGTCGTTACAGGTAATCAGTTGCGCGAAAGTCTGACAACCAGTCTTACCAAGGGGTATCGTATTACAAAATAACTGGGTTGTGGGGGTCAGATAGACAGTCGCTTCATGCTTTATATTATGTTATAATTGAATGGTTGATTATTAATAACTAGATACCGTATTATTTGCAATTGCATATTTGACGAACATTTTCATTGGCTAGACGCCGAGATGGCCGATGGAGCAAGGCTTTGACCGAATGATGGCCAAGGTTAGGCCATAGAAACCAGGGCCGTCCTAAAGCTCGTTGGGTTGACGACATCGTCAAAGTCGCGGGAAACACCTGGAAGAGGGACGCACTGAACCGGGAAGTGTGGCAGAAAAAAGGGGAGGCCTATACCCAGCAGTGGGTGATTCCGGGCTAATATGATGATGATGAAAATTTTTGCATTTCGCATGATCGCTCTTTATTTTAACTGATAATTTGGAACAGTACTCGGTATTCAAGAAAAGAATATATCTCGTCGAAAATGTAGTAAATGCATAATTTATGATGCATATTTCGGCACTTTTGTGGCATCTAACCAGCATTTATGATGCAGAATTATGTGCATGTATATTTCAATGATTTTAAATTGCATTTAAACCGGTATCTTTTTATAACCTATAATAAGACAGCTGATAAAATCGTCCTAAATAAATATGCAAATCCGAAACTCGAGTAAAACCAGGCGTCAGTCTATAACGTAACAAAAAACAAACAATACAGTCTCTCCTCAACGTAATCCATATTATTATGAAGAGGGGAAGAACACAAGAGCATTTTGATTACCTTTCAGCTGGAACAGACCTGATTAGCATAATACGGTGGTTGTTGAATAATTTTGTTACAGATTATGGAGGTAAGGTGAGAAACAGGTGTTACCTCTTGTAGCTAGTGTTTTTATTTCATTTTATCGGTCTTATTGGGTTGGAAAACATTGTATTCTTGCTCATGCATAGCATAATCAGCCTATAATGTTTCCACTGCTGGAACACACGGCCTGTCTATGAGAGGGAATGGGCTACCGCAATAATCCACCACGCGGGCCCAGTGCGGGTTCGAAGATGTCACATGTCTTCGTATTTTTGGTTCTAAGACATGCCGCTTTCCTCACGATGTTTTCCTTCACCGTTTCAAAAGCAGTGGTGATAAAATAAATTGCACAAAGTAATGCGCCTGCCTGGGTTCGAACTCACGACTTACTGCTCGCAAGTCGGGGTCGCCACCACTGGGTCACTGCTGCTTAGCCATACTTACGAGTATACTTACTATTTACAGGCAAATGGGCCTTGATTATAAAACTACCAAAAAAATTACACTAAACCCATCATGGCAAAATAATTATCACTTGCTTAGCCTTTCCCAACTATGGAATTCGCCTTCTCGAATGTAGTTAAATACTAGTATTATATATATATATGTCGGGGAATGTCTGGATTTATTCCGTTAGGCTCGAGCATTATGTGGGCAGACGATGGGTTTCGTGCTATGAAAACACAATGGGTGCGAAACACTGTTTCTAGCAAAACTAACGAATTACTTGAGGTTACAACACACACGGTACTTAACACAATAACTCGGGACACAATGAATCGAGTACAGTTCCATGACGTCTCAACTCGGCCGCGATCAGAAACTGACTGTCGTCCTAGCGTCGAGCCGCAAACATCAAGACTCTGTACCGAGCACGCCTCGGTAGGAGTAAGTACGTCGTCCGACGTCACCACAGGCGTACCGCGATTCATTCCAAGTCTATACCAATGACCCACTCCGACATATATAACGTAGTTACTGGGTCTCAGAAGGAAGACTAAGGTCCAGGACATAACTTTGAAAATAAGGAGACAAAAGTGGAAATCGGCAGGCCAAATGACCAGAGCAAAGGATAAATGGAGTAAAATAATCACGCAATGGAACCAAAGAGATGGAAAGAGAAAGAGAGGTAGACCACACGGGAGGTGGGTCGACGACAATAGACAAACAGCGGGAATGATGAGTGGCCATGAAAATGGAGAAGATTGGAGGAGGCGTTTGCCACCTGGAACAAACACGCAAAAGTGGAACAAAAGAACAATTTACGAATAATAAAGAAATATTGTCACGTCCGATTGAAGGCTATAATAAAAAAAAAAACTGGGTGACATAAACCCCTTCGCCGGAGTGGTTGACAGATACCTGCTTCTGATTACTTGTAATGGCAGTCAAAGTCCAGGAATGACAGCCGGGATCAACTTTTCAATTGGTACGGTGTCTGTAATGAATAGTAACCATTAACCATTTTTGGGCAATCATTTTTATGCAATATACAAGAACTTGAACGAAGTAAGAACCGTCACAGAAAGGAAAGACAAGAATTTTAAATTTTGACAGTTCTAAATTTTGACAGTTCTCACTTTGGCTTATTTATAGCTACGGGTGCTAGTAACTGTTATTAGATAACTAAAAAAAAACAAATAATATTTTCCAAAACCAAAAGCGCCACCTAACGCACAAAAAAACAATCGTCGGATTGTCGCTCCAGACTTGCAACTTAAGTATTCTTCTGAGTCCCTCAACGACCTCACAATTCCACTTATAGACCGTACTACACCAATTTGCGGGCAAAAGTGGCAAAACCTGCAACAATGGATAGTAAACCTTCTGGGGTAAAGATAAAGTTGATTTTATTAAAGCATGGGACAGAAAAGTAGAATTGCAAGTATTGTTATGTTTTAATGCAACGTTTTTTTTAGTTATAAATCAGTGGCTTATTACCGCTTTGAGAAGTTTTTTCATGTGAAATAGTAGAATAACCTTGGAGGTAGCAATTAATACTTATTCATACTGCTTGTCAATCTGACTGTCACCTTTTCTCGCTTAGTGGTTGACGAATTTGAATGACACAAGCCGGGCATAGAATATTTTTTGTAGTATATTCCCGTTGAACAAATTCCAATCTCCATGCTTGTGGAGCCCCGAGGATTTTAAATCAAATAAATCATTCGCATAGAATGTAGGTATTGCACAATCAAGTTGTTATAAAATATAGTGAGCCGGGTACATTCTGCCTGAGTTTTGGCACGCAAAATTTAACAAATAATATTGGTATCAATAAGAGAAACATTACAAACAAAAAAAATCTTTACAATACTAAAAAAATATTTTACCAGTCTAAATTAAACATAAAAGTAGATAATATTAAATCATAGAATTTAATTAATTGCATAGTTACAACGCTATGTCAATATTGTGGTGTACAATAAAGCATAATATTACTATGGTTACTATGTGAGGAAACCATATAAGTAATTTGTAGGTTAGTTCTATAGTTGCGTGATCAAGAAACCCCATGAATATATCACACACATTCTGTATCGTGAATAAAACAGAACTAGAAATACTCAATGTATATAATAACCCTTGGTTATCTGTGAGAGTGAGACGTGTACAATTTTACAGTCCTTTTTTTTTCGGATGGGTAATCACCAAATGACTTCTCCCGCTCTGGGCAGAGTGGAAGGGAGTGTCAGACTTGTACTGACTAAAACTCATCCATGTTCCTTCCTTGCCCTTTGTGTTCCAGGGCCGCGGTATCTCTTCGGAACAGTCCTGTAGCCCTGGTAGGCATCGGCCCTTGCAGGCCCCTCCTTGTTTGCTGACATCTCTTTGAGGCGCGCGTGGAACACGAACGCGCCGACGATTTGACAGTCTTGCATTTTTTTTTAATTGTCTTCTCCGTAAGACACAAATGGAAAAGAACGGGCATTAAACTCAAGGACACCAATTAAAACAAAAACGTTTTAGGAACTTTAACTTTCTGAATCACTCCTCGACAATTCAAAGGCCCATGTAATTTGGTTTAATTTAAATAAACTTATGTTTTGGTTTCATTTGACCTGAAAGAAATACAATTGTGTACTTTCAACCACTTATTTACATTCCTGGACTAATGTCTGTAATGTGGTTCATGGCACTATCAGAGTACTAGCTGTTGCCCGTTTCTTCATCCGCGTGTATATGAAAATTACTCCAACGGAACGTAGTACCGGGACAAAAGGTACCCAATGTGTTAATCCAGGTAATAAACTATCAAAATCTGTTCAATCGTTTTTGCGTGAAAGAGTTACAAACATCCTTACATCCAAACTTTCACATTTATATAATAGTAAGAAGTAACATATATTCCCACAGATGGGATATACATGAGAATTTTTTATTTGAGTGGCACATGTTTTTGGCAAGTAGATAAATCACACATACATACATACATAAACTCACGTCTTTTCCCATGGGCGTAGGCAGAAACCACAGAACGCCACTGCTACGATCCTTACATACTCCTTTAGCCAAATAGCCAATTCTTTTTATTCTTATTCTTACTCTTATTCTTTATTGCACACACAAAAAAAAGGGGAATCCACTCAAAATTATGATTAATAGCTTATGTACAAAGGCGAGCCCAGAATTGGGTTTTCTTACAGCAAACCTAAATTCATTCAATTCATTTTTATTCATTTCTTTTGTGGCCCAACATGCTGATACCATGACTTGGTGTAGGGGCACATAATTAACTGATAAGAGTAAAGAATATAAACATTACAATACGTATTATTAATATATTAACCACAAGCTACATAAAACACATTAATTACTCTATGCTTTGTGTTCGGTAACCGGACGTCCGGTCTTTTCACACAATAAAGAATTATTATTCATGGGCTGACCCTCGTGGTTATACCTTTGGTTACCTGTTGGTACAATGATACGTGTTTTTATTGATTTAGGTAAAGGATTTCGGTTAGGTACGCACGACGGTTGATCAAGCTATACAAATCCAGTGGATGCGGATCTCTCACTGTACAGAAAATATATGCAAAGCGAGGCCACGTTATACTAGAGATGTACAGCTTGATGTGCCGCCGTGTGTCTTCGTTTGAAACGACTGACTTTTTAGCTGTTATGATAATGACAGAGTTAAATTTTTTTTTTTAATCTAGATATACATATAGAACGAAATTTTTGTTTTTTTACGTAAACAATATCTTAAAAAAAACATTGTTGATCCGAAAGTGGCATATAGGTACACCAGTGATACTACCAAATAAAATTTATATTATGTTTCGTACATAATATAAATATTCATGAAAATAAACATATTAATGAATTTTAAAACGCATGTTTTTTCTGCCCAAATGACCACCATTTCCCTAAAATCTAACAAACTTTTAAAACGTGAAAACACCATCTTGGGCATTATTATGTTCGTTCGTCAATTGTTTGTTTATGATGTCACTACCCGAGAAGCGACTGGAGAGAAGCCGCTCGCGCTCCTGTGTTACCATGTAAGTTTCCTCACTTTAGTAAAATTTATTAAATTTTTATCGAGAAATTTTTTACCTGTTACCTAAAAAGGGTTACATTACTAGAATCGAATATCTATACCTAATAATAACGTCACAGATCGCAGAGATTTTTAACAAATTATTGTGTGCAAATTACTTTTTGTCTTTGTGATTATTTAGATCTGCTGAAACAAATGCACAATGGAATTTGTTTTGTCACTATCGTCTAGAACATGTCTTTAATCTTATTCTGTGTTATGTCAACCCTCGACCTGTGTCAAGCAAGCGGGCCGTTTGCACAATACAAAACCGAAGTTTAGTATTGAATTTAATAAGCCCAATAAAGAGCAATAAAGCCCAAATATCCTCTAATTAAAACCGGTTTCAAGAACATAACAATTACATACTAGGCAAAATGTCGAAAGAAAACTTCTACCTACCCATTCTGGGAAACGGTCACATAATATATCGTGCTATAAAAGTATAATGTAAACCATATTATAATTTTCTTTTTATATTTACATTTACATCATAATACCTAGCCGCAGTTTTATACAGGCTGCGTCCGTTTCCTTGAACTTTCCGATAACGGAGATTTATAATACCCTGTATGCACTTACAGGCTATTCTAAATTCATGGTTATATGAAATTTCTTATAACCATAGGTTTATGGCTTATTAACCTTTGTGTAGTTTAATAGCCTGTTGAATGCAGTCATTTGGGGCACTAACGAAACTACATGTAACTGTTATCAGTTTTTTATCGCTGAATTTTAATATATTTTAGAAGGAGCTCGTGGTCAAATAATATCTCTAGCTCTCATCTAGTTGCTATCAGCCACCTTCCGAAGATCGTTACACTTAAGATCGTCGCACAATTAACAACAATTTTTTTAATTTTTTTTATGTTGCCCCACACTAGGAACCTCTCCGGTATCGTGCGTGCGTTCACAAACATTTAAACTCACATACACAAACAGCAAGACCCGGAACAACTACCTTTAGGCCATACAAAGATTTGTTCCGTGCGGGGATCGAACCCGCGACACGCAGCGTAGCAGTCAATCGCTTAGCCACTGCGCCAACCGTGTCATCAATATCTATTAATTAATTTGATACAATAATATGTCAAGTGTGTTGAACATTTAGAAATGAATAAGAGAATATCACGAAATCCAGGAAGACTAATTGATGACAACCCCACTCTCCATGTGTCCAGCCTAAATCGCTGTATCTTTTTTGCAGAAGATTTCCTTTTATAACGGAGGTGAGCAGTTTAAAAAGGATTTTTAAAACTCATCCACTATTGGTTAAAAAAAGCGGGGAAAGTTTGTATAGTCGTTATTTTCACTGATGAGAATTCTCATCATAGAAATCACATCATACAGGGTGTAAACAGACTCTTCACGAAGCCGTCAACCAAGCATTATGTACATCAAACTAAGTAACTTTACGCAAAAATTAGTGCTGCGTAACGACTTTTTGGGCCGAAAAATCACGTTTTACAGTAGGATTCAATGTAGTGCACTCAAAACATTGTGGTGATGGATGGATTGAATTGATTGGCCGATGACTGCCAGGGCTGAGGCCTGTTCGAAAGAGATACCGCGGCCCTGGAACACAAAGGGCAAGGAAGGAACATGGATGGGTTTTAGTCAGTACAAGTCTGACACTCCCTTCAGAGCGGGAGAAGTCATTTGAAAATTTCCCATCCGTAAAAAAAAAATAGGGGGTCCTGCAGGTGTTTAAAGTAAAAATCTTACATTAAAAACATGTACATATTTAAAAAAAAACTTGTGAAAAAGTTGTAACTTTGACTCCCAATATCTCAGTAACTAGAAGGTTCCCAGGTATGGTCTAGAACAAAAAAAAATATCGCAATGATGGGGAGAACAAGTGCCTTTCGGCTTCGTTAAGAGTCTGTTTACACCCTTTATACTCATTGTGGTAATAAAACACTCTACAAAACAAAAGACCAAATAAAGTCTAGAAACATCTGTCACTTGTCAGAACAATACGGTGTCCCGCTAAACTCTCACGTTGTAACAGTATTTAAGCTGTGACTGCACTCTAAAATTTTATACTTTTTGAAACACGTTCGGCGCACGTGCCGCCAGGAAACAGAATAGTATATCAGTGCTGAAGTCTGTAACTGCGAAGAAACAATAGCAGAAGTTGAAATACGAAAAAAAATAGGGATTAATAACACTTCAAGCACAAAGTACAGAGGCAGACTTGATGCCATAAGCATTTTCTGCCAGTCAATCTGTAGGTGACGCAGAGACAAACAGTGGTTAGTGTATATCTGAAAAAAAATTAATTTAATACTAAGATAAAATACAAGGATATATCAAAATATATATAAATGTAAATTGATTTATTGATTGTAATTATTATCTCAATGCGGAGCCTTTTTTTATCCAATATAAGGAACTAACATCATCACCATTGCCTAACTATTGTTTACTGTACCGTTGCGATTGAAGGATTTTTAACACGATTTCCAATTTCCGGAACTGATTTTTTTTTAATCTTAAGTTTAAGATACTTAGGACTGTCTTCAGTTATTCAGGAATTGATGGCTTACCTGGAAAAAAGAGAAAAGGTTAGTTTTGAGACAAACTGATATTTACGCAACTTCGTTGCAATATTGCTTGGCCTTGACTTTCTACATGGCTCTTCCATATGTATAAAGGATAATTGAGAATCACCCATTTCCATAAACGCACCGTATTACCAATGACCCTGTAGAAGCCATACTATTATACCCAGGATTTTTTAAAGGACCTTGACTTTAAAAGTGCAAAGTTTTTTGCCTATTTTTCTCCATTCATAGAGATCTACGCTTTGATATGGGCAACTATAGTCCATTCACAGTTTTATTTTTTTCATAAACTTTGCTTCAAGAATTTCCCCTGTATCGCGGGTGCGTTTACAAACATTTAAAGTCACATACACAAACAGCTAGACCTGGAACAACTACCTGCTGTACGCTATATAAATGTTTGTTCCGCGCGGTAAACGAACCCGCGACACGTAGCGCAGCAGCCAATCGCTCAGTCACTGTGCCAACCGTGTCGACAAAAGTTATTATGAAAATTCAAAAGTGCCTGTAACTGGTCTATTTGAATTAAATGCTTCTAGTTTGGGACTCAGCTTGTAAAATTGACTAGAAAACGCAAAATTTTATGAAGTGAACCTTTTGCCCTATACTTCGTCATAACAAAAGGTAACTTTTCCTTTTTGGTTGCCTGGGTAACCTAGTGTGGAAAGTTATTATAGTCCTTAGTGACTTTTACAATTAATGACGGTTTAATCTGTTTTCTAACCGGTAAATTGTTTGCGTATAATGTTAGCTTTTATAGTTAGGACAAAAATAGACGTTCTGTTTAGAAGTTAGTTTAATTTAATGTCTTTATTATGTTAGAACTAGACCATTTTCGTGCTCACCGTTTATTTTTAGGAGCTTTTTGTACATTAAACAATGATGTTGTTGAATTTTAAACAATTATTTAAATGTGAAATGGAGCTAATAGTCATTTCTAGTCTAATAATTGTTTAAATTTCCACCTGTCGTACCGTTGTCGTAAATAGTTGAGATGAAGAACTATGAATAATCTGTTACGTTAATACCTCAAAATTGACAAAAATACGAGAAATGAATCATTAAATTGTTCTAAAAATAAAATGGTCATTTTGAGGATTCTCCTCTCAAATCCATGGTACATAAACATAACATCATATCACCCGTAATCCGTGAAGGCTTAGGCAAACCACAAATCCTTACGCAAATGCTTTGACACAATGTGGCTTTGAAACACTTTGACACACTTCTCTAAGTAAATACAATAAGTACTATGAGATTAAATAATATTTTTTATTGTAACTATCAGAAATATATTTCTTATATTTGATAGATACGAAGAATATGAACAAAATAATACCATAATTATTTATTAACTTTGCCGAAAATTCAATATTTATCATAAACTTTATTGAATCCCAACTGTCGCAAATGTTATTGATATTTAGATTGAATCTCTGACAAAGACGACGTTGACATCAATTTATAAATAAAAGGCAAATTAATCAATTTATTTTAGATTTTACATAATATAATTTTCCAAAGATATCTTGTTGAAATAATAGCTCCAATGACGACTCGGACGATATAATTATCTCTCGAAATCTATAATAACAAACAATGCGACAATATTTTTATCAAAACAAGAATCAGTCACCATATTGACGACAAGTGCTCCTTAATTAAGCAGAAAAATATGAAAAAACCTCATAAAATTGTAAGGTTGTCGCCTATTAGGTCAACAAAATATATAAGTAACCAGAATCGAAAGAAATAGTTAAAGTTTTCATAGAAACCGATCGATGTTTTCGAATGACATTAAATTAAATGAATAAAAATAAACGATTAGACTGCCTCGTTGGTCTAGTGGTCGCAAGCGCGACTTCTGAGCATGAGATCCTGGGTTCAATTCCCAGGTCGGGCAAAAGGCTATTAGGTTTTTCCATCAATAATTTCTCAATAGCAGCTACGGAGTCTGGATTTGTGCCCGGTTGATGGCTCGCCCCCTATTACATGGGACTTAAAACATAACTGGCGAAATGTGGGTGTACTATTAGGTACACTTCTGCCTAACTCTTCGGGGATTACAAGCATGTTATGTACATATGTGTATAAACAATTAGTTAAATTAATTAAACTTCATTTGAAGACGTGCAACAGTTTCGAAAAGAGCTGCAACTATATCTGACGGCTATGGTTTCTTATGCGTTGTGTTTTTCTTAACCACTTCGTAAAAACTCCCACCTAGTCTCTTAATCGCCCCCGAGAAGCTATTAGTCTCCAGGAATATTAATATAGCATTTGTATTCTGGTAAAATACAGGCTATCCCAAGAAGATAACCAAAACAATAAATAAGTTCTATGCTATGGCTTCCAAAAATAATCCAGCCCCATACTACAATAGCTGAACATGGGATGCAAAGTAAGCCCTTTTATAAAAGGTTATAAAATTTCCTTTTGGACATATTCTTGGCCACCCTGTAAAAACCTTCGACTTGATGATCCACCTCAATTTGTTCCCACACTTACAAAAAACACGAATAAAAAACTCAAGTCACTCATTGTCCTTTTTGTTTAATAAACAAAAGAGGCTCAAAGTTTACAACCAGCAATGAAAACGAAAGGGAGAAGTTTCGTCATTAAATAGAGAATTTCTAAGCAAGACAGTATAATTACGGTCTAAGGAAGAATTCGATTAGCGCGTTGTGGAGGGGAGAGGGCAGGGGTCAAATGTCACTGGGTCAAGGGTCATGCCTTCCGTTCTACAGTTTTATTATAAGATCTTTCCTGGCTGCTGCGGGTATTGAAAGGGTTAAGTTTTACGAATTGGGCTGGATTTCATTGTAGTGTTGATATTCTAAGCCCAGGTCTGAAATTTTTGTTTAAAAATAAAATATTCTACAATTAAATAACTAATAAAAATATACTTTGGAATGTCAAAATTCAAAGAATTATACAAAAAATATTATTGAGATTCGATTATCGTTTACAAAAATACAAAGAAGAATGGATATAACCGCCTAGTCACTAAATTAAAATGTTTAAAATTAACCTAGAACCTAGGAATTAAAATGTAGTATTTCTGGGTAATCTGCCTGTTATATCACTCCTGAAAAACAGTACAATAACACCAATTCTATAAGAAAACACGCCAAATACAAAAAAAAGCATTACGCCACCAAATTCTCAATCACTTTTGTAACAAAACCCCGAGCTCAAAGGGTAACCCACATTTGTTAACACAAATTGCCTAAAATTACCAATCATTAAAAATAACTTTCGGGCAACGATTTACAACAATTTGTTCTACTAATTAACGTTTATTAGCTTATTGTGGGGCCAAAGGTCGTTCAATTTGAAAGTTGATTTATGGTATAACAGAAATTGCTCGCGGTCGTAAACGCGGCAGCTTACGGAGAGATTTATTTCATCGCCACTGCTCTCAAAACGGTAATGTCACCGTGAGGAAACCGGCATGTTCTAGAACCAAACATTCAAAGACATGTGAGTTCTAGAACCAAACATTCAAAGATGTGTGACGGCGCGGTTGGCGCAGTGGCTGAGCGATTGACTGCTGCACTGCGTGTTGCGGGTTCGATTCCCGTACGGAACAAATATTTGTATGGCCTACAGGTAGTTGTTCCGGGACTGGCTGTTTGTGTATGTGAGTTTAAATGTTTGTAAACGCACCCACGATACAGGGGAAAATCCTAGAGTGAGTAACGTTTTTTTTTAAAAATAAATAAAATTAAAAAAAACATTGCCAAAATGCACTGGGCCCGCGTTGTGGGTTATAGACCATTCAATTTCATAGAGAGGAGGCACGGGTGACCACTGAAAACCAGCGCCGTGCTATGGCCCCCTTATAGCACAAAATCATGCTGATCGGTTACCTGGTTGTCGCAGTCACGATGTGCAAGCGGTTAACTTTTTTTTGTTCCGTTCTTTCAAATAACATAAACATAACATCACGCCTGTAACCCCCGAAGGGTTAGGCAGAGGTGTACCTAATGTTACACCCACATTTTGCCAGTTATGTTTAAGTCCTATGTAATAGGGGCCGAGCCTATTGTCATTTTGGCATTGGCACAAATCCAGACTCCGTGACTACTACTGAGAAATTTCTGATGGAAAAACCGAACTCGAACCTAGGACCTCTTGCTCAGCCGTCGTGCTTGCGCCCACTAGACCAACGAGGCAACCATCCGTCTGTCCGTCGTCCGTTCCGTCCTTTTGTATTTATAAATATTTGTTATGCTATGCTTATGCGTTGTATGTTTATTGTTTATTTATTTTTTTGTCATTTTGTATTCACGTCATGTCCCTGCGACAAATAAATATTGTTTCTTTCTTTTTTTCTTTCTATGTGTCCCATGACAATGTTTCCATTGACATTAGAGGCTGATTATTCTATGCCTTTGCTCACTGATTGAGCAGAGCGATGAGCGGCACCGTTCACGGCCTCGGGTGATGGAACTTGTGGAACCCGCACTAGTCACTTGTTTTTTTCGAAAGAGTACTCACAAAGGGACGTCACAAATTGCGGCGCGCTTACTCCTAACTTTAACTTGGCGACGGTTTAACAGCCTATTTACTTCAGAGCTGTGATGGCCCATTGGTAACAGCTCCGTCTTACGAGTAGCAATCGTAAGTTTGTACCCCGGAAGGTACGTCACTTTAAGTAATGGGTTTCATCAACACTGCTCATAAAACGGTGAAAGAAAACATTGAGAGGAAACGGGCACGTCTTAGAACCAAAAAATCGAAGATAAATATGGCATCTCCAAACTCTCATAGAGAGCAGACCTGTTGGCCAACAGTGGGAACATGGTGGGCTAATTATGCTTATTTCGTGATTGTGGAAAACACAATGATTATTCACTGACGTAGAAGGAATGGTGGAAATCATACAGGTCAAGATCGGACAAATAAGCTCTAAAACTCTTAAAAGAAACAATATCAAACTTTATCTAGCCGCCATCTTTCTACATAATTCCCTAAAGCTTTTTGCTTTTAAAGACGTAAAGCATGTTACACACGATACGTATCTCAAACAGCGTCAGATGTTAATGTGTTTCAACTTTTTGAAACAAGCTTAACTCGTCGACGACGGGTGAGGACGAGTGGCTCTCGTGTGCAACGGGCTTAACGTTCTGGATAACAGCCTGTGGCATTGAAGGGGTTGGATACGTCGATGTACTTTTAGTAATACAAGATGGATTTTGGGATACTTTTAGAGAATGGCGTATTATTAGATGTATCTACGATAAGTATATTCAACTCATTCTACGGTCATTATTACGTAATTTACTCAAAAGAGGCTCAGTTGAATAGTTCCAGAAAATCCACTAAAAAATACCGTACGCCTTCTTACGTCTTAGTACTTTATGTTTCCTTGCGCGATATTAAATTCCGCGTCAGTTGGCAGAAAGACTTTGTTCCTGGCCCACATAGTTGTTGAGCAAAAAAAAAGTCTGAAAGTCTTCTGTCAGTATCACTGACAGCACGCTAAAGTTGTCGTAAAACTTTGTGATTTGTTAACATTTATTTTGTTATTCTGTTGTGGTCTTGTTTAATTGGTAAAACTATTTTTAGTTTTAAATCCTTTGATTTAAAAATAAAAATAGTTTTACCAATTCAAAATCAATTCAGGTCTTGATCAAAATAGGTGTAAGTCCAAAAGAATTGAGATATTTTTTATTTATTTACTCTAAACATACAAATATCCTTACAGGCTAGACCTAATGCGATATTGTAGCACACTTAGAAATAAAATATTTCAACTGTTAACATAACTAATTCTATAACAAGCTGTTCTTGTAAATTCACCCAAAGTGCAACAGAATATATCGAAGTCCTCAGCAATGAGGTTGAGAGATATCTCAAATCATAGCTTGGAATAAGTTCTCCAATTCATAATATAATGACAAGTACCAAGTTTTTAATTTACCGATGAAAAATTTCGGGTATAGAATGACATGGCAACCGTTTTCGAGTCGGTGACCTTTCCACCTTGTATGTATGCCATTGTAGGGAAAACGCTAGGTAGATAATGAAGACCAACAAGTACACATTATCTACACTCTGTACCTACTTTCATTCTTATACAAATTTTCTTCGATCATAATAATTTGCTAAGCGTTTTCTCAACATAATTTACATGAATTTTCAGACGGTGATCTTAAAGAAAAACAGTTTAAACCCTAATAGCAGTTCAAGAACCGTGATAAGGGTGCTTACTTATCGAGATCGACTACAAAATCCTGAGGCGATCGGTGTCAAGTTGACGATAAGTGCTTATCGATAGCTAAGTGACGGCTAAGCTAACATCGTTTTCGTGTAGACGCATTAATTTTCAATTTATTTTTATAGGTTTTGTTGGGTGGTATACGTTGAAAGCAGAATTTGAAGTAATAATCTTGATAATAAAAAACCATAAAACAATAATTAATAAAACAATCACTAATATTATTAATGTCACTTAACGTGTCATGTTAAGCTACCAGAGTGATATAAAATATAAAACACCAGAGAAATAAGCCCTGTTTGGACTGAAAAAGATCAATTTATGAATAAGCAATGATAATTATCTGATAATAATCCGATAATTATCAAAGAAAATAACTTTACTTTGGTATCAGTAGAACTCTTGTGATTTAAATTGTCAAATAAACGTATTCTTATTGCCTTTCTCTTTTATACGTTAACAAGGTGTTATTAAGATTAGATATCTTATTGGCAGACATGATAAACTTGGGATGCGGGCTGTTCGAAAGAGATACCGCGGCCCTGGAACACAAAGGGCCAGGAAGGAACATGGATGGGTTTTAGTCAGTACAAGTCTGCCACGCCCTTCCGCTCTGCCCAGAGCGGGAGCAGTCATTTGATGATTTCCCTTCCGAAAAAAAAAAAAAAAAAATAAGACATGATAAACTTTCATGCAATTTAATCAAGCAGATTATATATATATTATTTCAGTTAAAAAAAAACTGTATTAAGGAATTGCAAACTAAACTAACGGCGTCCAAGGACTGGAAACAGAAGTGTTGGTCGTCCGGCAGCGAAATGGGCTGACAACATTGTTGTCATCGTGGGCATATCCTGGATAAGGTTGCAACAAGAATGTGGAGCTTGGTACAAGCAAAGAGAGGGCTATACCCAGCTTTGGGTAAAGTTGGGCTGTAGATAATGATGATGAAACAATGAATGAGTAAATCAAACATAAAAAAACGCTTACATATTTATAAGGCCATCAATCAATAGCGTTAAAAATCAGTGACATGTAAAAATATCACGATCTAAACAATCAACTGTAACCATCAAAAAATATTTATTGTTTTTTGGTGGTTAATAAATGACTTCAAAAAGAAATCTTGATTGGAAAACTATCGACCGTAGTGAACTGTAATTTGGTCAGGATTATTTGTCACGGTGACACATTCACAGATGTCGTTGTCCTGACAAATAGTACGGAACTAATGATATAAGATTATATCAGAGCAATGTACACACTTTTATTGTCTGGCTTTAAATAATTCAATTAGCGCAATTTAAGATGCCTGCCTCGAAACAGCTCGGAGCCTAAATTTGTGCCCAGTTGATAGCAATAGGCTCGCAACTATTATATTACTAAAATATAATTGAAGAATTGTGGGTGTACTTAAGTACAGAAAAAATGAAAGGAAGTCGTTTGTCTTGGTATGGACATGTGTTGAGGAGGGATGATATGCATGTGATTAAAAGAGTGATGGACATGCATGTTGATGGACGGACAGAGAGAGGACGGCCAAAGAAAAAATGGATGGCTTGTGTTAGGAATGATATGAAAGAGAAAGAAGTAAATGATGCCGTGACGTCTGACAGGGGAGAATGGAAGAAGAAAACGTGTTGCGCCGATACTAAATAGAATAGGACAAGGGCAGGAATATGATGACTCCCTACCCCTTGAAGATTGTGGGTGTGATAGTATGTTAAAAATAAATGTTAATCGTAAAAATGTGTACATTCAATCGATGGTAGTGAACTGTAATTTGTTCGGGATAATTGTCACTTTGATGCGTGCACGGATGTCGTTACCGTGACAAATGATACCTAATGGTACCAATAAGATTGTAATTTTTTTTAATTGTAAAAAGATTCGATTTATTTATTTATAAACACCTAGACATAACCTTTATTATGAAAACATTCATAATTATCTAATTAGATGTTTAATTTACCTTATTCTTTTTTAAACATTGATATATACTCATTATGTGTTATTTTGATTAATAAATGTAAAATACCATTAGTGTGGGCTCCTTCGGGTAAAAGCCTCCTCCAAAGAATTCTACTTTTCTCTAAAGTGGTGGCTAACCAGTCTCTTCCAGCCAACTACCAAAGATTCAATTACTTCCGTTTAAAATTCCATCTTGGTTGGGCGAAACCAGTTTAAACTTACACTGTCACTTACGGAATATGTTCCGTGATTTTCAACTATTGTGAACTCCCAATATCCCGGAGCTCACAGTGGTTGGTTATAAACCGTGAGATCTTTCAATACTGTTTCAAACTAGTTTACATGTAAGAAACAAGTTTAATCTCGGAAACTTTTACAGGCCACGACAAAAAAAAAAAGATAAAATAACATGACTCAAAAACTACATAAGCCTATTTTATAAGGAGGTAAACGGAAACTGCAGGACGCCACCTCTTTACCCCCCGTTCTTAATAGCTTTGTTAGTAACTAATAATAAAAGGTTATCGATACATCTATGATATCGATACTAAATTAATAACAGTACCTCTAATAAATTGTCTACCAAGGTATTCAAGGTTTATATTAATTACAGTAAAATATTCAAGCCATAAGCTGAACGCGTTTGAATACAAATGTTGAGCAGTGAACGTAAATTAGGACAAAAATATGGATTTTCTATAACCAATGGCATCTGGTAGGAACATCTATACAATCTACACATCTATACATCTATACAAATTTTTTTTCTATACAAATAAATACAATTGAAGTGTCCGTTTGTAATATCAAAATAACAACTTTTTACTGAATGCGTATGAAAATATAATTATACGGCACTAATAACAAAAACACATTTTTTTCCATTTTGTTTGTCTCTCTGTCTGTCTGTCTGTTCCAGTTAATCTCCAAAACGGCTGAATCGGTTTTGGCGGGACTTTTACTGAAAGATAGTTGATATTATAAGGTATATATAACATAGGCTACTTTTATTTTTGATAAATAATTAGGGTTCCATGCAAAAAAAAAACACCCTTGAAATTGGTAACAAAATTCGATTCAAATAGGGAAGTGCTTATAATAATGGCGATTTTTTAATAATAATTTCACGCGAACGAAGTATGTTTTCCATGTAATGTCTTGTGTGTATTTCCTTTAAAGTTTTAATCATTTTTGTGCAGATTGTTATAAGAAATGACTTCCTCGTTGGTCGAGTGGTCGCAAGCGCGACTGCTGAGGTCCTGGGTTCGATTCTCGGGTCGGGCAAAGTGCTATTGGGTTTTTCCATCGGGAATTTCTCAGTAGCAGCCACGGAGTCTGGATTTGTGCCCGGTTGATGACAATGGGCTCGCCCCCTATACAAGGGACTTAACATAAATGGCAATGTGAGGGTACTATTAGGTACAACTCTGCCTTACCCTACAGGGATTACAAGCGTGATGTTATGTTATAATAAATCACATATCTTTTCTTCAGGTGACATACTACAAAATTACGAGCACATCCTAAAACATTTCTGCTGCACGCAGTAGACCAGTCACTGTCCAAAACACCACATAGTTTCAATTAAACCAATATAATACATGGTTGACACCTGTATCACGACACAGACAAACAATGTGTCACATTATTGCACAGACAAGAGAAGAGGTCACCAAAGCGCAGCCAAGATACGGACGCTAAGAAGCCTACATCGGGCCCATGTAAGGCCCGGTAAAACCGTCCGTGAAGCTCCTTGCCCTGCCATAACTCCTTGCGGTCATTAGTGTCTAATACTCTAGGTTTACGCCAGTTCTCGTTAGCTAGGGAGAGTGGGGTGAGGCCTTTGTCCACTAAGACCACATCTTGGTGCATCCCCACATCGGCTTCTAGGAAGTATTCCCTGAGACTGCATACCTCACGGTGGTGCAGGGTCTTAGCATTTAAGAAGCCACGAACCCCGCATAGTCACGCTTCAAGAAAAAATATTTTCTCTCGCTGCCTCTAACAACTTACGCCAATCTAAGTCTAACACACGAGATGGTAGTAGACAGTAATGAATCTCATCAGTTTATGCCTCACCTTACCATCTGACCTGACCTCCTCATACTTCACCACCTAACAGGGGATGAAACCGACCTCTATGAATAACGTACCTGTTTGGCTTCCAGTCTAACTGAATGCAGCTGAATAACAGCATTTTACATGGAGTGTCTGGCTCGTTGGTCTAGTGGTCGCAAGCGTGACTGCTGCGCATGAGGTTCTAGGTTCGGTTCCCAGGTCGGGCAGAGTGTTATTGGGCTTTCCCATCAAGAATTTCTTAGTAGCAGCCACGGTGTCTGGAGTTGTGCCTGCGCCACGAACGCTCAAACAATTGACGATCGAACATACGAATGCCGAAGATGGTGCTGTCACTATTTAAAAGTTTGTTTGAATTTAAAGAAATGGTGACAATTTGGGCATAAAATCATGCAATTTATTTTTTATTCATTAATATTTTTGCTTTCATGAATATTTTATGTTTTATATTTCATTTAGTTTGATAATGTCATTGGTATATGCCCCTTTTGAAACAGACATAGTTTTTAACATATTATGTACATAAAATCACGCAATTTTTCCCATGGAGGTAGGCAGAAACAACCAAATTCCATTTGCTACGTCCAATTTCATTGAATATAATACCTAAACTATGTTGACGAGAATAATCCCCCAACACAGACTTAGAACAATTTTATAGCGAACAATACTCCAAGGTCCTGAGCATATAAACGGCTATATATTAGGCGAACAAAGCAGTAAATATGGCTATATACTCCCAAAGGCATTGTGGGTGTTAAGATTGGTTAATGTATCGGATTTCCTGCTCAGGGTTTCTTGGAGTATTCGGCTTTAAGACGGTTATTTCTATAGCATCTGAAATATATTGCTTGATGTTGAGAATAAGCTAATTGAGATGTTAAGATTTCTCATGGGAGTTATGAGGATGAGAAAATTCTGTGGTTGACGGTATAGAATAAACCTTTTACCATTTCTTTGCTAGTTGAAGCACACATCCTATTAAGAGCCATGCTTATTTGAAGATATGCTTACCTGAGTTACTTATGCAGACCAAAGACTGATATCATGCTCCTAGTATGTAAGAAAAAAAAACGCGTGTGCTCTAGAACCTCACTCTCTCTCTTTCTATCTTCAGTAACTAATATCTCCCTCTCAACTTGCGTTTGCCTCGTAACGTAACGCATTTATCAGCTTACTCCCCAAGCGTGCGTAAAGAAGTTTTACTTCAAAAATATTTTCTTAAATACATGCTTAATGCTTATTATTTACTAAGTAGCGTCTATATTCAAAGTTTAACCAAACATTTACAGCATTTACGTTTACTGTTTAGTGTAGAAAGGGACAAAAATAAAACTGTTCACTTCTTTACATACTATTTCTTTTCAAATACGTTCCTTTATTAAAATAACTCAAATGTTCATTTAAAAAAACGATTATAGATCGAAGCATCGATCAACACTTTACACACAGCGATTCGATTGCTGATAAAACATATCAAAATGTCAGAATAGCGTCTGATAAAACAGCTACCTACGTAAATTATTCGTTTATCGCTACGAGCTACAAAGCTATGGCGTAGCTCTCGTAGCACGTAGAGGGTCTACGAGTTTAGATTGAACTAATTTTTCATAGTATCTTGAGATGAACGATTAATAACTTTGTTTTAGGTATAGTTTTACATTGTTCATGCATTTTTGAGCGTTGTTCGATAAAATTGTAGTTACTATGTTTTTTCTAGAACTAAATCATTTATTTTTATATGCATGTAGATATTATAAATAAGGATATCAATAATATGAATATTATTGTTTTTTATATGGTTTTTATTTTAATACATATTTAAAAAAATATAAAATGTGTATCTAGAATGAATAAAGGAAAGAATATTATAATTGTTATTATATAATATTAAGAGTATTAGATTTTCTTTTACTTTTTGTGCTTTATTACGTATTACTTACTTACCTATTATTTTAGACATAATAAAAATCCGCCGGGTAAATACCAGCCAATATTAGATCTATAAAACAAATATTTAATGATGATTAATACTTACGGCGGTTCATTCAAGGTACAGTAAAGAGAGGCGATGTTAATTAATTAAGCTTTTATCTAAATTAAAAAGTCCCTCATTAACAAAAAACTCCGATTATGTCGTAATTTGATTATGACTAATTTAAACATAACACTCTCGGCAAGTAGTATCAATCTTAGGGCTGATTTTTCAATCATTAGATAACATTTACCTGAAAAGTAAATACCATGACGTTTTGACAGTCCGTCCATACAAAAACTGTCAAAATCACAAACTTATTCGTCGGATAAAAGTTAGCTGGCGATTGAAAAACCGGCCCTTATTGAAATAAAAATATGTTAACTATTTTTACTAATCCCAATTAATCTGCCTAGGTTTCGAACTATATTGGGGCCGTATAAGTTATCAATACTTTTTTTTTTTTTTGGCTTGTTTTTAGGCTTGGTTTGGCTTAAACTATAACCATTGAATTAAATATTAAAACGGTGAAGGAAAACATCGTGAGGAAACCGGCAAGTCGTAGAACCAAATTTCGAAGATATGTGACATCTACCAATCCGCACTGGGACCGCGTGGTGGATTATAGCGCAATCCCTCTTATAGAGAGGAGGCCTGTGTCCCAGCAGTGGGAACATTATAGGCTGATGATGATGATGATGATAACCATTGATATATAAAAAAAAAGGAATACAAGAACGGCTGCAGAGAACCCCAAGCGGCGTAAATATAGAAACCTTTGTGGTAACTTTATTTTCGAGCCGAAAATAAAGTAGCAGTTTTGGGGTTGAAACTCTGGGGCCGTGGGGTCCGAGTGCTCATAGCCTATTTAAGGAAATTTCGAAACGCCTAGTTGACGCTTCCCGTAACCTAAGGGCTGGCTTTTACCTTGGCTAAAGGCTAACTGTTGCAATACAACGTGGCAACGCCGCCAGTCTCTTGGGCACGTAACCAGCTGACAGCGTTGAGGAGTTGTTTTTCGATGTCCTTTTATAGTTGTTGTTAGTTTATTTATTCTAGTTTATTTAATAGTTTTTAATTATTA
The DNA here is from genome assembly GCA_950005105.1 of Lycophotia porphyrea. Classification (NCBI taxonomy): domain Eukaryota; kingdom Metazoa; phylum Arthropoda; class Insecta; order Lepidoptera; family Noctuidae; genus Lycophotia; species Lycophotia porphyrea. Next base: position 14,729,473 of record OX465396.1, on the reverse strand, counting down.
TTGTATATAGTTAGATTATACAAGAAGGTTATATATCTCAATTTCAATTAATATGAAGACAATTAAAATCGTTTACCAACGAAACCGATTTGATATTTCATATCATCGAGATAACTGGTCAATTTGTTAAACTGAAAATTCAATCCAATTTCTTTGAAATAAACGCGCCATGACTTTCCCATTTTTAACTCTATATCACATGAGATAGCGTGCATATTCGCTCAGCACAGTTAACGTTAGCCAAAATTATTTTAATTCAAACTTTATGACAACGGGAGTATAATACCTAATTCATTGCACCTATTTGGACTAATTCCAACAGCTGAGCACATTAATTAGGAATTTAAAACTGAATGGCTTTTTAAAAGCAATTTATTTTTGAGCTCAAAATTACTGTTAACGAGCATTCAATGTAGTTAAAAGGATTTGTCGGTCATCATTTCTAGCAACTAATTCACTGAAGCACAGCTTGACCTAAAAGCATGAAAACATTATTTTAAATTGAATTTGATCCTTAACGCACAAAAAATTTGGTCCCAATTCTAAGTGGCGTTTTCAGTACTATGTAGTATGTGAGTTTTTATTATTTTGTAACTTGGCAACACAGTTGCTTTTCTCTAGTAGATTGCTTCTTTTAAAATTAACATAAAATCTTTTCAAGTATTAGTCAATTCATATTTTATGTACAATTATATAAAGGTGTATAAAGACTCATAACGAAGCCGAATGGCACTTGTTCTCCCCGCCATTACGATCATCTTTTTGTTCTAGACTATAGTCTGGGTACCTTCTATTTACGGAGATATTGGGGGTCAAATTTCCAATTTTTCACAAGTTTTTTAAGTAACATGTACTTAAAAAAATTTGTGTTATGATTTTTTTTTTACCTAGGATACCTTCACGACCCCTGTACTATTTATTCCATCCATCAGCACAATATTTTGAATGCGTTACATTGAGTCCTACCGTAAAACGTGATTTTTCACCCCAAAAAAGAAGTCGTTTCCCAGCAATAATTTTCGCGTAAAGTTACTTAGTTTGATGTACAGAATGCTTGGTTGACGGCTGCGCGAAGAGTCCATTTACACCCTGTATCATGTTCTTTGCCGTTGTGTTTAGGCTTACAATAAAGCTTATTCATGAGGGATAATGTCCAATATTGCTTTTCAAAGGGTTAATAGTCAAAACTTTAATGGAATTGAAATAATTTGTATTGTTGGTTAATTTGTAAAACATTAAACACACAAAAAGATGGCATTAAATACAGCTGTAGAAGGCTTTGTATTCTGTCAAATCTGACAAGCAACGCCATCTTAAATTGCACGCTTAAAGTGGTCATACTACACTCCTACGGTAATCGGGTCTATTATCAAACTTACCGGGTGGTTCATTTTATGAGGACACGGTATTTGTACAGGGAGTGACACTTTCTCATTCGACAGTCGCCGTCAATTCGCGATTACTCCCATCGCGTCTCGTGGCGGAAATTATGAAGAGGAAAATGGAAATATAATTTGATTGAAGAATTTTCCAATTTCCTGCTTTATTAGCAAAGGCTCGTTTTATTTTTTCCAATTTACTCATTTTACATTCCGATTTTCTTGGTTTATGCGCTGTACTCGATTTCGTTTATTTGAATAAATTTGATTAATTTAGTTCACTCAGTATTTATTTTGGTTGAATTGTAAATGACTGAATGATTTATTCATGCAAATGAATCAAAAGGTGAGGAGCTCGTGGGTCCATCTTCAAGGTTAAGCCGCGCTTGCGGTCTTTGGATGGGTGACCATCATAACATACGAAGTTTCCTCCATGCCTCTAAAAGCACGTTAAGCCGTTGGTCCCGGCTGTAACTTGTAAGTCTTTGACAGTCATTACAGGTAGTCAGTGGCCCGAAAGTCTGACAAGTAGTCTTACCAAGGGCTACAGTATTACCCAGTACTAACTGGGTTATGGAAGTTAAATAGGCAGTCGCTCCGTGTAAATTACTGGTATCAGTTCCAATATGAATGGAAGCCGACCCCAATAAAGTTGGGATAAGGCGAGACTGAAGATGTGGATGAAGCAAAAGGAGTATGATGGTCGTAGTAGGCGGCGTTTTGTAGTTTCAGTGGAAAAAGACGTCAGGTTATGTGTGACTAGCTTATGCCCTCGACTCTACTCGCGTGAAGGTCGATAAATATCCCAAAGGACCATACTACGTGCCAAGCGGTATTAAACTATCGATTTGCCAAATTTCATCCATATCCGTGCAGTAGTTTTCGCGTGAAAGAGTAACATACATCCATTTATCCGTCCTCACAAACTTTTGCATTTATAATATTAGTAAGATAGTCAATATAAATCTTTATTTTTGTACCCAGTGATTTTCCCTTTTTGAAACCAAATTGTGTAATATGGTTTTAATAAACAAATCTCAACCTTATTCCTCCATGTACGATGTACTACCAACTACACTGACTGTCGACCACTTTTCACTTTTCGACCACGCTCATTTCCTCTTAACTCTTTCAGGCACACTTTTAATAAGATGAATTTATAAATAAAACAATTGGACATTTTTTTAAGTTAGGGTTTAATGATTAAGAAAAAAAGTTTTTACGAAAATACCACAAAAGAATTTTGAGGAATAAGGGAGTAAGTTTACTAACCACCATCGCAACAATATGTGGTTAACAATGACTTTAAAAAGCATAATAGTTCAGTGTATTGTCGATAGATGACGTGGAAATATTTTTAAACAACCTAGAATAAGTGGTTAGAAAACTAACCACCAAACTTGAAAGAGTTAAGGCAAAAGAATGAAAAGTAGCACACCTTCAGTGAACTCGATAGTACGTGTCAGAGTTCATTCACTAAAATATCCCACTGAGTTAACCATTGACCGGGAAAAAGAGCGTGGGATGCTCTCCCACGACTGTGTCATCTCCGATTATATACATTATGTATATACCTACAAAGGCTGTTTCTTATTACATCAAGAACTGAAGTGTGTGTATTGTTTCTTAAAATAACTTCTATCGTATATGAAGATAGATGGAATTTTATGCTTTAATGTACGCTAACATTTTATGAAAGCCCATTACCATAAAACGATATTGAAGTTACAATAGTGGTTGTACGTAACAAGTTTAAACATCGTCAATTGTTATAATTATTTGGGACAGGTCTATGATACCCCATTTGGCCAGATTATTTCTACAGCGGCTAACCTGGGCCCGCAAACGGTTAAGAGATTTCCAGATTGGCCACTGCAGTTCCTGTCCAGGAGGAAGATGCTCTGCTGGATTGATGAAGTGCGGTGGGGTGGGATGTCTGTTCCTCCACAACTCACATCTTTCATCTAACTCACTGTCTTTTGAGGAAATCGTGTGTCTCACGAAGCTTTTACGGCTTTTTAAGCGTGAAGGTGGTAGTTGATGTCCGTACAGGGCAAATTGCCAAATACAATGTCAATGTGGAGGCCCTCTGCAGGATATGCCCTACCTCCTTTCTTGCCCATCCTGCAGAGCCACCTGCACCTTCCAGGATTTAAACGAAGCTAACGACAGAGCTGGAGCAGGTGACAATCGGATATTAGTCGGATATTATTTGAATCATTCGACACGTAAAGAAGTAGAAGTTATAGTTATAACCAACTTACTGCCTCGTTTTGGACTGCCCCGTTGGTGTAGTGGTAACAAGCGCTCATGCTTAACATGAGGTACTGGGTTCGATTTTCAGTTCGCGCAAACTGTTATTGGGTTTTTTTATCAGAATTTTTTTCAGAAGCTACTCCAACTTCTACTTCCCGGTCGTCCCCACCTCGTCGTCCCCACTGGGTACGAATGGGAAAAAAAAGTATCGTTCCTCCCCAGTGGTGACGATTGGAACTTTTTATTTCATACTCGTTCCACTACAGACCAAGAGTCAATTGAGAAAATTATTGTAAATTCGTTGATTACCTGTGCTTTTTTCCCATTCGTACCCAGTGGGGACGACTAGGTGGGGACCACCGGGAATAAACCGTTGAGGGGTTTTCTCACCCTTTATAAATAACTTAAAGTTACTATGCTATTCAGTTTGCAAGAAAAAAATAATTTAACTCTTTCGATGTCATGGTACCTACATTTTTTTATTTACTTTTCAATAAAAGTATACCAATTTAGTTGAACTCTATAATATTTCTCAACGCATCAATCGCAGACAAAGCAAAAAACTGCGACTAAAACGTCGTCTAAATATCTCTGTCGCGTCTGATCGTTGTTACTGTAATCAGACAGTCTGACTGCCTCGTTGCGATCAAAGAACGCCCTTATCTTGATCAAGACAAACTAAGAAGTTAGTCTGGGAGTTACAGAAGGACTTTACAATGTTGTTAAAGTTTGCTTAGTTTCCAAATATTTGCGAAAGTTTATTGAACTTTAATGTTGGCTGTTCGCTATCTGCGTTGTAATTGTGATCTAAGTAGTAGCTAAGCCCGAATACTAACTTGAAAGTTGGTAATCAACTTCATGACTCCGTATAGTATTACTGTACTTGAAATTATGTCCTAATGCATTCTACTTTTAGGAACACTTACTTGAATCATCACCTGCCTAGCCTTTTCCTAACTATGTTAGGGTTGGCTTCCAGTCTAACTGGAAGCAGCTGAATGCGACGGCTAATCTGACTTCAGTTAGTACTGGGTAATACGATACCCCTTGGTATAACTGGTTGTCAGACTTTCAGACCACTGGCTACCTGTAACGACTGTCAAAGATGTACAATTGACAGCCGGGACCAACAGCTGATATGCTTTCCGAGGCACGGAGAAAACTCAACCCATCGCCGGACCTTGGGCAAACAATCAGCTCATGTCGGGCATTCTGTTTTTTTGACAAACAACATTATTTATATTTGGACGTAGTTCTGTGATAATGAGCCAACCCATAATATATTATTAATTCGGTTAACCCCTTCCTCTTACTGCTTGGAATAGATTGAAAATTAATCAACATTTGCTATCCAAAATCGTTCCTTTAGGCCAGGGCTGCGGGACTGTTGGAAAGAGATACCGCGGCCCTGGAACACAAAGGGCAAGGAAGGAACATGGATGGGTTTTAGTCAGTATAAGTCTGACACTCCCTTCCACTCTGCCCAGAGCGGGAGAAGTCATTTGATGATTTCCCATCCGAAAAAAAAGGTAGAACTACGCTCATTTAATCTTTTTTTTTCTCTCTTTGTAATTTATTTTAAGACACAAGTGCAGAGAAGCCACAATACGATATTTTTCTCCGCACCACGCACCAGGAAAAACATAACAAATAATATCGTCCGAACAATAACATTCACAGTGCTCTCTGAACTGAAAATACACCTTTCAAATTGTACGCTCAACAATATTTGTTCGCTATACGGAACTCGAGTAAACAGTTCAGGAACGAAAACAAAAATATAGCAGACACAATAAATGGTACGACAAATATTTAGGTGTGTAAATGTAATTTTGATAATGGTTACAATTTGTAAAGCATTTTGATTTGAATACGGGATTGGAAAACCGAGGTTTTTGTGATGAAAAGATTTCTTGCTGATTTTCACAATATAACTCGAGAAATTCAGTCAGGCTGTATGTTGAACCAAATTGGATTCGCGACCAAAACACGTTTATATTACAGAATTCATCATCATCAGTTTCCTGCCTTTGTCCCATTCTACTTGGGGTCGAGGCATCACGTTTTCTTCTTCCATTCTCCCCTGTCATACGTCACGGCATCATTTACTCCTTTCTCTTTCATATCATTCCTCACACAACGCATCCATCTTTTCTATTACAGATAATAAAATTGTAATCATTAAAATCATCATGATTGAATGACTTTTTCATGAATTAGTCATTTAATATGGACTTAGAGGGTTGTATTGATGATTTTAATGTTTATAAATTTGTAAATATGATTATAATTATGATTAAAATTTAAAGCCATTTTTTTCTTAAAGTATACTTATAACTGATCTAGACATACAGTCCTGTGTTAGACGGACATACAGACACCGGAGCTTTGCTAATACGGTCCTGTTGGCACTCTTTGGTATTGAATCCTAAATTGTAACAAAAAACATGGTACCAATTCAACAGAGAATAACACAATATATTTTTCAATTATTTCCTCCAGAAACAAAGATAATCAAATATAACCCCAACACAGTACAGTGTACACATAAAATAACGCTAAAACATTTAAACAAATTACATTGTAAATTAAACAAGCAAAACGCTCTACATTAGGCAGCTCTACATAATTAATTCCCCTCCGTTTTGTAGAGGAACAGGGATTTTGGGTAAACAGCTCTTCTTATCTCTACGCAGTGTACTTATGAGTAGAGTAGAGTTGCCACCAATTACTCTACCGACTTTGTCACATACAAAATTATATAGAGTATATACAAATACTTGTTCCAAATTGAAATTATTTTCAATTTAACAAAATTAAATATTAACTCTATGAGTAAGTTCATAGAGTTGATTTAACAACGACTAGTACTGTTCTCATGTCATAAAAAATGACAATGTTTTAACGCAAACTGATCCTTATATTATGGGGGAGATGAAAATAGTTTTATTAGCCTTGTTTATGTTTATTTATTGTTATTTAATAAATCGAATTGATCTTGTAATTCTAAATTAGTATGTTTATAATAAAATTCCTTAAGTTACTATTTTAAATTATTATTTTAATTGCGTACGAGTATGTAATATGTTTAGATTTTAAAGATGTTATATAATATTTTTGTGTTTTGTCAAATTTTGTTTGTGACTGTATGGATATTTTAATTTATCTGACAAATAAATGAATTGAATTGAATTGAATTGAATTATGTGAGTTTTGTACAATTTTGGAAACTACATTGGGAACCCAGTTTATAAATGTAATGTTAAGTATATCAGGGCGTTATTGTAGTGTAAGTCAGTTTAATTCTATTGAATCTGGCTAAATAAAAACAGACACTTGGGTCGATCAACAGGTTAAGCCGCGCCTACATGAGTTGCTCCATGGATGGGTGCCCACTGACAGTCGACCCGAACACAGTTGAGAAAAGGCTAGGTAGATGATTATGTATGTGAAATAAGAAGATTTTTTTGTTTTTAAACGACATTTGAATATGGATTATGCCCAAATGATGATAATAAGGTCGCCCCTAATAGATGGGACTTAAACATAGCTGGCCAAATGTGGGTGTACTACTAGGTACATCTCTGCCAAACCGTTCGGGGATTATAAGAGTGATGTCATGTTGATATTTTAGGTACTCAAAGTGAAGATTAATTAACAAAAAAAAAAAAACAATTTTACAAGAAACGATGACAGTTATAAACAATTGTTATAAACAATTGTATCTGCTATTGCAGTCAAGATCAAATAATTATCTTTTATTAGTTACTAGCACTTCGCCTTATAAAGCAACTTCGTCCGCAAAAATTGTGATAGCTCGGCTTATATGCATGATATAAATATCATTTTAGCACTCACGAGTTCACGAATAATGTAGCTTAGTGCCAGTAAAAGAATTTTTAGAATTGGATCCTTACTCCCGGAGATTACCCCCTACATACAAACTTACAAATACATTTCACCTTTTAGGGTTCCGTACTCGGGACCCTATTGGGGTCCCGTTTTAAGCCTCTCCTCTAAGACTCCGCTGTCAGTCTGTTTCTCATGAACCGTGATAGCTAGACAGTTGAAACTTTCACAGATGATGTATTTCTATTGCGCTATAACAACAAATACAAAAAAACCCCCCCCCCCATACATCGGGAGGTTCCTGCACCGAATCGGGCAGGAGAAAACGCTCGGGTGTTATCACTGTGAGGATCGCCCAGAGGACACGGTGGAGCACACGGTGGAGGTCTGCTCCGCTTGGGCGGAGCACCGCCGTGTCCTCGTAGCAGCAATCGGAGGCGGCGACCTATCGCGTCCGGCCCTGGTGCAATCCATGGTCCGAAGCGAGAGGGAATGGGGACGCCGTCACCTCCTTCTGCGAAGCAGTCATACTAGCAAAAAACGTGGCGAAGTGCGAGAGGGAGAGAACCTATCGTCCCAGCTGCCGCGGGAGACGCCCCGGGCGTCGGGGGTCACGTGGTAACTTCCGGCCACCGTAGACGCGGACCTGTGGACGGTGGCTAGCTCGCCGTTTGTCCGTCTTTTGACGACAGACCGTGTTGACGGCGCGGTCGTGCTCCACGCGCGCCTCAAAGAGATGTCAGCAAACAAGGAGGGGCCCGCAACGGCCGATGCCTGCCAGGGCTGCGGGACTGTTCGAAAGAGATACCACGGCCCTGGAACACAAAGGGCAAGGAAGTAACATGGATGGGTTTTAGTCAGTACAAGTCTGACACTCCCTTCCGCTCTGCCCAGAGTGGTAGAAGTCACTTGATGATTTCCCGTCCGAAAAAAAAGGGACTCCCATACAACAAACGTGATCTTTTTTGCCATTTTTGTCAACTGTTGATAATGTACGGAACCCTTCGTGCGCGAGTCCGATTCGCATTTGGCCAATTTTTTTTTTTTAATATTAGTATATAAGTGTAGACTAAACTCCAATACTTCATAAACTTCAACTGTATCACTATTTTAAAACTACATACTACCGGAAAAATCTAACAAATTCCCACTCAAAAGTTTATACAGCCATTTAGAGTTTCTCATGTGTATCAACAATCTTTTTGTCTGCCATTTGGCCCCGACAAAGAGGCGATATCTTTTAGGTACAGACTCCATATAAAATTTTATTTGAAACCCGAGGATATTGGGCACACGCGCCATTCTCTTGTCTATGGACCAGAAGACAGTTTACTGGCATCAAAAATAGAATAGGGATGCGAGACAGGGACAATAGACACCATTTTTTTTTGAGAAATGAATTTTTTCGAGAATGTTCCTAGTTCTTGTAATAGTATTTCTATATGAGGCATAAATTGTCAAGGGCTGCGGGACTGTTCGAAAGAGATACCGCGGCCCTGGAACACAAAGGGCTAGGAAGGAACATGGATGGGTCTTAGTCAGCACAATTCTAACACTCCCTTCCGCTCCGTCCAGAGCGGGAGAAGTCATTAGATGATTTCCCATCCGAAAAAAAAAGGCATAAATTGTCAATTAAAATCCAAATCGATGTTCCGAAATGGCGCAAAAACTACTACATAGATTCTGTTCAAATCTTGCACAAATATTCCTTACAGGCACCTTCAAATGTTAGGCTATGTATTATCACGCTACTTGCTTAGAGGGGTAAGCGATATTGCATTATGTCCGTATACTTCAATCGTTTGACATTTCAGTCATGACGTGCATGAGAACAGCTATTTAATACTTACGACAGTGGAGTAGCCTAGCAGTTTCATGGCCGCTCTATGATCTACGGGTCGCTAGTAGGAAATAAATGTATGACATTTTTGAATGTCATACATTCAAAAATGAAAATGTCGTCTGTCCCTCCCATTTCTAGTTGAATATCCCATACAAATATTTGCTATGTATTTATTTTACATTGTTTTTTATCCCCAATGAAATGGAACTTAACAAACCTAACTGTCGAAATGTGGGTGTACTGTACACATCTGAGGGGGTACCCTAAGAGCAGACAGCCAAGATGTTATGTTATGATTTTGTGTCATCATTGTGTCATCAATCACGACAGATTTTTATTTTATTGAAGAGTAAAATATAAAGAGTTCCGCTCCATATCTCCAAAGTCCATGATCAGATCGTGACAATTATTTATATGGCACTAACTTGGGAGTATACTCTTTTAAACAAAAAAAATCCAAATCAGTTCAGGCGTATCCGAGTAATCGGTGAAAATACATTAAAAAATATATGTACAGTGAAATATAGAACCTAATGAATACAATAATTTTACACACTATTATGATAATAATTTTATAATATAATAACTATTTTACTAATATAATACATTTTATTGTGTTGACAGAAGGGACCAACGGCTTTAATGGCTTTCCGAAGTACGGAGGAAACTCGGTATATAATGAGTGACCACTCCCTTGGCAAGCGCGACTTGATTTGAAGATCGGTCTGAGAGCATAGTCCATGTTAGAATCAAGACTCATAAAGAATCTCACAAAACCCTTAGACATCGTTTCTATGGTCCGTTATTTATAAAAATATATATAATAATAAATATATATATATATATATATATATTTATATAGGCTGTCGCAAAAAAAGAATCAGCTGTTGCCTACATTTATGTTCGCATAAGTCGTCAAAATATGTATAGGCAATAGCTGATTTTTTTTTGCGATTTCGTGTTTGGTCCCATAGTGAAAGTTGTTCGTATTGATGAGTACAAATACCTCCTTGAATTTGACCAGGATGCAAAGCGACAGCCTGTACATATAAAAATTTGTAAACTATCATCATCGATCCAAGTTAAATTATACTTTACCCGGTCAGAATACACCATAATAGTACCTAAATATGACCCTAATAAATACCAGTAGCCTCACTAAAACCGCTAAACTTCTAATTTTGTGCTCTGCTGGCCTAACGAGATCTAGGTAACCTATACAGTATTCCTAATCGCGATGTGGTCTAGCTAGTATTCTTGTCGGCTTGAATAATATCTCGATGCGGCCTTCTGCATGTCAAACGATGGGATTACGGCTAATACCTAGACTGGGTTTGACGTTTCCTGACATTGCGGTTTACAATGGATGTATTTTAAAGTTCAAGTTAAGCCATAAGACAAAATTACTGCGCCTATCAACGGTTGCCCGGTTGGCACAGTGGCTGAGTGACTGGCTGCTGCGCTGCGTGTCGCTGCTTCGATCCTCACATGAAAGAAATATTTTTATAACCTACAGGTAGTTGTTCCGGGTCCGACTGTTTGTATATGTGAGGTTAAATGTTTGTCAAGTCACCCACGCTACCGAACTAAATTCACCAACTTTGGAATTTCAACGTTTTAAAAAAACTGGCCAAGTGCGAGTCGGACTCGCGCACGAAGGGTTCCGTACCATAAACCACGTTTCTTGTATGGGATCTTGTAAATAATAAAAATATAAATTACCTATATTTATCCCTTTAAATATTAGATAATTTATATTTTTATTATTTATTGTTATAGCGGCAACAGAAATACATCATCTGTGAAAATTTCAACTGTCTAGCTATCACGGTTCATGAGATACAGCCTGATGACAGACGGACGGACGGACAGCGAAGTCTTAGTAATAGGGTCCCGTTTTTACCCTTTGGGTACGGAACCCTAAAAAGAATAGCAGACGTGAATCCAGACACCTGCATACAAGTACTTACATAAATGTATCTTTTTTCTTTTTCGGATGGTTAATCATCAAATTACCCCTCTCGCTCTGGGCGGAGTGGAAGGAAGTATCAGACTTGTACTGACTAAAACCCATCCATGTTCCTTCCTTGCCCTTTGTGTTCCAGGGCCGCGGTATCTCTTAGGAACAGTCCCACAGCCCCGTTATTAATGTATCTGTCAGTGTATGTTGCTCGCAGCTTGTCCACAATTTGTCTAAACCAAATATACATATAAGGCCATATTAAACTAGATAGCGAAACTTGACAGACGTGATGGATATCGATATCTTAACATGATAAAATAGAAACATACTGACTTCTTGACTTTTTTCATAATTTGTTTTCATCATATGATATGGGGTTTACATGCGGAGCTGTGTCAATTATTGGTTCCAAATAATTATAATCGCTATAGAAAGCGTAAGTTCTTAAATGTCCAATTTTTGCCCACTGTAGCTCGAGCTACCTCCCTTATACCGCGTATGCTTACGATGCTCAACGCGCTCGTGGAGACCAACCCTGGATTGGACTTGTTTGTTGATGACTGGAAGACGATAATGTTAGAATGTTTGTGGTTCTGTGAGAAGACCGACTAAAAGGATTACTTAATTTAGGCTTTATTTATGCTGAACTAAATGTAATAAATTAATCAATTAATGGACCTGCCACATGATTCACAGTTCATATATTATCTGTGACCTATTCATGTATATGATACGAATGAGCCCCAAGTAATCCTCTTTGCACAATAAGCTTACGATATTATAATAGCATTCATTCATTTACGGCTGCGGCTGAGGGTAATCCTTTAGCGAATAAATAAATGATAAAGAAGACACACATACCGACATACAGTTTTTGACATTCTTGGCATTATATTGTATATTCCGTCAAAATGATTTAATTGTCAATGATACAAAAACCATTTGTATATCGAAGGAGAAGACGTATCGAGGGGATTTCTTAAATCAAGTCATCGTTTTCGATTCATCATCATAATCATCATTTCAGCCGAATGACGTCCACTGCTGGACACATGCCTCCTTGGGGGAGGTGTCGCCACATTGACCGGTCCCGTGCGACTCGCACCCAGCAGATCCCCGCAACCTTCACTAGGTCATCGGTCCACCTAGTGGGAGGCCTTCCAACGCAACGTCTTCCGCCTAGCGGTCGCCACTCCAGAACTTTATGGCCTTATCGGCCATCTATATAGCCATCTAATATAATTTACACTTCATCATGAGAGGGATTGGGCTATAATCCACCACGCGGGCTTAGTGCGGATTGGTAGATGTCACATGTCTTCGAATTTTTGGTTCTAGGACATGCCGGTTTCCTCACGATGTTTTCCTTCACCGTTTTTGAGAGCAGTGGTGATGAAATAAATTACACAAAGTAATGCGCCTGCCTGGGTTCGAACCCACGACTTACTGTAATTAATTTACACTTAGATAAAGAAAATTACATTGATTTTGAATGACTACTACTATAGAAAAAGTAATAAAAATGTTAGTTTTATCCTGAATTTTATGTGTGAATTTCAAGTTATTTAATTATACGGGGTGTAAAAGTGTCCCCTTCACGAAGCCGTCAAGCAAGCATTCTGCACATTAACCTAAGTGAAACTGCGCAAAAATTATTGCTGGGCAACCACTTTTTTTTTGGTAAGTGAAATCGAAAAAGAAAATCGTTTACGGGACGAACATGCACAGATATTGCACAGGACAGAGTGGTTTGGAAGGAAAACGGGGAGGCCTTTGCCCAGCAGTGGGACACTCAACCAGGCCAAAAAAAAACGTGAAATCGTGTTTTACGGTAGTGCTCATTTAAAACATTGTGCTGATACATGCATTTAATAGTAAAGGGGCCATGGAGGTATTTAAATAAAACTTCAAGACTTATATTAAAAAAAAGTGTATTTAATTTAGAACTTTAACCTTCTATTATCTCCTTAGCTATGATGAAGCGACTGTCTATCCTCCTCCTGTATAACCTCGACAACTCAGTACTGAGCATTACGATACCCCTATTTTTTTTTCGGATGGGGTATCATCAAATGACTTCTCCCGCTCTGGGCAGAGCGGAAGGGAGTGTCAGACTTGTACTGACTAAAATGTTCCTTCCTTGCCCTTTGTGTTCCAGGGCCGTGGTATCTCTAGGAGACTTTCGGGCCACTGACTGCCTGTAGCGACAGCTTAACGTGCTTTCTGAGGCAAGATGGAAACTCGGTATGTAATGATGGTCACGTATCCACAGCCTGACGTAGGCCAGAGTTACCCAAAAATCGACTCGTGTGGCTGTTATAATTAAGCAACAGGGTTCTCTCGCAGTATATAACCAAGTGTTGAAAATATCAATCTACATGATACGTATATCCGTCGTATAATTTTAAAAATATTCACAAAAATATTTTAAACCTTAAATCATCTACGTAAACGTTAATATTACGCTACTAGCACTCTGCAGTATCCATTAGAGATAAGACTGAAGCGTACCGACGTATATGATAGCCTTTTGATGGCCCAAGGCGCAAAATATAACGTTTTTAGATTCTACATGTATCGTAAAATGTGTTATGATATGTAGCATATCATATTTAACGGTTGGCAATTTCACATGAGCGAGAAAATATGTCACGTAGCTTCAGAGCTTGAGTTGGAATTTTCCAGATCTTTCCCAATAGGGGCTCGCAGAACTTTTAGGGTTCCGTACCTCAAAAGGCAAAAAAAGGAACCCTTATAAGATCCCTCTCTTGTCCGTCTGTCCGTATGTTGGCCATGTGTCACCACCGATTTTATCAGGAACCAGTGGACCTAGCAAATTGATTTTATTTCCAGATACTGAAGTTTATAGTCCTTATTAGGTGTATAAAAATCAAGGCCCTGAATCAACACGATAAAAAGATATGGGAAAATTTAGATTTTCGCGAAAACTTGAATTTACCTTAATTTTCAATTTTCTTTTTTTCGGAATTTTCCCTTTACTTGTGCTGTAAAAGTTTGCTTTTAACCAAAATTGACAATTCTAGGTCAACCAGAAATACCCTATAGGTTTTGGGTCGAAAACCTATATGGTAGTTCCCGTTGACCTAGAATCAGGAAATATGGCAAGAAGCAATGTCTTACAGCACATGTAAAGGAAAAAAATTGAAAACCGTAAATATGTACTTTATTAACAAAATACCTACAAGTTTATACGGAACCCTGGGTGTACGAGTCCAACTCGCACTTGACCGGTTTTTGTATAAGATAGTTGTACTTGAACTCCCAAGCAAGGAGAGGCCTGTAACCAGCAGTGGGTGAAGTCAGGCTGTGGATGATGATGCTTTGATGACTACTTACTTTGTTTTTAAATTGTTGATATAATTTTTTACTCTGGACGCTCTTAACGTGCACGTATTTCTACATCATTCTCACATTATATGTATAATCTCAACATGAATGATGTAAACAAGATTTTGTAACAATATTTTGATTGAAAAGAGTGTCCATGGAGTTTCTTGCCCATTCTTCTCCATACAGATCTACGCTTTGAAATGGGCAACTACAGTACTTTCACAACTTATTATGCCTTGTGGCTGCGACTGTAGCTTAGCCTAATTTGTTTTTCTGATATTCAAAAGTGCCTATAATGGTCTTATTGAAATAAATGCTTTAGAGTTTGAGTTTGAGTTTGAGTTTGATGATGATGACTTGAACTCAGACAGACATTTTTTCCATGCATAGCATAAGCCTCCTCTCTAGAAAGAATGTGCAGTGTGAATGTACACCCACCACGGGGGCCAGTGCGGGTTATTTTCGAATTTCGACGTGACAACGTCTGATAAATCGATGAACGCCGGCTGCACGCACGAAAAAGTGTCCCGTTACGCTCAATGGACGCTTGGGCCGCATCTATCTTTCATCTACTCGATTTTATGACGTTGTCACGTTAAACTATCGTCCGTAAACCAACTTTACAGACATCCAATTTTTACTTAAAAATACTGTTACATTATGAGGCGCCCCTGACGCGGGCGCTTCGCACTCTTAACCTTATAGCAGAGGAGGTATTTAATTGTACACTGAGTGAATTCACAAGGATAACATTATATGTAATCAGTTATAGATGATAAGTTGTTAGTTGCTTCACTATTGCATTGGGCTGTGCCTGTAAAAATAGTTGTAAGTAATGATAAATAAATAAAATAAATAAATGTGTTAGACATAAGTAACAGAATCATATGTCTGAGATTTTTTGAGTATAAATAAAAAATAAGTTTTTTTATTTTTTGTAAATATACAAAAAATTGTAAATATACAAAAAATTGAATTAACCGTAAATAGCCGGTTTTCTTCCTTCACGTCTTAAACCTGCCTGGACTCGAACCCTCGACCAGTGGGTCGTAAGTCAGGGCCGATAGCACTGGGCCACCCCTGCTCTCCTCTTTTTACAAGCTTGTATTTGACTTGCACTGTTCGTATGTATGTGCTGTCAATAAAAAAAAAAGTAACCAGAGTCGAAAGATATAGCTGAAATTTTGTTAGAAACTGATTGAAAATTTCGAATAAAAATGAACAATTAGTTAAATTAATTAAATTTCATTTGAAGACGCAACATTTTCTAAAAACTGGCCAGGAGCGTGTCGGTCTACGCACAATGTAAGGTTCCGTAGTTCCCCATCAAAATATGAAGACACTTCCTACTAATGATGACTTTTATTGTAATAATAAAAAATAAACTTACATAATATGCAATTGAAAAACCTGTGCACACATACATTATGTTTAAGAAAATATGTTATCCAAGTTAAACTAACTATATACATTGATAATTAAAAACTATTAAACTAAAATAGATAAACTAACAACAAACTATAAAAGGGCATCGAAAAACTCCTCCTCAACGCTGTCAGATGGTAATGTGCCCAAGAGACTGGCGGCGTTGCCACGTTGTATGGCAACACTTAGCCTCTGGCCAAAGTAAAAGCCAGCCCTTGGGTCACGGGAAGCGTCAACTAGGCGTTTCGAAATTTCCTTAAATAGGCTATGAGCACTCGGACCCCACGGCCCCAGAGTTTCAACCCCAAACGGCTCGAAAATATAGTTACCACACAGGTTTTATCCAAGTACATTTTATAAGTTGGTCGACTATTACTCGTAAACTTTTACAGCCTACTTAGCTGTGATAGTTTTCCTTTTAACTTCAGGGCTTTTTTATTTTTATTATTTATTATAAATATAGTACCTACCACTGTGATTTTTTTACACCCAAACACAACCATTTAGCTGGTAGAGGGGAGGGGGACACTTGAGTCTAACAAAAATTTGCTCTTTAAAGTTTAATATGTCACAAACGAATCCCTTTTTCGAAAAATTATATGTATGAACAAACTCGCAATATTTTTTAAAGAACTTTTAAATTATTAAATAAATTATTTAATTATTTATTAGGTTTCTATACTTCTAGATAGATTAGATAGAGATAAAGTGACAAGGATATAGAGATTAGATTAGATACTATATATTATTTTAAGTCGTTTTTTGAAGAAAGTTTTTTTTTATTCCCATGGAGATATGATAATAAGTTTGGGAGATTTATCGGAGATGATAACAGAGTGGGAGTAGTGTGTCTTTTCTCCACCAATAGGTTCATTATCGATTTGTTAAAAGACAGAGACTAAAAAAGTAAACGTTTTGATAATGCAATAAAAAAAATCCAACTCAAACAAAAATCATCACCTATAAATCTATTTCCAGTTCATAGCCGCCTTATAAGGCATTATCCCATTTTTTCCTTACGCCTCTCACATTTCCTTCCAATCCTATTTCAGCATAAGGGTGTAGAATAACAAATATATCCTTCGCATAATACGGTAAACCAGCTACTATATCATATTATATCTGCCCTTAACGTGAGACACAAAAGCACCAACAATTTGTCTCCCCAATCCTGAAGAATGACGCAGTAATATTAGTTAAGACGAACATTCGCTAGGCTACAAAAGATGTCTGGGCATTAGGCAATGTTATTAGGTATGTCGCATTAAAATTACACTACTGGAAATATATAAACTGACAATATTTTTCATTTGTCATTCAGAGTACGGCATTATGTACCATTCTGCTGAAACACAAAAAAAAATAGAGAGAATGATAAGGTTACTGTCATAATTATTTAAAATTTATATAAAATAATAAACGAACGGAGACAAAAAATTAAAGTATCTTAATTGATGCTTTAATATATTATGTAGGCCTCCCAGACGAAACTCTTCTAATAGAATAGATAAATCCTACTAATATTGTTTGACACACAGAGCTTATAAACTGGATTAACATAGGATCGAACTTTTTATCCCGGTATTACGAGCCCGTGGAAGACCGAACTCAACGCGGGCAAAGCCGCGGCCATAAGATAGTGTCTAAATAAAGATCAACTGTTGGATTTTCTTGCGGTGATCAATGGAACGTTAAAAATTCAACTGCTAGCTACAGTGTTAAAGATACAGGGTGTAAACAGACTCTTCACGAAGCCGTCAACCAAGCATTATGTACATCAAACTAAGTTACGAGTACTTTACGCAAAAATTAGTGCTGGGAAAAAACTTTTTTTTTTTTGGCTGAAAAATCACGTTTTACAGTAGGCCTCAATGTAACGCACTCAAATATTGTGCGGTTGGATGGATTGAATAGTAAGGGGGTCCTGGAGGTGTTTAAAGTAAAAATCTAACATTAAAAACATGTATTTCAAAAAGAACTTGTTAAAAAGTTGGAACTTTGACCCCCAATATCTCCGTAACTAGAAGGTTCCCAGGTATGGTCTAGAACAAAAAAATTATCGCAATGACGGGGAGAACAAGAGCCTTTCGGCTTCGTTAAGAGTCTGTTTACATCCTTTATACTACAACATCATATTTTTTTCAGCCATAAAACATCAGATCCTCACGACTGCAGGACGCAAGCCGTAATTCAATCAAGTCTTATAAAGCTTAGACTCACTAATCAAAGACAAAACCAATAGAGTAAAGCAATCTCTACTCAAAGACTACCTACTGCCATTTCTAGAACTAAACTTAAACTTCTTTTTAGTTGCTCCACCGTAAATGGCGACGAATGTAGCAGCAAAACTTAACTTTCAAACTTGTTGGAACTTGCCAGACTCGTGCATAAAGAGATCTGATGTTATTTGGCAAACCTACTTTAATATCATACTTTTTATTTTATGTCATGTGATTCTTCTTTTTGAGGAGCCCGTGGCTAAATAAAAACTGCCGCTCGGGTCAATCTTCAGGTAAACGCTTACCTAGGTTGGTCCTGGAAGGGTGGCCACCCATTACATACCAAGATTCCTCCGTGCCTCGGAAGGCACGTTAAACCGTTGGTCCCGGCTGCCATTTGTAGATCTTTGACGGTCATTACAGGTAGTCAGTGGCCCGCAAGACTGACAATCAGTCTTACCAAGAGGCATCGTATTACCTAGTACTAACTGAGTTGTTTAGGTCAGATAGGCAGTCACTCCATGTAAAATACTGGTATTCGGCTGCATCCGATTGGATCAGAGGCTGACCCAAACACGAATGGGTAAAAGGCTAGGCAGATGATGATTTCCTTCTACACTCGAATTGGTGACAACTCAAAGAAACATATGTAGAGTGGAGGCTTGTGTCCCAGCGTTGGGAATTTTATAAGCTGATTATGTAAGCAAGGCCTGCCATAAGAATAATAATGTTCCACGGTGTACATTTACTTAGTAGTCGTGTAAACGAATTTCTATTCATCAAACAGATTATTTATGTTCGAGTATTGATCAAAGATTCTCTTAGTATGAATATAATTTTGATTGTGAGTGACTGAGCACGACCACCGTTTTTAAGAGGTTATTTAACCACGCGCCCCTCTACTATTAGATATTTTTAGACTTAATAGAAATTTAGGCTTTCAGGCTACGCAAATATTCACTATCACAAATTGTATATCTAAACTAATATTATAAAGAGGAAAGATTTGATTTTTTGTTTGTTTGTTACGATTTAAGTCAAAAACTACTGGACCGATTTCAAAAACTCTTTCATTAATGGAATGCTACATTATCAACAAATAACATAAGCTTCTATACTTAATATACTTTAATATTATAAAGAGATAAAGAGATTTGATTTTTTGTTTGTTACGAATGAAGTCAAAAACTACTGCACCGATTTCAAAAATTCTTTCATGAATGGAAAGCTACATTATCAGCAAATAACATAAGCTATATTTTATCCTCGCATTCTCACGGGAACGGGAACTACGTGGGTGAAACCGCAGGGCGCTGGTAGTATTTAGTAAACAAGACAAATACCCAAATAACGTACTTATAATCAAAAAAATCCCCAAGGATAGCGTTAAATTCATAATTCGGTTTTCTTCGTAAAATTAATTTCCATGCTTAACCTCCCTGTGGCGTAGTCTGTCTCTTTCACTCACGACATCACACCTTACGAGTGACGGAGAAGAAACGATGTCTGGTGACTAGGCAGTATAAAGTTGTCAAGTCATAGGGATAATTAGTTTGTTTGATAACGGAATAAGAAGCTATTAATGTAAGGTCACGTACACATTAGTACAGTGAGCATATCAACCAGCCTGGATCATTTTCAAGGACGGTAAGACCGTCAAGCAGTACTGTCTTTATGTTAATTAGGGAAGGTTAAGTGTTGCCATACAACGTGGCCTCACCGCCAGTCTCTTGGGCACATTAATAGCTGACTGCGTTGAGGTGGAGTTATTTGATGTCCTTTTATAGTTATTTTTAACCGACTTTCTTCAAAAAGGAGGAGGTTCTCAATTCGGTTGTTTTTTTTTTTTTTTTTGTGTTTGTTAAACTATATCTCCGTTGTTTCTTAACCGATTTCAAAAAAAAAATAGTAATTTGGTATGTTTTCACGTTAATTGCTATATCACGCGACGACGCCTGAAGTCTTGCATGTTTAATTTGACACACTTACTGATTTCCGATTGAATTAAAAATTTGCACGCTTATGTATATCGCGTGATAGTACAATATATCGATGACATGGAGCTGATCTGATGATGGAGCTGGACGGCGGCCTTAGGAACTCTGTTATGAAACGACATAAACCCATCGAGTTTGGGCTCGTATGATTCGTCTTGACGAGTACTTTGTCTCTAGATGGTATCCAGGGTCTGATGATGAAGCTTGAAGGTGGCCAGAGGATCTCAATGATAAAACGACGTAACCGCATCAAGTTTGGGCTCGTTTGATTCCTCTAAATGAGTAGTTTGTCTTTAGATAGTATCCAGGGTCTGATGATGGAGCTTGAAGGTGGCCATAGGATCTCTGTGATAAAACGACGTAATCGCATCGAGTTTGGCTCGTCTGATTTCTTAATGAGTAGTTTGTCTTGTGATGGAGCTGTAAGGTCGCCTTAAGAACTCCGCTATAAAACGACAACCCCATCGGGTTTGGACTCGTTTGATTCGTCTTGACGAGTACTTCCTTAAAGTTCTGGTTACAATATACAAATTAATTCATGATTAGAATTTGTGTGGTATGCTACAAAGTCTACTACTAAATATGGTAAAATAAAAAAACTTTCTGCGAAAAAAAACCGACTTCCAAAAAAATACTTTCGGAAGTCGGTGACAAAAAATGACAATGAAACAAACAAAGTCACCGACTTCCTAAAGTAATTGTGTTTTTTTTTAAGTCTGTTTTTTTTTCGCAGAAAGTTTTTGTTTATTTAAACGTTTTATTATTCTTTATCGTGTGGTTACTGCCTAACCTGGTGTCAGAGTTTTATGGACCTCTGACTTGGCTTAACATGCCGTCAAGAAATATCTCTCAGGCATGCTGGTTTCCTCACAATGTTTTCCTGCACCGAAGCAAGCGATAATTATACAATACGCACATGAATCCGAAAAATCAGAGATGCGTACTTTGAGTTCGAACTCGAGACCTACGACTTGGCAGTCCGACGGGCACACCACTCGGCTATCAGTGGTATAATAAACGACCTACGAACTCCTCACGTCTATGGTGATCCTAACAAGTGTCATAACATACATAACATAACGTCCCGCCTGTAATCCCCGAAGGGTTAGGCAGAGGTGTACCTAATAGTACACCCACATTCGCAATATATGTTTAAGTCTCTAGGCTGCCACGGTTTATTTTAACTACTTACTTTGTTCTTAAATTGTTCATTAATCTTTTACTCTGGACGCTCTTAACGTGCACGTATTTCTACATCGTCCTCACATATATGTATAATCTCAACATGAATGATGTAACCAAGATTTTGTATCAATATTTTGATTGAAAAGAGTGTCCATGGAGTTTCTTGCCCATTCTTCTCCATAGAGATACAGTACAGTACTTTCACAAGTTATTATGCCTTGTGTCTGTGACTGTAGCTTAGCCTTCTTTGTATTTCTGACATTCAAAAGCGCCTATAATGGTCTAATTGAAATAAATGCTTTTGAGTTTTGAGTTTGAGTTTTGTCCCATGTAATAGGGGGCGAGCCTATTGCCATATGCCTAACAAGTGTCCTTTTTCATAATTTTTGTTTAAACGTTTATTTATATGTGTTCCGAGACAAGGAGGAAAACACCTTAGTTAAAATCTAGAGAAACCTTAATCCGCTCATTTGTAAGATAAAACTCTGTAAAGAATATTGCTAATCTTATAATTATATACTCAACACGCTCCTTTCCAACAAACTTTTTTCCTGTTAAAGAAAGTAATTAAGACGCTTAATTATTAACTGGAGTTCAGCAAAGTTATTCCAAAAACTCAACAACATTTTCTACTGACTTTGTAACATTTTATTAGATCATTTCTCTACTGGATACGACCAATATCAGGTCGGGAAAGCGTGACGAACTGCGCAAGTAAACCAGCACCCCGACCAGAGGTAATCGAAGAACACGTCGTGTGATTTTGATAGAACTCTTCGCCCACCTCAGGACGGAAGTCATCCATGTGGATTTCCGCACACAGGAAAAAATGACAGTCACACACACACAAGATTTTTTTGCCGAATCCTGTATGTAATGACGCCGTATTCGCTAAAGTAAGGTACGTACGACGCCACATCGAGCTATACAAAACCAGTTTATGCAAATTTCTCATTGTACGAGAAATCTGTATAAAGCTAAGCCATGTTATACTGGAAATGTATTTTAGCTTCATGTGTTGTGTCGCTGTGTGCACGGTCGCATTGCGGGCATCGGATTTTGACAGATATTATACTGATATATCTGTCGGATCCGATGTTCGGAGCCGCGTCCGCAATTTATCAGTTAGATCGATACGTTACTGGATCCAACGGACTAAAATTACAATTCCTAATTACAACTTTTCAACGTGAAATATCGAGTACAGCGCGAACCACCTCAATGATCGAGTGAACGCAAGCGCAACTGCTGAGATGAGGTCCTGGGTTCGAATCCCTGGTCGGGTAAAGGGTTATTGTGTTTTTCCATAAGGAATTTCACAGCAGCAACCACGGAGACTGGATTTATGCCCGTTTGATGGCAATACGCTCGCCCTCTATTACATGGGACTTAAACATAACCGGTGAAATGTATGTGTACTATTACGTACACCTATGCCTAACTCTTCGGGGATTACAGGTGTGATGTTATGTTATGTGTTATGTTACAACGCGACGTGTTTCGTGACGGTCGCAATGTGTCTCATCAATCTTCTTTTATCCCCGTCATTCAATAAATAGTATTATTTCTATATTTGTCATAATAATAAAAGGATAACAAAACGTGCCAGCTGGTTTTCCGATATCAATAACGATACGGTTTCCATGACAACCGATATAAGACATATTTAACCGCATGATATTTTTTTCTGTGTAAAAATATCGTAAGTGTGAGAGGTTAAACGGATTATTGTGCTTGTTAGATACGCTACCAATATGTCTTTTTTGTAACATGAAGGGAAAAATAGTGAGGTAGAACAACAAAGAAAGGCAAATAGATACAAAAAAGTAAAACTACTTTTTTCTGAGCTAAATAATGGAGTTAAAGTCATACATATTTTATATAACAACAAGAAAACCTGCGACTGTTAAGAATGCGGTAGGTATTTGAAGAAACTATCGCTCTCGCTCTGCGAGCGTGATTTCGACATTGGTGCGATAAGGACAACTACAGTAAAAAGTCATAATTCGAGGTTTGGCTCTCGACTATTTCCTCCTCCAATATTCGACCAATTTAAAAGATATTTCATAAACTGACTAAGAAGGATATACAGGGTGTAAACAGACTCTTCACGAAGCCGTCAACCAAGCATTATGTACATCAAACTAAGTAACTTTACGCAAAAATTTGTGCTGGGAAATAACTTTTTTTATTGGGCTGAAAAATCATGTTTTACGGTAGGACTCAGTGTAACACACTCAAAACATTGTGCTGAAGGATGGATTGCATAGTAAGGCGGTCCTGGAGGTGTTTAAAGTAATTTTTTTACATTAAAAACGTGTATTTAAAAAAAAACTTGTGAAAATGTTGGAACTTTGACCCCCAATATCTCCGTAACTAGAAGGTTCCCAGGTATGGTCTAAAACAAAAAAATGATCGCAATGACGGGGAGAACAAGTGCTTTTCGGCTTCGTTAAGAGTCTGTTTACACCCTTTATACTGTGTCCCTATGTTTTTCGTTTTTCATTAACAGTTGTCAAATTGGTAGGCCTCTGTTAACAATCGATCTAAATAGGCAATTTGGAGCATTTTGTAAAGGTGCTAGTGCTTATACAGAGTATGTATCGTCAAAAAGAAAAACATAGGGACATAGAAGAGGTTGATATTTATTTTAACTATAAACAATCATAGCTTTAAAGTCATAACCCAGAAACAAAACGGGCGAGAGCGTTTGTATGGAGAAAAGACCAACCGCATTTCCTTTTATGGACTACCGCCTAACGTCATTTTAAACCTGAGCAAGCAAAGTAAAATCCTCTTCATGTACAAAGGAGAAGAGATTATTGATATTGATCAATAATCTCTAGGAACAGTGAGCAGTGTATTGACACTGCTCACTGTTCCTTCACACACACACACATTCACACACATCATTCTCTTGCCCTTATCCCATGTCAGCGCAGCATCTGTATTGTTCTTCCAAACATCACGTAGTCATCATCTCTTGAGTCATTTTCTGGTCATTTCATCCTTCAAACTATCCATCTATCGTTTCTTTGGTTTTCCCTACTCTTGTAACTATCTTATAGCAAGTATTTTTAATCAGAATTGAACTTAAGGATAGTCTAAGAAAATGAGATAACATAACATAACATCACGCCTGTAATACCCAGAGGGTTAGGCAAAGGTGTACCTAGTAGTACACTGAAATTTCGCCAGTTATGTTTTAAGTCACATGTAATAGGGGGCGAGCCTAATCCGGACTCTATGGCTGCTACTGAGAAATTCCTTATAGCAAAACTGCCCGGCCTGGGAATCGAACTTAGAACTTCATGCTCAGCAGTCACGTTTCCGACCACTCGACAAACATGGCAGCCAAAAATTGATAAGCCGTTGCATATATTGACCCAGTAAGATAAAATATTGTACACACTCTATTTTTCCAACAATAAAGCCTTAGAAACACGGTGTAGCTCTCATGAAAGTGAAGGCAAGGCGTCCGAAGGTCACCCAACTCATTCCTTACTAGACTTACCGCCGCGAATGGCAAGTAGCTGGCACGTTCTATTTTTTTTTCTTTATTTTTTCGCGCCGTTCTATAAGTCTTTCTTCAAATGGATTATGCAAACTGAATTCAAATGATGGTTCTATTATAGAGTTATGTTTGTCTCCTTTTTTGTGTTCACGGCTTAACAGAGTATGAATTTTGATTGTAGTAAAGGAAACGGACTGTTCGGACGGGTGTCAAAAGCGAATAAGAATTTTACACTCGCGGGCCAAAACGCAACGGCTAACGCGCTTGAAAAGGTTGAGCAATAAATATAAACTGATTCACTTGCACTTTGAAGAGATCTAAGTTATAATGATCGACGAATAGAGAAATGAATTCTACAGACTAGACTGGAGGTTTACACATTAAATATTGAAGCACAGCGCTTTGTTTGGGTTCGTGGAACTTCAACCTCACCGTATCTCTACACGTCCGATGATAGAATGTCTAAGGCGTCCTGTATCATATACAAGCATCAAAACTGACATATGGCTATCCTATTCACCACTCAAGCATTGTGATAATGTTAAAATCCACAATGACTGTCCACTGCAACTGCACTAACAGCTGTTTAAAAGTATACCATTCAGAATTCTGTCCACATTATTCTGTCTGCGACAACTATTTTAATAGTAGGGGAGCCGTAGAAGGAATTTTGGGAGTTACTCGGGCGCGTCAGATTAATATAAGGGAGGATACATTACATATTGACAAGTATGTACCTCCAGCCAGTATGAGCCCTTAATACAGAGGGGTGCGCTCAGGGGGGACCCATCAGATTAGTAAAAAAAAATGATCATCGGATTTACACGAGCGCGTCAGATTAAGATAAGGGGGGTTAATTACTAACTAACAAGTGTCAATTTTGCTAATCTGATGATTTGAGAGTAACCTAAGGGCGAAAAAATCAATGTCAGGATTTACTCGAGCGCGGTCGTTTTTTTTTATTTTAGAGGTAATCATACCAAAATAACAAAAAATATATAATCTGACGATTTCCGCAAGCCGAGAGTTATAAACAACGTTAATTAAGATCAGAACTGTAAGTATACTTACCTTACGAAGATTCATCGAATAATATTTTTTTATATCAAATCCATAATAAATAATATTTTTAAATATACAGGGTGTCCAGTAAATAGCACGACATACTGCAGTGATAGCTTGGGTCAATACCAAAAAAAAAAAAAAAATAGCATTATTGCGCAACGTTGGTTCAGTAACTGGGTCACCTGAGGCCTCAAAATTGAACAGTCATCGAGGGGCGCAAAATGCATCAGTCGGCAGTTTTGAATTGACGAACACATGTGCGTCACCAGCTGCCGATAATGCTGAGCAAGCGCCGCCCGCCGCCGCCGTCGCCCGCAGCACAACACCAGCTGCGGAAACGTCACGCGTAGGTACGTCGACTCCTAAACGTGCCTACGCTGCTATCGTCACCAATGGCAAATCTGATGCGTCACAGCGACAAAACAGGAAAGGGGAACAGAAAAAAGGTGCTCAACCTGCCCTGACTGCGGTCCGTAGCTCCTTGCCAAGAACCTGCAGCCAAGTTGATGAGGAGGGTTTTACGAAAGTGGAAAGGAAGAAGAAGAAACCCTTCTCGTAACATGTGCGGCACCGCACTGAGTGGACCAAACATGCTGCTGCGCCCTGCTGTGCCTACGACAAAGCTGTACCTTTCGCGTCTGCATCACACCACTACAACTGAGGATGTCGTGCAGTATGTGAAAGTGAAGACCAACTGGACTCTGAGGGTTGAAAGGTTCGAATCGCGCCACAACATCAACTTTAAGTCATTCGTGGTACGAGTTCCAACCCACCATCTACAGACCTGCCTGAATGAGGACTTTTGGCCGAAAGGTGTCGTATATCGTCGTTTCCGAGGACGGTTACGCGACACCTCGCAGTGAAACACGACGCCGTCAACATTACGTGTATAGTGTCATTAGTGTCATAGTTTTATAAGGTTTTTATTATGTATTAGTTTGTTATAGTATAAGATTATTCTGTGTATTCTATTTATGGGCCTTAGATGCCTGATAATAAAATGAATATTATTATTATTATTAATACCTATCAAAACAACACAAAATATGTTTAGCAAAATCTTACGGATTTACAGTTTTACAAAATTTCCCGAAATATCGAAAAATCTCTACCTTGAAACAGATTTTTAAGTATCTCGTAGTGAAAAATTCCTTTTCTAGTATTTTTTTTACATCAAATTATTTGTGAATAGTTATTTTACTCATTGATAAGTCTTTTTTCTATCAAAAACAAGAATGTTTTCAACAAATAGTACTTTTTGTTTAAATTTACACAGAACGATTTTCTTTTCGCATAACTTTAACCTAGTGGTGAAAAAAATGTATGTGGCAGTTTCGTACAACAAACTTAAAAGATAGCCTGTTTAATGGTGATTTTGGAAAGATACAATACTAGTGCATTTTCATTAAATAAATACAAAAATATGCTATTTTAGTTCCAGAGAAGCTGATTTTCTTGAAAATGTAATTAACGTAATTTTGTCAAAACCACCAGGAGAATAAATAATAGCTGCTAATTTACGCGAATTATTATACCGTGCCGTTACCTTGAGTCAGCCGTAACCAGCTACCTTAAGCCGTGCGCAACGCATCTCTGTATACACAAATTATTGTTTAGTACTGACGATTGTTTTGTGCTTTGGACCCTGGACTTTGTTTGCCTTTTGGATTGGGATTGGATTTGGATTTTTTATTGTGATCACTACGACGACTTGGCAACCACCTGGATGTATGTGCTGTATAACATGGCCACGTTGACCAGGGAGTCTGCCTTCCATGTAGGAGTTATGCACTCTGGCAAACATTTCGTGGTGTGGATGTCTCTTATCGGGAAACCTTTCCCTGTAGAGGGTGCAAGCAGCTCTGGAAATTTGGCCAGCTTCTCCGTAAATAAGATGCATCTCAGCATACTCTCGCTGCGTGTAACTCGGAAAAACATGGTGGTTGGCCATGTAATACAGCATAAAAGTCCAGGTGGTTGCCAGGTGGTTGCCCACCACGCAAATTGTCAGATTATTATATATTTCATATCAGAGACATGCTGGGCGACGAAAAATATCAATATCTGACGCGCTTAAGTATTTCGGTGCCATTGTTTTTTTTACAATTTTGAAAATCTGTGTAGACGCTTCCCCCACCGCTAAAATTGAAATCATTATGGGACCATTTTTTCTTCCTATCATCTAATCTACCAATTCTAATGTTTCCGCGGCGTTCGAGAAACTACACATTTAGCATCATGGGCTCCTGTACTATAAATAATCCTAACTTTGCCCACGAATTGAAACACCTGAACCGGTGAAGTTGCAGAATCTAAAGTACTTATTAAGCTCGCAGAACCGTAAGCGGCACGTATAAATTAGTACCTCGTTATTGACTCGTGTATGTTCGTGTAAGTTCGTAACGTCATAATGACAAGTTAGGAACGAACTTTGGAACTCGGAAAGAACTTCTGAATTGGTAGGTGACATGAATTTGGGAATTGTTTCTGAATTCTTGATTTGAAACTCCTGTTGTCACAATACGTACGTATGTTGGCTTTTTGGTTTTAGATCCGGGATTTAGCAAAACGGTTAAAGCGGTTACAATATTTTATTGCTGTATGTTTTTAACAACTTTTACAACTTCTTTTCTGTACTCGGAATCGAACAAATCCGGCCAAGTGCTAGTTGGACTGGCACACAAAGAGTTCCGCAGCACCAAACAATATAATAATTAAAATTGAACAAAATTAAATCTCATTCATATGTCAATTTACACTCAACATTATGGATTTTTAAATAGAAATCGACGACTTATTTAAAATTTACATAGTTTTAAATACCGAGTTTAGTTATTAAAAAGTTCGCGCGGACCTAAAATAGTTGAAAAAAATACCAGTCTAATAATAACGATTTTCATTAAATAAAATTCCCAAGAATCAAGTTATTAGAAACGCAGTTAAGCCTTCCCTACCATATTGTACTCATTCTATATAAAAACCTTTCAATTTTCCAAATCAATGTTCACCTTTGTTCACAAAGGGCTGTCAAAGCAATGAACGTGAATACTGAATACTCAATCAGGACACAGAAGTTAACTATTATACAGAATACTACAGCAGGTTGGCTCCAACAACGAGCGAAAACAAACGCTTGCACAATTAAATGCAAACGAAGGCGTTCGAAAACAAATGCCACTCGTGGGTGCGGTTGTACTTCATGTACGTGAAGCGTGCCTGTAAGTCTATAACAAATGCCAGTCGGAAGTACGCTTGCACTCACTGTGCGTGAAATGTGCCTATAACAAATGCCAGTCGGAAGTACGCTTGCACTCACTGTGCGTGAAGTGTGCCTAAAAACAATTGCCAGTCGGGAGTACGCTTGCACTCCCTGTGCGTGAAGCGTGCCTATAAAAAACGCCATTCGGGAGTACACTTGCACCCGCTGTACGTGAAACGTGTCTGAAAATAAATGCCAGTTGGGAGTACGCTTGCTGAAGCGTATAAAACCTACCTTCAGAGACTATACTGAACGCGCGAGGTAAACTGCACATAAATTCGAACGATTATTAAACTGAAAATACCATTATGTAATGTAATCACAATGATTAACACCCGTAGATCTAAGTAAAGCACTCTAACTGAATATTATATGCGATTTTCAATTTTCAAGTCATCGTTCGAATTTACGGTGCGTTTGCGTTGTCGCGCGTTCTTGCTAAGACTTCTGCTGTTTCTGTACGTATGTAAGTTGGCGGTAGAAAACACAGCTATTGTGGAAGTGACGGTCGGTGATTGAGCTTGACACACAATGTAGAAATGTTGGTGTGGTAGGTACGTGGGAGAAGGTATGCATAACGCTGGTTCAGGTTTCCGATTCGAAAAATAAGATATCTACAGTGACTCCACCAGCACGCGCAGGGCCAATGTGGTGGATGACAGCCCATTCCCTCATACAGAGGGCAGATTGGGCAGAGGGCAGGTTGACCGGCAGGCAGGCAGTGGCAACATTATACGCTGATTATACTTATGCTCATTAAGCTTATTGAGATATGTGAGAGGTGAGGAAGATTATTAAAGCTTTGTACACTCCAAATAATTTGCACACCTTTGGCGAAACGTAATAATTACACTTTGTTTCTCGCTCTAGCAAATGACGGTTGTGAGCAAAAGAAAAGTTAGGAGCATGGAAAAGTGCGAATCCGTGCTGCTAGATAAGGATTAACACTTAGGGTTCAAATCATCAAAATATTAATAAGCCCACACGCCTATTAGATATGCCTACTATCTTCACAGGAGCTAACAAAAAGAATACGACCATTCTAGTTTTCCGATAACCTTTAAAAGAAAACTCATAACACGTCTTATCGCAATCTATCCAACTAGAAAAGTGTAAATACCTCCCCAGCATCGATACCGTCCCATCTCATAGCCCCAGGGAACAGAACCCGACGACTAGTCTCAAAATAAGATCACAGTTCTACCAACTTTTATCCCTGTAATCCCCTTTTACGGAAACCTGTAACCCTCAAACCACAGATGTGATGTTAAAACTAAGAACCAATTTTAAATTTTAAACTGGCACGCGGAATAAAGGCTGCTCGACATAAAACGCATACGATACGGGTTATGTTAGCGGTCGTCATGCGATATTTTGATTAATTGAGGGAAACCGAGACTAGTGGTAGCTCACTAGTAGTGGCTACAACTTATAATGTGACTCATAAGTTTGAACCCATTAAGCACTTCGTGTAATTTATTCCGTCACCGCTGCTCTCACCGTGCCTCGGAAAGCACATTAATCTCTTGGTCCCGATCGTCATTTGTAGATCTTTGACAGCCGTTTCAGGTAGTCAGTGGCCCGAAAGCAACCAGTCTTACCAAGGGGCATCGTATTACCCAGTACTAACTGGGTTGTGGACGTCAGATAGGCAGTCGCTCCATATAAAATACTAGTTTTAAGCTGCATCCGGTTCGACTGGAAGCCGACCCTAACATAGTTGGGAAAAGCCTAGGCAGATGATGACGACCGCTGCTCTCAAATCAGTGAAGAAATGATCCCGTACCCAAAAATTCGAAGAAAGGTGGTAACCACCTATCCAAACTGGAATCGCGTAGTGATTTTTTATTTCTCTCTCTCAAATAAAGGAGGCCTGATTCCCAACAGTAAGTAACGTTATTGACTGATACAGCGAAACAATAATTGTAAAATATGCTTTCTCATCACAGTTTATTTCTTCAAACAAAGTTTTATTGTAACTTGTAATATAACCCAATCAAGACGATAAGCTGTTTTATTACGAAGCCGTATTTATATCTTTGTTTTTAAAATTAATATTAGAATTTTATTTTACATGGATCATTTTCTGTTTCACATTACGAAATCTGAAACAGCTAAACTTGGTTTTATATTCAAGTTCGGAATCGCTTCGCTTCCGACTAGCATTCAATGTAGCGATTCCTTAAAACTGGGTGTTAGGTAAACTGATTTTATTTAAAATGGCTACGGATTATTTAAATTGTGGATTACGCGATGAGTCCGGTTTGGGTGGGTTATGCATTAAATTAAATTATTTTCAATTTTAGTGGTTTTGTTTCTGGGTTGCTTCAACATGGCAATTGTTTCGACTAACGAGATATTAAAAGGAGTAGGTAAGTTTTTTTTAGTTTTCCAAAATATTATTATGTCATATTGAACTACATATATTGCTTTTTACCTATACCCAGCAGTGGGACAGAATAAGCTTATCATCATCATCATCATCAGCCTATAATGTTCCCACTGCTGGGACACAGGCCTCCTCTGCATAAGTTTAATAAAAAATATGATAATGATATAATTGGGTTAAAGTTTTTATGTAAGTTTGTATGAAGGGGGAATCTTCGAAACTACGCTATATAATATATATATATATATATATATATATATAACTAGCTATAAAGGGTGAAAAAGACTTAACGAAGCCGAAAGGCACTTGTTCTCCCCGTTACTGCGTTTTTTTTTTGTTCTTGACCATACTGGGAACCTTCTTGCTATGGAGATATTGGGAGTCAAAGTTCCAACATTTTCACGAGTTTTTTTTTTTTTAAATACATATAATGTATTTTTTTTACCTAAGACACCTTCACAACCGCCGTACTATTCAATTCATCCATCAGCACAATGTTTTGAATGCGTAACATTGAGTCCTACCGTAAAACGTGATTTTTCACCCCAAAAAGAAAAGTCGTTTCCCAGCAATATTTTTTGCGTAAAGTTACTTAGTTTGATGTACATAATGCTTGGTTAACGGCTTCGTGAAGAGTCTGTTTACAGCCTGTATAATCCCTGATAATTAAACCTTTAGACCATTATTGAAACGTTCGCGTGGGATAATTTCCAACCATAGGTAACGCGAGTGAAGCCGTGGCTAAAAACTAGTAACAAATATAAATATCGATCAGGTTATTCCTGATCGATATTTATATTTGTTACTAGTTTAAAAGAACTCTTCTTTCTAAAAGAACTCTTCCAGTTCAAATTTTTAAAGATATTCTCTGAAAAAGTTTATTAATCACTATGAAGAAAAATTACAATAAAATAATTTTTCACATTTAAATAAACTCTTTATTCCATTCCATTTTTAAAATAATCTTAAGTATCGAAGCACTTAAAATTATCCCTACTTATAATTTTGATAATAATCTATTTAATATTCCAGATAGCTTTGCTCTGAGCTAATAAGAGCATTTTTTCTTACATAAAAAGATCCCACGAACCCTTAAGAGATTCTAGGTCACCTGGAACACCTAGGCACTTCAGAATTAGGTAACCTTCTAGTCAGGTCACGACGGTAGTTTGTCAACTTATTATATGGAACAACTTTCTTCATGAATCTGGTTGACTATTTCAATAGGGTATTTTACCAAAAAAATCTAATTAGTCCGTCACATAGATTTTCAAAAAATATTGGACACGTTTTTTCTTATTTCATGTAAACAAAAAATGATGGCGATACAGTGCATCGAAAACTCGTATGACGTCACTATGTCAGTACACTTTTATCGGAGAAGAGACGTCACAAGCCCCCACTCATGGTCTTTGATGCGTTTTATCTTCGTCAGTTTTTATTGGTCTAAGCTTAAGAAAAGGCTATTTGTCAAACGAACAGTTGTGTGTATGGAAAGAAGGTAAAAAAATGGTGTAATTTAAGCCCGCTAGGCGCGGAGGGGCGACGCGGCCCACGATCTGAGAAGCAGGTGGTTTTAACGCTCGCCGCCGTGGCTTAGGCTGGCCAGCAAAGCCGGCCAACAAGCAGAAGCTGCGGTAGTGAGCGTCAAAGCACCTGCGACGAGCAGCCCGCAGCGCCGGAACCGTGACAGAAACCATGTCTGCTGCAGGCTTGCTTGCATGCTGCATTCTTGCTTGCATGCTGCATGCTTGCTTGAATGCTGCATGCTTGCTTGCATGCTGCATGCTTGCTTGAATGCTGCATGCTTATTATTCGGTATTTTGAAAATAGTAATTATAAACGTTAGGAATAGAAATTTTGGAATTATAAAAAATGATACACAAATGATATTAGGAATTTTGAACCATTCAGAATTATGAAAATCGGTATCTTGAAATTCGGCTTTGTGACTATCTGAATTAAGTTTTTCGTATTTATGTAGTGTAGCCGAAATAACCTAACATAACAGCACGCCTGCATATTACAGCCTAAAATAATATAAAAAATATTAGCCCACCATTAGTATCGGGAACAAGGTTTAAGCTAACGTCGTCTTGTCGGTAGCAGTCAGTACAATACGAGTCGTATCCAGGAGTACCGCTTTCTGAATCAAGCCCTTGATTCAGCTACCTAACGAGAGACCTACCTTTTTCGGATGGGTAATCGTCAAGTGACTCCTCCCGCTCTGGGCAGAGCGGAAGGGAGTGTCAGACTTGTACTGACTAAAACCCATCCATGTTTCTTACTTGCTTTTGGTGTTCCAGGGCCACGGTATCTCTTTCGAACAGTCCCGCAGCCCTGGCAGGCATCGGCCCTTGCGGGCCCCTCCCTGTTTGCTGACATCTCTTTGAGGCGCGCGTGGAACACAAACGCGTTGTCACGCAGGTATTTATTTATTATTATATTTATTTATCAACTGTGAATTAATCCAGACTCCGTGGCTGCTGCTGAAAAATTTCTAAGTTCGTTAATTTCAACGTTAACATAAAAGAGGTTAAAACAAAAATACAATGCAGTTTTCTTGTGAAAACTCTCAGCTCTTCCAATTAATCTACAATGAACAATTTGTCTCATTCATTTAAACTACTCCACAAAGGATTAAAATAACTAAAAGTTCAGTAAAAGTCTTTTCTTTTATTTTTTTTTACTTTCTTTGTAAGGCTGCCTTCCCCTCAAAGATTTACTACAAGGAATTTTTGCAAATGTTAATACACAATAGGAGCGTATTATTTTTCTAGCTTAACTAAGCTTAGGAGACTAGAACTCTTTTTTTTTAAACTAATGTATATCTTTAACTCGAAGTTAAAAGACTGCACACATCACGCCTGTAATACCCGACGGGTTAGGCAGAGGTGATCCTAATAGTACACCCGCATTTCACCAGTTATATTTAAGTCCCATGTGATGGGGGGCGAGCCTATTGCCATCAACCGGGGCCATCAAATCCAGTAATTGTGAAATTCTAAATTAACGCAAGCGAAGCCGCGGGTTAAAGGTAGTGGTGGATGAATGTTTATTTGTAAGCAAGACTATCACCCAAGTGAACCGTTCACTCGAGTAGAGTCGAGGCTTTAGCGTTCGCGAACATCTCTGTTGGAGAGGCAACCTAATGTTCGCTCTATCTACTGCTCTACAGGGTGTAAACAGACTCTTCACGAAGCCGTTAACCAAGCATTATGTACATCAAACTAAGTAACATTACGCAAAAATTATTGCTGGAAAACTACTTTTTTTTGGGGTGAAACATTACGTTTTACGGTAGGACTCAATGTAACGCATTCAAGACATTGTGCTGATGGATGGATTGAATAGTACGGGGGTCGTGAAGGTGTCTTAAGTAAATGTACAATAAAAACATGTATTTAAAAAAAAAAAACTTGTGAAAAAGTTGAAACTTTGACCCCCAATATCTCCGTAACTAGGAGGTTCCCAGGTTTGGTCTACAACAAAAAAATGATCGCAACGACGGGGATAACAAATACCTTTCGGCTTCGTTAAGAGTCTGTTTACACCCTTTATATTGTCACAGATATATCTTCAGAAGACACTCTACATAATACTGCTCAATTTCAGCGATGTCTGGCATATTTTATAACAGTTTTAAGAGCTTTGGGCGAAGGATAAATATTGTAGAGGTGCTCTCATTTTATTGAGGTGAAGTAATTTATGTTTTAAAAGTATTTGGGTACTTTTCCAGGTACTTTTTAAGTAGGGTATGCAGTAATAGCGTGTCTGGTCTACTTTGTATTTTATATGGCGGATTCACGCGAAGTGACCGTCTGACCTTTGGAATTGGCAAAACGTTTTGGTGATAAAAAGGTACTAGTTTTATTTTAAGAATCTCGTGTTTTGTAAAAGTGGTTGAACTGAAAACCATTCTTTCCTGTCAAGGGGTATCGTATTGCTAGGGCTGCGGGACTGTTTGAAAGAGATACCGCGGCCCTGTAACACAAAGGGCAAGGAAGGAACATAGATGGGTTTTAGTCAGTACAAGTCTGACACTCCTTCCCGCTCCGCCCAGAGCGGGAAGGGTCATTTGATGATTTTCCATCCTGAAAAATAAAGGGTTATCGTATTACCCAGTACTCACTGGGTTGTGGAGGTCAGGTAAGCAGTCGCTCCATGTAATAGACTGGTATTCAGCTGCATCCGGTTAGAATGGAAGCCGATCCCAACATCATCTGCACAGCCTTTTCCTAGGTGTGTGCGCGACTGCCTATCTAACTTCCACAAACCCAGTTAGTACTAGGTAATACGATACCCCTTTAATTTTTTTCTCTTTAAACTGTTTTTTCTTCAATTTATTATTATTTTCTTTTATTGAACATATTATTTTATTGGATAAACTAACTATAACATTAATAATTATAAATTCAAGTATTATCAATTTAAATAATATTCCATAAATATAAAATCAATTTTATTTGTTTTTTTTTTTTTGTTTGGGAATCCCTGTTATAGAACAAACTGAACAACTGTCTCTATGGAAACAACATCGGCCACAGTTATTTTATTACGTCACGGTCACTGTATATTGAAAACATTTTTTTTTTTAAAAGAATGTCGGTTTTTACATCAGAGTGATGTAAAAACCGACATTCTTGTAAACAATGTATTATTCCTTCCCCATACATATGCTCGCAGATCTTGAAGATAAGATATACCGCCCGCCCTGATCATGAATACATAATCTGGATGATATACGACCTCCTGTCAAGAGGCGTACTTGTAGGAAACCCCATTCATAGATACATTTTGTAGCAGTAGTGAACGTTTAATGCATACATTTGTTTTCCTAGGAACTGAACTAAAAGAAAAAAATATACCTATAGCCATAGTACAGACTACAGACGTACACATAAAGCTACCCAAAACTGTCAAATTTTGCCAATCAACCTTGAACCTAATGCTTTAGCGATAAAGTTGTACCCCAACGTTTGAAAGTGCCATTCTCTTTTACTGGTTCGTAAAAAACTAGAAAATTCCTTACGTTTCCCCCGAAATCGTCTAGGTCAACGTGTAAGCCCAGTTTTATGTTCAACGAACATATTACTGCCAGCCAAAGCCAAGTTAATGGAATGACCGACAACTCTGGAAGCTAGCGCCCTTTACGAAGTACGGGTGGTTTTTAGGGTGTCGTAACCAACGACCAAAGGGACCCTATTTTTAAGGCTCCGCTGTTTGGCCGTCCATCTGTCTGTCTATCCGTCTGTCACACGGCTGTAACTCTTGAACTGTCATTGGTAGACTTGAATTACAGAGTGTAGTGAAGTGTGTTTTCTACAGATGCTATAAAAAAGTTAATATTTAGTTCCTCAAACAAGCAACGTGTTTTTTTCTAGGATTTTTGCTCGATATTAATAATGTAGTATTAAACAATGAGACACTTGTTATCGTGTCCTGCCTGTCCTATTAATTGCACATCACAGGAGCTGATAGATGGTACATCATCATCATCATTTCCGCCCAAAGACGTCCACTAATGAACATAGGCCTCCCCCAAGTGTCACCACATTGACCGGACGGTACTAAAAGTGCACAAACACGGCGCCAAATTTTGAGAACGCTAAGAACAAGTTGTAGTATTAAATATTGTGCAATGGTACGTACCCTTCGTATCCGAGTCCGGCTCGCACTTCGCCGATTTTTCTACTAAACCCATACCAGATGTCCTCACAATGTATACAAGTATTTTCTTCGGATTTTTGCAGAAAATCTTGACGGCTTTTGTAAAGGACTAATTTGGAGTCGTTTTTGCTGATTTGGGAAAGTTGGGGTAAAGGTCAGTTGTATTATGTTTTGCTTAAGAATTGGGTTTCCTGTTTCTTCGTCTCGGTTGGTGGAGTTTGGAGGCAGACTTGTACGAAATGTACGTAAAGTCAAAAGTCATTTATTCAGACTAAGCTGAAGATCGGCACTTTTTGAACGTCAATTACACAAGACAGACGCCCAAAACGCCCGCTCTTCGCGACTTCTTCGTCAATTAGTGCAATAAATAAAACGTGCGTATAATATGACTATTACACGAGCTACTGCATTTATAAGATTTTTACGGTTACACTACCGACCCCGTCCCGCCAACGCAATATGGCAGAAAAAATATAAAGTACGAAGGTGTTCAACTATACAACAGTCTACCGCCAGATATCAGGAACACTTCTTCTTTCAACCTATTTAAAGCCAAACTGAGGCAGTACGTCATGAGGGAGAGAACCTCTCGTCCCAGCCGCCGCGGGAGACGCCTCGGGCGTCGGGGGTCACGTGGTAGCTTCCGGCCACCGTAGACGCGGACCTGTGGACGGTGAGTAATGGGCTAGCTCGCCATCCGTCCGTCTTTTGACGGCGCGTTCGTGTTCCACGCGCGCCTCAAAGAGATGTCAGCAAATAGGGAGGGGCCCGCAAGGGCCGATGCCTGCCAGGGCTGCGGGCTGTTCGAAAGAGATACCGCGGCCCTGGAACACAAAGGGCTAGGAAGGAACATGGATGGGTTTTAGTCAGTACAAGTCTGACACTCCCTTCCGCTCTGCCCAGAGCGGGAGAAGTCATTTGATGATTTCCCATCCGTAAAAAGAAAAAAAAAGGCAGTACGTCACTAACAGCACAAACAGTTACTCACAATAATATGTCGACATCGTATCTACTTGTATTAAACTAACAAAACTGTTAACTATTGGACTACACTTTACCTTAGTTATGTATTTATTCTATAAGTGCAGAATGTATGTTCTTTTAGAATCATTAAAGAATGTTTAAACCGTACTGATTTTTGGAATAATGATTTTTGGGTAATGACCCTCCTGCTGGGCTTCGAAGAATTTAAGTAAAAATGCTAAAACGGAGTAAGTCCCACAGTCGGGACACAGAATTCCTTTGTGTGAATTAGAGAATGGGCTGCCAATAGATAAGCATAATCAACCTACAATGTTCCATTTGCTGGGACACAGGCCTCCTTTCCATGAGAGGGAATGGGCTATAATCCACCACGCGCGCCAAGTGCGGGTTGATAGATGTCACTAGTCTTAGAACTTTTGGTTCTAAGATATGCCGGTTTCCTCACGATGTTTTCCTTAACCGTTTTGAGAGCAGTGGTGATGAGAGAAATTATACAAAAAAATGCGCCTGCCTGGGTTGGAACCCACTACTTACTGCTTGTAAGTCGGGGAAGCCACCACTGGGCCGCCGCTGCTCTCATATATCTTCAAATATTTGATTCCAGGACATGCAGATTCCTCACGATATTTTCCCTCAACGTTGCTGAAAGTGGTGATGAAATAATTTAAGTAAAGTAAAGATTATACAACTCGTAAATCACATAAAAAAGCTGTTACTCTGCTAATCAAGCAGAGTTTTGTAACCATACCTTTTTAAGGTTCCGTACCCAAAGGGTAAAATGGGACCCTATTACTAAGACTCCGCTGTCCGTCCGTCTGTCTGTCCGTCTGTCTGTCCATCTGTCACCAGGCTGTATCTCATGACCAGTGATAGTTAGACAGTTAAAATTTTCACAGATGATGTATTTCTATTGCCGCTATAACAACAAATACTAAAAACCGAATAAAATAAATATTTAACGGGGGGCTCCCGTACAACAAACATGATTTTTTTGCCGTTTTGCTCGATATTAATAACGGCGATAGGTAGACGCTTGAAATATTCACAGAATATTTAGTTGTATATTCACTTTAAAAATAAATAATTAAATTAAAATAAAATGCCCCCATACAACAATAGTAATTTTTTTGCCGTTTTTGTCTAATTTTGTATAGATAATGGCACTGAAACCTTCGTGCGCGAGTCCGACTTGCACTTGGCTTGTTTTTTTCTTAGCCTATTTTTCTTAGCCTATTTTTCTTAGCCTATTTTATCCCACTCCTGGGCAAAGGCCTCCCCCATAGCCTCCCACTCTTCTCTCTGTGCGGTTTTATCCATTACTTACTACAAAATATTCTAGGCAACCTAACGCACTATTTCTCTAGCTCTAATACTCTTTATACAAATGCGAGCTACCATGAAAAGACGCTGAGATTACACGGAGAGGCTTTTTACCTCGGAGTATAAAGAGAGTAACCGTGAGTGTAACATGTTTGCAACTTTAATGACGTTCTCTCGGGGCCTTTCTAAAGACTTGAGAAATAAAGAGTGTAAAAAGACTCTTAACGAAACCGAAAGGTATGTGTTCTCTCTGTCATTGCAATTATTTTTTTGTTCTAAACCAAACATTTTTTTCACCCCAAGAAAAAGTCGGTTCCCAGCAATAATTTTTGCGTAAAGTTACTTAGTTTGATGTACATAGTGCTTGGTTAACGGCTTCGTGAAGAGTCTGTGTACACCCCGTATAAGGAGTGACATATTTGAGATTATATGACGTTTATCTGCTTGGGACTCATGGCTAAATAATAACAGCCACATGGTTGGAATGAAGGTTAAGGTACGCTTGCTGAGGTTGGACCATGGATGGACCATGGTGGCTAGTCAGAACATATCGAGACTCTTCCGTGCCTCAGAAAGCTCGTTAAGCCATTGGACCTGGCCTGATCTTTGACAGTCGTTAGTTGTAGCCCCAGTTTCCTAGTTATTGGGTTGTGAAGGTCAGGAAGAAGAGAGAGAGGAAGTTTCTCCAGATTATTTTTTTGACCATACCATTCAATCGCCAATATATTTCCCGCATAGATTAAAAGTAGAGCATGAGGTCCTGGGTTCGATTCCCAGTTCGGGTAAAGTGTTATTGGGTTTTTCCATCAGGAATTTCTCTGTAGCAGCAACGGAGCCTGGAACTGCGCCCGGTTGATGACAATAGGCTCACCCCCTATAACAAGGGACTTAAACATGACTGGCGAAATGTGGGTGTACTATTAGGTATACTTATGTTATGTTGTGCTATTAAAAGTAAAAAAAAAAAAACAAAAAGAATCAAGAAAACCTTCTAACATAACGGGAACTAAAATTCCGAACAACTAACATCTCTAGTTTAAAATTTTATTCATACTTTTCTAACTCTCGTAAGAACTTCACGATTTTGCATAACTTCATCGCATTACTTCGGCAATTTCCGGCAGCCTTCGGATCCCATCGTGTTTGTTCGCATTTACATTTCGCGTCTGATTTACATCGGAACTCATTCCTATTCGTATAGGAAGCCATTACAGTTCGTATGTTGACAATTTCCATGTTCATTATACGATACATTGCTTTGTATTAGCGTATTTATTCTTTGCTTATGTATTTGAGACATGTTTTGGCCGTTATTTTGTATTTCATGTGTGTAAGAAGAATGTTAGAAATAAAGTCTGAAAACGATGTCTATTTTTTCTTATATTATAGGAAGAAACAAAAATTACAAATTATTATAAGTCATACTATGTTAAGTACTTATTTGAAAATAAAAAAAAATATATTACTACAGACGGATTTAATACTAAAACCGAGTCTGGTAAAGTTTATGTCAAACCAAAATCATCACGTATAAGGTTTGCACCCTTAAAAAATAAACCTCCCGTTCATTAAATCCGACAAATCCTCAATTTGTGTCCAACCTGAATCGTTTGAACGGGAAGTGGGTTTGAATTCCTGACGGCATCGTTCGGTTACACCGTGACCAATCCGTACTTTCAGGTAGGCTAGAATTTCAGCCTAAAAGCCTTTGACCAGATGTATGTCCCAATTAGTTTGTTGTGTGCGTCTGACCATAAATGATTTTTGAATGTCCGCTTGGATTGATTTAGGTATCCGATTGGGCCGTATTGCAGATTAATTTTGACTACCCGTTAGTGTACGTCAAAGAAATTTAAGGCGGAAGCGCCAGGATAGCCCGCGAAATTCAAATTTTCTTACATTTTTTGCAAATTGCAGGTCAGTCAATCAATCAATCGTCTTTATTTGTAAACATAGGTTACAGCAGTACAGGATGTTAGTAATTGTGATACATAATATAGTATCTCTATGTTTTGCCATTTGGCGTACAAATATACATTTAAAAGGCATTTTTGCCAATCAAGTAAATAAATTAGTTATTTATACTAGTAGTATTATAAAAAGGTAAAAGTTTAATAAGTAATATCAATATCAATTTTAATAATTGCATTAGGTAATGTCAGGTAATGTCAATCTTTAATTAAATACGATAATGGTGCAATAATAAATAGGTATGATGTCAATAAGTTACTGCTAAGGAAAATGCTTAAAATTGATAATGTCAACAGTGCTGTGAGAGTTGTCATGCTTTTATAGACATGTTACGAGTATGCAAATATTTTATGTCAAAGAACTGTCATCAAATGTGTCAGGTTTTATGTTGATGAAAATATATTTTCATCAATTCGCGCAAGTAATACGTATGTAGTTAGATAATGTTAATCATTAAAATTATCAAAACTATACCCAATGAACTGAATGACTATTTCATTTAATAGTAAAATAAGAAAATTTGAATTTCACGGGCTACCCTTGCGCTTTCACCTTAAGATGCTATAGAAAAGTTATTAGAAGAATTAATGTCATAGAAAAAATACAATCCTGTGTTTTTACTTCTCCGATGACGTCTTAAAGTAAAATAATATTATTGTCAAGTCAGATACAATTTTACCGCAAGCAATCAGTTGGCAGTCTTCTTCTA
This sequence comes from Lycophotia porphyrea, assembly GCA_950005105.1. Classification (NCBI taxonomy): domain Eukaryota; kingdom Metazoa; phylum Arthropoda; class Insecta; order Lepidoptera; family Noctuidae; genus Lycophotia; species Lycophotia porphyrea. The sequence goes on along the minus strand of OX465396.1, from coordinate 14,687,125 downwards.
AGGGCTACAGAATGACCTGTTGGTCTAGTGGTTAGTGAACCTGACTGCTAGGACGGAGGTCGTGGGTTCGATTCCCACACAGGACAAATCTTTGTGCGATGAGTACGATTATTTGTTCTGTTTCTGGGTGTGTAATTTATCTATAATATGTGTATGTATTATTTAGAAATATATAAGTATGTTTATCAGTTGTCTGGTTGCCATAGTACAGGCTCTGCCTAGTTTGGGATCAGATGGCAGTGTGTTGGTTGTCCCAAGATATAAAAAAAAAAAAACAGGGCCCTTAGAAGAAGATTTCTATTTGTTCGCGTTCGTCGGTACTTAAATAAATATTCTGAAGTACTTAATTAAATATTTTTTATAATCACAAACAACAAAAGATCACCAACAGTTCACCTAAAAATCCATTCATCCACCTTTCATCACAATATTTCTTCATTTTGCCAAATGTGTGTCTTATATCAAACAGCACTCACTATAGCACCTACCTACCTACATACTCAAAACTAGCGTAACCGCAAGCTCCATGGGAACACAATGGATTGCAATTTGTAACATTTGCGTAACCCAACCTGCCCATGTTTGCTCAGGCAGCCACAAACACGACTCGATTCAATTCACTCGCACGCGTAAGTATCGATAAAAATTGAATACAACTCGGTCATAGCGAGCTATTTGAAAACTATGATGATGATATGTTTGGTTGAGTGTGACAACAAAATGTATCATCCTTTTCCGAACTCTGTTGAGGTCGGCTTCCAGTCTAACCGAATGCAGCTGAATACCAGTATTTTACATGCAACGACTGTCTATCTGACCTCCACAACCCAGTTAGTACTGGGTCATACGATACCCCTTGGTAAGACTGGTTGTCAGACTTACGGGCCACTCTCTACTTGTAACGACCATCAAAGATCTACAATTGACAGGCGGGCTTAACGTGCTTTCCGAGACACGAAGGAAACTCGGTATGTTATGGGCGGTGACACATCCACGGATTAACCTAGGCAAGCGCGGCTTAACCTGAAGATCGCCCTGAGTGACTTATTTTTAAGCCACAATGGTTTACAGTGCAAAAACCGCGATTATGGCGAAGTATATCTAAGTACCAGACATATTGATTTCATAGCATGGCCATCAAAAAGGCAAAGATATTAAGGTCAGGTGAAAAGGTTTGCTAATACCGCGTTCGCGATTTATTTTCCGATCAGGTAACCAAATCATCAAAATCAAAATATTTTATTACATAGGCACAGATGGGCACTTATAAAACGTCGACAAAAAGATGCACGGTTCAGGTTGGTCGTTTTCTACGGAGAAGAACCGGTAAGAAACTCCATGGTTACTCTTTTCAAATCATTTGGTATTACAATATTATCATGATACATACAAAGTTCAGTCGGTGCTACAACTTCAAACAATTTAATGTTTTTTTTTTTTTTTAATTATCATTGAACATTCTGACATTAATTTAATTTTAACACACTTTTTTGGCGTAAATGTGATTTTTCTTTTTTGTAAAAAAACATTAATTGGAAGCAAAGGTATATAATATAATATCTTGCTTATGATACTTGTCTTTTGTCTCAATCCACTCACCCTGGTACTCTAAGAGATCATTTTCCATCTCATCATTCTTTCATCAGTTCCGGTTCAGCTTCTGGTCAGCTTTAAAAAAATGGTCAAAAATTAAAAAAAATGAACTAATTTGCGTAAAAACCAAGCACTAGCAATATATCCCGGTTATATTAAAATGTAGGCCAATTCTTATCAGTTCTCCAGATCTCTTAAACCCAGCTCTGCCAAACAGATTTTCGACGGTGGAAATCCTCACGAAAACAAACGACAATCGCTGAAAATACTTTCCAATCCAATTATATGAACGAAGCTCGAAGGTCGCAAAACGTTGCATAACAATATCCATGTTTGTGCAGCTGCATCGTGTGACTCATACCAAGTTACAAAGTTTAAGCCGTTTCTGAATATTACATGGCCTTTTTTTTCGGATGTGAAATTATCAAATGACTTCTCCCGCTCTGGGCAGAGCGGAAGGGAGTGTCAGACTTGTAATGACTAAAACCCATCCATGTTCCTTCCTTGCCCTTTTTGTTCCAGGGCCGTGGGATCTCTTTTGAACAGTCCCGCAGCCCTGGCAGGAATATTACATGGCCTCGACTGATATTATATGACTCATTTCAATAAAACACCTGATTTGTTCAGATGCATTTATTACATTATAAGGTTTGCCAACAGCTCGATAATCTAGGGCTCTTTAGTCAGGTCAAGTTAACTGACCTTAAATAATCATCACCACACGGCGTTCCAAACACAAATTATTGACATTGCTCATAAGCCGCTAAGCTGAATTGGAACTGAACTAGGTCTGGTAGACAGAACTAGACTCATGTATTGAATCCAGGGTAAAAGTTATTATTACGATATCCCTTTCACGTTATGTATAAAGGGTGTAAAAAGGCTCTTAACGAAGCCGAAAGGCACTTGTTCTCCCCGTCATTGCGATCATATTTTTTGTTCTAGACCATACCTGGGAACCTTCTAGTTACGGAGATATTGGGGGACAAAGTTCCAACTATTTCACAAGTTTTTTTTAAATACATGTTTTTGATGTATTTTTTTTTTACTTAAGACACCTTCACGACCCCCGTACTATTCAATTCATTCATCAGCACAATGTTTTGAATGCGTTACATTGAGTCCTACCGTAAAACGTGATTTTTCACTCCAAAAAAAAGTAGTTTCCTAGCAATATTTTTTGCGTAAAGTTACTGAAGTTTGATGTACATAATGCTTGGTTAACGGCTTCGTGAAGAGTCCGTTTACACCCCGTATATGTATCTACTGTCCCTTTATATTGCTTACAAAGTTATCATACTTATTAGAAACAAAACAGTCGACACAGAAAGTCTAAGAGCCCGAACTAGTCCAATAGAATTAGTGATGAGATTACTTCGGTAAGATCCTTGCCTATTCTTTTTACGCAATTAGAGTTAAAACTACAGTAAAGTACGCTACAAAGCTTCTTATAATAGTAAATAGAGGAGAGCTTAATATTGAGAAAAGTAGCTTATAGTGTTCGTTCACTTTATAGTCTGTTCATAGTACTATTACCTCCGTCCTTGCTGCTATTAAATCACAACACAATGATATTTATGCTAGTAGCAATAAGGCTGTTAATAGGTTGCTATCACTGACAAATCTGTAGCGTTCATCGCTACACCAGCATTACATACTAGTTTAAATCTTAAAATCCAAATTGAACACTCCACAATTCATAAGTTACTTTCCCGTTACACAGAACTGTCAAAATACAAACAAACGTCAAATTACCATAGACATCAATCAGAAAAGACGATCATTGTCTTTGGATAAAAACTAACGTTTATTAAAATAAATATATCTACACATTTATTTAGTTGCTATATTTATATCACAAATAAAATCTATTTAAAAATTTGACATAATTAAGAAAGCAGACAGTGTCCTCTACAGTAATGTACACGTCTACTTTCGAGGATTATGTATTTTTGTTTATTTATACATAAAATACCTGAAACTATACAATAACAATTTATACATCAACTGAAGATAATTTGAACCTTTATGATCTAGCAACTAGCTGAGATTTTCAGATTATCGGTCCGTCTAGCTGGGAACCGCCCTTGTCGCTATTTTTGGACCTGAGCAAGGGATGAAATGGTCATATGTCCGAGGTCAGCCCATTTCTATTTCATCTTGCTCATGCTGAAAGCTAAGTCACTTTCCTAGATATTGCTTTTAGAAAAACATGTGCCAAAAAGTCAAACGGGCAAATTCTCGTAATTTTTAGAACGACCGCGTACTAAGCGTTAGTCACAATCTCTCCAAAAAATTGTCTTTATGTTACGTCTAATTTTGCAGCACTTACTTACCTTAGTGACCTTTATTTCTGTTACCGTAGGGTTTACGTTACGGGTAAAAATAACTGTCAAAGGAAGGTAAATTTTTGACATTGATTGTCACTGAGACGAAATTGCGACTTGATCTTGAATGTTTTTAAGTACAGTTTTAGCAAATCATCCTTTGTCAATACTATCAATCAAGTTAAAATGGTCAAAGGCTATTATGAATTGTCACTTTGTGACCATTTTAATGATGCTGGATGCGAGTCGCACGGGACCGGTCAATGTGGCGACACTTGGGGGAGGCCTATGTCCAGCAGTGGACGTCTTTCGGCTGAAATGATGATGATGATGACGACCATTTTACGAATTCTAACGTAATTCATATTATCCTATTATGATTCTGCTAAGCGGCCATTTTAGGCCCCCGGGACATTTTCATAAAACCAGCTGACCGAAGAATCGCTTCAATATGTGCTTACACAAGAAATGTAAATCTCACTAAGACCCACGAACTCGTGGAATTGGCCACAGTTTGCTTCTATGTTTCCGATGAAAACTGATTAAATTACTTGGAAAATTCATAGTCTTTTCTTGGTAAAAGTCTCTCGGAAAAGATAAAATTACAAAGTAAGGACCAAGGAAGGAAGGAAGTTAGTACCAGGAAAATTGCATTGTGTGTCAACTCATCTATACAAATAAATAAAATTGAAGTGTCTGTTTACTGAATGCATATGAAAGTAAATATGGTACTTTTAACAAAAACAATATTTTAAAATTTTTGTCTGTCTATCCGTCTGTCTGCCTTTCTGTTCCGGCTAATCTCCGAAACAGCTGGACCGATTTTTATGGGACTTCACTGGCAGATAGCTGATGTCCTAAGGAGTAACTGGGGTACTTTCATATTAAAACATGGATTCTTAACAAAATCCGATTAAAAAAAGGAAGTAATATTTTTTTAATAATGACATAATAAAATAACAAGAACAAAGGTCGCGGGCAGAGCTATCAAATATAATAATGTAATTAGAACGCATACATAAACTCACGCCTTTTTCCGTCGGGGGTAGGTAGAACTACAGAACGCTACCATCATCATGCCCTTATCCCAATTTATTTGGGGTCAGCAGAGTCTGGACCTGGACAGTATTGGGGTCTTCTTGTTTCATACTTCTCTTTTAGACATGTCAATCGTCACCTCCATTGTCAAAATTATATCCAGAAATAAACACATAAAATCATTAATTTTTTATCAGCATTATGCATAAACTTCAGCAATCGGAGCTCCTTCATGTGACCGCAAGCAATTCGGAACCGAACTTCCTTTTACTTACAGCCCACATTAAGTTTTACCTATCGTTTTCAACCGTCTCTTCGTATCTTGAAACACAAGCAAACTTCAATCAGTTTAAATTCCATTTAGCTACACGACGCTACTGCAATTGGTAGTACATTGTATTATTAACCATTAACAAGAAACTCGCGTGCCACTACCTCGAACAAAATGGCCGAAACGGAACGTTTCCTTCCTGCAGCTACACTTAAACTACAAGACGGATACGACCAGAAGGTCAGGTCAATACAATGACTTAAAATACACGCACACTTGCGACTGGCATTCCTTGAATAGGTTTTTAATTTTTGACTCTGTATGACTGACATTTTAACTTTTAACATAATGTTATTTCTTTGTTTTTTTTTTCTTTTGCGAATGTAATTATTTGGTTTTCATGTATATTTCATTTTAAATTTTAGCTTTACAAATTAGATTTTTAAGCAATCACACTAATATTTGCTGTACCCTGACAGAGTCTACAACGGTTCTTAGCTCTAAGCCTTTTGTTAACAACATGTTTTTACCTTGTGGATCGCAAATAAATGAATATGAATCGGGTCTACTTGACTCGTGGCATGCTTAAGGGCCGAACTCCAACGAAGCGGAGACGAGATGAGACTAGAGGAGATGTGTTGTGAACCACCTATAGAATTTCATTATTTACACTTCTGGTCTTGAATGGATGCGAAATCATGGGAAATCATCAAATATCTTATCCCACTCTGAGCAGAGCGGAAGGGAGTGTCAGATTTGTACTGATTAAAACCCATCCATGTTCCTTACTTGCCCTTTGTATTCCAGGGCCGCGGTATCTCTTTCGAACAGTCCCGCAGCCCACACTTCTGGTCTACACTTAGCTTTAGTGGAAACGGTTGAGCAGAGAAAAGAGATGGCTAGTAGTTGTTTAGGCCAGCGGAGATGAGAAGTGCGGCGTGTTGTTAGCGGTTTGCTTTGAGTGGCGTGCGGTGGTGAGCGGTGTGCTGTGTGCGGTAGATACACCCTAGCTTCTAAACATCTCGTCTCCTATCTGCTATCTATAAAATGATACGACAGCTTCAGTGGATACACCCCAGCTCTTACTTATGTCCTCTCCTCTCCGCTTAGCACATCTCCGCTCGCTTTGGTGGAGTGCGGGCCTTAAATACCTCCTTTCATTTTTTTGTTTGCACTGCAATCGTTGTACCAAAGAGCGTCTCACTTTAGCGTGGTCGTGGCCCAGAGGAAAGAGCACTGCACCTACGCGCCGCGTCTATGTAAATGCGCTTATTTTCCCTCGCTTGAAGTTGAAGTGGCAGTGGTCTGGCAATTTCTGGCGAAGGACCGACGGTTGATAGCGCAAACCAGTCCTGGAGACTGTGTATAGGCGAGCGCAGGGTTGGGTGCCCCCAACTAGATAGACCGATGACTTTAAAAAGATGCAGGGTTGCTAAATGTAGTTTTTGAGTTTTCCCAAAATTCTAATTTTTTTCCCCAAAATTATATGTGAATTGAAATGCGCCAACACACACAGACACAGACACAAAATTTAATACTTAGGTTTTAATTTTATGTCTCTGTGTGTAATATATCAATTTATTTAAAAAAAAAAAAACAAGCATATCATTTTACCAAAATTTCACCGAGAACAATATTTTTCCCAAAAAAAAGGGAAAAAATTCTGCAATCTACCAACGCTGAAAAGATGGCTGGGTCAGACTGGACAAGGAGATTGGGGACATGGAGCAAAGAATGCAGTTCAGTTTGGGAGAGGCCTACGGCGTCTAGGAGTGAAAGGTGATGGGCTGAGTGGATCTGAAGCTGAACTTCTGCACTATTATTCTGTGACTATACCATAACACACTCCATTCGAGTTTTTATAAGTAATGGCGGAAAATGAAAGTGTGTTTTACTTTTTTTAATTTGCCCTTGACCGCTTGTAATTTATACATGCTATAATTATGGCTTTATGACCCTTTTAACTATAATTTATAGGTGAGATGTCAACAAAACTGTATGAGAGTAGTTACTTATGTGTAATGAAACTTATAACGAGTAAAAAGGCAGCTACTGCCACACCTAATAGTATCAAAACGTATGAGGCAAATTAGTTGCATAGAAAAATCGTAAAACTCAATAATGAATAATAAAACAATGTTTTTATTTTGAACTGAACTTTGCCAAGATGGCCCGAAGACAAACTGTGGTATTATAATTTATAGAAAAGTCAAAAGTATATTAGATTGACATTAGCTACCGAAAAGTTTTGTCAAAACTATAGGAAATCGCTATATCGAAATACGTAACGCTTTCAAAGGGACACACCTACAACCTGTGGTTTAACAGTTGATTCCACAAAAACAGTTCCACACAATTATTTTACCTACATTATAAACTTTATGAAAAATAGAATAAAGGTCACTATACTTAAAATCAGAGATAAAATAACAATGAAACAAAAATTATGCGTGGCTTTGCACAACACTTTTAAGCATCTTTTCTAAGGAACTTTAACCTCAATAATCTTCAAACTTCGTATTTGTTTCCTGAACTTAATAAAAATCTATTCTGCAGTATTCTTCACCCTGAATTTTTACGAACTCCATTTTACCCTACAATGGAGGTAGAAGTTTAGTTTGTCTTGTTAGCTGTACCCCTTGCTTGAGTCATAATTTGAGTCTTAAAGTACACTTTAAACTGAAAACATTGTTGGGTTTTATTCATTCAATGACATCGATAATATTTTATTAGTAAAATGGCATATGATTATTGAGAAAGGAGCGTCTCTCCATGTATAGTCGACGTTTCACCTTGAGCCACATGCACTGTTACCTGCTCACTTGATGACACTATGCCTCAGTGAGTGGAGTCTGCGTCGCTGAATTTAGGGATAGACATATTATTTGAACTTTTGCCAGCGACACACTCAAAGAAGATCACTTTAATAAAGTGAGCATATGCAAGCAGGTTGATACATCTTGACAATTGCGAAAAAAATATGATAAATGAAAACGATGCATCATCACCTAGCTTTTGACGTGATAACGTCTTATAAATCGATGAACGCCGGCTGCACGCACGAAAAAGTGTCACGTTCCGCCTGAGCCGAGCGTGCAAGCGAGAGCGCGGAACAAGCGATAGAGAGGCTTAATCGGCCTAAGCGTTCGGCTTGTGACGCATCTAGGTATTATACAATATAATGATGATTCAGTGATAACAATTCAATTCAATTCATAAAAGTATGCAATACAGTAAGAATACCAGTATTTTACATGGAGCGAATGATGAACAATCAAATACTACACAAAGAAAGAAAATATCAGCAAGTAAAGTGAGGAGAATGGAAGAAGAAAACGTGTTGCGCCGACCCCAAATAGAATGGGACAAAGGCAGAAAGATGCTATTGTAAGAAAAGTGTTATTGAGTTGTCCCTCACAGACTTCTCAACAGCAACCACAAAGTCTGAATTGGATTTGAGTCCGGTTGATGGCAATAGGCTCGCCCCCAATTACATGGGACACAAACATAACTGGCGAGGATATACTATTAGGCATACCTCTGTCTAACCCTTCACGGATTACGGGCGTGATGTTATGCCAATTACTATACCTACAAATGGCATATATTGACGCAACAGAGTGTATCACAAACCCCTCCCCTCCTCTCTAAGCGTAACCAAGGATAAAACGTGACCGACTGGGGAAGGGCGGGATTAAACGCAACACTATCGTGTACTTGCGTCCAACCATTGTGTGCATGGTTGTGTGCCACTATTCCCACACTTATATAAAATAGAAATAGAATCAGTAGCAACACATTGTGGTGTGTTTGGATTTTATCCGCTCCGTTCAAGAGTAGTTTGATGCAAGACTTGCATCAAACGACACGCGCTTGCTTCACTTTATAATTTATTTTTCTTACTGCCTAGGGCCTAGTTGTCGCAAGCGCGCCTGCTGAGCATGTGGTCCTGAGTTCGATTCCCAGGTTAGACTAAGTGTTATTGGGTTTTATCAATAGGAATTTCTCGGTAGCAGCCACGGAGTCTGGATTTATGTCCAGTGATGGCAATAGCCTCGTTCCATTAATACTTGGGTTTTAAACTTACCTGGCGATACATGGGTGTACTATTAGGAACACCTCTGCCAAATCCTTCGGGGATTACAGCCGTGATGTTATGTTATGTTATGCTACAAACACAGACCGAATGGTCACAGACCCAGATATGTATCAATATAAATTGTCATTTTGTGACCATTTTACGAATTGTAATGTGTTTCAAATTATTATCCTATTATGATTTTGTTAAAGCGGCCATTTTAGCCCCCCAGGTGTTAATGCCCAACAACGCAGTAAACAACAGCTGTGCCCGTAAAATTAAGGTGTTACCCTGAAACAGTAATTACTAGCGGAACTTGTAGTTCAGTGTGAACTGTAGGCTAAACACTCGACTAAGTACTTGATGCGAGTTAGAATGAGTCTTTAGTGTACTGGTGAATGATTATTTTCCTATTATTTTTCTGCTAAAGCGGTCATTTTAAGCTCCCAGGTCAATGTATCGATGTAACGAGAAGCTAGTAACTAAATACTGCTGGGTACTGTAACGCCTTATAACTTTCTATGCATTGCCAACGCACAGTCCAAAATACTTATGTTCCACCTTGAGTTGATGTGTTTAGACTCAAGAAATTTTGCATTCTTTTGATTTCTTTATTAGTTTTGAGTTTTAGTTTAGGAGTTAGAGAATTCTATAATTCTATGTGACAACGTACAACCTCCAAACTAAGATTTAAAGGGTGCTTGGCGTATTCTGTTGATTCCCTAGGCGCAATTTGAATAGATTTCTTACAAGCAATAATAAAACATAAAATTTGACTTAATTATAAACACATTTAAAAAATAGGCATTAGAAAATATAGCAATTTACATTTTTGTGGGCAGGGGAATCAAATAAATTGCGCCAGGGAAATCAACAGAATACGCCGAATTTCAAGACTCACCCTAAATTGTTATTAGATTAAGAAATTGTTATACCTACTTTGATGGAAAAGAATATTATTTTTATATTTTATTTATTTATTAATAAGCAGCGACCCTTCCTAGCTTCGCTAATGAAGAAACTGAGAAGTAAAGTTAGCAAAAAAACCTTGTCCAGAAAATTAGGAACACAACAAAAAAATCACCGTATTCGATGCTCCGTCATACAGGGTGTAAACAGACTCTTCACGAAGCAGTCAACCAAGCATTATGCACATCAAACTAAGTAACTTTACGCAAAAATGTATGCTGGGAAACGACTTTTTTTTTTGGGCTGAAAAGTCACGTTTTACAGTAGTACTCAATGTAACGCACTCGAAACATTGTGCTGATGGATGGATTGAATAGTAAGAGAGTCCTGGAGGTGTTTAAAGTAAAAATCGTACATTAAAAACATGTATTTAAAAAAAAACTTGTGAAAAAGTTGGAACTTTGACCCCCAATATCTCCGTAAGTAGAAGGTACCCAGGTATGGTCTAAAACAAAAAAATGATCGCAATGACGGGGGGAACAAGTGCCTTTCGGCTTCGTTAAGAGTCTGTTTACACCCTTTATATGTGACCATTGAATTTTATTTATAAATACAAGGTGTAACATTAACATAATAAATGCAAGACCCTTCGCGTGCAGGTGTCTTGGAAACTGAAAACTATTGTTCTACGAGTTCCTGAAATTTGCAAAAAAAATTTGGGTGTGTATCAGAGTACACAGGTAAGAAGTGAAACTTCTTTACGACATATCATTTTTCTACTATTTGCAACTTCACGAAAATAGGGTAGATAAGGCTTAAGCCTTAAGAAAAACAATTTTTTCCGTATTAAATTAAAGCTATTTTATTATTATAGCCATGCATACAATTAATGAGTAATTTATGTTATCATTGTTCTTATTATAATATCATTGCTATTGTTGTATTTCATCAATAATGATACATTATATTCTTTACGTCACTATACTAAATTTTGATAAAAAAACAACATGGCGTTTAACCGAAAAACGTGACAATACGTCAAAAAAATTTCTCCCATACGTCGATAAAAAAGTTTCACTTCAAAAACTGGCAACGTGCATGTCGGGCCACGCATAATGTAGGTTTCCATAGTTGCCCTTCAAAATATGCGGACACTTCGTAAGGTCCTATTGGCCTCTGAACGATGACTTTTATTGTAATATAAAAAACAAACTTCATTTGCAGTTGAAAAACCTGTGCTTCTATACATTATGATTAGGAAAATATGTTATCCAAGTTCATTATATAAGTTGGTCGACTATTACTCGTAAACTTGTAAAGCCTACTTAGCCGTGATAGTAATTTCGTTATACATATATACTACTACCGAGAATGTTTCACAATCCCTTAATCAGAAAAATATTTTAACAAACTTGCAATATTTTTAAAAGAACTATCCAACGACATCGTGGACATGGATGTCGTTGGACGTATGGTATGAGGTACGCAAGAAAAAAACAGATCCCCCTTTACGTGTTCAAGAGATAACCTAAAAAAAATACTTTTCGAGATTTTATTTTAGCACTTTGATCGGCGTAACTAATCTATATTCATGCCAAATTACAGCTTTCTAGTACTAAGAGTCTTTGAGCTAAGCTGCGGACAGACAGACGGATGGACATGGTGAAACTATAAGGGTTCCTTTTGGACTACGGAAATCTTGAAAAAGTACAATTTCCCAAAGACATAAAACAAAAGTACCGTATGGGGTCGGACGTAAAGAATAGCACCATCTTCCCGTGGGTGTCGCAAGAGACGACTAAGGGACTCACCAGAGAATGGGCAGCAGCGTTTTCTGTGCCTTTGTAACAACTGTACTGCGAGCGCCAACCCGCCTGCCAAGCGTGGCGATTATGGTAAAACCCCCCTTTGGGGGAGGCCTATATCCAGCAGTGGACGTCTTTCGGTTGAAATGATGATAAAACAAAAGTGGTACAGTTTCATGTCTGAGTCGAGGGGTCTTTCGTTTTTCTGTGCCACCCTGTATAGATGAAGGTGAGCAATACAAAGGGTTTTTTTTATAAATTCATCGCCTAAAGCGGTCTTAACGGAGAATGTATGTTAGAATGAAGGCGTACCATTTTTGTCTATGGGAAAACGACTTTTAAAAATATAAATCATCTAAATGTTTTTTAATGCATATCGATATTTTTACAACACACAAAATAAGGATATCTTTTGACTTAGAAACTAATCAAAAACGTTTAATATAAAATTAAGTAAAACACACATTCATTAACTCAAACACACACAAGGCTACAAAAAACAATATTGCGAACTCATGTAGGCAACCTCTTATTTTTATACACACGTTAATGACTGGCTTTCATGAGTTCCCTACATAATAAACCCCACAGAAGCTGTCATTTACCCTCCAGGGATGCAGTAAATACCTGTCCAGTACGTCAATACCGCTTGAATACCGGACTTGTTGACTTGACACACAAACGTTGCATGTTAGGGAGTAATCATGTCGATTTTATGACAAGTTAAATATTTTTGTGATGGCTTCCTTTTTAGTGGAATTCTAAGTGTTCTAGTTTGCGGAAGTACTAGGATGTTGTCGTTTCCATGACATGAAATAACAGAACATCACGTCTTTAACATTTTACACGCCATTGTCACAAATACGTGACAAGCAAACGCTTGCCCTGTACGCCAAACGACAGAAATATGTGACAAAATGGTTGGTGGAATTGTGGCTTAGCGTGGAGGGCATGCGCGTCCGTTTATGCTCTGGCGTTCAAAAATTTAATCGCCGAAGGCAGAGTCGGGCAAACATACCTAGTAGTACACCAACATTTCGTCGGCTATGTTCAAGTCTCATTGAATAGGGGACGAGCCTATGCCATCAGCCAGGCAACAGAGTGTATCACAAACCCCTCCCCTCCTCTCTAAGCGTAACCAAGGATAAAACGTGACCGACTGGGGAAGGGCGGGATTAAACGCAACACTATCGTGTACTTGCGTCCAACCATTGTGTGCATGGTTGTGTGCCACTATTCCCACACTTATATAAAATAGAAATAGAATCAGTAGCAACACATTGTGGTGTGTTTGGATTTTATCCGCTCCGTTCAAGAGTAGTTTGATGCAAGACTTGCATCAAACGACACGCGCTTGCTTCACTTTATAATTTATTTTTCTTACTGCCTAGGGCCTAGTTGTCGCAAGTGCGCCTGCTGAGCATGTGGTCCTGAGTTCGATTCCCAGGTTAGACTAAGTGTTATTGGGTTTTATCAATAGGAATTTCTCGGTAGCAGCCACGGAGTCTGGATTTATGTCCAGTGATGGCAATAGCCTCGTTCCATTAATACTTGGGTTTTAAACTTACCTGGCGATACATGGGTGTACTATTAGGAACACCTCTGCCAAATCCTTCGGGGATTACAGCCGTGATGTTATGTTATGTTATGTTACAAACACAGACCGAATGGTCACAGACCCAGATATGTATCAATATAAATTGTCATTTTGTGACCATTTTACGAATTGTAATGTGTTTCAAATTATTATCCTATTATGATTTTGTTAAAGCGGCCATTTTAGCCCCCCAGGTGTTAATGCCCAACAACGCAGTAAACAACAGCTGTGCCCGTAAAATTAAGGTGTTACCCTGAAACAGTAATTACTAGCGGAACTTGTAGTTCAGTGTGAACTGTAGGCTAAACACTCGACTAAGTACTTGATGCGAGTTAGAATGAGTCTTTAGTGTACTGGTGAATGATTATTTTCCTATTATTTTTCTGCTAAAGCGGTCATTTTAAGCTCCCAGGTCCATGTATCGATGTAACGAGAAGCTAGTAACTAAATACTGCTGGGTACTGTAACGCCTTATAACTTTCTATGCATTGCCAACGCACAGTCCAAAATACTTATGTTCCACCTTGAGTTGATGTGTTTAGACTCAAGAAATTTTGCACAAGATTTCTTTATTAGTTTTGAGTTTTAGTTTAGGAGTTAGAGAATTCTATAATTCTATGTGACAACGTACAACTTCCAAACTAAGATTTAAAGGGTGCTTGGCGTATTCTGTTGATTCCCTAGGCGCAATTTGAATAGATTTCTTACAAGCAATAATGAAACATAAAATTTGACTTAATTATAAACACATTTAAAAAATAGGCATTAGAAAATATAGCAATTTACATTTTTGTGGGCAGGGGAATCAAATAAATTGCGCCAGGGAAATCAACAGAATACGCCGAATTTCAAGACTCACCCTAAATTGTTATTAGATTAAGAAATTGTTATACCTACTTTGATGGAAAAGAATATTATTTTTATATTTTATTTATTTATTAATAAGCAGCGACCCGTCCTAGCTTCGCTAATGAAGAAACTGAGAAGTAAAGTTAGTAAAAAAACCTTGTCCAGAAAATTAGGAACACAACAAAAAAATCACCGTATTCGATGCTCCGTCATATATGTGACCATTGAATTTTATTTATAAATACAAGGTGTAACATTAACATAATAAATGCAAGACCCTTCGCGTGCAGGTGTCTTGGAAACTGAAAACTATTGTTCTACGAGTTCCTGAAATTTGCAAAAAAAAATATGTGTGTGTACTAGAGTACACAGGTAAGAAGTGAAACTTCTTTACGACATATCATTTTTCTACTATTTGCAACTTCACGAAAATAGGGTAGATAAGGCTTAAGCCTTAAGAAAAACAATTTTTTCCGTATTAAATTAAAGCTATTTTATTATTATAGCCATGCATACAATTAATGAGTAATTTATTTTATCATTGTTCTTATTATAATATCATTGCTATTGTTGTATTTCATCAATAATGATACATTATATTCTTTACGTCACTATACTAAATTTTGATAAAAAAACAACATGGCGTTTAACCGAAAAACGTGACAATACGTCAAAAAAATTTCTCCCATACGTCGATAAAAAAGTTTCACTTCAAAAACTGGCAACGTGCATGTCGGGCCACGCATAATGTAGGTTTCCATAGTTGCCCTTCAAAATATGCGGACACTTCGTAAGGTCCTATTGGCCTCTGAACGATGACTTTTATTGTAATATAAAAAACAAACTTCATTTGCAGTTGAAAAACCTGTGCTTCTATACATTATGATTAGGAAAATATGTTATCCAAGTTCATTATATAAGTTGGTCGACTATTACTCGTAAACTTGTAAAGCCTACTTAGCCGTGATAGTAATTTCGTTATACATATATACTACTACCGAGAATGTTTCACAATCCCTTAATCAGAAAAATATTTTAACAAACTTGCAATATTTTTAAAAGAACTATCCAACGACATCGTGGACATGGATGTCGTTGGACGTATGGTATGAGGTACGCAAGAAAAAAACAGATCCCCCTTTACGTGTTCAAGAGATAACCTAAAAAAAATACTTTTCGAGATTTTATTTTAGCACTTTGATCGGCGTAACTAATCTATATTCATGCCAAATTACAGCTTTCTAGTACTAAGAGTCTTTGAGCTAAGCTGCGGACAGACAGACGGATGGACATGGTGAAACTATAAGGGTTCCTTTTGGACTACGGAAATCTTGAAAAAGTACAATTTCCCAAAGACATAAAACAAAAGTACCGTATGGGGTCGGACGTAAAGAATAGCACCATCTTCCCGTGGGTGTCGCAAGAGACGACTAAGGGACTCACCAGAGAATGGGCAGCAGCGTTTTCTGTGCCTTTGTAACAACTGTACTGCGAGCGCCAACCCGCCTGCCAAGCGTGGCGATTATGGTAAAACCCCCCTTTGGGGGAGGCCTATATCCAGCAGTGGACGTCTTTCGGTTGAAATGATGATAAAACAAAAGTGGTACAGTTTCATGTCTGAGTCGAGGGGTCTTTCGTTTTTCTGTGCCACCCTGTATAGATGAAGGTGAGCAATACAAAGGGTTTTTTTTATAAATTCATCGCCTAAAACGGTCTTAACGGAGAATGTATGTTAGAATGTGTACCATTTTTTTCTATGGGAAAACGACTTTTAAAAATATAAATCCTCTAAATGTTTTTTAATGCTTATCGATATTTTTACAACACACAAAATAAGGATATCTTTTGACTTAGAAACTAATCAAAAACGTTTAATATAAAATTAAGTAAAACACACATTCATTAACTCAAACACACACAAGGCTACAAAAAACAATATGGCGAACTCATGTAGGCAACCTCTTATTTTTATACACACGTTAATGACTGGCTTTCATGAGTTCCCTACATAATAAACCCCACAGAAGCAGTCATTTACCCTCCAGGGATGCAGTAAATACCTGTCCAGTACGTCAATACCGCTTGAATACCGAACTTGTTGACTTGACACACAAACGTTGCATGTTAGGGAGTAATCATGTCGATTTTATGACAAGTTAAATATTTTTGTGATGGCTTCCTTTTTAGTGGAATTCTAAGTGTTCTAGTTTGCGGAAGTACTAGGATGTTGTCGTTTCCTTGACATGAAATAATAGAACATCACGTCTTTAACATTTTACACGCCATTGTCACAAATACGTGACAAGCAAACGCTTGCCCTGTACGCGAAACGACAGAAATATGTGACAAAATGGTTGATGGAATTGTGGCTTAGCGTGGAGGGCATGCGCGTCCGTTTATGCTCTGGCGTTCAAAAGTTTAATCGCCGAAGGCAGAGTCGGGCAAACATACCTAGTAGTACACCCACATTTCGTCGGCTATGTCCAAGTCTCATTGAATAGGGGACGAGCCTATGCCATCAGCCAGGTACGAATAAAGACTCAGTGGCTGCTTCTCGGAAATTTCTGATGGAAAAACCCAATAACACTTTGCCCGCCCCGGGAATCGAATGCAAGAGCTCATGCTCAGCAGTTACGCTTGTGACCAACGGGGTAGTTACACGGAATAAGTGTGATGAAAGAATGGTGGGTTCCTTGTAAAGTTCGCTTGAAGCGTGCAAACGATACAACTTAGAAGGCGACCATAGACCGCGAGCGCACGTTTAGTCCGCTCTCGGCCCCTCGACCCCTCAAAAAATAATGTGTCCACTGGACCCCTAATTATTGTTCATTCTCGACCCTTGAGGGTCAAAAGTGGATTATATTTTCAAGCCAAGTTTTAGTTTCCTCTCGACCCTAAGTACAGTTACGATGATAAATCATCAGTCCGTTTAAGTGAAGAATCGCAGCGGCAAAGCCTAGTGTCCTTTAGTGACATTAATTTAAAAGCGACCTCACAATCTTGTTTCTAAAGTAAATTATCGGAGTTTTACCCATCAACCATTGACATTGGCCGGACTTGATGCTACTTCCATCAACTCTGTTTGAAATTGATTATCCATTATAGAATATTAGTATGGTCTAAGGATAAAAACATGGCTGAATAACAGAAGAAAATTTTCCTGGAAAGCTTGATGTTTCAAAAACCTTGAATTCGATCAAGGAATTAAAAAAAAAATCGTTTTTTTAACACCCCTGACCTTCATCCTTTGCCACTTCTATACATTTGATGCCAACTTTATTAATTCGAAAAAAGGCTGCATCAAAGCCATCTACACTAATATTATAAAGAGGTTGAGTTTGTAAGTCAGGTATTTTTTGGAAATACTTATCCGATTCCAAAAATGATTTTCAGTAATAGAAAGCTAAATTATCTATATATTTCACGACCATACCACCATGTTTTAATTTTTATTGTTTTTTTACTGTTTGTACTTTTTTATTCCATCAAAAATTTTAGTGTGGTATATGTATTTTGCCTAAAATAAAACAGATTGTTTTATTTATCACACAGTGAAAGCACGGGCAAAAACTAGTTTTCAATAATTGTTCGTCAATCAACAAGTGTGGCCAGCATTCACCATTGTGTAGACGCTGTACAATTTGTATGATCATCTCCCGATACACAATGGCCCTTTGTTGGTATCGACAGGCTGCCCACTCACTATTACTGGCATCTTTAAGTACTTTCAGTGTTTCGCTCCATTTGCTCCCTGCTTGATGATATACATCGTTAGTTCTTGAGGTAAGAAACTATGAGAAGTTTAGAATAGTGGTTGAAAATAGCGAGACGATACATTTTGGAAGAATATATTTCACTTTAAATTTTGGACAGGACTGAAGCGATATTTTTAAGAAATATTACCAGCCTGTGTTAATTGCGATAAGGTCAAAGTCATAGAGAATTCCGAATGACGGATGCACGGCACCCGAAATGGTGGCAGAAGACAGGGGAAGCCTTTACCCAGCAGTGGGTGATTACAGGCTGAAATTACAAAAATAAAAACTAAACGACTTGTTGCATTAAGCAAAAGAGTTTCCAATGCAAATGGCTTACTGAGATAGAAGTAAGTGACCTTAAAAAAACTGCAAACTTTTTATGGAAGATCGGAATAAATTATGTCCGGATGTGTTAATAGATGGAGAGGAAGAGGAAGGCCAAAAAAGATGGATGGCTTGTGTAAGGAATTATTTGAAAGAAAAAATAGTAAATTGTATATTATAGAATATAATTTTAAAAAAAATTGATAAACGATAATATACATAATGATAAAAAAATTAAACTGTGTCTGACTAGATCATTCGTAATATGAACTAGCAGAGTTTCCTGACGGCTGCACTCGCGATAACTTCAATGTACAGGTAGCGCCACTTTTTGACAAGATTCACTATTAAAAGTAACCTATTTAGTATTTCAGGCTATTCTACCTCTGTACTAAAAATCCATCCAGCAAATCCAAATCTATCCAGCAGTTTCAGCATGAAGGAGATACAAACATACACAAGCACTGTCATACAAACTTTCCCATTAATAAAATAGTTATGTAATTTATACAAACTGAAGTATCTGTTTATAAATTCAAATTAACAGCTTTTTACAGAATGTATAATGAAAGTAGAGCTTCGTGAAGAGTCTCGTTACTCGCTGCATAAGATACGTACAACAAAAAGGTTTTTTTTTGCTAGGTATTATCTTTCTGTTTGTTCTGGCTCATCTCCGAAACGGCTGGACCGATATTGACGAAACATTTGCTGGCAGATAGCTGATGTTACAAAGAGTAACTTAGGCTACTTTTATTTTAGAATAAGACTTAGGGGTTCCGTGCAAAAAAAACCCTTGAAATTGTTAAAAAAAATCCGATCCAATTAGAGAAGTAATATTATTTTTTTGATTATCTAGTAGTATACCAAGTTTTTTAATTCAAGATCCATCGATGTATTTAATATAACCTTTTATTCCGACAGCTTCCAAAATGACCGGGTTCCAAATAATTCACACGCTTATCATTTGTTCTCCTAAGTGACAAACTTTGTCGAGTGATATTGATAGTTTTGTAACAGCGATCTATCATGAAGGAAACGGTGCGAATGTTATTCCCTTATATTGAATTCTACATGCTAAACAGACAAGAGATATCTTTCAAGAAAGACAACGTATAGATAAAAACGACAGAAAGCTAAAAGAGGTCGATTTAATTTTAAAAGGCGATTATCATTCGAAGTTCAAAAAAATAATAAAATCATGAAGGCCATCATGATGAAAATTAATAATTGTTTTAAAAGATAATAATTTGAGTAGAGACTTTTTTCCTAAATTCATCTCAGAATCATCATCATCTGTCTAGCCTTTTCCCAACTATGTTGGTCGGCTATCAGTCTAACCGGATGCACCTGAACACCAGTATTTTACATGGAGTGGCTGCCTGTCTGACCTCCACAACCCAGTTACATAACATAACATCACGCCTGTAATCCCCGAAGTGTACCTAACATTGCACCCACATTTTGCCAGTTATGTTTTTAAATCCCATGTAATAGGGGGCGAGCCTATTGCCATCGACCGGGCACATACCAGTTAATACTGGGTAATACAATACCCCTTGGTAAGAATGTTTGTTAGACTTTCAAGCCTGTAACTACCTGTGATGTCTGTCTAAGATCTACAAATGACAGCCGGAACCAACAGCTTAAAGTTCTTTCTGAGGCACGGAGGAAACTCGGTATGTAATAGGTAGTCACCCGAGCGCCTGTTATTATTTAGCCACGAGCTCGCAGAATCAATTAAAGAGTAATTGTAAAAACCTATTGGAAGATAAATTATTACCATTGACTTATTGTCTATAACCGATTTCTTAATTTTTCAAAAATTGCGTTCAAATAGTGTAATCTCCATGAATAGTCATCCCACGACGCTTTCATCTGTAACTCATGAAAGATCGTTTCTCCAAGCGACTAGCGTGTGACCTTTATGACCTAGATAATAAGATTGCTGGTTACAAGATACCTTTGTAAATAACCATGTAAATATATACCTACAACATAGTCTCACTAGAAAAGGTTTGGCACAGAGTAACTATATACTTATCCTTTTCAAAATTACATTATAATTGGCTTCCATACTAAATGCGATCTTTTAGTATTTTTAGCTTATGCCCGCGGCTTCGCGTGCGTGGAATTCGATAATTTTCCCACGGAATCGTACTAACGGGTTATAAAAGGTATCCTTTTTTTTTATGATGGCATCTCGCAGTTCAGCCTATGAGGCTGGTTACTGCTTAACCGGTATAATCCTAAAAAAAAAAGCTTATATTATGTTAATCCAAATATAAACTATCTGCGTGCCAAATTTCATACATCCTCAGAAGCTTTCGCAGGTAGCGCAGATTATCTTCTTCTCTCATACTTCTCATCTCATCCTTCTGTTTATAAATCTACCCATACCCCCAACTCATCTTGGTTTCTATGATACAATGATTTTCATTAGTACAGGTACGGTATACTAAAATTCTCATTTTTACTTGGAAAACTGTTTTTTGTGAACGATTTTGTTTTTTTTCTAAAATAAAATTTATTTATTGATCCACCACGCAACACCTACTAAAAAATATGCGACAAAACTATTAACTCCTATAATTATAATTTATCAGGCTGTGTCACCACGAAATGTTTCACCGTTCGCAAAACTAAAGCTAAACAAAATATTTTAAAACGGGCCGACCCTCTTATTTGTCAGCCTACAGGGGTCGTCGCACTAAATAATAAAAGCACGTGACGGCAGCCATTGCTGTGACAAATTTGTATTGGCATAAACCTACTAAACAGGCCTACTTTGGCAATTTGGTATTTTGAAGACGGAAAACCGTGGAATGGAGAACGTAGGAACAGAATGCCAACTCTGTTTTTGTGTTTTTTTAGAGTTGTTGATCTCGTGGCTCAAGGAGCTCGTGGCTAAATAATACCAACCGCTCGGGTCGATCTTTAGGTTAAGCCGTGCTTGCCTAGGTTGGTCTGTGGATGGGTGACCACCCATTACGTACCGAGTTTCCTCCGTGCCTCGGAAAACACGTTAAGCCGTTGGTCCCGGCTGTCGTTGGTAGATCTTTGACAGTCGTTACGTAGACAGTGGCCCAAAAAAGTCTGACAACCAGTCTTACCAAGGAGTAACGTATTACCCAGTACTAACTGGGTTGTAGAGATCAGACAGGCAGTCGCTCCATGTAAAATACTGGTATTCAGCTGAATCCGCTTAGACTGAGACCGCAACATAGTTGGGAAAAGGCTAGGCAGATGATGATGATGATGATTGTGTTATTCAAAATTATACAGATCTATTTTGTTTTTTTTTTTTTTGTCGAATTTAAGCCTTTTATTTTGATATGCTATAAAATAAAATAAAAACTGTAGCCTACCTACATACGAATTTGTGCGAAAAGTATTCTTATTTTTGAATCTATTATCTTTTTAATATTTTCCTAAATTATATCAAAGACGTATCTTTGATATCATTTAGGAAAATATTGGCAAGATAGTAAAGAAAGAGTAATACAAATAATATAAACACGTTTCAGGGACATAAAGATGTATGTACCTTTGTTTGTTAAATTGACGATTCCTATACAGGCATACCTATATGTAATGTAATTGTGTAACAAGCATACAGCGCCATCTAGTGACACTTATCTAAAGCACTATGATGATCGGATCAATAACATAGAAGACAGCGACTCTTATCGACAAGTGACGCCATCTACAATCTTCGTGTGTAACAATCAGAACCAGCACCACTCCGAGAGTCGTCAGCACTACACCTACAGAGGACCACACAGCGATATTATGCACACATGTAAACCGAAACCGCTTTATAAGCAGAGCCGTCTTCAAGCAGTCGACAACCTCCCTAGGTTGAACTGCGAGATGCCCTTCACAAAAAAAAAAGAACAAATTGTCATTCACTAGCTAGAGGTTTCTGAGCGCGGTAGCCACGCAGCCCGCTCTGATCCTGAGTAAACTAGTTCCTGCTTCGATAGCCTAGCAGTCTTCAGGAACTAGACAGCTAGAGGAGGTCTGAAGGGCGATAGCCACGCAGTCCCTTTCATCCCTCCACTTAGGGTTGCCACCTGATATAAATGTTTGTAACGATTGTAACATAGTATAAGCAAGTTGCCAAATAAAATATCAAGAAGTCAATGGGGCTTTAATTTCACAACTAGCAACCCTACAATTGTTAAATTTCGTAGGCGATGAAGATAAGTCAATTTGAAATAAGCCTACTCCCATTTGCCTACGCAATGCCATTACGGAATTTTGAACATTCCTTCAAAATTTCATCAGCGACAAAGCTCACAGGCTAAAGCCCCGCAATTACGTAGTAGAGATTGACACAACGGACAGACGGGTAAATGAACACGCGGACTTCTTCATTAAGCCGCGTGAAGAACTGTTTCCTCCACAAATGTCTTGAGGAAATGTACGGAACGCTGTCAGGCACCTGTTCCTCTGTCAGCGAGGAACCGGATAGCTTTCGACTGTTTTTCTCGCTCAAGAAACGTACAAGAGTAAGAATGTACGCTCAGTAAGAGAGATACATATTTGGAGGTTTATTCATAAATGCTGTTTAAGATTAGCGTATTTCGGCGCGAATAAGCTCGTATTGGCTTTCGCGCTTATGCGTTTGTGCTTCAAAAAATTGAACGCACAGGTGGTAGTGCTGTCAGAATCTCTCGCGGCTCGCGCTTATACGTATTATAGCTTATACGTGCGTCAACGCTCATACGGCTTGCGCGTCTGGCAAAAGGCGCACGTAACCCATACACGTGCTTCAAAATACGAGCTTATTCGTGCCGAAAATACGCTAATCTAAAACCGCCATTAAAATGAAGTCTTCTTAACGTACCGATGGCAATATATAATGAGTCGATTCAGAATTGAGCTAAACGTTTGCTGTTTGGCTAGAATCCATCAATTCCTGTAGTCAGGGTAAGCTAGACACGATAAAATGAGTGATGTAGTTTGTGGAACAGCACCACATGTGCACTCTATATAAGAATCGTCTATAAATCTCCACTGGAGCAGGTTTTCCTTGCTTCGATCGACCTACGTCCGAAGATTAGAACAACGTTTTAGGGTTCCGTACCCAAAGGGTAAAAACGGTACCCTATTACTAAGACTCTGCTGTCCGTCAGTCTGGCTATCACCAGACTGTATCTCATGAACTGTGATAGCAAGACAGTGAAAGAAACGTGTTTTTTTCGGTTTATGCTTCTTGTATGGGAGCCACCTTTAATTATTAAATCATTTAAATTTTTATTTGTTGTTATAGCGGCAACAAAAATACATCATCAGTGAAAATTTCAACTGTCTAGCTATTACGGTTCATGAGATACAGCCTGGTGACAGAGACATAAACGTGTTTTTTTCGGTTTATGGTACGGAACCCTTCGTGCGCGAGTCCGACTCGCACTTGGTCCCTAAATCGATGACTGTTCACACCACCTAGCGTTCACTGTGTCAAAAAGCAACTTGTCTTTAGTTGCTAGCTCTCTTGCCTCTCGCTCATCGCCCACGATGGCACAGGTGCCGCAGTTAATGAAGATTTGTTGCTTGAAATAGAACGGAAAAATGTACGCGTGGTTTTTTCCTGATGACGCTTATGGATGGCAGGTTGCTGAGGACATTCATTCAGTAAAAACCGTCCAGAGTGGGGGTTATTTGGTTTTTGTGACGAAAAAGTCATGGATAGCATTTCACTAACATTAAATCTATACAAATAAATAAAATTGAAGTGTATGTTTGTAATTTTAAAATAACAGCTTTTTACTTAATACATAACAATATGAAAGTATATACGGTACTCATGATCAAAACCATTTTTTTTATCTGCCTGTTTGTTCTGACTAATCTCCGAAACTTACTTATTATAGAAAAAAAAAACCTTGAAGTTTTTAAAAAAATCCAATTCAAATAGGAGAGTAATATTTTTATAACCATTTCACGTTGACGAAGCTCGGATTATAAATGCATTGATGGAATTTCAAGTCTCGACTCTGTGTCGAGACTTGCTTGATAGCGCGTTGAAAATTTTAGTCAAAACTGGCATTATTATTCTTCAACCTAAAGTAGGCCCATCGAACTCTTGCCTGGAGCCTGGAGCTGGTCTTCGGTCAATTTTCTCTACTACTCCGACCACTAAATTAAATAAAACGATTCAAAACGAAGTCATTTTGGGAGTCTAACCTTTAAAATTAATTATAATCACAATTACCTAAATTAATTCAGTTACTCAATAAAATACCTCCCAATACCGATACAGTTCAAATGATATAATAATAATTCATTCCCTTGTTTCAATATTGAAAGCGAACCGATATTGGCAATTTAACTTAACTTGTCGAATTGACAGTTATTGTTATAAATAATGCTATTAATCAAACATACGATATTATGTAAACAATGTTGGGGTTGATAATGTTCCTGGGGTAGTGTTTCATAGGTTATTTGAAACCATGTAATGTGTACCTAATTGCTATGTGGCTCACTGGAGTGAATATTGTATTATATAATATTTTATACATACTACTTATTGAGGAGTTTGGCTGAGGAATACCAGCCATACAGTCGATCAAAGGTTAAGCTGCGATGGCCGAGATTGTTCCGTGGATGGGTGATCACTACACGTCCGTGGCTCGGAAAGCCCGCTAAGTTGTTGGTCCCGGCTGTAATTTATAAATATTTGACCTAGCTGTTTGTGTAATGTGAGTTAAAATGTTTGCAAACGCACCCACGATACATGAGAAATTACTAGAGAGGAGAATCGTTTTAAAAAAAAATTGTGTGTGGAGTCCCTCCGCGCGGAAGAAGTGAATCTTCTTAATGTGACACATTCACTCTCGCTCTGTCTCTTTCTGTTCCCCCTCCCCAGGAGCGTTGAACGTTTAACACAACCTGGAACCCCTTTCCTTGTTGGAAGTCTCATTAGAAGTTTCACTTCAAAAAAATGCTGCATCGACCCAAGCCGACAGCAGCATAATTGGGTGAAATATATGCTGTTACTCTTTCTGTATGTTACCTTCTCACACCTAGTCCTTTGAAACGATTATTTTGAGACAGACAGGTTGACAGAAACCCGAAAAAGACAAAGGTACAATACCATGTTTTAATTGGAGTTCACTTCAAGACGTTGCTTCTTTCTGATTGGTTGAAACAACGCGTCTTCTGATTCTCTAGCAAATGGCATAAAAAAAAAAAAAAATTTTAACACCGCCAAAACTTGAATTACTTTGTGTTAGAACTTCAACGACGATTGGCGACTTGTCACCCATCTCATCTTGGCTATTCAAAGAATAGTTCTTCTTCAAATAAATGGAAGTGAAAAATATTTCCTGAAGAAGGTACAATATCTTTGGTGGGAAATTAGCTCCGTTTCCAAGTACGGCGAACTAATTGAAACTTCAAAGCTTCATTTGGTCTTAGTTTTCACTGACTATAGTGTCGATTATGGTTCGATATTGAATAGTTTCTAGCTTTAATAATAAAAGTAGATGTAGTCTTACGCCATGTTACCTTAATAATAATACAGCTTGCCTAATTTGGGAATCAACCTCAAGGGGTATCGTATTGGACTGTGGGACTGTTCGAAAGAGATACAGCGGCCCTGGAACACAAAGGGCTAAGAAGGAACATGTATGTGTTTTAGTCAGTACAAGTCTGACACTCCCTTCCGCTCCGCCCAGAGCGGGAACTTCACCTGATGATTTTCCCATTCGAATAAAAAAGGGGTATCGTATTACCTAGTACTAATTGGGTAATGGAGGTCAGGTAGGCAGTCGCTCCATGTAAAATACTGGTATTCAGCTGCATTCGGGCAAACTGGAAACCGACCCTAACTTAGTTGGTAAAAGGCTAGGCAGATGGTAATGAGAATCGAACCTGAGACTTCACGCTAACCAATACTAGAAACAGATAATAGATTCATCTTTAACAATAATAAAAAGGAATATTCATATTTTTATTTGTTTTCCTGAGACAATATTTGAGCCAAGTTAGTTGTAAGTAATATTGGGCCAAGATAAATAGGACTTTTTGCATGTTCGATGTCATACAACATAATTATACTTGTCATACAAGTAATTAAAATTGGTTCTTAATAACCGTAAGTAAAAGAAATTTCAGCGTTCTTGCTTTGGTCAATCACACGTTATATAAACTACACTGGAGTAATGAAAACCACCCTTAATGCTTACGAAATAAGGACACTGTAAAATTGAAACTGTCATCACTGACGTTTGATATACTGCAGATACTATGATCAACTATGGTCTTACTATTGTACTAAGTGCTCACAAAACTAAATAATCAGTCCAGATCAGATCCAGGCAGTGATATAAGTAGTGTGACCGGCGGACAGCCAAGTCATAAGGTCTCAAGTTCGAACCCAAGACTCTTGTGCATATTGTATAATAGGCTAGTTGACAAGGTCAAAAATAAAATATAAAAATACGTAGAAATAAGGCCACTCATCTTAAAAACTGCCATCACCGTACAGAAATTAAATATTGGGGGACAATATAATTGTAAAATTGGATTTACTGATAATAAGTATTACATTTGATCCCAAATAAGTATGACGTCACAACGTGCTATTTCATACAAATCACGTACACATTTTGCGTTTTGACAGTTCATAAAAAAGTAACTATTTTGACTTCCTGTCACATACCCTATTATCACTTGCTTCGGTGAAGGAAAACATCGTGAGGCAACCAGCATGCCTGAGAGATGTTTCTCGACGGCATGTAAAGCCAGGTCAGAGGCCCATGGGCGACATAAAAACTCTGACACCATGTTAAGCATTGACCACACGAAAATAAAAGAAGAAGTCGAGATGTAATGGAGCAATGGCTCTTGTGATACAAGAACTCCTAGTACAAGAGCCAGGGCTACTCTGATGTCTCAGTAATCATCATCTGCCTAGCCTTTTCCCAACTATGTTGGGGTCGGCTTCCAGTCTAACCGGATGCAGCTGAATACCAGTATTTTACATGGAGCGACTGCCTATCTGACCTCCACAACCCAGTTAGTACTGGGCAATACGATACCCTTTGGTTAGACTGGTTGTCAGACTTTTTTGGGCCACTGACTACCTAACGACTGTCAAAGATCTTCAAATGACCGCCGGGACCAACGGCTTAACGTGCTTTCCGAGGCACGGAGGAAACTCAGTATGTAATGGGTGGTCACCCATCCACAGACCAACCTAGGCAAGCACGGCTGAACCTAAAGATCGACCCGAGCGGCTGTTATTATTTAGCCACGAGCTCCTCAGATGATGTCTCTGCAATCACTATAAAGATATTATTATTTATTATTTTGACCTATTTACACCTTCATAAAAAAAAAACAACTTATTTTCACACAATGACAATGTCTATGAATAAAATATACTATTAAAAAGTTAAAAATACACCTTTATTACGAGAGTAGTGTACCTGACCCGTACACGTTTCAGTTACTGGGAAAAACGATATCACTCAGCAGAAAAGAGAAGCTTCTTTTTTAGTTCATTTTTGTCTTGAAATTAAATCCTTTCTATACTTATTATTATATTAATAATATTATAAATGAGAAAGTAAGTTTGTTTGTTACCTTTTCACGCCTAAACGACTGAACCGATCATCCTGAAATTTTGCATATACGTTGTCAGGTGTACAGAAACGGACAAAGGGTACCTTTCATCTAAAAAAAAGTACTGTTCCCGAGGAAAACAACAATAACGTGCTTATGATAATAGATGGCGCCACGTGTCTTTCAGAGTACAGTCCGAATTGAGTGTCAAATTCTAAATCTAATCTAATTTCAAAAGCTAGTGTATAATAAAACAAAATTGAACATCCAGTGAAGTTAGCTGTATCTGCCATCAGTTACAGTAAAAACACCGTAGCAAAATTCCTAAACGCCGTCCTGATTGCTCATACAATATTGATGAATGAAATATTCCGGCTAATAATTCACTGGCAGTGAACTAGTTACCGCTAAATGAAAGTTCCGGGTGACTGGGCAATAATAGCACGCTCGATTTCCCCAGCGAGGGAGGCACTACTTGGGGCAATGTTAACACCTTGCTTGGCATAATTTCTCAGTTACATTTTGACAACAAGTGTTAATGAGACATGGGTCTTACGCCTATTTTGTAAAACCGTTTTGAGGTTCAATGGATAGAACATAACCTAACATTACTGCTGTAATCCCCGAAGGGTTTGACAGATGCGTAGCTATGTATAGTTCACCCAAGATGTGTAAGTCACGTGTAATAGGAGTGAGCCTATTTCCATCAGTGGGGCACAAATCCAAACTCCGGGCTGCTACCGAGAAATACCTGATCGAAGGACACTTTGGCCGACCTGTGAATCAAACCCAAGACCACATACTCAGTGCTTTACCAACAGCAAACAAATAAGTCTGTAGAATTTAGCGCTTGTTTGGTTCAGCTCTAAATCCTGGGTTGGTTGATATTTGGTTAATTAGTTATGGTTTGGTTGTTGGTTTATGACCACTGGTTGTTGGGATGTATATGGTTTAAAGTTTATACTGAAATTGGTTATAATATTATGGTAAATCTAAGCTAAATTAGCACTAAGCTGGTTTGATATGGTTTGGTTGAGTTACGCGATTGGTGTCCGAACACGCACTTAACTGGTAATACTTGCGATACATGCATTTATGGAAATGTACGAAGGCAAAATGCCGAGCTGTTCGGTTGCAAATATTGTACCGAACACAGGTATTGGATAAAAAATTATACAATTACTGTTGTATTCATTCAAATGTGAAGATCGAGGGACAGAATACTTATACCAAAAAGAATCTTCTGACATCTGGTATAGACAAAAACTTAAAACTTTTGTAATATACGTTTTATTTGCGAAGACTCTTTTTTTTTAATTCTTTCTTTATACCTAAGTCAATTTCAATACGGACATTTTACAATTTAGGTAACTTGGTTATTTAAAGCAACAACGGCCTTTTTGACAGATCAGTAAAATGTCTCGTAAAGGTTAAAGTCAGAACAAACATAAAAAAGGTCAGAGCTTCATTACCTATGTAGGGAAACTAAGGACCCTGAAGTTATTATTAAGAATTCTGATAATGCCACATGTCAGAAACCATAATATGTGTGTATTTTCAGACGTGACAGCTAGATAGTATACATACATATATATACTAACAATATTATAAAGAGGAAAGATTTGTATCGATATTTGTATTTGATTTGATTTGTATTTTTGTGTGTAACGAATAAACTTAAGAACTACTGGACCGATTTGAAAAATTCATTCAGCACGGATAGCTACATTATCAGCGAGTAACATAGGGTATTTTTTATCCCCGTACTCCCACGGGAACGGGAACTACGAGGGTGAAACCGCGTGACGTCCGCTAGTTTATCTTCAATTGAATATTGAATCAGAAAGCTCAGAAAAAAATGGAAATACACCAAAAACTTTGGAGCTCTAAAATAATCACAATAAATCATTAAAAACTCTGATTATTATTATATGACTTCTATTATAAACGCTAATGTTTGTGAGGACAATGGAAAAATATCCATTCTCTAACCTCACTCAAAAATCTACTGAACGCATTTTGATGACTGACTTTTACAGCAACTTATGGCTTATACATCAGAAGAACATATACTAAGGCCATTTATAAAGAAAAAGCTTTTTTTTAGAGTGGTCGCAAGCGCGACTGCTGAGCATGAGGTCCTGGGTTCGATTCCCAGGTCGGGCAAAATGTTATTATATTTTCCATCAGGAATTTCTCAGTAGCAGCCATGGAGTCTGGATTTGTGCCCGGTTGATGGCAATAGGCTCGCCCCCTATTACATGGGACCTAAAACATAACTGGTGAAATGTGGGAGTACTATTAGGTACACCTCTGCCCAATCCTTCGGGGATTACAGTCGTGACGTTATGTTATGTTATAAACATATTGTGTAAAACATGATTACACACGGGCGAACCCACAGGCTGGTAGATAACACATTACAACCTGGCTGCATATGTGCGCTGTTTTTGCAACAGATTTTGACCAGGTTCTCTTAAATTTAGTATGATAATCTATTCTGGGAAGATTTTCTGTATCATTCATCTATCTATCTATTTAATCTATCTAATACTTTAAACGAGCAATTCTTGTATATATGTATGTATATATATATATAGTTGGGGGTGCCAGTGAAGGGCGACCGTCACAAGTCAATGACGAAATTATTATTCGAGAAATCGAGGAAGATTCGTCGGTCTCAATTCGCGTCATAGCGCAACGCACAGGTATTCCAAGATCGACGGTACATCGAGTTCTAAAAAGGCACCGGTTGCACCCATATCACGTGCAACGTGTTCAAACGCTGACGTCACGTGATTACCCGCAAAGAGTAGCATTTTGCCAAAGGATGCTTAGAATGATACGGGTGGACCCACAGTTTTTTAATAAAATTTTATGGAGTGACGAGTCTTCATGCCGGCGAGATGGATATCTCAATTTGCATAATTTGCACAGTTGGCAGCTGGTAAACCCACATTTGATGCGAGAGGACAGGAGCCAACATCAATTTAAAATAAATTTATGGGCAGGAATAATAAATGGGCAAATAATAGGACCCTTTGAACTACCAGCAACTCTAAACGCCGAATACTATCTGCATTTTTTAAGGAATGAGTTGCCAACGTTATTAGAAAATATTCCAGAAGACGTGCGGCAAGCAATGTGGTTACAAAATGATGGATGCCCCGCTCACTATGCGACGGCAGTAAGGGCGCAACTCAATGAAACTTACCCTGACAGATGGATCGGCCGATTAGGACCAATTTTGTGGCCTCCGCGATCTCCGGATTTAAATCCCTTAGATTTTTTTTATTGGGGATGTTTAAAAGACAAAGTTTACAAACAACGAATAACGTCGGAAGAAGAATTACGTCAGCGCATCCAATCTGCTGTATCAGAAATAAACAACAGCCATTTTGTCCGTCGGATAAGAGCTTCCTTTATTAGGAGGTGCAGACTTTGCATTCTCGTAGGGGGACGTCAGTTTGAACATTTACTGTAAAAACAAAATAAACGATTTATTTGTATTTTTTTTTTTAATTTAACCTCCTAAGTTTTTTCATACGCTGAGATACCTAAACATTTTTAAGAAAATAGTTGAATTGTGCACACTTTTTCAATTTTATTTTATTTCGTAATTTTGCACCTCTGTCAGATTCATAGCAATATCTTTGTAACGACAAAGACTAGGCGTAAGTTTTATACCAATCTGCAAACCTTAGTAATTGTACAAGTTTTTAAAATAATGGTACACTTCGGTGTCATACAATTTTTTTACAGGAGAATTTTTCCAATTCTGGTCTTTTCATCTTAAAAACAAAACTTTTCAATTCTAGATTTTTTTTCTAAGGCAAATAAAATGTTATTTAAAAAAATGGTATCTTATAACACTAGTAAACTATTCAGAAATGTATGACAAAAATCACACCTAAATATGATACCATTTGCAGCAACAGCATTAAAAACACTGAATGCTGGTACAGAAAATAGTAAAAATCGAAAAAAAAAATTATCTTGGTTACCTTATGGGTTTTTTTTTTACTGTTCAAATTAGTTGTTGGAAATGAGGTAAGCTACCTACCCGTTACGTTTGATCCATTATTTACGGGACACCCTGTATATATATAAACCACCGAAACCACCTGCATACTACATGAAAATCGTTGGAGCCGTTTCCGATTCAGGTTATATATATATATCTGGTATTTTACCTGGTGGGATTTTTCGGAACTATTCGTCCGAGTTTTTTTTTTTGGAATTACTCTACTGAGGAGTAAAGGAGGTAACAGCAAACTTAATTTAGTCCTCCATCGGTTAAATAACTAATGGTGGACCTCTTTTAACTATTTTTTTTTTTACTTCCGCGTGGTGGAGGGACACGTCAGAGCGTCGGCGCCCTACCACTTGACACTTTCACTAGTCCACTTTTAGTGGGTTGGACTGCACTGTACTGGTCGCTACTGAAATCTCGTCGTAAACTAGTTTTAGTTCGTAAGCGGCGTCTTTTATAAGGAACTATTTTAGTGTTCCAGAACTCTTTGCCTCACTTTACGATTATATTTGTTGTAGCCACAATTCGTCTGACCTGCCAGGTATAGCTGGCCAAGACATATAAAACCTCACAATCCAAGAGTGCGTTATGAATTTTAAAATTAACATTTAGTATTCTATTAGTCAGTATACAAACGTAATACAATATAAAAACTAGGTTTAAACTAGCCAAAACATTTTAAATCATTTTTTAGTAATAACTTCTAATACAACCTTCATTCAACAGGCCTTTATAGAAAAAGTACACAAAATAATAAGTAAGCTTGACAGCTTGACGTTGCTTGTCATTAGTGAAAAATATTATTAAAAGTTAGATATATATATATATATATATATATAACCTGAATCGGAAACGGCTCCAACGATTTTCATGTAGTATGCAGGTGGTTTCGGGGGCCATAAAACGAATGTTTAGAAAACTTTAAAAAGAAAATCCGAGCAAAGCTCGGTCATCCAGGTACTTAATGAACTCGCACAGAATAAAGAAATCTAAATGTTACATTCAGTCGCAAATACCATGTGACCAGGAGCTCACTACTCTACTACTAAATAAACATAATAAAGGGTGTAAACAGACTCTTAACGAAGCCGAAAGGCACTTGTTCTCCCCGTTATTGCGATCATTTTTTTGTTCTAGACCATAGCTGGGAACCTTCTAGTTACGGAGATATTGGGGGTCAAAGTTCCGACTTTTTCACAAGTTTTTTTTTTTAATTCATGTTTTTAAAGTAGGATTTTTACTTTAAACACCTTCAGGACTCTCTTACTATTAAATCCATCCATCAGCACAATGTTTTGAGTGCGGTAAATTGAGACCTACCGTAAAACGTGATTTTTCAGCCCAAAAAAAAAAGTTGTTTCCCAGCACTAATTTTTGCGTAAAGTTACTTAGTTTGATGTACATAATGCTTGGTTAACGGCTTCGTGAAGAGTCTGTTTACACCCTGTATTATGTTATGATCTATCATCAGTAAGTGTCACAAATTTTCCGTTCAGTCGCAGTCACCCCTTTTGCGTCGCAACGCGATTTTATCGATAGCCGTATTGACGCATTGAGTGTCATTTGAAAATTACCTTTCGTCATTAAATTCATTAGCCGTATTTTCGGATTTATTCACGTGCAGTTTATCGGATTGGTAAGGGAACCCAGAGAGTTTTTCAGGATGCATATTCAGCAAGAACACTTGAGTAGGAAGGACGCGATAAGTGGACGCTAAAAGTATTTGAAAAGTTAGAGATAGAAGACCTTCGGGCAGGGGCCTACTATAAGTTTTCAAAAAGGATCAAACTAGCAAAGGACCAAAACTGTTCATTGATGCTCATTTTCATCTCATCGTACAGGGCCTGAACCAAAACGACATACACAAGTAAAACTTCTCGAATCATTTTTTTTTTCTTTTAATAAATGTGACTTTGTTTTTTTTTATCATTCATGTAGGCCATTGTCCTACTACTTAGAAATTATGACTGATACTTTGTAACAACGCGCGACTGAAGTGCGACAGCATCAAGATAGAAGCGATACAGAATTGTGGTTATGTAGGCGAAGGCCACACAGCCAACAACGCTAGAATCGCGACTGTATCGCGGCCGTTTTCGGGTAGCATCGACGGTGGGCGAGGGGTCTTAGTACACTTTTAAAATTTCCAGATAAATATTCAAAACAAAATGTTGTAGTTTTGACAAAAACTATGCCCGACTCCGATATATTTTTTTTGTATTTTCTGGCTTCATACCGTTGCGAGTTACGCTTCATATATAAATTAATATATCGCCACGGTCAGCAATGTATAAGGGTCGTCCTCGACTGAACTCCGATACAAGAATATAATCAAGTAACTATCGACCGATAACCCTAATTGGATGTATGCGGCTTCACTGGAACCATTTACCCCTGTTTCGCGAAATGCTTTTCAAAACCTACGGAACTTGTCAATATCATGCTGTGGGCGACTGTGAGCTTAACACGAACGCGCAGATTAAACGTTACGTACATGAGAATGATTTTAGTGCCCAGTTTACACTTACTTGTATACAACTGGCCTAAAAACAAACTACTGACCAACTGATAAATAAAAAGTTTATTTCAATTTTCATTTAAAAAATCGTTCGGATCAACATTATGTTTCGTTTATGTCACGCGTTCGTGCTATAGTCTGTGTTATCTCAAAAAACAACCTTAAAATATATATATATATATATATATGTGTGTGTACCAGAGTACACAGGTAAGAAGTGAAACTTCTTTACGACATATCATTTTTCTACTATTTGCAACTTCACGAAAATGGGGTAGATAAGAAAAACATTTTTTTCCGTATTAAATTAAAGCTATTATTATTTATTATTATAGACATGCATACAATTAATGAGTAATTTATTTTATCATTGTTCTTATTATAATATCATTGCTATTGTTGTATTTCATCAATACACATACATTATATTACATATACATTATATTCTTTACGTCAAAAAAGCAACATGACACGTAACCGAAAAACGTGACGATACGTCAAAAAAATAACTCCCATACGTCGATAAAGAAGTTTCACTTCAAAAAAAGACTAAAAATCATTTTTAAAATCGGTTCACAAAGTAAGGAGTTATGAGGTAACAAACATTAAAAAAATATAACCGAGTTGAGAACATTTTGTTTGGCAGAAATCTCCTTGATTTATTATGCGCTCATTGTATAAAGAGCGCATCAATCTAATATTGATTTTTTTGATCGAAGGTTCAGTTTTTATTTCGGTTGAAAATCCTGTTTCAGTTGGATACTTGTTTTTTTCTGAAATATGATGTCGATTTTTTATAAGTAAGTAAAATTATTTCTTCAAAAGGAATAGATCAGAAAACCTTTCACTTTCCAAGGCTCTATTTATTGAAACGTATATTTCCTGTATCAATATAGACTAACATGAAAATATTTGCAATTTAATTACTCAAGTCTGTTAGTTTTCTCTGAGAATCGTAATGTGAAGAGACGTTTAAAAACAACGACCTTGTTTATTCAGCTCTTGAAGCAAAACTAAGAGCGGGGCTCATTTTATGCATTCGTAATATTCAAAGCCTGGGGGCCTAAAATGGCCGGTTTAGCAGAATCATAATATGAATTACGTTCCAATTCATAAAATGGTCACAAAATGACAATTCATAATATTAATGCGTCTGTGCCCATTTTAGAAATTCAGGCGATTCATATTATGATTCAGCTAAAGCGGCCACTTTAGGCCCCCAGGGCTCTGTTGCTCCGGAGTAAAGTTTCCAATACCAATAAATCTTGTTAGACTGCGAGAAAACTGCTGTCTTTTTTTCAAAGAAAATATTAAAAAAAAGCTTCTATAATAACACTGGTGTTTAATCATCATGTAGTGAATATAATACTTCAATCTATTCGTCTTGTATTCCACACTTGCTTCAAACGTAAGCAATAAAATTACCCAAATCTTAATATCTAACAACAGGAAAATAAAAAAAACACAGGGTGTGGTCGGGAAATGGCATTGATACGTCAAGAAATCACAACCTGTAGAGCCTCCCTGACACAACCTGTTACACTCCGACCACCAACACCTTTTATATAAACAGATATACAGTTATATATAAAGCCGTACGTACCCTTCGCATCACCCGCAGTGAAAACGATGATGTTTTCATGTTTATGGTTTTGCCGACACTAAACAAATCGAAATAGCAAAAACGTATCAACTAGTGCAAGTCACTACACCGACTTTAAACACTTGCAATTTTCAAGGCTAATGCAAAAATAAGTAAATTTTAAATCTATAAATATATATCTGTAATTACAGATCGTTTATTTCTGTATATTATAATAAAAAATATTATAGCTAGTATTTATGAATGTGTGTATATTTTTCTCGACGACCCGAGCGGCTACGGAGCGGGCGACGCGGCGGACGGTATATTCGCGACTGATTACATGCCCCGTGGTAGAAAGAGGGTGAAAAGGACACACTGATAACCTAAAACCTTAGTGACGTAAACGTGAAAACCACTGTTGCAAAACCCACTTTAAAACTAGAAGAATATGGTTGAGATTCTATTGCAAATAAAGTTAAACTTTTGAAGGATCCGTATTTCCATCTTGCTCGCACATTCATCTGGTTGAACGGAACACAGATACAGGATGAATTGAATTTATACCTCCACCACGTAGTTCTTCACTTCGATTTATTTAACGCTTTTTGTTATGCTGTTCGATACAATGCCGTTTTAGGAACAACGTATTTAAGCGCCGTTGAACAAAACCGGCGATGTGTGATAAATTATTTGAATAGACTTTGTGATAGAATGTTTAGATGAGATCTTAATTTATTTCGTCTTATCTTACATGATTGTTCTTTCGGAAGCCTAGATTATTTGTAGCTGAAGACGTTTAAATATTATTAAAGTGATCACGAATTCTTGGCCCTCCACATTAGTTTAGATTCATTGAGCGTCTCAAAATCTTTATCTTGGTAACCATGGATACAAGGAATTGAAAGTGGGCGTTAGAAATGTGGAAATCTAATAAGTAGTGACGTGATGGCTCTTGAGATTTGTCTATCTCTATTTAAGTAAAAGGAATTTCGATGTTTTCGCACGAAAACAGTTGACTTATTTATTTTAAGGCTTTTCGAGCTAACATTTTACATCATTTTCATCCAAGTTCTAATTTAATTTTAAATTCAAAATTTTCTCATTTCAAAATAGTTTTCATTTTTATACATGATGACTACATTTATCAAATTAGTTTTTATTTTCATTTAAATACTTTTTAGTCTAACACTCTTCCCTTTTATTTTTCACTAGATTCCAAAGGAATATTGGCACATATCAAAAGTTTATATTTTTTTACGTGAGGACACGACACATGTACATAATTATGTACATACATTTATTACCTGTGCACAACTTTGTTAATTTGTAATAAGAGAACCTATTCGGACATCCAGGCACAGAAGTTGAGCAAGAAGTAATTAGAAGTAATGACATAACAAAGTTCCTGTAACTCAGTATTATTGTACTAGCAGTATTTTTCTGAGCACCTCACGTTTATAGCATTCTGAATAGTTTTATTTTATATTCTGGTAGTTTTTGTCCGTCCGGAAAATATCCAAAAGGTAATATGTTACTGTAGGATATTATACGTACCGGAAAAAAAAACATTTGCATAAAGTCATGGTATAACCGCGTGCCGAATTACATCGAAATCCGTTCAGGCTTTGGCATGAAATGGAAAGAGACAGACAGAGTTTTACATTCATAATGTCAGTACAGATTACTAAGGATGTCTTTTGCTACTTGTCCACAGGTAATTTTTAGTATTTCGATGGTATGTTTCTCAAGACAAACGCTTTTAAAACACACAATTATAAAAATAAAATGATACTAAGTAGTTATGAAGAAGCTTCCTATACTATTCATGTATTATCAGATAATTTTTATTCCATCAACGCGTAGTATCGTGCATTAGTATCTTCAGCGTTGTTGCGTTATATTCTTAGTTGATTTTTTACTGATTATTTATTTGTTTTAAAGGTTTTATTTTATTTTTTAATGCGATGTAATTTGAACTTCGTTTTTTTTTTCTTATTAAATCTTAGGTAGAAATTGACCTATATATATCTAACCGGTACCTACAGCCTCTTTAGGTATTTTACTTCTGATTCTGCACCCTTGTCAAAAGCAAAATCATCATCTGCCTAGCCTTTTCCCAACTATGTTTGGGTCGTCTTCCAGTCTAACCGGAAGCTGCTGAATACCAGTATTTTACATGGAGCGACTGCCTATCTGACCTCCACAACCCAGTTAGTACGGGGTAATACGATAACCCTTAGTAAGACTGGTTGTCAGACTTTTTTGGACACTGACTACTTAACGACTGTCAAAGATCTTTAAATGACAGCCGGGACCAACGGCTTAACGTGCTTTCCGAGGCAACCCATCCACAGACCAACCTAGGCAAACACGGCTTAACTTAAAGATCAACCCCAGCGGCTGTTATTATTTAGCCACGAGCTCCTTGTCAAAAGCAAAATGATCTTTATAAATGTAAATCTTTATAAGGGTGATATTGCATTGCTACCATGACTGACAAAACTGTGAAAATCACAATGATTAGTATTCTAATAGCCCTAAGATTGATATTGGTTTGTTGCTGTCATGGATAGAATAACTGTGAGAGGAACTGTAACAAATACCAATGATACGAATGGAATCTCACAAAACAAAGTTTTCTTCTTTTTTATCCAAAAGAAAATAAAACAAATGACACCTATTACGGTGACCCGAAGTTGGTTTAAACAAAGTTTGATTAAAAAAGGTCGCGAACAGTGTTGGTCAAACTTTTCTTATAATTAGCCATAGTTTAGGAAACCGTTTTGGGAAAAAGTATTTTGCTTCAACTTTTATAAACAATGTGTTACGGGGATGTTTTGGCGCTTGAATGGCATTACCAGGAGGTCCCCTGTCGGTGGACATTTTTGAAATTATGCGTCTATCTGAACCATCGTTTCTTGAGGTATACAGAGTGTAAACGGATTCTTCATGAAGCCGTCAACGAAGCATTCTGTACATCGAACTAAGTAACTTTACGCAAAAATTATTGCTGGGAAATGACTTCTTTTTTGGGGTGAAAAATCACGTTTTACGATAGGACTCAATGTAACGCACTCGAAACATACTGCTGATGGATGGATTGAACAATACGGGACTCGCGGAGGTGCTTACAGTCAAAGTCTCATATTAAAAAAAAAAGTGAAAATGTGGAACTTTGGAAGGTTCTCAGGTATGGCCTAGAATAAAAAAAAATCATCTCAATGACGGGGAGAACAAGTTACACCCTTTACGTGAGCTCACTTTTTTCATTATGAACAATATTTTTTAGAACATCTAACGATATAAAGATTTATGGTTTTTATTATGCTTTTGGATTAGGTGGCTCGATTTTATAATACATACATATATATATTGAATTTAGTTTCTATTCCAATGGCCGTGACCTCTCTAAAAGCAATTAATGCTAATCCAATGGGATATTAATATCTAACTTTGTAATCTGTCTAATCTATCCCAGAAGAGTTAACGACTTATTTGAATAAATAATTTTCATAACTCATGAAATGTCAGTGACTAACTGCATCTTACAGTTTCGTTTACATGGAGATTATTACAGAGATAGTAAGTTTTTCTAACAAAAATGGCGAGAATAGTATGGCTATATACGTGAAATAATTTTTGTGATCGGATTTGTGTAACAGATTATTATTAAAGAAGACATACGATTAGCAAAATGTATTAACAATACGTACTGCGAGACAGTTCGAAAGAGATACCGCAGCCCTGGAACATAAAGGGCAAGGAAGGAACAAGGATGGGTTTTAGTCAGTACAAGTCTGACACTCCCTTCCGCTCCGCCCAGAGCGGGAGAAGTCATTTGATGATTTCCCATTCGGAAAATAAAGGCAGATATGCGTGGCAATGCTGGGAGGGAACACCTAGAAGGACATACACAGACCTCATTGGTGAGATTTTTCAGAAAAGCCAGGTGCGTAGTACTCGCAACCCGCGTGCTTGTATGAGCAGATAAATGAACGTGGACGAAGAGATAGTAGTATGTAAGGATCGTAGCAGGTGGCGTTCTGAGGTTTCTGCTTACCCCCATGGGAAAAAAGCCAAAGTTTAGGTATATAAGACATTAGCCTGCCTTTGCGTAACAACAACAGATAATAAGTATATTACAAAAAAAATGTAAATTTCAATTGAAGCACAACCCCAAAGAGCAGCGGTGGCCCATTGGGAGAGCAGCGGTGGCCCATTGGTAGCGACCCCGACTTAAGAACAGTAAGTCGT
The DNA here is from genome assembly GCA_950005105.1 of Lycophotia porphyrea. Classification (NCBI taxonomy): domain Eukaryota; kingdom Metazoa; phylum Arthropoda; class Insecta; order Lepidoptera; family Noctuidae; genus Lycophotia; species Lycophotia porphyrea. The sequence continues at coordinate 14,646,610 of OX465396.1, read as the reverse complement.
GGGTTCGAACCCAGGCAGGCACATTACTTTGTGTAATTTATTTCATCACCACTGCTCTCAAAAACGGTGAAGGAAAACAACGTGAGGAAACCGGCATGTCCTAGAACCAAAAATTCGAAGACATGTGACATCTACCAATCCGCACTGGGCCCGCGTGGTGGATTATAGCCCATTCCCTCTCATAGAGAGGAGGCCTGTGTCCCAGCAGTGGGAACATTATAGGCTGATGATGATGATGATGATATACGATACACACGGTGACCAATTAAGCTATACAAAACCAGTTTATTTGGATCTTTCATTGTATTGGAAAACTATACACAGGGAGGCTATGTTATACTGGTTAACTTGATGTGATCCCGAGTGTACATACTCTCAACGTACACGTTAATAATTTGGCCATACACGCACGCCGGTTGCAAGTACTTCGTATTACTATTATCAACAACGTCATTAATATTCATATTTTTATTTAGCCAGCGCGTAGCACACTTGCTACGCCGTCGCTCAGTGCTACGAAAAATCGTAGAACGTACATTTGCTAAACAACTTTTTGAATTTATCATTTTCGCTATTATTTCACTGCAATATAAACCTTAATTACAGTGACAACCAAGAGAAGACTTAAAGTAGCCAAACTATTCCACTTTACAGAATTGAATATGGTTCTTTATGGTACTGGCAAGTTTCCAACCGAAGCCTACGTGCATTGAGTTTAACATTACAACACAACAGGTTGCGAACCCAATTTCTTCACTTTATAGTTTTATGTACTCGTAACTTACCTTTTAGCGAATGAATATGTAATAATAAAACATTGTCGTAAAGATAGATGTCGAGAGAAAAGGTTAGTTTAATTTGTTCATTGAAAGATGTCGTCTGAACCAAAAACGGATAATTTTAAAGAAACATTTATGCGAACAGTATTAAAAAAAAGCGCTTGCTTAAATTCGGTCTAAAAAGAACATTAAACGAATTAAAATAAGATTTGTATAGAACGCTTACTCGACTAAGTAAATGTGCCATTTATGTGAATATAGCCCGGAGAGGTATTTAGGGTTCCATACCTCAGTCGTCCACTTTGTTGTCCGTATGTCCGTCTGTCAAGACCCTTTTTCTCAGGAATGCGAGAAGGTATTAAGCTTAAATTATTATCAAATACTGAAATCTGTTACCCCTTTTTTTTCGGATGGGAGATCATCGTGTGAATTCTCCCGCTCTGGGCAGAGCAGAAGGGAGTGTCAGATTTGTACTGACTAAAACCAATCCATGTTCCTTCTTTGCTCTTTGTGCTCCAGGGCCGCGGTATCTGTTTCGAACAGTTCCGCAGCCCAATCTGTTACCCATCAATGCGATCAAAAGACATGACCGTTTATGTCACATATTTTGCGATTTCACAAGGAAAAGAAAACCTATAAACTTGCCGTTGGCCTAGAATCATGAAATTTGGCAAGAAGCACAAGTAAAGGTAAATATTTGAAAGCTGTAAATATGTACTTTAATAACAAAATACCTTCGCTAGTTTTTAGGGTACCGTACCTTATTTGAGAAAACGGAACCCTTTTTTTTTTTTTTTTTACTGATGGGAAATCATCAAATGACTTCTTCCGCTCTGGGCAGAGCGGAAGGGAGTGTCAGACTTGTACTGACTAAAACCCATCCATGTTCCTTCCTTGCCCTTTGTGTTCCAGGGCCGCGGTATCTCTTTCGAACAGCCCGCAGCAGAAAACGGAACCCTTATAGGATCACTTGGTTATCTGTCTGTCTTGCCGTCTGTCACAGCCGATTTGTTTCGAATCTACTCGACGATTCAGATGAAATTTGGTACACATATGTAAGTCAGTGACCCTAATATGGACGTATAACGTAAATTAATGAATTTTAAACATGGGGGCCACTTTTTGGGGGTAAATAAGAATGAAAAAAAAAAAAAAGTTTTGAAAACTATATCGTGTTACATACTAAATGAAAGGGTTTATTGTGAGCATTTCAAATATATTTTTTTTTATAATTTTAAGATAAATAGTTTTGAAGTTATTTAAGAAAATAGGCGTAAATTGACCTTTGCCCCCCTTAACTCAGAAACTACAGGGCCAATTGGGAAAATTTAAACAACAATATAAAAAATAGTTCTTTGCCTATAGATTATAGGAAAACAATAAGAAATCTATGGTATCAAAAGTAACATAGGAAAACGTACGTAACCATCATCTCCACGCGAGTCGAACTCGCACTTATTTTTTTTTTATAAATCTATTCCGCGTTTTTGAAATTTTACCTTTTAAGGTACTTTAACACATACAAATCTCTAATGCAAAAACTGGGAACTACTATCGGTAGACTATAAAAATCTTAGTTCCCAGTGGAAATCAAACCCGCTCGACCCGCAACGTAGGATCCAATCACTCAGCCATCGCGCCGCAGTACCGTCTTATCGCCCTCTCAAAGAACCAAGGTGTTACCTCGTATTTTTGTCTAAGCATAGTTTCTCTTATCAATAAAATATCTCTACTTAATTATAGGTAAACTAGCTGTGCCCTTTTTTTTCGGATTGGAAATCATCAAATGACTTCCCCCCGCTCCGAGAGCGGAAGGGAGTGTCAGACTTGTACTGACTAAAACCCATCCATATTCCTTCCATGCCCTTTGTGTTCCAGGGCCGCGGTATCTCTTTCGAACAGTCCCGCAGCCCAACTAGCTGTGCCCTGCGGTTTCGGTAGCGTGATTTTAAATAGTCTACTTAACTAACTATTCTCAAGACATGGGTTACCTAATGCAAATACAGTTTTTCGAATTCGATTGGTAGTTCCAGAGCATTCAAAAAAAAACTCTTCAGGTTTATCATATTAATATTGACTAGCTATCTGGCTTTGCTCACGTGGCCGTGTTTGCTCTTGGAATTACAATTTATAAGGGAACATGTGAACGTGTACTCGTAATATATTCGTAACATCCTCTTCAAAATAATATATCTACTAATATAGTCACTTACTGTTAGTTTAAACTAAAACTTGATACATCTTTTGTTTAAGTTTTCAAGTTTTGAGGGGCTCAATTCAAATTGCCATGGGCACGCTGGCATAAGAACTATACTGCCGTCATAAGGAAAAAGGGCACAACTGACATTTTTTTCGAAATTGAGTTAAAAATTCTAGCAGAATTGCCTTTTTTTTCTAATTCCGAATATGTATATAACTCAATTTCTGAAAAAAAATTAGTTGTTCCCTTTTTCCTTATGACGGCAGTATATGTGAACGTATTTTTTTAGAGGATCCTTGACACTTAACTTGCTTCTCTGGAAATTCATCGAGCTTCACTGTCTTGGATCTCTTCAGGAGTTGCAATGGTATGGGAATTAGAATTACATATTAGTTATATAGAAAAAAAAGCCATGTAGATGTAACCGCCTTCAGAATTGTTCTTATAAACTGTGACCCTACAAAAAGTTACCTAATAACGTGTACCAATGTCACGGGTAGTGTCACGTTGGACGAAGGTATCTCATTGTGCTGTCAGCAGGGTTCTCATTGAGACACGGGGCAATTCTCCGTCTGGACACGACAAAAATAGCTTAAAACACACAAAATAACAGCATCACGCCTGTAATATCTGAATAGTTCAGCAGAGGTGGACGTATGTAGTCCATCCAATAATTTAGTGGCGATCTTTTTCCATACACCGGACACAAATCCAGGAATTTCGCTTTAATAGCCCGAAACCTGGAAAAATACACCAGGTTGGTACTTAAAAATATTGTATACCAGTGGCGAAGGTTCCAAACAACTCGATTCCTACCGGCTTCTCTTTGAAAAATGGCACAGTCAGTATTCTATAGACAAATAATATAATCACATGAAAGACATGTACTCCGGCTTACCTCTTACAAAAATTGACCCTTCTCTATTGTTGTATACTAGCTTTAGCCCGGGGCTTTGCCCATGTTGAGGTAAGAGATTATGCACCGCGAACGACCTACCGAGATAAAAAATCTCCTATATTCATAGATCCAAAGACCCGTATACCAAATCGGCTCAGCTTTTAAATTGTGAAATGGTATCAGACTGGGTTACTTATTCACATTTATCACCCTATTATAATACACTTAAGGCGAAAGTTTGTGAGGATGGATGAATTTGTTGCTCTTCACGCAAAAACTACTGGCCGGATTTGGATGAAATTTGGCACACAGATAGTTTTCCAACCCGGCTTAACACATGATACTTTTTATCCCAGTAGCATGATCCCGTGGGACACTACAGAACTCCACGTGAGCAAAGCCGCGGTATTAGCATAAGCAAGTATTATCATAAAGTTTGTTCCAACTAAGATTTAAATTCTTACTAAAGCTCGTTGGGTTGACGATACCATCAAAGTCGCGGGTAACACCTGGATAAGGGACGCACAGAACCGGGAAGTGTGACAGAAAAAAGGGGAGGCCTATACCCAGCAGTGGGTGATTCCGGGCTGATATGATGATGTTGATGATTACAAAAAGTGAGTAAAAAGTAGTTTTCCACTAATATGCTTGTCATTCGCAATTTTCCATTAAATGGTATTGATTGCAATCAACTCCAGCTCGTGGCTAAAATAATAACAGCCGCTCGGGTCGATCTTTAGGTTTAGCCGTGCTTGCCTAGGTTGGTCTGTGGATGGGTGACCACCCATTACATACCGAGTTTCCTCCGTGCCTCGGAAAGCACGTTAAGCCGTTGGTCCCGGCTGTCATTTGAAGATCTTTGACAGTCGTTAAAGTAGTCAGTGGCCTAAAAAGTCTGACAACCAGTCTTACCAAGGGGTATCGTATTTCCCAGTAGTAACTGGATTGTGGAAGTCAGATAGGCAGTCGCTCCATGTAAAATACTGGTATTTAGCTGCATCCGGTTAGACTGGAAGCCGACCCCAACATAGTTGGGAAAAGGCTAGGCAGATGATGATTGCAATCAACTCCATCAATCTAATCGAGCCCTATTCACGCTATATTACAATTATTTAGTTTACAGATTGATGATAAACGGAAAACGTGGTAAAACGATGTCTATTAAGATCGTAAATGATAATAAACTGCCCTTGTAACTTGTTTGTTTAATAATTAACAGCTTTGTTGGAGTCGTGTCTAAACATTATTCAACGCGTTTTTATTAAAATAGAGTTGATTAGGGTAGTTGACCAAAAAAATCTAATTAGTCCGTCAGATAGACTTCCAAAAAATATTGGACAGGTTTCTTTTTCTCGTAAACTAAAAAGAGGACTATGCAATGCGTCGAAAACTCGTGTGACGTCACATTTCGGTACACTTCTTAGCCGAAAGTGACGTCACAAGCCCCTACTCATGAACTTAGATGTGTTTTATCTTCATTATTTTTTATTGATTTGATAAAACAAAAAATATGTATTCAATATTTTTCGATAATCTAACTGACGGACTAAATAGAATTATATTTTGTTTACTCAGGAAACATCCCTATTCGATAGAGAATGCCTCATAATCTAATGCTAAGCATGAGTTCCTGGGTTGCATACCCAGGTGATAAAGATGAACACAGTGTTATTGGGTTTTTCCATCAGGAATTTCTCAGTAGCAGCCACTGAGTCTGGATCTGTGCCCGGCTGATGGCAATAGGCTCAACCCCAACATGATGCTTAAACATAACTGGCACCTAATCTTTCGGGGATTGCAGGCGTGATTTAATGTAGTTTTCTCATGTTCCGTCGTAGAGTGCTCTTGCGCACAATGTGCCGCTGGCTTTACAATTATATCATTTAATTAATATAATAAAATTGCCACTTAATAATGGAAAGAACCACAACACACACCATACAGCTATTAAATAAGCCATGCTAGTATACATATGAGTCACTTATGGGTGTGCCCCATTACGCTTATTAACTTCATTTTAATTTAAATGACCCTCTCCCGGGGCACTCGTGCATTCGGTCAAGGACAACAGAATATTATGATGTTACTGTATGACGTAACTGAAAGTTTCCATCAGCTAAATTCCACAGGTACTCGTACTACTCAATTTGTGTGACTACTAGTCTTCATCGTTCGAAGACATGTGACATCTACCAACACGTTACTGGGTCCGTAGTGGTTTATAGCCCGCTCCCTCTTAAAGAGGCACGACTGATTCCCAGCAGTGGGAACTTTCTTCTTTTTCTTCTTCTTCATCGACTAATAGACACCCAATGCTGAGTCTAAATCTCTGGTGTATTCCCGCCGACCCCACCCACTGCTTGGCCCCACTGGTGGGGTCAACGGGAAAATGAAAAACGTCGTTTCGTTGGCTCCACTAACTTGAGATCAGAAAAATGAAGGAATTAAACAAACCAAACAAACAAGCTTGATGTCAGTGGGAATTAATAGACATTCCAATCCATACAGTACGACACAGCTCTGATCACGGCATATAATATGACACTTATTTCCCCAAAAAATACCAGACTGACATGAGTTCAAGGTGGTAATACATACCTTCTTGGATTCATGCCCGCCTAGTACTGTTCGTAAGGTTACGGCCCATAACTAGCACAACATTACTGTACTAGCTAGCACTACTCGATTACAAATCTCTCCACTTTTGGCGGTGTTGTGTCATGGCTATCAAGTTTCTTCCTGCCACTTTAATGAGATCGTCTGTCCACCTAGTCGGTTGTCTCCCCACATTCCTCCGTCCCGTCCGTGGTTTCCACTCCAGCACTTTCTTACCTCATCTTCCATCCAATCTACGGCATATTCTTTCTTCTTTCGTGGGAACATTACTGGCTGATGATGCTTATGATATAAAACTATTAAGTTGTGTTAAAACTGTTTTGGTTGTTAGGAAATACGTGAAGCCTTGTTAGTGGTTGGTTAATAGAATTACCATAATTAAGTAACAAGAGCTCAACGTAAGTGCGTAATAAAGGTATTATGTGTTTGTGCGATTCTCGGCGTTTAACCAAATTAGCTGCTTGATTAATTAAAACTCTCAGTTTTTTTTTGTTGAATACAACATTATTGACAATTAAAACAACGTAATGAAGATACTCAATTAAAAGATTGCATTATTTATTTAAGGTCGCAATCGCATTTACTGAGCATGAGCTGGTGTCCTGGGTTCGATTCGCAGGTGAGGTAAAGCGTTACGTACGGGGTTTCTCCACCAACAATTATTTCTGAGAAATTCTTGCAGCTACAGACTCTGGATTTGTGCCCAGTTGACGGCAATAGGCTCGGGACCCTTACATAGGACCTAAACATAACTGGCGAAATGTGTTCTATTAGCGACACCTCAGCCTAACCCTTTACAGGCGTGCTGTTATGTTGTGTAGCTATTTGAAAACATCGTGAGGAAAGTGTCATGTCCTGCCTGTCCTTTCGACGTACACATTGATTGACGCTACTGAAGATGCCAAAGTCTGGAACGGATAAATTAAGTCTGCTATCACCACGGAAAAACAGCTAAAAAACTTTTTTTCATTCACCAAAAAGAAAATGATTGCATAGACCGAAATACCCACAGATTTTCATGTCCACTTATGGTATAGACATTAAAACGTAGATGGATTATTATAAATCCGTTTAAACCACCAGCCTAACAAGATTTTCCTAAAAAACCTTTTAACCTCGCAAATTCTCGTAGATTCGTCGGCACAGTATCTAATACCACTTAGACGAAACCACGGGAAATGTTAATAATAAATAAGAATTGAAGTAAAGAACGTTTTGCTACAAACTGGAGCAGTCGTGAGATTAAGGGCAGGCCTGAGGCTGTGATATCTAATGCCTGTTCCTCAGGATATACGACTTGCGTCTAACGACACGCATGATTGTCACTCGTTTCCTTTGCGTTAACACTGTCATCGTATCGTCGCGGTGCAAGCAATCCCTACGAGTAATTCCATCGTTTACTCGGACGATCGATAGCCAAATAAGTACGTTGTAAGTAACGTTTGTAAATCTCGTCCTTAAACTTGTAAGAGTTGGCTCGGGGACAAGTAAGTGTGTTAGCACTTATTCAGATTGAAGTTCCAGTCTATAAAATAAATGCAATTTAAGTAGATGGAAGCGTGCAAGTGTTATATATTTTTACTTTTACTAAAATGCAACGACCAGTAGTCCAGATTGGCCCTGTATTGTACAAAAACGAAAGCATTGTAAAAAATGGCCGCATTGTAAAATAATGGAAGTATTCTAAAAAACAGTCCAAGTGCGCGTCGGAATCGCGCACTAACGGTTCCGAAAAAAAGACGTTTCTTGTATTGGAGCCCCCTTTAATTATTAAATAATTTATATTTTTAAATATTTATTTTATTCTATTTTTAGTATTTGTTGTTATAGTGGTAACAGAAATACATCATCTGTGAAAAGTTCAACTATCACGGTTCATGAGATACAGCCTGATGACAGACGGACAGACAGCCAGCGGAGTCTTAGCAAAAGGGTCCCGTTTTACCCTTTGGGTACGGAACCATAAAAATGGAAACTTTGTAAAAAGAAGCAAGCATTAAAAAAAAAGTGAAGTAAAAAATGGAATAGCCATTTGACGCACTTCACTAACGTTCTAAACTACCCAAACTATCTACAATTTTGTAGGGCACATAGTTCTCCACTAAAACACTTAATTACGCTACTGTTTCTACACTAATTAATATATTTCGTAACGATAGAACATTGAAGTATGGGCAAAGTTTTCAGCCAATATAACTAGATGTTCCCGCTGTAATAAAGATTTATGCACAGTTTCTTACCGTCGGTGAGGCACGTACTTCGGAAATTCTGCAGTTAGCACCCCTGAAATATGGTTATCGGGAAAAAAATATTAAAAGTACGTCTACTAATAAGATGTTTCATTTCATGTTTTGGTTTTTCTGTAACAGCCGCTACAGGTAGTGGCCCGAAAGTCTGACAACCAGTTTTACCAAGGTGTATGGTATTACTTAGTACTAACTGGGTTGCGGAGGTCAGATAGGCAGTCGCTCCATGTAAAATACTGGTATTAAGCTGCATTGGGTTAGACTGGAAATCGACCCCAACATAGTTGGGAAAAGGCTAAGCAGATGATGATGATGGTTTTGGTTTTCAAGTAAAGAACCGTTTAGTTGATGAAATTCTATACGGAAATAAAATAATAAGAGTTTATTTTCGCTCCATTTAATGTACAAGTTCTTGGGAGAACTTTGGCGCGGGTTTTATATTTCCCCCTCAATTTATTAAGTTTTACATCAAGGATTCTTGTGAAACCCCAACGCGGCTCTCGGTATTAAAAGTACGTTATCTAACTATGTAATTAACTGGCTTTAATTAACCATGTGGGCTTATAAAATAAACTTATGTATAAAAAACGATATTGAAAGAAACTTCCTGGTTAATCTTCAAGTAAAAGTTTAGTCAGTGCGCAAAGGATTACGATCTGGCATCATTTTAATCTGCCTAGCATCCCAACTGTTGACGTTGGTTTCAAGTCTAACTGGATGCAGCTGAATACTAGTATAAAAAAACCGGCCAAGTGCGAGTTAGACTCGCGTACCGAGGGTTCCGTATGAACTTGTAGGTAATTTGTTATTAAACTACATATTTGTGGTTTTCAGATTTTTCCTTTACATGTGCTGTAAGACATTGCTTCTTGCCAAAAGACATGGCTGAATCCTGCCCTCAAAATCAATTTAGAATTCGTAATATACATTAATTATTATAATATGAAAATTCCTTCTAAAATAAATCAAAATAAATCGCAACAATTACAATTCTCTAAAACAGGCGACAAAAGATCTCAAAAAATATGTGTTACTTGTTTTTGTGTGGTTTTGACTCATTGAATTCAATACAAATTGTATCTACGTTTGGATACACGCACAAGACAAACGCTGTACCTATCCTGCAGGTATGCCTGAAGGTCAGACTAAAATATAAAACATCCGTGACTCCCAGAATTGTATTGTTAAGGTACTTTAAAATGGTTAACGGTTTCACGATTATCACCACTCACGTTACGCATTATGAATCAATGAACAGTAAAACATAAGGCGTAAGCTGAAAGAACATTAATAGCGCGGTGATCAAATCTCAGGCCACGGTATGCTAAGACAGACCCGAGAAGTCTAATTGTGTGCTTTGTTTAAGTGTAAGAAACTTGTAATTTATAAAACAAATTTAAACAAAAAGCCGAAAAAATATTCATGAGTGTGTATCCAAACGTCCTAGAGTAATATTGACGTTTCGGCGCGCGATAATTCTAATTGCCAAAACTGTCTGTGCAGTCTTGCGTTGGTTCTTTTTTTTGGTGTATTTTCGTTAATTTATTGGATATTTTAACTTGACCCCACGCTATCGTTTATCGGACTTTCGTTTACGTTTCTTATGTTAATATTCTGCTGTGTATACTGGACTTGTTTGTTTGGATTCTGACGCTCACGATGTTAAGGTGCTTGAATTGAAGTGTGGCTACTAGTCAAATGCGAAGGCATATTGTAACAACTTTAACACCGCAGTTACAAAATACATTGACTGAATGGTTATCTATACAAGAAGTAAGTACCCACATAGTAAATATTTCATATTTTACCAACTTCACATAAACAGTTGAGTTCCATAATCCGAAAGAGTAGCACAGTATAACTGTCACGTATTACTGTACTCAGTACAATATTTCATTTTTTCAGCTTCCTTCAATAGGGTGATTTGCAATGCATGTTATGATGAGACTATAACCAATATATATGTACTAACATAAATGTGATCAGCAAGTTACTTGATATTTTAATTTTTGGCTCTTCACTAGCCGACGTGACGCGTGATTCTATGAATATGTAGCTAGAACACCGACATGAGAGTGTTCCATACATTTTTATAGAATTAGATATTCACAGATTCACTGATAACGATTTGAAATGTCGTGTCGGCTTGTGAAGAAACGGCCTTTATATCAATTGATAATAGCATTTCTCGTATAGTTTCGTCTCGGAATATATGATCATTGCTATTTCATCATGGCTATTCAAAATGTTATCTGCCTCTGGCGCACAAGTAAACACGTAACATGAAGTTATTAATTATATTGTTTGTTTTGTTGACTTTACTCGGTAATCTGTGTACTGGTACAACAATACACGCAACATGCGAAAATCTTGTTTATAACAAAAGTCCGGGGGGTGCGCGCCAATTATCGTCAGGAAGATGTTTGTCTGTACATACCATAATTTTTAAACAACTTCTAATAAAAGAGGAGTGTCGAGTATCTTCTTTTTTCATGAATTCATACCGATTTATGTGTGATTAATATTCGATTACGGGAGTAGCGGTGGCCTAGTGGTGGCGGCCCCGACTTACGAGCATTAAGTCGTGGATTCGAACCTGGGCGTGCGCATTTGTCTAATTTATATCATCACCAATGATACCACCACATATTCCGTGATAAAAAGTGTCCAGTTTCCGTACCATTATCTATACAACATTAGACAAAAACGGCAAAAAAATCACGTTTGTTGTATGGCCCCCCCCCCCTTAAATATTTTTTTTAATTTAATAATTATTTTTAAAGTGAATAGACATCTAAATATTCTATGAATATTTCAAGCGTTTACCTGTCGCCGTTAGGTATTTATTTTATTCGGTTTTTAGTATTTGTTGTTATGGCGGCAACAGAAATACATCATCTGTGAAAATTTCAACTGTTTAGCTATCAGGGTTCATGAGATGGTGACAGACGGACAGACAGACACACGGGCGGACAGCGGAGCCTTAGTAATAGGGTCCCGTTTTGCCCTTTGGGTATCGAACCCTAAAAACGGAACTCTCAGCGGCTTCTGACATTTTTGAAGACCTCCACGAGCTCATTCCATCATTTCCCTTCTTCCATCGGGAGTCCAGACGTACTGCAAGTTATCACCCATACCTTTTTTTTTCGGATGTGAAATCATCAAATGACTTCTCCCGCTCTGGGCAAAGCGGAAGCGTCAGACTTGTACTGACTAAAACCCATCCATGTTCCTTCCTTGCCCTTTGTGTTCCAGGGCCGCGGTATCTCTTTCGAACAGTCGCGCAACCCTGGCAGGCATCGGCCCTTGCGGGCACCACCCTGTTTGCTGACATCTCTTTGAGGCGCGCGTGGAACACCAACGCGCCGTAAACACGGCCTGTCGTCAAAAGACGGACGGACGGCGAGCTAGGCCATTACTCACAGTCCACAGGACTGCGTCTACGGTAGCCGGAAGCCACCATGTGACGCCCGGGGCGTCTCCCGCGGCGGCTGGGGCGAGAGGTTCTCACCCTCTCACGGTCCGCCACCTCCTTCGCTAGCATGACTGCTTCGCAGAAGGAGGTGACGATGACGCATACCTTGCTACATCTGTTATTATGCGCACAGCCAAGGCAAGGAGGGGAATTCCCTGCCTGTGTCGGTGATCCAAACTTCATATGACCCCAATATATTTAAGTCACGAGTTAATAGGCTTCTTTTGGGTTAGCTCGTTCCATCGTCGACCTCATCTCTGTCCTCAGGACTAGATTGAGGTCAAGAGTAAGCCTATATGGGCCTACTCTTGATATATAAAAAAAACTCTACACACACACAGCCACTACATACATATGTTACTGGCGCGATTCATTGTTCATCATCATACAACCTTAAAATGACCTGCAAATTGCAAAACACGTAGAAAATTCGAATTTCGCGGGCTACCCTGACGCAACCAACTTAACGGTGTAGCGAGTTAAATGGTTTTTCGCCATCTTAAAAATGCTCAACGCGTCTAAAGAAGTTTTCACTTCCAAAATATATGCAACGGGGTTCCATTCCTATAGTCGGCGATGAAGTTCCAAATTCAATAATATTTCAAATTTTAATATTATGCTGTTTTGCGGCGTCAGTTTTAGGAATAATAATTGTGTTATGTAAAGTAGGTCATTGGTTAGTTTAACGCGACCGAATAGGTTTTGTCACTGACTCACAGTAAGCCCTTGGTTATTAATAAAAATGACGTTACTGATTCTAGTGACGTAACTAAGCAAATAATTAATCGTTAATTGGACTCAGAAAACAACTACTTATATGTTATTCATCTGTGGACAGCGCACAAGTGAACACGTAACATGAAGCTCCTACTTACATTATTTGTTGTTTTGGCTGTACTCAGTACACTCTGTACTGGCAAACTAAAACGTGTCAGTATATTAAGTGCTCTTAAACCTCCTCCCGACGTGCCCTTGATACCATCTATCGATGACCGTATCTTACCTACGTTAATTTGTCCTGGTGGCGGCCCCAAAACACGCTCAGGAATATGTATGTAAGTAGTCTGTGTTAATTTAATTAATCTACACATATAAAGATCTCATGTCACGGTGTTTGTGGTCGGAAAAAAATCATAAAAATCAGGCACTCCTCCGAAACGGCGCGACCGATTTTTTTTTTTTTTTTATGTATATTTGGTAGGTATGAGAATAGGTCGTAATAGTACATTATGATATAAGTGCGGTAAGTTGAAAAATACAGCCGACAAGAAAGCAGAGGCTGTAATCATCAAAGCGCACGTATGTCATACGACTTTTTATAACATATTTGCGACGAAATAAAACTCGGACTTTCTTAAACGAAATTTTGATACGCTTGTAGTTATCTATCGGTCGATTTTTCGGGAAGAGGCTGAGAGTAGCCTTTTTCGCTGCCTCTGAGATTTCAGGCGGTGTCGAATTAATAAATTCATCATTACTTGGCGACATTTTCAAATAAAAACAATACAGCGAAAAGAGAAAGCGCGCGGAATAATTTTTACTTGTTCATAAATTAAAGCCGCGCGCATCAGCGCTTTTTTTTAAGGCAAAGGCACAAAAACAGCCAGTATTACTAATACAGTAAATTAATATTTTTGTGTTTTTGTTAGAGATTGTAATTTATGGTCAAAATTAATTAAACTAAAGAATTTAATGTTTATTTATTATATTTTATCTCCCAAAGTTAATTTTATTCATAAAATGTTAACCACTCTTCTGACATAAAAACTCTTTGCTAAGATTTCAAAAAGCACCGTTCGATTTTACGGATAATCTTGATAAACCGTGCGTTTTACATTACATTACCGCACAAGTATGTAATGAGATACAATACGATATTGACATTGGTGAAATAAGAGACCCTTTACGAGCATGTTATAAAGTATATTTCACACCATAATTTATATGGCAGAAGAACGTTTGCGGTGTCAGCTAGTAGTCCATAAAATCTAATTTGATCAAAATGACAGAAGCTCTGCCAAACAAAAACATCGGAGATATCGAAATAAAATTACTGTATTAGTTTTGTAGTACCTACATCCTGACAGCTGTCATTTAATCAAGTTAAATTTTACGAACTATCGATCTTACGATCTTCGTACTTGCTTAAGTTGTTTTTCTTCTTAAAGTATTTTTTACATAAACCTTTTTGTTTAGATAATGTCCTTCGGGGATTGTAATATTCATAATATTATAATTTTATTTTATTTAAGTTTCAGCTTTTATTATGACAATTCTGTCTTATCAGCTAATTTGACATAGCTTAAGAATACCAAGAATAACTCTGTCTGTCTGTTACATGTTCACGCCTTAACTGTGGAGCGAATTTCATTGAATTTGGCTTGTAATAAAATTATATCCTACAAAATCAACCATGACCGTTTATCCGTGATTATTGACAGAATTCCGATGATTTTTTCATTGGGACAGCCGGTAGTCCCATTTTATTTTGTTATTTTTAAATTTCACACTACTAAGCAAGGCCTCCCCCATTCCTTCCACTTCGGCTTCACCGGCATCCGGCCAACATGGCCTGACCAGTCCCATTTTAGTTTTGTTGGTCCCATATTAACTTTAACTTATTAACTTTGCTTGAGTAGTTTATGGATTGTTATTATGTTATAATTGCTATAAATAAATAAATTTAAATATTCATCTAAATTGATGATGGCATAGGTTATGCCATGTCTTGCATAATTATAGCTGTGATTTATTCAAATAAACACAAAACAAATAATTATGGAATACTACATCAAAAATAAAAATAAACTATTTTGCAGAAAAACAACTGTCTTCCACAAAAACCATGAAAAAATCTCTAATTATTTAGCAATAAGGTTTTATATCTGGTGGTACGTTCCTGTAGAATAATTTTCCAACGCGGTTTTACTCACGCAGGCCAAGCCACAGGCAAACGCTAGTCAAGGCTTCCCTTCTTCTTTTCTCCGAGGGGTTAGACAAAGGGAAGACTGGATAAATGATACATGCAGTACAGGGGTATCGTGTCTCTTAGTAAATGGATAGCGCGAAGAAGGTCATACAAGCAGTCGCTTCATTTAAAATACTGGTATTCAGACTGAAAGCCTTAGGGTTGGCTTCCAGTCCATGATTGGAAAAAGGCTGGGGAGAATGATAATATTGTTGAAGGGGGCTTTACTTAGATTACGACATTCATGCAGATGGAGTGACGTAAGTTGAGCATATGTATGATGCGTGAGCAGACCAGGAAGAATCATTTACCTTAATGAAAATTGTTATAACAGGAAATCACCGTGGTTTATCAATATAATAGAATTAATAGTGTGAATGTAACTCAATGTTTTTTTAATGAGTCATGTGTAGCGCAAGTTAATGTATTTTCTTTTGTTTCTTTAACCACATAGAAACGACACAGAAAATAAAGTACTGCCAAGAAACATTATTAAACCAGAAATTCATGAATGGTTTTTGACGTGACAACGTCTTATAAATCGATGAACGCTGGCTGCACGCACGAAAAACTTTTTAACTTTTTCGCGAGAGCCCGGAACAAGCAATAGAGGGCACGATTGGCCTAAGCGTTCGGCTTGTGACGCATCTATGTAATACATAATTCAATTCAATTCATAGTCTCGCAGCCATGGACAGTCCCGCAGCCCTGGTCCCTCTTTCGAGCCTAACGTGATTAATAGACGGCGGTTGACGCCTGTTTGACGGCGAAAAGCGATACGGTGATGATCCCTTTCCGATTGGATATGTGTGCTGTGCCATTAGGTGTCCCGGGTTCGCTCCCAGGTTACTAGTTTAATATGTGTTTTTTTTTTTTCAGATCTCCAACTACAGTTGTTTCCGATTATGGTGATTTATACTGACGCAAAATGAAAACATGCTTGATAGTTATATGATTTCAATAAATTTATAGATTGATATTAATGACCTTAAAAATGATTGTATTCAATTTAACTTATACATTTTTAATATGATGTTAATGAATTTAATTGTGTACAAGTATTTAAAAAGACATTAAAGATTGCTGTATTTTATTTATTTATATTTTACTAAAACAACAACTTCTTTGCGTCTTTTATTTTGGGATAAGCATGCCACAGTATTTCCAAACCAAAGTAACTCATGAAAGCCAGAATCAACGATGAATCAGACCAAAAATCAGACAATGAATCTTCACGAAGTCTAAGGCGCGAATTACACAGAAACGACGTAAGGTGAAGGCGCGGCGCAGGCGCAGCGCAGGCATGATATGACACAAAGTGTACGTAGGCGATGTTTCGTGAATTACATTATACTCAAGCGGCGCGGCCTAGGCACGCCGTTCTTCTGTTTCGTTATAAATTCCACGCCTGCGCTGCGCGTGCACCACGCCTTCACCTTACGCCGTTTCTGTATAATTCGCGCCTAAGAGAAATAATTTAACTGTCTTGGATCCCGCCACGAAATTAATCAGAAAAGTATAGCGGATGAGTAGGAAAACCATAATTTCCAGTATTCAAAATAAACATGAAGTTAAACAGATATTTTTAACTTCATGTTAATAATTTATCACAAAGGAACTTTTATTGCAAATAAACGTCATAATTACAGGGTGTAAACAGACTCTTCACGAAGCCGTTAACCAAGCATTATGTACATCAAACTAAGTAACTTTACAAAAAAACTAGTGCTCTGAAAATCACGTTTTACAGTAGGACTCGTGCTGATGGATGGATTGAATAGTAAGGCGGTCCTGGAGGTGTTTAAAGTAAAAATCTTACATTAAAAAAATGTATTTAAAAAAACCTTGTGAAAAAGTTGAAACTTTGACCCCCGTATATCTCCGTAACATTTAAACCCTTTATATCTGTTAGTTACAATATATTAGATAGGTAATTAAACTTGAAAGTGATCTTTAGTATATGATAGATAATACGCAGTTATGAGAAAACTATTAACTCGTTATCTTTCTTTTAATACACAGTAATCTTAGTCGATTCACTTCTAGCAAGTCACTTTATCTGTGCGTGTCTTCCAATTATGTGCGAGTTAGCCCTCATTCGCTCAAGCTATTGAACGTACTTCTTACCGCCGAGAGTTCCAGTTGAAATTCCAACAGCAGGTTTTATTTTATTTTGAGGACCGAGTGGCTAAATAATAACAGCCAGGTTGACCTTCAAGGTTAAGCCGTGTTTGACAAGGTCGTTCTGTTGATGGTGGAGGGTACCTGGGTTATCGAAGTACTTTGCCTTGCATGTTGCAACCACTGGGCAGTGCAGAAGCACGAAGGCTGCTGTTTCGTCTACCTCCATTCAGGCTCAGCACAGGGGCTGTCTGTGACTCGTATGACAAAGAGGTGTTTATTAAAAGAGCCGTGACCCATAATGGCGGCTATAACTGTACGAAGCTGTAGTTTAGTCAGCCGAAGCCCACGTTTGGTGAAGCGGCCGTCGATGGTAGGAAGTGCTTCTTTGGCTTGCCTACACTCGCCATGGTCTAGCCACAGCTTGTATTGTTCACGAGTTCGTTTGCTTAACAGTGTGCGTAGGGTGAAAGGGAGGGGCACGATGGGTTCGGGTCTCACTGCTACCATGCTCGATCCCTTTCTAGCGAGTTCGTCCGCTGCATCATTGCCACGGGAGTCGGGCCTAGTGTTCGTTTTTGCGTAAACATGACTAGTTCAGTTTTCTTGGGGTTCACTGAGTGGTCGAAATCTCTGCACCACCGTTCAACGATGCGTAGCGCCTGCTGAGTGAGATTGCAAATAGTCCCCGTTACTTTCCCCGAGATGAGGATGGTGAGGTCGTCGGCGTACCCTATTGTATAGAATTGGTTCGCGTTGAGTATAGTGATGAGATCATTTATCACCAGATTCCAGGGAAGGGGTGATAATACTCCGCTTTGGGGGCAGCCTCTGGCTATCATGGCCATCTGCTGTTCCTCCGCAAGGCGAACCACTCTTTTGCTTAACATGTTAGTAATCCAGTTTATCAGTACCTGTTCTACTCTGTGCCAAGAGAGGGCGGTGCTAATGCTGGAGAAGTTTGTTTTATCGAAGGCTCCCTCGATGTCTATAAAGGTGCCCAAGCAGATAATAATAATAATAATATCTTGGGACAACCAACACTGCCATCTGATCCCAAACTAGGCAGAGCCTGTACTATGGCAACCAGACAACTGATAAAAATGGGAAACGAACCCACGACCTCCGTCCTAGCAGTCAGAGTCACTAACCACTAGACCAACAGGTCACCACAGATGCCATTCTGATGTATCGCTTCCTTTATCCGACCGACCACTTGATGGAGAGAGGATTCAGAGGACTTACCCGAGCTGTATGTATGCTGGTTAGCATGGAGTGGGATCGTTTGTAAAGCGCCATCCCTCAGCTCTCTCTCACAAATTCTCTCCATGGTTTTGAGGAGAAAGGAGGTCAGACTGATCGGTCGATGGGATTTGGCGTTAGTATAGTCGTTCTTACCTGGCTTAGGAATGAATATAACTTTCACTTCCCTCTATTTATTTATTTAACACTTCAAGCACAACGTACAGAGGCGGATTTAATTCCTTTCGGAACGTATCTAAAGGCCAGGCACGCTCTCATTATGGGTACCAGCCTGCTGGCCATGCTGCCTTGATCTTGATCAGTCAGGCCAAAGATTCAGTCCGGCCATGCTGCCTTGATATGATGAAAGCACCGGATCACCCACTGGACTTTCTCCAGCGTAATCACATATTGTGCATAGTGCCAGTCGTTTTCTGAAGGTGTTTGCGTAACCTATGACCAGTCAATAGCCTGTGCGAAAGCGCAGTCTGGGAAGTGAGTTTCAATTCGGCCACCCTTACGCACACTACTGTTGCCACACATGCTGTCATTCACAGGGCAACTTGTTGCTCGCGTGTTTTATTGAATCTACACTTCACGATCCGATTTAAACTGATCTGGTGCCAGCCAGATCAGCCAGCGGTCGGTGAGCCAGAAGCGCGGCGTCGCCTAGCTGTAGCCGAGTCGACGTATCGGAGCTGCTTGATCAGCTTGCTTACGTTAGGTCTTGGTGTCCGCAAAATTTCAATTACAGAAGAATCTAAATAATCCAGTACTATTAAAAACCAGAGAGTGGAATATTGGAATGTTCGTATTACTGGATTGTATAGAAAAAAATTCAAGATTCTATTGTGTTGATGTTCTACCCATTTTTTTATAAGTGTAACATATCTCACAATTAACTAATTACATATTTTTAAAACAATCCTTAACGACGGAGCGCATACGCGGTGCATGGCGTAGGGAAGGGCGAGAAAGGTGCGGGCTGAGAGTGCCGGATTATTGGACATATCGGTCTATTGAAGTGCCGGATTATTAGTGAGATTCTTATTCTTTATTGCACACAAAAAATAGAAATACACACAAAATTATGACAAATAGCTTATGTACAAAGAGAGATGAGATGAGATGAGGTGAGATTCTTCTGTATAAGTTTGCCAGCCTTCTTGTCCTCGGTCTACGGTACCGAAAAAATAACCAGGGATATTTTGTCTTCCTCACTAGTTGATTTTGAGGTGCCGTATTTGATCGATGCCCTTGGAAAATGGCTTGTCTTAATACGGATTTGCCCGACAACCAGGACTGGTTGTCATGCAAATTCGTATTGGGACCCAGAGACAGTGGAACGTGCCGCTCTGCAGTATTGTACGGAATACCCTTTTAAACACGACTATCAATACTGTGGAGCGTGCCTGTCTGCTGGCCCCGTGGGAATGGGAGTCGGGCTTGTGGCTTCAGGCACTTCCTTCATCCACCATTGGCACTATGATCCGTGTCGCTACGAGTTTTCGCATCATTGTCACTGCGGTGAAGCTGAAAACAGCCTCGGGCACCATGGCGTATCCTGCTACAGGAGCGCAGTTCGCATTGCACGGCACGCCAGCATTAACGACATTATTGGTCGAACTCTTGCCAGCACTGGCGTACCAGCGTTTTTAAAACCAAACGACTTGGTACGTGACAATAGTAAGAGACCAGACGCCATGACGTTGGTGCCTTGGAAGGTAGGTAGGCCTTTGGTGTGGGACGCAACCTGTGGCGATACCCTTGCGCCATCCCACGTTGCAAGCACAGCGGGCTGTGCAGGCGCTGCTGCTGCGGCAGCTGAGATCCTCAAGCGACGCAAATACTGTAACCTTATTGGTAACTACAGTTTTGAGCCGTTTGGGGTCGAAACGCTCGGGTCAGGGGGGCCGAGTGCACGTCTCCTTTTTAAGGAAATATCTCGCCGACTGGTCGACACTTCGCGTGACCAGAGGGCTGGCTTTTTCTTTGGCCAAAGAATTAGCATTGCCATTCAACGTGGCAATGCTGCCATTCTTCTGCGCACGTTTCCAGATAACAGTGATGCGGTGGAGTAGGTACTTTGGCGCTTAAGTGTTGTTGTTGTAAATATGTAGGTACTTACGTTTAGTCTACTTTTTTTAGCATTATTTATGTTATATTTATTTGATTATTAATTGTATTACTTATTTTTTTTTATTTAAACGAACGCAAATAAACGTTACGTTATGCATATAATATGCTAATTTTGAAGCCAATTAATGTCAAGTTCTTTAAAAAATCAAACAGGATTTCTTGTCGGTGGCATTTTACTTGACCCCAACCACAGTATAAAAATATACATTATTGTAACTAGGCAAAGTCCATGAAATAATTACCTACAGCCACGCGGTACGTACGCATGCGATAGAGTTTCTTTCTAGTTTTGTGATTGTAAGTATTATAATTTTTATTTAAAAAATGAAATTTGTTGTGAAACAAATAGGAAGTGTTCCGTAAAAAAACATTTGTTTGGTCACCCATCCGATGCCGAACCGCGGCAAACTTTACCATCGCGTGTGCGCTACCTACAGCAATCAAAACCACTCTAATCTATCTACTACAAAATCCTACTTAAAAAGTAAATTATAATGTAAATCTAGATACCAACCATATTTTCTTACTCTCATAATCATTTCATAATGATATTTCGTTTAATTCAATAATAGTCATAAGTACCTGCACGAGTAAGTAATAGATATAGCCTAGCCTAGGAAACTACCTATTAGTTTTTTTTTACTGGGTGGAAACCTACCTATTAAAAAATAAGCAAATTACGTATGTACCTACCTACTAGTAGGTATTTATAAATTATGTTTAGTCTTACCTCTCAGTTTCTAGGTAATTTACAAAAAGGTTATCTCTGGAAGCGTTAATGAGAATTCTAGCAACCAAAGAAAGCACAATATGCTCGATTATAACTCTGTACCATATTTAGTAAATACTTGTACCTACTTATTTCGATCAAATATTCACAAATCGCACGCTAACCGCTTAAAAAACCATCACAACGGTCAAAAATCAAAATCAAAATCAAAGCATTTATTTCAAGTAGGCCAGTTACAGGCACTTTTGAAGTCCCAGTCACAAGGCATAAAAACTGTGAAAGTACTGTAGTTGCCCATTCCCTAGCGTAGATCTCTATGGAGAAGAACGGACAAGAAACTCCATGGACACTCTTTTAAATCAGTATATTTTTACAAAAACCTTGGTTACATCATTCATGTTGAGATGGTACATTATGTGAGAACGATGTAGCAAGATGTGCAGTGTGCACGTTAAAAGTGTCCATAGTAAAAACAAATAAAAATAAACAATTCAAAAATAAAATAATTAATTCAAATAAGCCGTGGCAACCACGAGATGACCAGTCACAACCGACAGCGCCCGTTCACGAACATGACGCATGTATCAGCACCTTTCAACTCAACCATTTTGAAGGGAACTAAATGATCCGACACACGCGCCACCATCAGCGAGACCTTTGAGTGAGCATGACATACTCCTAACCGCCAGGGCACATTCAAGTCAAGAAAAGAGTAGGTTACCAGTGAACGATAGCTATCTAGTACAAAGTACTCACACAATATGGGCTATGCGGCTATAAAGGGTGTAAACAGACTCTTAACGAAGCCGAAAGGCACTTATTCTACACGTCATTGCGATCATTTTTTTGTTCTAGACCATACCTGGGAAACTTCTAGTTACGGAGATATTGGGGGTCAAAGTTCCAACTTTTTCACAGTTTTTTTTTTAAATACATGTTTTTAATGTAAGATTTTTACTTTAAACACCTCCAGGACCCCCTTACTATTCAATCCATCCATCAGCACAATGTTTTGAGTGCATAACATTGAGTCCTACTGTAAAACGTGATTTTTCAGCCCAAAAAAAAAAGTCGTTTCACAGCACTAATTTTTGCGTAAAGTTACTTAGTTTGATGTATATAATGCCTGGTTGACGGCTTCGTGAAGAGTCTGTTTACACCTTGTATTCTAAAGAGATTGAATTTATACAATGCAAAGATAGTTGTACAATCTTCAGCAGCTCCAACAATACAGTTTAATGCTATCCATTTATGCGCCCCTGTCCTTCTGGAGCAGGACCGGCATTGAGCCAAGCATTTTAATCAGCGATATATTCGTCCAACTTGTAATATGCTTGCTTACATAGTGTGCGTTTAATGCATGTTTTAAATTTCGTCTCATTCAGTTCAAGAATACTTTGTGGAATTTTATTGTAGCATCAAACAGTACCCCATGAAAGATGAGTCTACTTTAGCGAGTCTGAAGCCTGGCTGAACTAATTGGTCCCTATTTCTAGTACTGTAATTATGTCTGTCACCTCTTTTATTAAAAAGATGTAGATTTTTTCTTACGTACATTATGATTCATAGATGTATTGACAATGTACCGTCATGATGTTAATTTCCTTAAACAGTTCCCTTAGAGAATCGCGCCTACGAAGATTATATATGGCTCTGATGGCTCTTTTTTGCAGAATAAATATAGACTCAATGTCTGCAGCCCGTCCCCATAACAAAATGCCATAAGACATCATGCTATGAAAGTAACTAAAATAGACCAGTCTAGCGGTATCGACATCAGTAAATTGACAGATTTTTCTAATAGCGTATGCTGCTGAACTTAGCCGCCCTGCAAGAGTACTTAAATGAGAACCCCATTGTAGCCTTGAATCAAGCGTAATCCCCAGGAAAACCGTTTTATCTACGAATCCAAGTTTCTCTTTATTCAAAACTATATCACAATCGCCATGTTTAACATTCGGTAAAGCAAATCTTATGCATTTCGTCTTTTTTTCATTTAATACTAAATTGTTTGCTGTGAACCAATTATGGACTTAATAATAAATCATTTATAATAATAAATCATTTATTGGCATAAACAAGTAATTTACATGATTGTGAATCACTGGTGCCTGTGGTAGGTAGTAAAACACCTGTATTACAGGTCACCAGGTTTCCACTCGGAAAACATTTTACAATTATATTGTTAGGTACCAATATCAAAGGTTTATTAGCAAAATAAAGGAAACAAAAGTAACATTAGAGAAATAACGAAAAAGAAATATAAGAACAAAACAAATTAGAATAATTTCATGGTGTAGGTGTGTGTGTGTGTGTATGTGGAAGTGTGCGTATGCTTGCACGGGAGTGTTGTGCATGAGTGTATGTAAGTGTAAATGTGCATGTGTATGATGTGCCTGCAAGTTGTAGGTTAATTAAGTTCAAACCTGCAACAGACCCTCTGTTGCAGTATATGACTGTTGAAGTAGCCAATCTTGAACAGTTATTTTAAGGACGTATTGGTTTAGTTGGGACACAGATAGAATTATGTGGATTTTATTATAAAGGTATGGTCCGAGGAAAACAAAGAAGCGACGGCTGAGTGATGTTTTGGTAGGGAAAGAAGTGGCAACAAGGCGGCTTCGACGCACTGGTCCCGGTGTGTACAGTGTCAGAGAGTGTTGTTTGATGACTGTGGTCAAAATAAATAATTGCCTTACAGTCAGTACTTGGCAGTATTCGTACAGTTCAACTGTGGGAAACAGGCGGGGTTTGAAACAGCAAACTTTAAGGACCGCTCTTTGGGCGCGCTCGACTTTAATCAGGTTAGATTTGGCGGCACCCCCCCAGGTCGTGTTGCAGTAGTTTAAAATCGATTGACACAGCGCCTGATAGACCATCTTCATAATATCTGCTCCTGCGGATTCACGCAATTGCTTAAATATATAAATGAGCTTCCGTACACGGTTAGAGAGGTGATCGATATATTTTTTGAATGTGAGATTAGTGTCTATCACGACGCCGCGATACGTGATGTGAGTGACTTTTCTATGGTATAGATGTTATCAATAGTAGTAATTAGAAGGAGTACATCAGATGTAGTTGCAGTACTGCGAATGGAGAAGTTGAGCAACTTGGTTTTGGAGACGTTCAGGGTAAGTAAATTCTTGCTGAGCCAGTCACTAACAGCATTAAAGCCTCTCTGTGTTAGGCGATATGTATCAAACCAATTGTTCGAGGAAAATATAAGTGCTGTATCATCCGCATATGAAAATATTGTCCCGTTTTCAATAATAAGATTACACAAGTCATTTATATAGCATAAGAAAAGGCTCGGTCCAAGGATGCTGCCTTGGGACACCCCATAAGCAATTGGCATCTCAGAACTAGTGTGGGACCCTATTTTTACACATTGGGTTCTTTTGCTGAGATAACTCTGGAATAGGGACAACTGCGTTCCTCTAATCCCCATATTTTCCAACTTTTTTAACAGGATTGGGATCGAAACCGTATCGAATGCCTTTGCAAGATCCAGGAATAGAGCGACACATTTTTGTTTTTTATCAAGCTGTCTGACTATGTGGTCAACCAGGTGATGTACTGCATCACACGTTGATGTTTTTTTGCGGAAGCCAAATTGGTTATTTGAGAGGAGTTTACGTGATTCTAAATAATCTACAAGTCTAGTATTGATATTTTTTTCTAAAATTTTTGACAAAGCTGGTAAAACTGAAATAGGCCTGTACTTTTCAACACGGTTTCGATTCCCTGTTTTGAAAATAGGGTGAAGGAGGGCTTTTTTAAACAAGTCGGGAAAGATTCCAGTCTTCAAACTTAAATTGCAAATGTAGGTGAGCGGAGGCACAATAATCGAATTATACTTCTTCAGGAACGCTGAGGAGATGCCGTCATAACCAACTGCACAGTCGTTTTTCAGTGACATCAATAGCGTATTTATCTCTGCGCCATCTGTTTCCAGCATTACAAAAGAATCCGTCACAGCATCCACTAAAGCAGGGGGACAGGGAGTTGTATTAATATTTTCCGCTAGCTGTCTTCCTATATAAGCAAAATACGAGTTAATGTTATTCACCGCGTCCCGTTTATCCACATTGCATTCTAATAAAGCAGACGCAGTGTCCTTTGGTTTATTAGTGTTTGTAACAGATTTAATGACCTTCCATAACTGTTTGGAGTTTTTGCCAGCTTTTTCAAATTCTATCCTTTCATAATTATTTTTGGCCTTTCGCAAACGAGAAATGCAGTAGTTGTTGTACCTTTTATAGGAGACTTTCATAACATCATTTTTGGGGTTTTTTATAAATAATTTATAAAGATTATCTCTATGACACATACATCTTAGTAACCTCGGGGTGATCCACGCTTTAATAGGCCTATGTCTTCGTGATAGTGCAATAGTGGAGGTATTGGCAGATAAAGTAAAAATAATAGGCTCAATTAACAATTTAGCAGCACTATTTGGGGTCCTGTGCTGTAAAGACAACGTCACACTATCAAAACGACATTATCAAAATTCAACTTGAATTAGGGCATTATTCACGTCATCTAGATTTTGGGCCCTTCTATTTATCTTAAAAATTTGAGAAGTATCATCAGCAAATAGCACCATATTTTGAGGCTGGTTTTTCAATAAATAAGGCAGATCATTAATATATACTAGAAAGAGGAAAGGACCCAATATTGAGCCTTGCGGAACCCCCATTTTTACTTTGAAACCCTGTGAATTAACACCATTTATTTGAACATGTTGCTGTCTATCACTCGAATAAGATTTTACCATACTAACTGCAAGTTTACCTAGTCCATAATGCTCAAGTTCCAAAAGTAATGTGTCGTGATTTACGCAATCGAATGCTTCGGAGAGGTCACAAAATATTCCAATAGCGTCTTGGGACTCTTCCCACGCAGTAAATATGTTCTTTAATAAAGTTACACCGGCGTCGGTTGTACAACGTCCCTTGGTGAAACCATACTGTTGATCGTGTAAGATTCTGTTGGTGTTAAAATGATTGAGCATTTGATTAAGCATTACTTTTTCAAACACCTTACTAAAAACTGGCAACACGGATACAGGTCTATAATTATTAGTATCTTTACTATCCCCGGATTTGAAAAGAGGTATGACTTTACTGTATTTCATTAAATCAGGGAAAACTCCTTGGTCTATACACAAATTAAAAATTAAAGCTAAGTATGGTGCTATAGTCTCAACTATGGATGTACAAACTTTGATAGACATTTCCCATAAATCTTCGGTCAGTTTGACTTTTATTTGCCGAAAAGCTTTAATAACTATCATAGGGTTTATGTGTTTAAATTTAAATTCAGCCGAGCAGCCAGACACATTCGCCTTCAATAAACCAATTGAGACTTCAGGAGAAGAATTAAGAGCCTCCGTAGTTTTTAATGGTATATCGGTAAAGAAATGTACAAACTCTTGAGCTACTTCTTGATTAGAGTTTTTGGGCCACAAGCTGTATCTAATGTGTTGCTAGTGTTACGTATTTTCTTCCTGTTAGTCTCGTTATTTATGACTTTCCAAACTGAAAGTAGGTACACTCATCATACAAAAATACAAATCAGTTTTTTTTTGTACTGAAGAAATGCCATTTAAAATGCCAAAATTGATGCCTTATTGCCTGAAAACTCAGTTAATAATATGGATACAGTTATCCATTTTGGTCATTGGCTTTTTATAGTAATTTGAAATAAAAGCGCAGGCCACACCGCCAGCTAGCGAGCGAAGCGGATCCATTCTCGGGTTACTTTGACCTGATAATACAGAGTTTTCTTAGGGAGATATTACGCTACTATATTATCGACGATATATCTATGTCGATATTTGGAATAAATTTACTTAAGAAACTTGCACCGATAACTGACATCCACGCGGGCGAAGCCGCGGGCATCAGCTAGTATAAAATATAAACAGGTATATATTGAGACATGTTTTAATAATAAATCATTGGCTTATCTTTTATTAAGCAATAAAATTGTCTAAGTTTTGTTTTTTTTAATATAATTATGTTAATTTTCTCTTCTTTTTTTACAAAAAATGCTGCATTTATACAAACAGTGGTGCAATTAAACAAGTTCAAAAAACTAGTCATGATAGGTATCAAATCTTAATTCTTAAGAGGATTCTATTACTATTAATTGTTTTTTGGATCACTGACTAATATGTATAATAAACATCAGATCATTTTTCATTTGTTAAATCTTTACCCGGGTGGGTATCGTGTGAAGAGTTTTGCTGTCTACATTTATTAGACCTCGTTAAGTTATAATTAGGTATTAACACCGTATCTATAAACAAGTCAAAGTGATTACTTGAGTTAAAGTCATTATGTAAGAAACGATTTTATTCTGTAGTTTAGTAATTGCTTGAAATTAGAACTGTCATAAGTTTGTCGGTCCTTACTTTGCGTCGTTTAAATTCTTGTCTATTGCATAAAAATGTTTGTATAAGTAATTACTTAAACTCAAGTAATCACTTTAACTTAACTATAGATATGGGTGTAAGAGTTTCCTACTCACTAACCTGTAACAATAGCGTATGTAGTTACAGAATTATTATAATCATTAAAATTATTTTCTGTCTAAATTTCGCAGGCTACTCTGGGGCTTCCACCTAAACGAAAACTTTTTAAATAAAAAATAAGGTTGCCGACGTTTTTTCGAAGAAATAGAGAAGCTATGTATATTCAATTTCAGATTGGGTAATTAAAAGGTGGAAGACTTTTCAAAGGAGCATTATTTATTGTTATTTTTAAAAGAACTGTATGACTGATCTCCATATTACTTTAACATGACATGCCATAACGAGTGAGAAACAATTTATGCAGTTGCTGTTATTTCAATACTTCTTTTTTCGAACGGCCAGCATGGAGCATCAGCAATTACACAATGGTCCAAGACATACGTATTCTCAATCTTTACATTGCGGTTAGATTATACCTAATGCATTTAATATGCTAATTTTAATGTCATGTTCTTTAAAAAAAAACAGCCAAGTGCGAATTGGACTCGCGCACCGAGGGTTCCGTATAAACTTTTAGGTGTTTTGTTACTAAACTACATATTAGCGGTTTTTAGATTTTTCCTTTACATGTGCTATAAGTCATTGCTTCTTGCCAAATTTCGTGATTCTAGGTCAACGGGAACTACCATATAACTTATTTGTGTGGTGTAAACTGTTAGCATAAGTTGGTTATACATAAATAAATAAAATATAGGTTGTCGACCAAAACCTGTAAGTACTTCCGGTTGACCTAGCATTGTCA
This sequence comes from Lycophotia porphyrea, assembly GCA_950005105.1. Classification (NCBI taxonomy): domain Eukaryota; kingdom Metazoa; phylum Arthropoda; class Insecta; order Lepidoptera; family Noctuidae; genus Lycophotia; species Lycophotia porphyrea. The sequence continues at coordinate 14,617,913 of OX465396.1, read as the reverse complement.
AATTTGGTTAAAGCAAGGTCTTACAGCACAAGTAAAGGGAAAATTCTGAAAAATAAATAAAGTTGAAAATTAAGATGAATTTTGGTACTTACAAGTTTTCGCGAAAATCTAAATTTGCCTCTATCTTTTTCTCGTGTTGACTCAGGACCTTGATTTTTATACACCTAATATGAACTACAGACCTCAGTATCTGGTATTTTCAACTTGCTAGGTCCACCCGTTCGTGAGAAAATCGTTGGTGACACACGGACAGACAGACAGACGGACAAAGGGACAGACGGACAAGCGGCTGATCTTATAAGGGTTCCTTTTTTACCTTTTGAGGTACAGAACCCTAAAACAAATATTTCTACACCCGTGACATTTTTCTTGACCCCAACCACAGTATAAAAATATACAGTATTGTGACTCGGCAATCGGCAATGTCCTTGAAATAATTACCTACAGCCGCGCGGTACGTACGCACGCGATAGGGCTGCCGTGATTACAGTGTTCTAATTTCATCTATAACTTAGTTGAGCTTCTTTCTAGTTTGTGATATTATTATAATTTTTATTAAAAAAACTAACTACAAACTATAAAAGAGCATCGAAAAACTACTCGTCAACGCTGTCAGCTGGTAATGTTCCCAAGAGACTGGCGGCGTTGCCACGTTGTATGGCAGCACTTAGCCTCTGGCCAAGGTAAAAGCCAGCCCTTGGGTCACGGGAAGCGTCAACTAGGCGTTTCGAAATTTCCTATGAGCACTCGGACCCCACGGCCCCAAAGTTTCAACCCCAAACGGCTCGAAAATATAGTTACCACAAAGGTTTCTATATTTACGCCGCTTGAGGTTCTCTGCAGCCGCAGCGGCAGCACCAGCACAGCACGATGAGCTTAGAAGATGGGATGGCGCAAGAGTATCGACGCATGTTGCGTCCCACACTAAAGGCCTACCCATCTTCCAAGGAAGCAAAGACATGCCGTCCGGTCTCTTGCCATCGTCGAGTGCCAAGCCATTGGGTTCTAAAACAGCTGGGACGCCGACGGTGACAAGAGCTCGTCGGATGATGTCGTTTATATAAGCGTGCCGTGCAAAACGGCCCGCACTTCGGCTGCATGACAGGCCGTGGTGACCGAGGTTGTTTACAGCTTCACCGCAGTGACAGCGATGAGGAGAACAGCAGGCAGCAACCAAGGCGTAAAGAAACAGCGAGGCGGAAGGTTGTGTCGTTGAACAATGTGCCTATGCTCGACGACGGCTGTGCGTGAAGCCATAGACCCGACTCCCACTCACCCACAGCCAGTAGGCGCGCACGCTCAGCAGTAGTAGCAGACGTGTTCAGCAGATTGCTCTGAACTACTCTGCAGAGCGGCTCGTCCCACCGTCTCTGGGAAAATGGATGGTCGGGTTCTTCAGTATTCAAGCAAGCGAGTTTACAAGCATTGATAGCCTCGGACATGCACGGCACATCAAAATCAATCAGTGTGGAAGACAGGATATTCCTGATTAATTTCTTAGTGCCGTGGACCGAGGATATACAAGCCGGTAAACTAATACTGGAAATTTTGCGGACGCCGAGTCCTCCCATGCGAATAGGAAGAGTAGCTTGTGCCCAAGCTCGATCGTCCAAAGCCACATTTAAAATTGACGTTAGAGTATGTCTGATAATTTCATCCATTTTGTCCAAAAGGGGAGTGTGCTTCCATAAAGGGGAAGCACGAAGGAAATACGTTAATTTTGGACTGAAACAGCAGTAACAGAATTTTTTTCTCGATAAAATCGGGAAAAGAATTTTCAAAGATGGGAGACCCAAGGAGACGAAGAGAGCTTTTTTCTGTAATTTTGATGCCAGGGACTATTGCGTTAAATTTTGATAGAGTCAGTTGTCTGTCGGTACTGTCCGCTACATAAACACATTTTGAAAGGTTGAGGTCGAGGCCAATAGAATGAAGTTCATTTTTTAGGAAATTTAGATCTTTTCGAACAGAATCTACATCGCCTCCCAAGGTTCCATCATCTAGATACCAAACGTTAAATTTGTAATTTAGCTGTCGAAGAATTGGGTGAATAGCTAAACTAAAAATCACTAGCCCGAGGGGATCACCGTGTTGCCAGCTAACAGCAGATTCCAAAAGGTTGACCCGATACAGTGATTTAGATGGGTGTCTGTAACATTGCCAGAGAAAACTATAAATTTGGGGTTTTTCTTTTTTCGTTTCTTTTAACAAGGTGTCCCTATTCACTGAATTGAAGGCGTTCTTTATGCCAACCTTCAGGATGACCTCACCTTTGCCAAAATTTAGGTAGGTCGACAAAGCGTGTACGGCAGCCTCGCAGTCCCCTTTAGAGCCGTATCCAAGCTGCAGGAGCTGAATTTTTTTCGAAACAGCTTCACCATAAAATTTACAGCAAATCTTGGCTGCCATAGGACGGTAGGTAGTTCCCACGGCAATGAGACGAATGCCGCCATCCTTTCTGCGCAGGGCACATAAATTGGCCCCGTACAGAACGTCGATGACGAACTCGTTTACCTTGCCGGAGAGCATAAGGTTAATAAGAGCCGTAAGCTCCTTCAAGAGCAACTCACCAGCCTCCCCGGCGCCTGAACATATTAAGTCCTTTAGATGCTGAGGACTTAGGCCATCGAGGCCACCGACAGAGCCACTCCGGAAGGAGCAAACGGCTGTGACCAACTCTCGACCTGTAATGGTGAGGGAATGCAAGTCCGAATCAGGAGGGTCGGGAAAGGAAAGGCCATCCGCTGGGGCAGGGTGTTTGGACTCCAGAGCCGCACCTGTTTCTAGAGAGCACGTTGCCACCACATCGCTGCTAAAGAGAATCCTGGCTGCTCCGCTAATGTCACATTCCCCCAACTTCGTTTCCACCAGGTGGGATATACCTCTTAAGGGCGTATTTCTCTGTGCCGATAATTTTGTGTCTAAAACTTGAGCCGAAATATTACAATTTTCTTTAATTTGTGATGTTAAAGATTTTTTGGTTGTCAAATTCTTTTGCACGTGAAGAATTCGGTAAGGGAAGGTGAACAGTTGTTCCCAAGTACTTAGCAATTTCTCCCGGACGGCAAGGCGCACGTAACCTGCTAAGTTTTGTACTACCAGCGGTTTAGCGCCTCGGGGAACTCGCTTTAATACAGGAACGGAGTTTTTGGATTTTTAAAGGCTTTTCCAAAGTGGGTCAATAGAGGATATTGCCTGTGCTATAGGTGAGGGTGTTATAACAGGGTCTGAAGTTGGTGCGTTTTGTACTTTATGTACTTTTCTAATATGCACATTTAGACCCCACTTACCTTTACAAAATCGTGCTTGGGTACAAAGCGGGCTCTCTCTAGGGTCATCGCTTATTTATTAGTTCAACCAGATATTTTACTCAGTGGAAACCTATCTATTAAAAAATAAACAAATTACGTACCTACCTACTACTAGGTATTTATACATTTATTTTAATCTTACCTTTCAGATTTTCAAGTAATTTAAAAAATGTTATCTCTAGACGCGTTTTTGAGAATTCTTTCAACAAAGAAAACACTACACTGTATTATAACTGTTGAGGAACCTGATATGCACGACTGTAACAGATTGTTAATTAAAATTGAAGCAGAATTTGCGATATTAGCATTATATCGACCTCCGTCTTTTAAAAATACTAGCAATTTTACTGACTCTCTGAATGAGACCTTGCAGAACCTGTCATCCATTAAAAACACGATTGTTATTGGAGATATTAATATCAATATACTACCAGGAAGTGCTGATGCTTCAGCTCAGGACTACCTCAACCTATGCGCCTTTCATGGCCTGCTCCCAGCACACAGCTTTCCTACACATCACAGTGGCTCCTGTTTGGATCACATTATGCTTAAATCGAATTTCCCTTCGCTTGCACTTGTTGTTAACTCAACAATAACCGATCACAATGCTGCCCTACTAACCCTTAATTGTAAATTACCTAAACGAAACACTCGCGAAATTTCAAGACTGAATATAAATAAACTTGAAGAGGATTTACGCGTCATCAATTTTGATCCAGTCTATAATTCTGCTGACCTGCAGTTTTGCATGTTGTTTGTAATTGAAAACTTACGAAATGCAATTCAGAAAAACACAGTCGTATCGCAGTTGAGCAACAAAAATTACAACATAAAACCATGGATCACACCAGGTCTTATTCGCTGTATGAAACATAGGGATAAACTGCATATGAAAGCTAAATCAACTCCGGATAATGCAGTACTGCAACTTTCGTACAAAAGATATCGAAATTTCTGTAATGATCTCTTAAAAAAAATTAAAAGCAATTACGACAAAATGGCATTAGAAATGGCTGGAACAAATAGTAAAAAGATCTGGAAATATATTAAAGACGCAACGTATAACACTACACAATATGAGTCATCTTCAGGTTTATTACACGCACACTCGTCACCGGTGGAATCCGCTAACATAGCAAACAATTTCTTTGTTAATGTTGGTAAGTCTCTGGCAGACAAAAATATGGGTCAATTACAAAACCTAGCTAGTACTTCTTTAACATGCAAAACAGCTTTAACATCCTTCGCGCTGCTAGATACTGACGAGACTGAGGTAGAAAATATAATCATGGCTTTGAAAGAGGACTGTGCAGTTGGCTGGGACAACATTTCGAATAAACTTATTAAAAAATTCAAGGACATTTTGGTACCACCACTGACTTATATTTTCCGCATTTGTTTATCTTCAGGTCACTTTCCAGAGTGTCTCAAAAAAGCTGTAATTGTCCCTGTCTATAAATCAGGAAGCAAAGAGCAAGTGACAAATTATAGACCTATTTCCTTACTGCCTTCTATATCAAAAATATTGGTTACATAATGTGTAGATGACCCCTATGACAATGACTGATGACTTCCTGCTGGATATTTTTACATTCTGGTTATTATGTACTTTAGACAATAACAATGGAGACATTGGAAATATGAAGCATCAATACAAAGTCCACCTATTTCTATAATAAACTGAACCTTAAGGTGGAACCGCCAGGGTCGCCCGCGAATTTGAAATTTTCTTAGGTTTTTTGCAATTTGTGGGTCAGTGTCGTGTTACTTGCGCGACTCATTTTTCATCAACATACATCCTGACACTGCAAATTGCAAAAAACGTAACTAAAGAAAACAATTCGGGCTACCCAGGCGCCTGGTGGTGCAGAACCTTGATTGTAAAATATATACAAATGTAAAAAAACAGTAGGTGTTGGTTGAGATCTCTGACATACGAAGAAACAGAAAACATTCCGATATCAGTAAGCCAACATGCTGGATACCCACACACATACACACACACATACATACAAACACTAACACACCCGCACATACAAATACATGCACTCCTGAAACAGTAAGAGCTGCTTAATTAATTTATTTTTAATTTATTTTTTTATTTTGTTCTTGTTCAGTAGTTTCATCATAATTATAATATCATCGCTAAGATACCACCTAAGGGAAGAGTGAGACAGCCCCGACACAAGTACTATTGTAAGTTACTGGGGCTGCCTCGGTTTATGTACGACACAATGATTTAAGATAAAATAAATACCTACTTTTGTATATTTGTAATATTCTTTAAAAAAAATACGTCGCCCCACACAAGGAATTTCTCCTGTATCGTGGATGCGTTCACGTTCAAACTCACATACACAGACAGCTCGACCCCGAACAACTACCTGTAGGCCATGGAATTTATTTTTATGTGCGGGAATCGTACCCGCGTCACGCAGCGCCAGTCGCTCATCCGCTGCGACAACCGTGCCGTCAAATTAAATAAACTATGCAAACCTATTTTAGCCACTGATTCATCTTTATTATTATTTATCTACATTTGAAATAGGAACAAACAAGGAAAAATATAACCATGAACATGACTTAGCTAACAGTAGTTTTTATTAGTAATTATCCTTTGTCAACACGTAATCCCAGTTATATATATACTAAGATAAATGATGGATAAATAAATCACAGTTTTCTTTGTGTCTCACACTTATAAAACATTTAATTACAAATGACCTTACCGTTGCTGTGCAACGTATAAAAGAAAACACTTATGTACTCAGATAATAAGTGACTGCCTCGTTGGTCTAGTGGTCTCAAGTACGACTGTTGAGCTAGTTGTCCAGGGTTCGATTCCCGGGTCGGGCAAACTGTTATCCACAGAGTCTGGATTTGCGCCCGGTTGATGCGAGAACAGGCTCGCCCCCTGTTAACATAACTGGCGAAATGTGTGTGTACCATTAGGTGCCTACCTCCCAGACTACATTCTCTCTGAGTGCTAATTATTGCTGCGTGACGTGACTGCCTGTTAAAACTTTCATACAGGGTGACTGGAATTAGTGACCGATAGTTAAACACCTCATTGTAATCATGATAACAAACTACTTTCCCAAAGAAACATTTTTTTAAATACTCATTCACTTTTATCACAATAACACAGCAGCCGTATGAAAATGATTGTTGCTAAATTAAAAATATTCAAAAAAAAATCTTTGGGAATGTTGTTTGTTATCACGTGTATAAGTCATCATCTGCCTAGCCTTTTCCCAACTATGTTGGGGTCGGCTTCCAGTCTAACCGGATGCAGCTGAATACCAGTATTTTACATGGAGCGTCTAATGTATAATAACGGTAATACGATACCCCTTGGTAAGACTGGTTGTCAGACTTTTTGGGCCAGTGACTACCAAACGACTGTTAAAGATCTACGTTACCGTGCTTTCCGAGGCACGGAGAAAACTCGGTATGTAATGGGTGGTCACCCATCCACAGAACAACCTAGCACGGCTTAACCTAAGAATCGACCCGAGCGGCTTTTATTATTTGGCCACGAGCTCCTCCGAGTGTATAAGTATCGGTCACTTATTATCAGTCACCCTATATACATAACATCATAATATGACGCCTTGTAATTCCCGAAGAGTTTACCAGTGGTGTACATTATGTTAATGACCAACTTGTTCCTACTTTTTTATGTATAAATTTATTGGCTTTTTCTAACATCGACTTTGTAAATAAGATGTCTCATATTTTTACGCAAGGTTAAGGTCTAAAAGGTCTAAAGGTCTCCTGTTTTGAACAAGTCTAAAGATTTTTTTTTGTTTTCGTTTTCATTAACAGACACCAATCTCACAAACTTTTTCTGTATGCTGTATCTTTAATATTTATATGGTTCCCGCACAGACATCGGACCTGAAAAAATATAATGTAAAATATTATGCAAGGTCTTCGTTACTCAGTTCTTGTGCGGTTATGCATACCCATAAGAACACATTTATAATGTAAGGATGGCTCTAAAATGTGTCTGTTCAAGAAAGGAAATAAGCACTGTTTGTTTCACTGTCATGTACCGCAGTTTTCAAGCCGTATGCACCTTATTGCATCCCACGTGAAGGTATTCTTAGGTGATAAACTTATAATTAGATCTTATATGGACCTTGTCGGGCACAGCAAACTAAGTGAGCGGGGAGAACCACTTGGTTCTCGAGGAAGGTTTCAGTATATAAAATTTGTCAAGTTTTTGGACTCATTGGCTAAAATATAATGATATTTCCCATGGGTTGCGGGAACGTGATCAAAATTTCATGATTACATTTGGTCGCGATAACTGACATCCACGTGGGCGAAGCCGCGGGCATCAGCTAGTATAAAATATAAACAGGTATCTATTGAGAGATGTTATAATAAATCATTAGACACTGAACATTGGTTAAAAGACTATGAAATGTTAATAAATTACGCAAATTACAGTGTGGGAAGTTGCTTTAACCGAAAAACTAAGATTCGTGGGGGTTCATTAATCTTAGTTAAAAATTGTATTAAATTCAAGACTCGTAGTGATATTGTTGATCTATCGGTTGAACATAATATTGAGCTGTCTTGTGTTGAGCTCGATAAGCATGTAATAGTGTGCGTTTACAGACCCCCAAATTATCAAAACTACTCTATATTTGAGTCAGTAATGGAAGATGCTTTAGTAAAACTTGCAATTGGTAACAAATCACTAGGTATCTGTGGTGATTTTAATGTTAATATTTTAGACAAAAATTCAGATAGCAGTAGATTCTTACATCTTTTTAAATCATTTAATTTGTTAAACTTGTTTTCGGAACCAACTCGAGTTACTACAAATACTGCTACATGTATTGATAATGTATTTTGTTGCTGCGACTACTTAGATAAATCCATTGTAAATTACCTGCCTTCTGATCACAGTGGTCAGACCGTTATTTTTGAGTCCTACACACCATTACAAAAAATTCAGATAAAATCTAGACAAGTAACACCCAGCAATTTGAATAAATTTAATGATAACCTAGTTAGTAATTTAGGCATTCCGGGCCATATTATTGAAAATGTTAATCAATTTTATGAGGAATTCTTTTCGGTAGTTAACACAGAGTTCAATAATACACTAAAATTGAAAAGTAAAACTATTTGCCCCAAGTTTATCTTCAGTGACTGGGCAACTAAGGGTATTAGGAAAAGTAGGGAGCGATTGTTTGAGCTGTACGGCCTTAAGCCTTACATCAACTCGGAAACTTTTAATAAATATGTTGCAACTTACTCAAAAATTTTTAAAATCACTTGTAAGGTAGCTAAAGCCTTATTCATTAGCAACAAGATTAAATCCGCCGATAATAAAATAAAGACGGTTTGGAAAATTATCAATAGTGAGACTAATAGAAATAAAAAATGTAATAATGATATCACACTAGAGACTTCTCGTGGTCTTCTAAGCACTAAAAACGAAGTTGCTCAAGAATTTGTAGACTTCTTCACTAGTATCCCACTTAAAACTACTAAAACCTTAAATTCCTCACCCTTGCTTTCTATTGAGTTATTAAGAGCGAACGTTCCGGCCTGTCCGGTTGAGTTTCAATTTAAGCATGTAAACCCCATAGCAGTCATTAAAGCTTTTAAGGAAATCAAAATCAAATTAACCGAGGATCTATGGGGAATGTCGGTTAAAGTTTGTCAAGCTATTATTGAGACTATTGCACCGTACTTAGCCTTAATATTTAATTTGTGTGTGGACCAAGGAGTCTTCCCGGACCTTATGAAATACAGTAAAGTAATACCACTTTTCAAATCCGGGGACAGAAAAGACACCAATAACTATAGACCCGTATCCGTGTTGCCGGTTTTCAGCAAGGTCTTTGAAAAGGTTATGCTTAATCAAATGCTCATCCACTTTAACACCAATAAAATCTTACATGAGAAGCAGTATGGTTTCACCAAAGGACGTTGTACGACTGACGCCGGTGTTACCTTATTAAAACACATATTTACTGCGTGGGAAGAGGCAAAAGATGCCATAGGAATCTTTTGTGACCTCTCGAAAACATTTGATTGCGTAAACCACGAAACCCTACTCTTTAAACTCGAACATTACGGTATAGGGAAACTTGCGATTAGGTTAGTGAAATCGTATTTGAACGATAGACATCAGCAAGTATACATAAATGGTGTCAATTCAATGGGTTTAAAAGTAAGTATGGGTGTACCGCAAGGTTCAATATTGGGTCCTTTCCTCTTTTTAGTTTATATAAATGATCTACCCCATTTATTTAAAAACCAACCACAAATGGTGTTGTTTGCTGACGATACCTCTTTAATATTTAAGATAAACAGACGTGCCACAAATCTTGACGACGTAAATAACGCCCTACTGCAGGTCCATGATTGGTTCACCGCGAATAATTTAGTATTAAATGGGAAAAAAACGAAATGCATAAGATTTGCTCTACCGAATGTCAAAAGTATTGTTAGTGACATAGTATTGAATCAAGAGAAACTAGAATTCGTCGAAGATACTGTTTTTCTGGGGATCACGCTCGACTCAAGGCTACAATGGGGTCCGCATATAACATCTCTTGCAGGACGGCTGAGTTCAGCAGCATATGCTGTTAGAAAAATCCGTCAATTTACTGATGTAGATACCGCGAGGCTAGTCTATTTTAGTTATTTTCATAGTATTATGTCATACGGTATTTTACTATGGGGACGGGCTGCAGACATCGAGTCTATATTTATTCTGCAGAAAAGAGCTATCAGAGCCTTATATCATCTACGTAGGCGTGATTCTCTAAGAGAACTGTTCAAAGAAATTAACATCATGACAGTACCTTGTCAATACATCTATGAAAACATCATGTACGTTAGGAAAAATCTGCATTTATTTAGTAAAAGAGGTGACAGGCACCACTATAGTACTAGAAACAGGGACCAACTAGTACAGCCAGGTTTTAGGCTAGCTAAAGTAGACTCATCTTTTATGGGGTACTGTTTAAAATGTTACAACAAAATACCTCCCCACATTCTAAAACTAAATGAGACGAAATTTAAATCTTGTATAAAACGCACACTATGTAGGCAAGCATATTATAAGTTGGGGGATTACATTGATGATAAAAATGCTTGGCTCAATGCTGGTCCTGCTCCACAACCATAGGGGCAAACTACCATGTGAAGTTATTGTGGAAGCTGCAGAAGATTGTAATAATATCTTTGCATTGTATAGACTCAATATCTTAGTATTATATAATTGCATAGCACATGTGTGAGTACTATGTACTGTAAAGCTACCATTTACATTTGGTTATCTTTCATTGACTTGAATTTACCCTGGTGGGTGAGAGAATGTCATGCTCACTAAAATGTCTCGCTGATGGTGGCGGGTGTGTCGGGTCATTTAGCTTCCTTCAATATGGTTGAGCTGAATGGGGCTGATTCATGCGTCATGCTCGTGAACGGGCGCTGTCGGTTGGGCCTGGTCATCTCAAAGCTGCCACGGTTTATTTTAACTACTTACTTTGTTTTTAAATTGTTGATATAATATTTTACTCTGGACGCTCTTAACGTGCACGTATTTCTACATCGTTCTCACATATATGTATAATCTCAATATGAATGATGTAAACAAGATTTTGTAACAATATTTTGATTGAAAAGAGTGTCCATGGAGTTTCTTGCCCATTCTTCTCCATAGAGATCTACACTTTGGAATGGGCAACTACAGTACTTTCACAAATTATTATGCCTTGTGTCTGTGACTGTAGCTTAGCCTAATTTGTTTTTCTGACATTCAAAAGTGCCTGTAATGGTCTAATTGAAATAAATGCTTTTGAGTTTGAGTTTGAGTTTGAGTTTAGCTTATCTTTTATTAAGCAATAAAATTGTCTAAGTTTCTAATTTTACATAATTATGTTAATTTTTTCCTCTTTTTTTACAAAAAATGCTGCATTTACGCAAACAGTGGTGCAAGTAAACAAGTTTAAAAAACTAGTCATGATAGGTATCAAATCTTAATTCTTAAAAGGATTTTATGACTATTAATTGTTTTTTGGATCACTGACTAATATAATAAACATCAGATCATTTTTCATTTGTTTAATCATTACCCTGATGGGTATCGTGTGAGGAGTTTTGCTGTCTACATTTATTAGACCTCGTTAAGTTATAATTAGGTATTAACACCGTATCTATAAACAAGTCAAAGTGATTACTTGACTAAAAGCTGTGGGACCTCATAGTAACGTTCATGAATACGGGTATACGATTTTATTCTGTAGTTTAGTAATTGCTTGAAATTAGACTATAATTACTTTGCGTCGTTTAAATTCTTGTCTATTGCATAAAAATGTTTGTATAAGTAATTACTTAAACTCAAGTAATCACTTTAACTTAACTATAGATATGGGTGTAAGAGTTTCCTACTCACTAACCTGTAACAATAGCATTTTCCATCTGAACCCCACTTGTAGCCCCTAGGACACTCGGCTGGCTTAAACGAAACAATAGGCGCAAGCGCAGTAAGGGCAGTACAAAGTGATGCCAAAACTACAAGGAATATGTACCAGAGCTTCATCTTATGTGTTCACTTGTACACTGCCGTCAGACGAATAAAACCGTCCAAAACTGAAATTGTAAACTGCATGCTACGTATGTACTGTTTTTTAGAAAAAAGAAACAACTTTAACACCCGCACATAAAGTTCACTTTGTATTACAACTTCAGTATGGTTTATTCAAAGTAGTGATCATTCTGAAATCAACTGTATTGGCAGTAAGCATTATAAATTGTAGATTGAAGTGGTAATAACATGGATTGGAAACAAGAGTTGTCTGTTTCTATACGTGGTCATGTTATTTAATAATTCTGATAAAGTTTTATCAGCTGGATTTAGAAAAGAGGTTGAAGGTTACCAGAGGTTAGGTAGATGACCACCGCCTTATCAATACGAACATGATTTTATGAAGAATTAAGAATCATATATTTTATTTATACCTCCATTATCCAGACTAAGAAGCTCGTAGTTAAATATAAAGACGCTTGGATCGATCTTCAGGTTAAGCTGCACTTGTCTAGGTTGGTCCGTGGATGGATGACCACCGATTACCGATTATTATTTCAGCCGAAAGACGTCGACTGCTGGACATAGGCCTCCCTCAAGTGTCGCCACATTGACCGGTCCCGTGCGACTCGCATCCACCGGATCCCCGCAACCTCCACCAGGTCATCTGTCCACCTAGTGGATACTTCGAACCCAAGTCAGCCGGAACAAAGACAATCTCTGCAAATGGGGGTTCATGGACGGCTCACACCTCAAGTGACCTATCGAGTCCTACTTATAGTCCGAAATGATCGGGGAGAGCTTAGACACAGGACCAACGGCTTAATGTACGGAGGTGTCACACCACCACGTTCCAAACTTCAGGCTGCTCCTGAGAAATTCCTAATAGCCCAACAACACTGCTGGACCTGGATAGCGAATCCATTCTCAGCAGTCGCGCCTGTGACCATGAGACCAACGGGTCAGGCAGTAGTAAGTACAGACGCCAGCGCATCAAGCTACTACAATCATTCAAATTTCTTTAATAGATTTTCAATTTGATCTCCAAAGCCAGGTTCAAGATTGATTGGGAAAATTTGACAGTTTCGGGTAGCTTGACCTGCTGGCGTCTGTACCATCCCTTAAAATAGACTAGTGAAAATTCATCAAATATTGAATTGACATTGACAGCTAAGCAACACCTCGCACTAAAAACGGCATTTATAGATTATTTTTATCTTGACCTCTTTAAATTAAATACAATTTATCAAATGTAGCATCTTTATTGTAAGGTGTTTTGCAATTTGCAGGTCAGTGTCAGGTTGTATGCTGATGAAAAATGAGTAGCACAAGTAACACGTATTATGTAGTTACAGAATTATTATAATCATTGAAATCATTTTCTGTCTAAATTTCGCGGGCTACCCTGGGGCTTCCACCTTAAGTAAAACTTTTTCAATAAAAAATAGGGTTGCCAACGTTTTTTTGAAGAAATAGTGTACATACCTATATTTAATTTCAGATGGGGTAAATAAAATGTGGAAGATTTTTCAAAAGAGCATTATTTATTGTTATTTTTAAAAGAACTGTATGACTGATCTCCATATTACTTTAACATGACATGCCATAACGAGTGAGAAACAATTTATACAGTTGCTGTTATTTCAATACTTCTTTTTTCGAATGGCCAGCATGGAGCATCAGCAATTACACAATGGTCAAAGTCATACGTATTTTCAATCGTTACATTGTAATTTTTTGTGTCAATAACACTCATTTGGCTGGGTAGCCGTTCGTTAGCACTATCATCATCTGTGATGTAGATGTTTTCTGGAGTTGTAGTGCCAGGAGCGTCTGAAGAACAATCCATGAGGTAAATGTCCCACTTCTCACCCATAATTGTATAAGCAGGAATTCGTCCTTGTCGTATGTTTCTAAACACTTCTGTTCGTTTTATTTCAATAATCCTTTTTTCTTTCGGTAAACTGTCATCCGCTACACTAGGGTCTCTTACACGGACGTTTCGTATCGTAATGCTGTAGCGATTTATATTAATAAAATACTTTTCAAAACGTGCTCGTAGTTGCGGTGGTTCCGTAGTCGTTCCACTTATATCCCTTACGTAAAGGTTCTCACTTTCCGGCTTAATTACAGCAGGATCGCTATTTATATGACTAATTGTATTAGTTTTCACTTCTCCGGGTTTCATAGCACTTAAGTAACAATAAGAAATGTAAATTTTTCCGTTTTTCTTAATTTCACTCTCGTTTTTGGTGTTTCCTATGGCTCCCACAGTTGTGACGAGTATCAGACACAGCGCAGTGGATGCTTGCATTGTGATAAGTTATTAAATAGATGAAGAAATTGAACTGTCGAAGTCAGTGTACACTGTCGTAATATCGCTGACAATAGTTAACTCACAACATTTAGCACATTTATATTCGTAAGTTATCTTAATACCTACAGCTGAAATAAGCATTTTGATAAGCACTAATAGTGTTTACAATTATTCAAGTGTTCATTAAATACAACACACGACTATTAAAAAAAAAACCAGCCAAGTGCTAGTTGGACTCGCGCACAGGATTCCGTATAAACTTGTAGATTTTTTTTTCACATTTTTTCCTTTACATGTGCTGTAAGGCATTGCTTCTTGCCAAGTTTCATGACTCTAGGTCAATGGCAAGTACCCTATTAATTTTGATTTCCTTGAGAGTGTCGAAATATACATTTTTTGTGGCATAAACGGCCGTATCTTTTTTTAGCTTTATCCTCAGACCAAATAAAAACTAAGACAGCACTGTCAACAGTGACGTGAAGCCGGTTTTGTAAACATGTGTGCACTTTGAGCTTAGTTTTTGAGCGTAGTTTAATTGTAGTCTGATGTAAATGTGTACGTGTGAGTGTGTATGCACAGAGCGAGGCGTGGTTATGCGCATGCTTCACTGTACCACTAAATAAAAAACCAAGACATAGCACTGCGAATTGGTTTTTTTATTTGGTCTGAGGCTTTAACGTAGAATTTTTTCACAACTTCAAGGGACTGTAGACCTGAGTATATGGTTTTAATTTCAATTCGATACCTTCACGCGTTCTCGAGGTAATTCTTCGAGTGTATACAACAAAGTGATCCTATAGGATCCGTTTTTTCCTTTTGAGGTACGGAACCCTAAAAATAGACTACTATCACGGGTTTTATCGCGTCTTTAAACAGTCCCTGGGTCATATCTATACTGGGATATCTATACATCTTCTATAACTACGTACAAATAAATTAAATTGAAGTGTGTGTTTATCAATATCAAAATAGCAGCTTTTACTGAATGCATATGAAAGTTTAAACGGCACTTTTAACACAAACACATTTTTTTTTTCATTTTTGTCTGTCTGTCTGAAGGAGTAACTAAGGTTACTTTTATTTTAGAATAAGAATTAGAGTTCTGTGCAAAAAAATAAACCCTTGAAATTGGTAACAAAATTCGATTCAAAAAAGGAAGTAACATTTTTATTAAATAATAATTTCACTCGAACGAACGTTGCGGGCAACAGCTAGTAAAGCATATAACACGCGTTGAATCTAACGTAAATACGAACAATATTGTAATTTCGATTACAATACTGTTCGTATTTACGTCTGTAGCTGTTGCCCTCGTATCTATTTTGACGTAGGATGCTATTATAGTAGTATGCTATTATAATATTATCAAAAACACGTATTATTGAAGGTTATTCAAAATTTTAATCTGAGAACTTGACCAAAATATGAGACCGAGCAGTCATTTGAATGACGGGCGGAGGCGAAGAGTCATCGAACCTTTTTTTTCAAAAGCGGTGAACAATTTTCCAAAATGAGATCCACCTGAAGCAGCGAAGATGATGAAATTTTAACAGATTTTGTGCAAGTTCATGAAATCATGACCTATAAATATTATAATATGAGGAAAATCTTACTAGATACTATTTTATATGCGAAAGCTTGTGAGGTATTGAGAATGTAGGTACTGATGTTTGTTCCTCTTCCAAGCAAAGACGGTTGAACGGATTTGGGTGAAATAAGGACAGACGGACAGCGTGCGACTTTGTTTTATACTATGTTGTGATGATGATAGTGATGATAGTGAGTGAGAGTGTAAACTTTAAAGTTGGATTTAAAGTGGATGTGCTGGCGTCTGTACAAACCTTCATACAGCAATAAACTCACAGCCTACATGACATACACACATAAACTCACAACCTACATTACATCGGCACTTAGGAAACGCCGAGAAAGTTACGCGGTTCGGGTTGGTCATTTCCTTTGGAGAAGAACCGGTAAGAAACTCCATAGTTACTGTTTTTTTTTTGGTTTATCAATGTTATTATGTTACAGCAAGTACGTAAGTGTAGGAGGACAGTGTCTCGTTGATCTCATCTTGAGCCCCTGCCCCCTCCTCGTTGGTTTGAGACTACGTCTCAATCGCGACTGCTTGGTTTTCAATTGTAGGTTCATAGTTGTTACGGGTAGTCATAGTCAGTGGCCAGAAAGTTTGACAACCAGTCTTACCAAAGGGATTCATATTATGCAGTACTAACTGGGTTGTGAAGGTCAGATAGGCAGTCTGTACTACAGTACTGTATTAAAATACTGGTATTCAGCTGCATCCGGTTAGACTGGAAGCCGACGCGAACATAGTTGGGAAAAAGTTAGGCAGCTTGTTCACCAGTGTGCACTGAACATGTACAATTCAACTTTTTTATTTATTTGCCTGAGGCTCAATGGAGCTGGCTGCGGGACTGTTCGAAAGAGATACCGCGGCCCTGGAACACAAAGGGCAAAGAAGGAACATGGATGGGTTTTAGTCAGTACAAGTCTGACACTCCCTTCCGCTCTGCCCAGAGCGGGAGAAGTAATTTGATGATTTCCGATCAGTAAAAAAAAAAAAGGTATCGTATTACCCAGATCTAACTGGGTTGTGGAGGGCAGATAGACAGTCGTTCCATGTAACATACTGGTATTCAGCTGCATCCGGTTGTACTGGAAGCATATTATAACACAATGTTCTCCGCCGCGTCTATCTGTCTGTTCGCGATAGACTCAAAAATTACTGCACTGATTTTCATGTTGTTTTCTTAAATAGATAGAGTGGTTCACGAGGAATTTTTTAGTATATAATTTGTTAAGTTTTTGTACAGATTGGCTAAAATATAATGATATTTGTTGGAGGTGTTGGAAAAAAATAAGTCGTCTAGGAGAGCTTTCAACGAAAACGCTGCCCTTTAAGATATAAGAAAATGATGAATGGTAGAATTGTATATCTTATATAAATCTACAGAAAAATCCGCGATGGCTTATGTCTATCTCTTAAGGATAATATACTATATCCATTTTAATACTTTGAAAATGGGCAAACTAGTTTCCCATGAGTTGAGGAAATGGGATCATCATGATTACTTTTGGTCGCGATAACCGACATCCACGCAGGCGAAGCCGCGGGCATCAGCTAGTCATTAATAAAAATGTATGGCATCTAATAGTGTTAGTACGTACTTTTTTTTAACTGTTGATATAATCCTTTACTCTGGACGCTCTTAAAGTGCACGTCCACGACCAACTAGTACAGCCAGATTTTAGGCTAGCTAAAGTAGACTTATCTTTCATGGGGTACTGTTTAAAATGGCATAGGGGCAAACTAATTGATTACCATGTGAAGTTATTGTGGAAGCTGCAGAAGATTGTAATAATATCTTTGCATTGTATAAATTCAATCTCTTAGCATTATATAATTACATAGCACATGTGTGAGTACTATGTACTGTAAAGCTACCATTTACATTTAATTATCTTTCATTGACTTGAATTTGCCCTGATGGCTGAGAGAATGTCATGCTCACTCAAAGGTCTCGCTGATGGTGGCGGGTGTGTCAGGTCATTTAGCTCCCTTCAATATGGTTGAGCTGAATGGGGCTGATCCATGCGTCATGTTCGTGAACGGGCGCTGTCAGTTGGGACTGGTCATCTCTAGGCTGCCATCTTTAACTGCTTACTTTGTTTTTAAATTGTTAATATAATCTATTACTCCGGACGCTCTTAACGTGCACGTATTTCTACATCGTTCTGACATATATGTATAATCTCAACATGAATGATGTAACCAAGATTTTGTAACAATATTTTGATTGAAAAGAGTGTCCATGGAATTATTCAAGTTCTTAACTTTGAAAACAGAAAATAAGCCTGTTCATGACTTGAATCATCATCTAACGTTTTCTTCAACATTTTTTTTAATGAAAATCGATACATGGTTCATTTGTTTTGGTTCGTACGAAGAGATATTAGGGAAAGGGCAATAATCGCTATTGCGATCTTAATTGGCCGCAACTATAGCGGCCCTGGGATCTTGCTCTTCTAGTTCAAATAATGGGACGATCTAGTGTGATAATTAAACAAATGACGCGCACATTGGAACTTCGCATTCTTCGTGGGTATCATCCCAGTCTGACAAGACCTTAGGTATATTCTAATTTCTATTTTATTAGCTGGTCAACAGAACTGAAAATCGCTTACACCGAAAATAAAATCATTCCTTTCTTCTAAGAATAAATATTGTATTTATGTCATTTCTTATAATAGTTATACTTACCTATAAATACTTTTATACAAATTGGTCTAATATTTACAAGATATATCAGTTTTACTGTCTGAAAAATAATATTTTAACAAATTGACACACTACGCCAATTTGCCATGTCATTTCATAAAACTACTAAATAAATACAGTTGTAATTTGAATATGATACGGGCAATTAAAGTTTGTGGTCAATTCGACAAACAATTTATTTCCCTGGCTTTACATACAGGGTGTAAACAGACCCTTCACGAAGCCGTCAACCAAGCATTATGTACATCAAACTAAGTAACTTTACGCAAAAATTAGTGCTGGGAAACGACTTTTTTTTTGAGCTGAAAAATCACGTTTTACAGTAGGACTCAATGTAACGCACACAAAACATTGTGCTGATTGATGGATTGAATAGTAAGGGGGTCATGGAGGTGTTTTAAGTAAAAATGTTACATTAAAAACATGTATTTAAAAAAAAAACTTGTAAAAAAGGTGGAACTTTGTAGTTACGGAGATATTGGGGAATATCTCCGTAACTACAAAGTTCCCAGGTTTGGTCTAGAACAAAAAAATGATCGCAATGACGGGAAGAACAAGTGCCTTTCGGCTTCGTTAAGAGTCTGTTTACACCCTTTATTGCATTGAAACAAAAAGGAATGTACTCTGATAACAATGAATATCACTAGTACGCACGACGACCAATCAAGCTATACAAAACTATTTTAAACCGATCTCTCATTGTACGGGAAGCTTATACGAAGCGAGGTCAGGTTATACTGGATTTGTAGAGCTTGATATGTCGCCATGTGTACATATTGGCTAATTTAAAAAATAACAATAGTTGTGAAAAAAAACGTCAAAGTGCGGTCAGTTACAAAAGTCAATTAAATAATTGCTACTGAGAAATTCTGTAATGGGAAATCCCAATAACACTGCCTGACCCGGGAATTGAACCCAGAACCTCATGCTCAGTAGTCGCGCTTGCGACCACTACACCCGGCAAGACATGGCACTTAAACATAACAGGCAAAGTGTGGGTGTATATTAAGTGCTCTGCCTAACCCATCGGGGATTACAGGCGTGATGTATGTATTGATGTGCGTATTTTGAGGATAATCGAGATAGCGATTGCGATAAGTCTAACAGTTGTAACTACAACTGTTAGCATTAAGGAAAAGTTTCCAGATCCGGGATGTGACGCTAACGTGACTCTATTTTAAACCTTAAGAGGAAACACGGTAGGTATTTGAAAAAACTATCGCTGTCTCTCTACGAGCGTGATTTCGACATTGGTGCGATAAGGACAACTATGGTAAAAAGTCATAATTCGAGGTTTGGCTCTCGACTATTTCCTCCTCCAATATTCGACCAATTTCAAAGAAATTTCATAAACTAAATAAGAAGGATATATACTGTGTCCCTATGCTTTTCTGTGTCAAATTTGTACACTAGGCCTGCCTCTGTTGACAAGCGATCTAAGTAGGCAATATTGAGCATTTTGTAAAGGTTCTAGTGCTTATACAGATTATGTATCATCAAAAAGTAAAACATAGGGACATAGAAAAGGTTGATATTTATTTAACTGTTAAAAATCATAGCTTTAAAGTCATAAACCAGAAAGAAAACAGGCGACAGCGTTTGTATTGAAAAAAGACCACCCACATTTCCTCTTAAAGTGCATACAGAAAGTCTAATTTTGCGGTCCCGCTTTCTAGTATTCTGAGTTCGATGTCGATTTTAGGCGGGATCTCAGAATACTAGAATACTACTACTACTTCACCCATCTGTTTACCAAAAGATAAATACTTTTTAGAAATCATAATACAAAAATAAACATATTGCTGATGGATTTAGGTCAAGACTATTTAAAGTGCGACAAACTGCGAGTCTTGATCGATTTTAAATGATTTATGGTAGTTTTATGCGTGGCTGCTATGTTGAAAATAAAATAAAATGGCGGAATTTAGGCAAGCCAGACTTCATACAAATACATACCAACCCCTTTAAAAAAGCACTCGGTAGTTAATTACTACTTTTATTAAATCAGAGCTCTTAAAGTATCTTAACTTCAAATATCGTTTACTAATAAAGTCCTGTATCTTGCGGCTCGAATTAGCTAGAGTGAATGTGTAACAATCAAGATGACTGTATGAGCGAAGAGGCGAATATCTGTTGCATGATCTGAGGCAGCGACGCAACGTCCATACAAACGTGCGCGTGGCCCGCTGGCAAGCGCCGCAGGAGTCTGCAACAATAATACAGATTATTAAGACAACGTGTATCTAAAAGGTATGTGGGCTAACTCACGTAACTAAAGAAGTGCGGTTGCAGTGCAGTTTTAGTTAAGTTTCGATCAAAACAACGCTTTTCGTATTCTCTACCGCTGTCAGACACGCTAGCGTCAAGTGCGCGTCACGCGAGCGCAATAACGGCATTCTACTGTCGCGTCTTTGGTACGTGTTTCGAAACGCAAGAAGATCGGTATTCTACTATTCGTTTGACGTCTCAAAATGACAGCTTATAAGTTTCAATTCGATCAACGTGCAGTTTCGGTTACGCACAACATAAGTTCATCGTTATTTACTTTTGTTGGCATCAAATTGTATATTTTATAAATATAAGTGTTAAAAATGCATTATTGTATGTAGACAAGTTTACTTCAAGTCGTTTTCAATGAAATTCTAAAAGTTTTTTAACTTTTTAGTGAATATGAGTTTCCAATTTGGTTTGAGAATTTTATTCCTCGCTGCCGAAATTGATGACCGATAACGTCGTCAAGCAATAAGAAGACAAAGGTTTCCTGTGGATCCATTCCGTATTTATACACATAGGTACAATATCGATAGAATCTAACAGACCTTGATCCACTTTTTGGGATTTCTTTGATCCCCGTCTGTCTCGGCATTTAAAATGTTCGCGCAATCTGTCCAAAGCCGTGATGTGAAGGCACTCCCCTCTCTAGACCTTAGTCTGCCACGGGCAAGGTCCCTGTGGACTTCCAAATACTCAACCAGCAGTTCTATTTGCCGTACAGAAACGCGTTTGCGTGAAGTCCTACCTACTGATGAATCAAGATGAAACTTATATGAAAAAAAATAAACGGCTACTTCTTCGTAAACTTCACTTTAACTACATCCTTAAATATCATTTTATTCATATTATATTATGATTATAGTAGTAGTTGTTTATAGTTGCATCTGTGATTTGCACTGAGTCTTGAATTTCAACTTTCGCGTCATGGGCGGGTAACTTGTTATTTTGACAGGTTTGGTTTTATGGGACAATGATAGACCATCATTCAGCCAAATTTTAGCAAAATAGTGTTTAATTGTGAAACAAAACATAATTGTTTGTTTATAAGTAAGAAAAAGCACTAAAATCTGTACTGGGGTATTATTTTAATATTATAATAACGTCATATTCATTGAAATGTAATCGATTCTATTCGATTATTTAGTGAGTAATATTTTTTCTTTCATGTGGCAAACTCAAACTCAAACTCAAAAGCATTTATTTCAATTAGACCATTACAGGCACTTTTGAATGTCAGAAAAACAAAGAAGGCTAAGCTACAGTCACATACACAAGGCATAATAACTTGTGAAAGTACTGTAGTTGCCCATTCCAAAGCTTACATCTCTATGGAGAAGAATGGGCAAGAAACTCCATGGACACTCTTTTCAACCAAAATATTGTACAAAATCTTGGTTACATCATTCATGTTGAGATTATACATATGTAAGAACGATGTAGAAATACGTGCACGTTAAGAACGTCCGGAGTAAAAGATTATATTAACAATTTAAAAACAAAGTAAGCAGTTAAAATGAACCGTGGCAGCCTAGAGATGACAAGTCCCAACTGACAGCGCCCGTTCACGAACATGACGCATGGATCAGCCCCATTCAGCTCAACCATATTGAAGGGAGCTAAATGACCTAACACACCCGCCACCATCAGCGAGACATTTGAGTGAGCATGACATTCTCTCAGCCACCAGGGCAAATTCAATTTCGTCTCGTTTAGTTGTAGAATGTGGGGAGGTAATTTATAGTAACATTTTAAACAGTACCCCATGAAAGATGCGTCTACTTTAGCTAGCCTAAAACCTGGCTGTACTAGTTGGTCCCTGTTTCTAGTACTATAGTGGTGCCTGTCACCTCTTTTACTAAACAAATGCAGATTTTTCCTAACGTACATGATATTTTCATAGATGTATTGACAAGGTACTGTCATGATGTTAATTTCCTTAAACAGTTCTCTTAGAGAGTCACGCCTACGTAGATTATATAAGGCTCTGATAGCTCTTTTCTGCAGAATAAATATAGACTCGATGTCTGCAGCCCGTCCCCATAGTAAAATAGCGTATGACATAATACTATGAAAATAACTAAAATAGACTAGCCTCGCGGTATCTACATCAGTAAATTGACGGATTTTTCTAACAGCATATGCTGCTGAACTCAGCCGTCCTGCAAGAGATGTTGTTGCAAAAAAACGTAAGAATATTTGAATTTCGCGGGCTACCCTGACGCAACCACCTTAAGCCGAGCAAGTGAAGTAAGTGCTCTTGCGTTATCTAGGTATTTCTGTGACTAGGTGTTAAATTAACTAACAGTGTTCGAAACACAAAATTACGCTCCAAAACAAATATAGTGGAGAAAAGGGCCTTTAAAAGGGACTAAGCAGGACATGTCTGCAAGATGCTGACAGGCTGTGGGCCAAAATAGCGTAAATAGAGGCCCTGAGACAACGAGGCAGGCCACGAATGAGATGGCGGGACGAACTTGATCAATTCTGTCAGAACTGGAAGGAGAACGCGTGGGTTCATGAGAAGTGGAAAGTGTGGAGGCCTCTGCGCAGGAGTGGGACAGACCCGGCTAGGTAAAAAAACATTAGCAAAAAAAATATAAATAATTTTCCTCTTGGAGACAGTTTGCTCTTAAATAGGTATTTTATTGTAATGATTGTTCACCATTGAATTAATAACTCTGACCAGTCTGACTCACTGATTGACGGATCCCTTCACCACGGTATAAGTTACTTGTATAGTCAACATCGTAAATGCTTTATCATCTTAAGGTGAATAAATGTGACTTGTGTGTCATAAAAAACAGGGATGAACCGTCTTTTTAAAAGTCAAGTCATAATGGATATCGTATAGAGAGTGCGAATTTTTGTGATTTTTTATATCCACATTACCCATATTATTATAGATTACCCTCTGAATACTCAGAGGGTAATCTCCGGAACCACGGTACCTATTTAAAAATCTTTCACTATTTGAAAGGTTCATTATTCAGAATGTACAGTCAACAAAATAGATAAGTATCCATGGTCGTTAGATATAGTTGCAGTTTTTTTTAGAAACTGTTGCACATCTTCAAATGAAATTGAATTAATTTAACCAATTGTTTATTTTTCTTCATTTAATTTTAATTTCATTCGAAAACATCGATCGGTTTTTAAGAAAAAATCAATTATATCTTTCGACCCTGGATATACTTATCTATTTTGTTGACTGTACATAGGCTATTTTTTATTTGGGTAGGTACCACACGGACAAAGCCACGTGCAGAAGCAAGTAAGTTAAAAAGTACTTACCAGGTACACAACTATAATGTCCACACGAAAGAAAGAATATAATATAGCTACTTACGAGTTGGCTTCGTCACCTAAGCTGCCAATAAATACGACGTGCGCCTGCACCCGGGGGTCCGATGTCAGTATCGTGCCGAGCTCTTCAGGTTGGATGCCGTATCTGCACATAAAATAAAATGTATTAGTAATTTCGTATACCGGGGTATACGAAAATGGGAAGATGAGCGGAGCGGAGAAGTCATAAGATAAAATAATTTTAATCTATTATATTATATTTTTTTATTATATTTATATTATTTATAATCTTTTTTGCTTAAAATTAAAGCATGCAATACAAGATGTGCGGGAATCGAACAAACACATTAGTTTAAATCCATTTTCTCAGAAACTATAGGCAAATTATAAATGGAATGTTTTATTTGAAAATTACGAGTATATCTTTCTTCACCCATAATTTTTTACAGGAACCTCAGGCCTTAAGGGCGGTTTCAGCTTAGTGTATATTGGCGAGCATAAGCTTGTCTTGGAAGCGCTTGTACGCGCCTACACAAGCGTCTTTGTTTCACGCGTGGCTCGTAAGACCGTTAACGCGCTTATAAGCAAGAAACAACTCCGTGCGCGCCCTTTTACCCCACGCGAACGTATAAGCACGATTACGCGCGTTCGTTGTTTTGAAGCGCGTAATCAGGCGCGCGGGTATGCGCGATTTCCGGATCATTCGCGCTACTATTCTGAAACCGGTCTTTAATCAGGTCGCAACACACACAGTTCTTAACGATGTTTCGACGCAGAAATATGCGCACACAACTAAAAAACGAAATCTTCAAAAATACTTTTTAATGTCTAATTTCTTAGCTTCAATTTTAAGTAGCCGAAATACCATCGAGTTTAACTATTAAATGTGTATCTACACAGATACTAACCGTCTAAGATTAGCATCGGACAATATAAGTACGATGGCTTCGTCGGCGTCCTCGCTGGCGATGCTAGAAATGGCATGCGCGGCTGCAGGGAGAGTGTTGTCGCCCGACCAGCAAAACTGCGCGTGCGCATGCATTGTCCGGATTATCTGGACATAAAGATTATGGAACAAACGATATAATAATCACTTTATTATCAGACAATGCCCTGCCATAGCCACTCAAACGCAACTACTAGCGCAAATAAATGGTATTTTCTTATCTATTCGTACTTGTAGTCTCTCCTTCTCGTTCTGGGGCGGCCTGTCGACCCTGACCAGCTCGAGCGCCGTCTCCTCGCCGGAGTGCCCCAGCAGGTCGTACCGGATGCGCGCCTCGTAGCCCGCCAGCGCCTCCGTCAGCAGCACCACGGCCTCCATGGAGCGCTCCAGGCGACCGTCGTACGAGTTGAACCTGGAAATATTACTTTTTTGAATAAGTGGATCATAACTTCACAGTGAATCTACTGAAATTTAAAGTAGTGTCCCGCTAGCGACCATAATAAAAAAAATAAGCAAATAGCAGAAATGTATGGAGCTTATGTTTTTATTGCAAACATATGTATTTTTTTTGTCTCTCATTCATGGTACCTGTACATACTGCCGGACACGTCGAGCACGAGGCGCAGGCGCTTGGGCAGGGCGGGCGGCGCGCCGGGCGGGGCCTCCTGCGCCGCGCGGCGCCGGTAGATGGCGCGCTCGCCGGCTACACCTGCGGCAACCGAACTCTCTTATATTATCTACATCTTCTTTTGCAATCCATGACTGACATTTTGTCCAACCAGTGCGTAGCGAACAGGGGGGTTACTAAGACGTCTTAAAACAGGCGTAATTCCAGTGTGGGAAAGAGACAGAGGTATACAGGTCGTCTAGCGCCATCTTTTTCTCACACTAGAATTACTCCTGCTATAAGACGTCATGGTTGGCCACCTGGACGGCTCTGTTATTTACCGCATTCAAGTCCTGGAGGGTGCACTTAGCTTTGCTCGACCGGCAAGAGGGCAGCTTCACATTCGTAATGTGTAAATCGGTAAAAGTTGAAGAATGAATTGCACAGCCATGGTCGAAATTCGATCTGGACTATACCTTACCGAATTTCGGCAAAGGCGGCCATTCACAGCAGAGAAATTATCGTGCACAAGTGGGTGCGTAAAAACTGACGCACTCTCTTTCCTCACTCTCATAGTCCGATGGGACGGCAAGCGTATCAATAGATAGACGGCTCTTTTCCCGTGCCGCATCAAGATTGTAGTTACTATGATTATCTTAATATATATAAATTACGCGTCACGTTGTTTGTCCGCGGTGGACTCTTAAACTACTAAATCGATTTTAATCAAATTTGCACACCGTGTGTAGTTTGATTCAACTTGAAAGATAGGATAGCTTACATTTCAATTTATAGTCGCAATATTATTTAATTGCATTATGTGACGCAGACGAAGTTGTGCAGGTCAGCTAGTTATACTATATGTACCTTCAATAATCTTGCCGTCGTCCAGTTCCCCGCTGGTCTGGTGTCTACTCCAGTGACGCTCTTTCTTCTTCGCCTGCAGTTCAGCTAGTACTCCGCGTAGGGCACCGATCTGTTAAATAAAGAATTGAATTAATAACTATCTAGAGCGATAAACAATGCGTGATCATATTTAAAGGCCATCAAACTGAACAAATTTCTCCATTAGATTGACATCGTACTCGCGGAAAAAAAATCAGCCGCCATACATTTGGGGTGAATTGAAAGTTTTCGTGGCATCGAACTCATCTTGATGCGTTTGCACCTTGAGGCGCTTGTATATGGTTTCCTGTCAGAGATAACTACATGACAACAATATTATCGTTACCTGTTGCTGCACGGCTCTATAGAACTGACCATAGAGCTTGGCGTCGAACTCGCTCATCTTGATCTCCTTGAGGCGCTCCTCAAAAGCCTTCCGATTCATCTCCCGCGCAGCCTTCTTTACGTGTTCTGGGACATCGTCCTTTTCAGCTTCTGAAAGCTGAAATATAATAATCATTTAGTTCTAGAACATACGATTCATTTTTGTTAGAAGGCAAAGATAATTTAACCACTAGGGGTGATTCTTTTAACTAGGTCAATATGGGGAAATCCGAATCGAAATTTAATTATTATAATTTTACTTTAACCACCTCTATCCTGTACTATTCAATGCATTCATGTGGAGTCCTAAAATGGCCATTTTAGGTCACCAGTAAATTTTTTTTTGAGTTCTTTACATTGAGCGTTATCGTAAACCGTAATTTCACATAAAAAAATCAAATACAAATTAACTTTTAAATTCAAAACCCATTAATCATTTTTGCGCAGTGTTACTTATGTTGATGTACAGTCGCGGCTTTTTCCGCCTAATCAGTAAAATTTTTTTTTAGCTTGAATCATGCGGAGGCGCCCCGACCGGCTAGAGAGCACTTCATGTTGTGATCAGGCGGGAGTGTCCGCCATTGTACATAATGCTTGGTTGACGGCTATGTAATAGGTTCTTTTACAATCTCTATAAAGATCTTAAATGGATTATCGCTTAGCTATTACCTACCCCCGGTCTGAACTATATTGTATATAAGTGATTTTTATGCGCCTACAACTAAATAATCAGTACAACGTTATTTATCGCAATTCATAATCAATATTTTATTTATTTATTCTATTGCCATTTTATAAATTCATCATAACAGCAAAATATTTGACAGCAATGTGGGATGTTGCAAACTTATAGAATGCACCCTCCTAATCGTGTATGACTTCTCTTACCTGATGCACATCATGACCCTTATCCAATCTGTAAGGCCCGCCCTTGCCACCCAGCCCAGCCGTGTCCCGCCCTCCAGTCCCACCCGCCCAGGTGTTGCCGCCCACGTGGGGCTCGTTCTTCGGATCCTCCTTGCCGTGCTTAGGAGATGATGTGTCTTTGCTGGAAATTGCAAGTAGGACTTTATGAGGATCTTAAAGTTATTCTAGAAGTTTATTGATAGACACGGCAACACTACGTCACAGTGCCTGTCAACAAACTTTTCAAGTGTTCCATACAACACTGTGCCTACACATGGTGGATCAGCAGTTGTTTTTCTCAGCAAAAAAAAAACTTGTGTGTATAAGTTACCTAAGCGACCGTTCACACGGCGATATCCTGCTCGATTTTTAACGATAAAAATTGGGATCATGTGTGATCATAGGGTTAATAACAGGAGCAGTATGGATCTGCCAGATCCCAAAATAATAAGAACCTAAGTTTGCCCGCTCTCAAAATAGTTTTTGTTTCTATTTAATAAATAAGCGCAGATTTATCATCGCGGCAGACCTCGTGAAGATGGCGGGACGATCTGGATGACCACCGACCAGTAGTCCACATTAGCCCTGGATAGAAACAACTGGAACCGTTCGGGTCTTGTTGAAAGAAGAAAGCAAAAGCGGTAGATGCGGATCATTATTATTTTTTGAATTTTTAAAGTTCGCTATCTTTCACCCGTGAACCATGGCCCTGCTTTCTTACTACCTACCTACTTAAGGATACTAAGTTATACCCACATCCATTGTAGCAGTTATTCACAGCCAGAGATTATAGGTAAGTACATCATCTGCCTAACCTTTTCCCAACTATGTTGGGGTCGACTTCCAGTCTAACCGGATGCAGCTGAATACCAGTATTTTACATGGAGCGACTGCCTATCTGACCTCCACAACCCAGTTACTACTGGGAAATACGAGATTATAGGTAAGTATGCTATAATATTGCAGAGACATCGTATAAAAAAAAGCAGTTGACGACAGTCGTTCTAATTTTGAACCATAACTACATCACTCACCCACTATGTCTGTCGATGGTCATCTGTATCTTCTTGAGCGCCTCCTTGGACCGTCCGTCCAGCACGCCGTCCACCGGCAGCCCGCTGGCGTGCAGCACCTCCAGCAGAGTGTCGGCCAGGTCTTTGCTGTACCGGTCGAAGTCGAACACGTTGCCGATGGCCGTCGCTAGATCTTCATTGGGATATTTCTACAAATATGTACATATATATCTTGTTAGGTTAAGTTAGTGATATGTTTCGTCAGTGTTTACAATAGCAAGACATTAACATAAATCATTATTTTGATTTCTATAATTATTTGAATTTAATTACATTACTATAATGTCATAAAAGGATATAGAAAGGAGGTAACTGCTGAGATGACGAATAATAGAGAAGTATGGAAGAAGAAGACATGCTGCACCGACACCCAATTAATTGGGATAAGGGCAAGAGAACAATGAATGTCAAAAGAGTCAGTAGGCGTGAACGTGATTATGCTTAATCAAAACGCCACGTCACTTCCTCAGGCGGTACGACTTGCGATGCCACTTGCTTCAGTCGGCGCATGTGTCTCTAGTTTCCTTCACGCAAGCACATTCACATCACGTGGCAAGCTCTGAGTAATTCCTTTCATTTGTTTATTCGACGGCGGCGCGACGCATGGGCGGTAGTTCGTGGCCGAGGGTTAACTTACCTGTAAATGTTTAACAATATTGACGAGTTCCCTGGTAGAGTACGGGTACGTCAGCTGTCCCTGATCCGCCTTATCCCTCAGTATCGCGAACGCTTTCACCAGTTTCTTCATCACGTCTTGCGGTACATCTGGCCCGTAAGACCGGAGGAGTTCCATCTCGGACTCAATGGACGGATTGTCTACGGCGTGGCAGGAGAATAGGTCGCCTGGGTAAAGGGGGAATACAGTTTGTAGTATACTGGGTGAAATAAATTAGCTAGAGAAGCACCGCAGTTGTGTTGGATACGTATTCAGCCTTTAAAATTCCCACTGCTGGGACAGAAGTTTCTTTCTCTGTGAAAAGGAGCGGGCCGGTATCCAACATGCGGGCCCGGGGAGGGTTGATGGATGTTGCATGACTTCGATTTTTTAACTTTAGGATATGGCGGTTTCCTCGCGATGTTTTGAGAGCAAAGGTGATGAAATAAATTACACAAATGAATGTGCCAGCTTGGATTTGGACACACAACTTACAAGTCGAAAGTTGACACCGATACCACTAAGTAAAGTAAAAACAGCACCAAACAATTAATTTATCCATAGGTTAATAAATAAAGTCTATAATGGTACAGCATACGCCTAAAACATGCTAATTATTACTTGTTTCTGTTTGTAACAAATGGCAGGAAATTAGAAAATTGTTTAGAGACACCAGACAATTAGGAATTAAAAATTAGGTGTGGTCATGCGTTTTACTTAACTTTAAGAGACATAAACTTTAAGAGCTTTAAATTTAAAAAAAAAAAACTGTCTTACCCAAAGACGCGAAGAAATCATTCCCCAAGAACGGGAACCCAGGTCGATTGGCCAGCACAATCATTCTAAAATCATCATGCACTGGTATGAAACTGGACACATCGCCTCCAGAACTTTCCAGCATATGCTTGGGCACTATTCTTCGACCATCACTGAGGATCATCTCACCATTTTCAACTAAGGTCTTTAATATACAGGTCACATGTGTCGGGGCCTTATCAGCCTCATCTACGACTAAAACATGGCCGTATTTCACAGCTTTTACTAAAGGCGAGTCTTCGTAAACCACTACGCCATCTTTAACTGTTGGTTGCACAGTTAAAGACTGCACGGTAGTATCTCTATGCAGTTGTATATACTCTCTAGGACGATTTAACAACTGTAATAATCTGTCGGCAATCTTGTTCTTGCCGACACCTTGGTTGCCGACTAATAATAAGTGGTTGCCGAGCAAAAAGTCCTGTAGCAACCATTCAAGCAACCGCATATGTTGAGGTACATCGTAGAACAATATATCCGGGACTTTCGTTAAAGCGTCAGTTTTGAAGATCTCCGTACATGTATTACCAATAGTTAAAACGTTGTTATTTACAGAGTATTTGACTTTAGTTTCTGAAGGAGTGTTTCCGAAAATGCCGAAGCGTCTTGGCGGGTCAATGCCTAACTTTTGAGAAGCGCCATCTAGCGCTCGTCTAGCTAAGTTAGGTAGGAACTTAGCCAAAAATGTTTGTTGGACGGTTTCGTAGGCTGAGTCCGTGGGATACTTGGACATTCTGCTGGCGATCCTGAGGAGTTGGCGGGTGGATAGCGAGGATGATAGGTTCTTTAAAGTATTGTCTTCTGATTTCCTTAGTTCGTCTGCTAGATTTATTATGGAGTGGAGTGGTTGGGAAATTTCGCCGTACTAAAAGAAATAAAAAAATGTTTTTACTCTTTAGGAATAACGAAGTCAGAAAAATTTTCGACATGTCATTTTTTTTATGCTTTACGAACCAAGTTTAGTGTACATAAATGATTTTCCTTTATTTTATTTTTTCTAAATATCTGATAACTGCCAGGGTTACAGTGATCTGGTGGCAGCAAGTACTGCCTTACGGTGGGAGATATACTTATGTGTTAGGCATTACTGTCCAGCGTAAAGAGAGATGAGGCTGTACAAGATGGAAAACAGCATTAATTTTTCTCACTTTGCAATACAGCACCTTATATTTTTACATAGAATATAATCTATGTGCTATAGCGCTCACTGAGCGTCGACAACTTTTCAACCCTGTTACATTTCGCTAGTAATAATAATAACAGGCGATATGTTTTAAGAAATATGTAGAAATACAAAAAAATGTGTATATAAAATGAATAAATGGAATAACTGGCGAAATGTGACATACGGGTGTTCCTTTCCCTGCCAGGGCAGCGAGACTGTTCGAAAGAGATACCGCGGCCCTGGAACACAAAGGGCAAGGAAGGAACATGGATGGGTTTTAGTCAGTACAAGTCTGACACTCCCTTCCGCTCTGCCTAAAGCGGGAGAAGTCATTTGGTGATTTCCAATCCGAAAAAAAAAGGGTGTTCCTTTCTAACAAAGTTCACTAATCATCATCATCATAATCGGCC
Organism: Lycophotia porphyrea; assembly: GCA_950005105.1. Lineage (NCBI taxonomy): Eukaryota > Metazoa > Arthropoda > Insecta > Lepidoptera > Noctuidae > Lycophotia > Lycophotia porphyrea. The sequence continues at coordinate 14,585,998 of OX465396.1, read as the reverse complement.
ATCAACAGTAGGTACACTGGACATAGGCCTCTTCAATCGCACGCTACCAGCCACCCTGCGACGACCGTCGCTCTACCGAGCCTGAGAGCTTCCCAGATTACGCTTCATCGGTTCTACGGCTAATATGGACAGCCCATTGCCACTTCAGCTTACTTATTCTGTGAGCTATATCGACAACTCTGGTTTAAAGGTCACTCACCAAACTGTTAATGATGAATATCTCCTCAGCCTTGCTCAAGTTCCTCATCTCATGGAAGATGAAAAGGGTCAGTATCTCAGGAGACAGCCACTGTTGCCCGCGATCCAGGACTGGTGGCTCTGCTAATGCTACGATCCTGAAAAAGAGAGTCATCCTTGTACAGTCACAACCAAAATACGTTCGACACCTTATTATGGCTATTTTTGTCTCCTCATTGCGGGATAGAATCTGCTTGACCAACTAAGTATTATGTTATTTTGAAAAACTGCCTCGTTGGTCTAGTGGCGATTGAGCATGAGGTCCTGGGTTCGATTCCCGGGTCGGGCAAATTGATATTGGGTTTTTCCATCAGGAGTTTCCCAGTAGCAGCGGGGTTTGGGTTTGCGCCCGGTCGATGGCAATAGACTCACGCCCTATTACATGGGACTTAAACATAAATGGCGAAATGAGAATGTACTATACTAGGTGCACCTCTGCCTAACTCTTCGGAGATTACAGGCGTGATGTTATGTGTGTATGTAATCTTGAAAAACTACATTTAATTACTTGATAACAAATCAGTTTTTAAATGAAATGCCCTTTGTGTAGCATCAAAAGGCATTATTGTTCCTAAAGTAATACACGAAGGAATTTAAAAACTGCCGAAGGCAAGAAAAGTCAGTTGTAGTTCACTCGTAAATTCGTCAATAAAGGTGTACCATGTTATAGCAAATACCTGAAAGCCGGATGTATCCTCTTGACTCCATTCTTCTGGAGCTGTTCCTCCGTGACTCCTGACTTCAGCAGCTCGTCGTAGCGGTCGTGTCGTAACAGTCGCGTGCCGTCGTGCAGCTGTAACTCTCTGTCGTGGACCAGCCTAAGATCGAAGAAAATATCTCACATAACTTTATCTTTGAAAGAATCATTTGACTCGAAGTCAGCATTAGTCATTTAACTCCAATTCAGTAAGTGTGATTGTTGAAATTTGATTTCAATTTGGAGCCGTTATGAGCTATAAAAAACACATAGTCACTACATAAAAGTGACATAAGTGCACACATTATTATCAAATGTAATTTTGTTGCGTTTCGTTTCATGGTCACGCGAAAAACTGGACTCGCGAAGTGTTATAGCAGATCAGGGTCTGAATAAAACAGCAGTTTCTAGTGGTGGTACTTTTATACAAGCCTTACAAGTTTAGCTTGCCCTTATAACCTACTACTCTTCATGGTTTTGAACAGTCTGCTCGCCTTAAAGGCTTGCCGTATTTTGGCCCATTGGCACGCTACCGGCTGTATCATAGTTGATTTATTCTATGCCCAATCATCCCGTTTATTAATATTTCTTTACATATTTTTTATATTTTTATATATTTCCAAAAAACATAAAAAATAGTAGCCCACCGGTATCGGGAATAGTGCCCAAGCTACCGGCGGTCAGGGCTCCAGAGAGAGGAACTTCTTAACAATACGAGCCGTGTCTAGGAGTACCACTTTCTGAATCAAGCCCTTAATCCAGCTGCCTAACGAGAGCCTCCTCAGGTGTTGGTCGAGGCTCTTGGCAATTAAGCCATTGGCTGAAACGACTATCGGCACAATGATCGCTGAGCTCACATCCCACAACCTCGCGGGCCAAGTCAAGATACTTGATTTGTTTATCTTTCTCGACTTCCAAGGTTCTCGTCATCTATGCCCAATCATTATTATTATGGTGTAATACATTAGTAATTCTAACACCATGTATTTTGCATATTTGCCACCTATTCCAACTTACCTATGCAAAACAGCGAGCGTACTAGCATGTATCCTATGCAACCCATCTAGGACTGCCATATGCCCTTTCAAAGCTGCGTCCACCAACGCCGAGTTCCTCCACACCGTGTCTCCATTGTCCAGGGTAGTTCGCTGCTGAACCAGGTCTCTTGCTGTCATGTCCTGGTACAGGACTATAGGCTCTATTATATAGCCTAGTAAGGATGATAGTTGAGAGACTAAGAGGCTCTTTCCGCAACCTTTTGGTCCTGTAGGTAAAATGTGAGAATAGATACATAAGAACATAGATTTAAAAAATATACGCGGCGTCGAAATCAGAACCTCTTCCTTTTTATCGTCGGTAAAATAAATTCTTTATAATACACCAAAAAAATTAAGGGAGAATGGGTCATCATATTTTTATATTTTGCTTCACCGAAAATTTTAATCGACAGAATAACATAATGAACAGCACAGTAGTTGACCCCAAAGGTGTTATAGGGAGGCCGTCTTGCCATTAAGTGGGCACAAATCTAGACCAAAGAACGCACACACAAACACACAAAACAGTGATAATAACCAATAAAAACTCAATGACTTTGAATTTTTATGATGTCCATTATAGGCTGGCCCCCTATTTCATGGGACTTAAAACATGACTGGCGAAATGTGGATGTACTATTAGGTACACCTCTGCAATACCCTACGGGGATTACAGGCGTGATGTTATATTATGTTATGTCATTATCTAAAACTATAAAATAAAAGACAAACATCTATTTTCATTGAGAAAAACTACTTACCAATAATACAAAAGTCCCCAACACTATGACTCAACAGCAATTCGTTCAGCAGTTCACTCTGGTACTGCGTCTTCACCGTCCGTCTATCCTCAACTCCCTGCTTTCTGCCACCGTAAGGCACGCTAAACTGAGACTTAGCTCCATCGATTTCCATAGCCACTAAGGCTTGATTTCCCTCGATCTTGACGCCTTGGAGCGATATATTCCAATTCTTCCCAGTATTTATGCGCAAGTTGTGGAGAACTGCCTCTACGTTCTTCACGTGTTCTCTGGTGAGGAAGGAATGGTAAGGGTAGAGGAGGTAGATTAGTTTATGGATTGGAATGTTTGGGTTTCGTTCCTGAAAATTAAAGAAATGATTACCATTCGTTTTGGTCACAATTGACGTTTTTAGTATTTCTTTCTTTATCGTGAGTGTCTAACCATATGCCAGAGTTTTTGGTTTATAGGCCTCTGATTTGACTTTACATGTCGTCAAAAAATATCTCTGAGGCATGCTGGTTTCCTCACGATGTTTTCTTTTACCAAAACAAGTGATAATTATACAATACGCACATGAATACGAGAACTCAGAGATTCGTGACTTGGGTTCGAACTCGAGACCTATGACTTGGCAGTCCAACGGTCATACCACTAGGCTATCACTGCTTATAAAAGCGCGCTGTTGTATTATATCTCTATTTTCGGCACCAATGTGCAACGTTCAGAATATAAAAGCTTTAGTGAAATTCATAACAAGAAGAGTCCTACGAATTTGACTATATGTCCATCTGTGATTTTAAATGTACTTTATAACTGATGAAACCTTGGCATAGGTTTCATCAGTTATAAAGTACATTTAAAACCAACCAAGGATTACAGAATAAATAAAAACTTCAGCTGTTTATCAAATCCATCATTTACTTGAAATAACAAGAATAAATAAAAGCGAGGAGGGGTTTGTGTTACATTTTGCATTATAATTATCGCACGTTCTGCATCTGTTTTTGAGTAACATTTCAATAGCATTTATTTCCGCAAAGTAAGTTTTATTTCCGTAACTTATCTTATCAGAAAAAAAAAAACAATTTAAAATAACAGCAACATCGGTAAAAGACACGGTTACAAATCTCACAAGCAACTATACACCACAGAAGAAATCCCCCCCCCCCCCTTTTTATTTGACAAGGGAGCTACATTTGACCTTGATCGTCCCGGTGGCATGCACGCGATTTCATCATCAAGGTAACTTATATCCAAGGTCAAGATGGGAGTTCATGTTTATAGTTACTAAGTTTTTGGTGTCACTTTGTTCGTTCCGAACGTGTTGCCTTTTTTGTGGGGCGAAAAAATGGTTACTGGGAATTTAGTTTGTGAATCTCATTGTGTGGGAAATTTTAATTTTTGTACGAACATCTTCCTGCTCTTATCGCATTCCACTTGGGGTCGGCGCAACATGCTTCTTCTTCCATTCTCCCCTGTCAGACGTCACTGCATCATTCTCTCTCTTCATCCATCAACATTCATGTCCATCACTCTTTTAGTAACATACGTTTCTTGATTTTTGTACGATACCACAGAATAAATAATTACAATACTGTGTATTCTACATATAAAACTTATATTGATAAACAAAAAACATAATATATTTCAGGGCCTAAGGTGTAGGAAAACATCGTGAGGAAATCGAAAGGTCCTCGAACCAAAAACATGTCCACCAACCCGCACTGGGCCCGCGTGGTGGTGAGCGGCCTGCACCCTCTCACAGGGAGTAGGCTTGTGTCCCAGCCGTGGGAACGTTATAAGCGAATTACAGGGTTCATCATCCTCCTGCCCTTATACCAATTTATTGGGTGTCTGCGCAGTATGTCTTCTTCTTCCATACTTCTCTATTACTCATCGCAACAGTCACCTCCTTTCTAGCCATATCATCCTTCACACAGTCCATCCATCGTTTCTTTCGTCTTCCCCTACCCTTATATCCATCCACATCCACATTCCTTACTACAATTTCGTCATACCTCCGCATCACATGTACATACATACCACAATAACCGATTACCACAAAACTTTTCAGGAACACAAAATAACGCATATCTTATTTGAGAACCCGCAAGGTGTGTACGTACCAGAAATTCCGTAGATACACAAACGAACATTCACAGTAGAAGTTAGTTTGCATTTCTAATTTTCCCGACTACAAACTTTACTCATTAACGTATTAGATTAGCAAATATCGTGTCCTGTGGCGATTAATACCGGACCCAAGGTCGTACGTTTGCATTTTAAATAGAAAACTTTTCAAACTTTAGGCCAATCTTCGACCGCCAGCGATTAGCGAAAAGCGAATTGAAGTTGCAACTAAAAACGAGATCTTTATTTGACAGAGTCCTCGCCGGTGGCGGTGTGAACAGTCAGCGATCAAATATAAATAAACATAAGATAACATCACCTGTAATCCCGAAGGATTACGCAGAGGTGAATCTAATAGGTAGTACACCCAAATTTCGTCAATAATGTTTAAGTTCAATGTAATAGGGTGCGAGCATATTTCCATCAAACGGACACAAATCACTCCGTGGATGCTACAGAGAAATTCCTCTCGACAAAACCAAATAACAGTTTGCCCGACCCGGGAATCGAACCCAGGACCTCATGCTCAGCAATCGCGCTTGCGACCACTAGACAACGAAGCGGTTATGCTAGACTGCTTCTTAATTTTTAACTATTATTGCTATGTATCTTTTTAAGTGACACGGACCTACAATCTTTTGTACGTTTTCTTGAACACTAAAATAGTCGATAGCGAGTCGCTTCCTCATATGCGCGGCGCGGCGGGCGGTGCGGTGGGCAGTGCCTTATAGTTTACAATAGTAACAATGATATTATTTAATTGACAAACTTTGCAAGTTTTAATATAACTGTCAGTAAATTGCAAAAATGGTAACACGCGATTCTTTTTTTGTCATTTCCTTGAATATTTTGAAATTTCAAATAAGGAGTTGTTTCGAATATGTTCCAATCACGTTCAAATTATTTTTCGGCCCCAAAAATTTGAGTTTTATTTATTTTTAGTTCACTTAATTGTTTTGAGTTAAAGCTAAATCATTTCTTGAACCAGTAATCGACACATTTTAAAAAGTACTATTTTGGCTAATGGAAAGCACATTAGGCCACTCACACGCATTAATTAAAGCAAAAAAATGGGCAAAGCCTGCCACGGCACGGCTCGCATAAGAATCTTACCAGATTAAAGGCTGGCGACTGCTAGCTGTCCACCAGGAAATCAACCAAGCTGACTTACTGCAGTTCAGGACTGATCAGCGCGCACGCAGCCGGCAGGAGCTGTTCTAGCTTGATGATGTCTTACAAGGGCTTACCAGTATAAGTGCAGCCGCTAGCAAGCTGTCCACAGGGAAGTCAGGCAAGCTAACTTGCTGCAGCTCAGGACTGATCAGCGCGTACGCAGCAGAGAGAAGCTGTTCGAGCTGGGCTCCATCCACCCGAGGAGCCTCGTCTCTTAACACGTTTAAATGTTCCTGGGGACAATGGAATTATTAGATAAAATAATCGTCATAAATGATTTGCGGTTGTGACCGTAAATAATTCCTCCTCAGACCTCACGGCATTTTGTTTTTGATGTCGAGTTTTGACCTGAAAATAAACTGAAAAAGGCCGTTTCAAAGACGAATTTATACCATGGACGTGCATCTACCTTCATTTTAATAATTTAGGGAATTCTAAGAATCAAGTCTAGGAAAGGTTGGAAATAAATACATGGTGCACGGTAGAGGGTCGCCAAGTTCTGAATGACAACAAATTATTCTAATAAACCACTTTATTTCCATAACACAAACAAAATAACATTCCACCTTCAACATTTAAGTACTAAAGTTCGCAATTTTTACTGAATTCAAAAACATTTTCACTACCTCAAAAGTAAACAAAGACATAAAAATCCCACACGTTTTTTCTTGACAAAAAAATCGGCCAAGTGCCAGTCGGACTCACACACGAAAGGTTCCGCACCAGCGTACAATATTTAACTTAAGAGTATGTACTGCATCATAGTTACACTAGATGGACTTTTGTATGTCTTGCCATTACAATGAAAAAAACGCGTTTCTTGTATGGATAAAGATGGAAATTAAAGGGGGTCACCTTTAATTTCTATTTTTATTCTATTATTTGTTGTTATAGCAGTCATAGTAATAGATTAAAGTTGCCGTTTTTAGTTATAGGATCCCGATGGTGTTCTTTGCGTATGGAACCCTAAAACCAACAAAACTAAGCAAACGTTAATCATGAGAATTTACCTTCTGCAGAACATTAAATGATTCAGTTAGGATTGAAAGTCGTGGTAAATTAATTTATGTCTAGCAATTATGATAATGAACAGACAGAGTCACGAAACTATGCGATGTTTTGATTATGCTAGACTGTTGATGGATGCCTTTAACTTTGTAATGTGGTGCGGTTTTAGTTAAAATTGTTTTGGGATCGTTTTAAAATGTAAAGCGTAATGTTGATTTAATCGAACCAATTATAGAGTTGTGCCGCTTTCTACATGCTGATCCGATAAAATACGAGTAAAATAAGTAGATCCGCAAAGAAGAAGTTGTTTTCATTCTAGTTTCCGAAATCACAGTTTTAAGTAATTGGGTAAGCAATCCACGCAATTAGAAAACTACGAACTAGGTGTTGTTATTACCTACTGCAGAATCGTTGATCTCTATGTATAGCAGATAGTTATTCAAAAACATTTGTTGTTGGAAGTTTGTTCCGCCACATCATTTTTATAGCTAAAACACTAGGAAGAGGCAAATGAATGTCATTTTGGCAGATTGGTTTATGTAATTTTTTATTTTTAAAAACGCTCTGATGCTCTGCCGAATTTCAATAAATTATTATTAACTTTTCAGAAAGTTGATGAAATAGTATGGGGATTATAATATTTCCTACTATTTATATTACTTTGTCCAGTCTGTATTAAAACTTTACTCTAAAAGTTACACATTTTTCACACTTTATTTTACCATAAACTGTCTACATTCCGCCGATATTTTACAGGTGATAAAAGTTTTACGTACCAAAATAAACTTTTGTGGATGTAAAAATAAACATCCGTTTCTACCAGAGACCTAGATATGGAAAATACTCAAGCACGCGACGAATAAGAATAGAATCGTAAAACCGATTTAGTGCAAACAGCCCCTTTTTTTTCTGATGGGAAATCGTCAAATGCCTTCTCCCGCTCTGGGCAGAGCGGAAGGGAGTGTCAGACTTGTTCTGACTTATACCCATCCATGTTCCTTCCTTGCCCTTTGTGTTCCAGGGCTGCGGTATCTGTTTCGAACAGTTCCGCAGCCCTAGCAGGTATCGGCCCTTAAACAGCCCTTAAATTCATACTTCCCTTGATGTTTTTCTCGCGATTTTTATGGCATGAGAAACGGTAAAAATAGGAATTCGGGTTTTATGACATTATCGGCGAATTGTTTAGTTTACGGCAAAAGTGAAATTATTATTATGATCTACCTCTCTAAAAATAAGTGTTATTCAGTATTTAAGCCCTTCTTACACCATTGATCTGCATATACTTAGAAATTCCTTAAATAACGATATTTTCTGCGTAATCATCTCCTAAAACAAACCATCATTCCAATATCTCATAAAAAATAACTTAACCGCGCTACGTGTTAACCACCACTATTTCAGTTAAAAAATCCCCACATTCAATAATCACATCATTAAAACCTTCCTACAAAAGTCCTATTAGCCAAAATACCATGTTTGCCATTCATAATTTCCGTGCTACAGGCAAACTGTTCAGGCCATGATTGCCATATGGAGCGGGGCATGGTGGCATGTTACCACCCCATTACTGCGGCTGACACGGAAACAATTCAACCACAATTAATACACACTGAGCTTTAACGTTCTGACGAGTCATTAGTAACTTCAGTTAGTTGGTGGGTATTAATTTATGGAGTAATTTCCCTTTTTGATAGAGGGGTAGCTGAAAGTTAACAAAAACACAAAGATTATTTATAATGTCAATGACTTAATGAGACATATATTGGAAGACTAATCATAAATATATCAAGGTTTCAATTATTTATTCATTATTGTCATTAAAAAAATTCCCTTTTAAGCATAAAAGTTTGCAAGCGAACACACATTTTATAAATCTACGGATCTCAAAGACTTTATTTTATTTATTAGGGAAAACAAACAAGGCATAACAGTCACATTCGTATAGCCATATTAACATTTAAAACCCCATTATTAGATTCCAGTAGATCTACAGAACACGGGCGCTCATTCGTCTCGCCTTTCAGCAATGAATTCTTTATATTATACAACACATTATAAACTTTATGTAGGTTGGCGCTAGATAACAACGGCTCGCAGCCAATACAGGCAACATATTTTATATGTCGCCATGAACACGTGTAATAAATGGCTTCAGACATAAGAATACGACCTCAAAGAACGGAATTTTTTGTGGTCGTATTATGTAGATATTTATTACGTTATCTAGAAGCCTGACTTTGTTATAATCGTTATTTCCCACAGAATGTAATTTTGTCTACGTTCTCAGGTTTTTGTGGCCATTACTGGCTCTCGTACAAGTTCCCTGACTTACCTACTACAACAGTCCGAACAGTTTCACCAAAGTGAGCTCAGTGACTCATAAAACGAAAGAAAAGTGAAGAAAAAGTGTCTTTCAATTGCAATCGTAAACCGAACGAGTTTCTGTTTCTCGTGCCTACCAAATGTTGGTACCGGTTTCAACGGCTCCAGAAAACACTAACGTATATCCACTTGACAACCTGAAGTACCTTCGCAATAAATTATGTCAATAGATACGTGATCGCAGCTCGCAGGGACATAGCACACATAAAGTTATGTCTGAGCTAGGTATCTGATGGATATTTGCATAGCACTGAGTTGGGTAAGCGTTTGTGAGTAAAGTGCCTGGGTATAAGGGGTGTTGTTTGGGATTATTTCACTATATCCCATTAGGTTATCCCACCATCATTAAAGTAGGGCTAAAAGTAATGATTATAAGTTTATTGTCCAATTTGTACCTCAACGTGGAATAATCCGTTACTTAGTAAAAGTTTGCCACTGATACGTGAGTATTTGGAAAAAAAAAACGTTGAATTTTACAGCGTTGGAAATATTGAGAAAGCTAGACTTAACGGCCTGAAATCGCCAAAAGTCCAAACGGTGACAATGTTTCTTCAAGATTTCTTTTGGAATCCGATATTATTTGCAATATTTTTAACATCATGCATTGCTCTCCACTGTCATTTTTAGATCTTTATGTTACGAGTAGTCAGAAGCCCGAAAGTCTCACCATTACCAAGGAGTTTCGTATTAAACTAGGTTGTCGAGATCGGATAGGCAGTTGCCCCATGCAAAATACTGGTATTCAGTTGCATCCCGTTAGACTAGAAGTAGACCCTAATCTTCTTCTTCTTCAGTCGGTCCCTCATTACTGAGGATCGTGGTCACTGGACCCCTTTAAATGGACAATCTGCCTCCATCGACTCCGGTCCAAAGTTGCCATCACCACCTGCTGAAATTTGCTTGATATAGCGTCTTTTACTTGGTCGGACCATCGTGTTGGCGACCGGCCTCGTGCTCTCTTGCCTTCGGTGTTGCCAACCCTAATGTAGGTGGGAAAAGGCTAGGCAGACGATGATCTGGCACCGTACACTTACCTACACGTGTGTCAAAAAGAATAAGTAAGCATTTGATAAGGTCGCACGACTTTTCACTCGCCAGACCGACGGCCTACCTGTTGGACTATAGCCCTCTCAAATAGAGACTAAGAAAAAGTTTTTTGTCAAAGAACCCGCCAATACTTGATCAGATATTTCATAGTAAAAATTTCAAACCACCCATCCACGCAAAACTAATGTAGAACAGCGTTCTAAACCACATTAAAACCTTTTATAGCTCAGTAGATTTCCCTCAAAGATGGTATCAGCACCTAGCTATTAGCGAACTTTACCTATCGTTGAGTTCACCAAACTACTTATTTACTACCATAAAACTTAATGTTCCGTGCTCAGAACAGTTTGGATCATGTCTCCCCGAAATTATGCAAACCTTATGCAAAATTTACAATACAGTATTTCTGAATAAATTACTAACTGTCGCACGATACGACGAATAATTACTGAATTACTGAGGTTGCCGTGGCACGGACCCTGATGTTAGCTAAATATAGAATTATCGTTGGGACTGAAAACTATAAAAACTAAGCAACAAGGTTTGTTTTTACACTACTCATGAAAGAAACTATAAAGCTGCGTACAGAATTTGTTCTGTTTTTTTTTAGTAACAGAAACATTCTATAGTTTAAAACCTTTTTGAACATTACTAGAAATTACATTTTCTTCTAAATCATAGATGCATTTACAAATACAAAGTAAATAAATGTTGTTTTAGCAACAGTGGTATCGGGCTGAATGATTAAAAAATATGGCTCGACCAAAAATAAGCACACACTACTATTTATTACATCAAAGCAAGTCAGTTTCCAAAAATAAACAAATTTTGTAAAACTACATTCATTTACTGTCAACAAATCACAGATAGCGATAGTTTGACAACATGCAACATTTTTCTTCCAATTCGAAAAAAAGAATGCTGACAACTTGTTATTTGTAACTTTGTTAAGTTTACAACAAAAAATAATGCAATTAAACACGCTAGCAAGGAACAACGTCCAACCAAGCATTCGCGCAAATGATTCATGAGTTCAACTTGACACATGTACCTAATATATTCAACCTTAAACCCGAATCGTGTCATCGCGTGTGTAATCGGCTTTAGTTCACGACAAAACCAATCGCGAGCGGGGAGCGCCGACCAGTCACTGCTTACAGGGAAATAAGTAACGACGTTTGCGATTGCTCCTATACTTACTCAATAACAAAATATTTTGCAAAATAAAATAATAAAATAACAGTGTATCCGAACTTGGCTTGATTTTTTGACCAGTGACCATGTGAATGCTACGATCGTAGATCAACGCTACGGTTCGTAGCCACTGCTACGAGAATGCTACGCGTTCGTACCTGATGCATTGACTTGATAAGAAGTATTGATTGTAAGTAGATAATAATTCATACGTATTTAGATTCGGGAATTATACAAATAAGTAGGTATACACGAACGTAGCATTTTCCAATATGATCGAAATATTTTCTTTTAACATATACATTTTTGGAGGTATTTTAAAGGAAAATAAATTTATCTGGAGCAAAACGAAGTATGAGATTGGCTCTGCTAAGAGAGGGAGGGACAATTTGCTATGGTTTATCCAGATGTTAGTTTCCAATCGCAATATATTAATTTAAAGCGTGCCCATGGAGTTTCTTACCAATTCTTCGCCATAGAGATGTTTAGAGAGACAAATTCGCTATATTTTTTTGACCGTTTGATATCATGACAATTGTAAATGCCTGTAGTTTATTAAAATGCTTTGATATTAAGGTCACGAATCAATTGAAACTAATGCTTGCAACCCTATTCTCGCGTAATGACAACATAAACATGAGTTTTCAAGTCATGCTCAAGATGCAGTAGACATATTATTACTCAATCTTATTATTGAAGTCAAAGTACGTAACTATTTATATTGTTACCAAAAAAATATTTGATTAATTTCATTGTTTTTTTTTTAATTAAATCTTTTTTCATCTGTGGAGTGATTTTCCGTAGTCAAAACCTTTATCTAAATTAATACCCGTTTAGTATAAGTATTCTACTGTTTGATATACGACAGTTTGACATGGTAGAAGTATTTTACTCATTGGTTTGACATATTTTTTTAAGATTATTGTCAAAACGCAATATTTAATTTATTCCATTAATATTTAATACACCTTCATTATTTATATTCATTCATCCTTAAAAGTTATCTAACTATTGGAAAATCGAATCAGCCCTTTAATAAATAATTGCCTAAGCCTCCTAAGGCATTATTTTAAGACCTTTGAAGCCATTGGGTGAATAAACTTTGAATAAATTGTACTTTTTTAATTAAACTTGAAACTCCTACACATCTGCCTAGATTTTTCGCTTCGATCTTGAATCTAACCGGATGTAACCTATATTTCTGTCAGCAAAATGATTAAACACAACGTGCAAAGTGAAGCCATTATTATTACCTACTAGCTAATGCCCGCGGCATTACCCGCGTGAAGTTCGATAATTGCCCCACGGGATCGTACTACCGGGATAAAAAGTATCCTATGTGTTAATCCGGGTTATAAACTATGTGTGCCAAATTTCATCCAAATACGGTCAGTAGTCTTTGCGTGAAAAAGTAACAAACATCCATACATCCATCCTCACATAGTTTCGCATTTATAATATTAAGTACGATATAAACTAAAGAGATAATTTATTTCTTTAATTCTCAAAGAAGTCTTCCCGCCAATTTCTTCGTAGTTGACTAATGTTGTGTTTTACGATCCCTCGGCATGGCAAGTTAATTTATAAAAAACAGTGTGACCGTCGGACTGCCAATACATAGGTCACAAGTTCCAAGCTCAGATTTTTCGGATTCATGTGCGTATTGTATAAATATCACTAGCTTCGGTGAAGGAAAAAATTGTGAGAAAACCAAACATGCCTGAGAGTTATTTATCGACGGCCTATAAAACCAAGTCACAGGCCCATGGGCGGCATAAAATCACCAGGTTAGGCATTACCCACACGAAAAAGAAAGAAGTATTAATAAATAAATCAAAAATAGTAATGAATTACTTCCGAGTAGCTTCGTACAACCGTATCCCTACGTTACGTCGCGTTTAGCTCGTAATTAATCATTGCTTTAACGCTGGGGTGGTTAGTAGAGAAACCACCAACTAGTGTTAGTTTTTGGGACATCTATGCATATATTTTTCAGTAAAATATTAATATTTCTCTTTTATTTTGTAAGATTTTACAATGCTACAAGGCTTTTTTGTCCCTTGAGAGACATTGATAAGAGATTAAGAGCGTTCTTGGTAAACATTTGCGATAACATTTGCGTTAAAATTTTCACAGATGATGTATCTTTGTTGCCGCAATAACAACAAATAATAAAAATATAAATTATTTAATAATTAAAGGGGGCTCCTATACAAGAAACTCGTACCATAAACCGCAAAAAAAACACGTTTCTTGTTAGACAGACAGCCAGATAGACAGACAGACAGACGGACAGCGGAGTCTTACCCTAAAATTATAGCTTTAGTTTCATTTATCCCTGTAAAACTATTTATATGAGAATACAGCAGCTCTTGGCAAGTCATCATTCTCTTGATCTTATCCCAATTTATTTTCGGAGTCGGCGCAGTATGTCTTCTTCATATTACTCGTCATCTCATCAGACACCTCTTTTCTTGTCATATCGTCCTTCACACAGTCCATCCATCGTTTCTTTGGCCTTCCTCTACTCTTGGCAGGCCATTTAACATTTAAGCACTAATCAGGTTTACTTAGAACCGAACAGTGGTTTTGATGAACCTGTATTTACTCCACTATTGTATTTGCAGATGCAGTCAATATTGGTTGTTGCCTAAGATTTTAGATCGTTGTCATCATCATCAGCCGATAATGTTCCCACTGCTGGGACACAGGTCTCCTCTCTATGACAGGGAATGGGCTATAATCCACCACGCGGGCCCAGTGCGGATTGGTAGATGTCACATGTCTTCGAATTTTTGGTTCTAGGCCGGTTCCTCACGATGTTTTCCTTCACCGTTTTTGAAAGCAGTTCGTCGCATAGCATAGCAGTAGATCGTTGTACCTTAACTTAATTGTGAATGTCTCGCCAATCTAACAATAACTGCGCACCCTAATCTGTCTGTTAACAACGAAAACAATTTTCAAGCAACAGGCTGAGTGCCTAATGATCTGCCACAAACTGTTTAATAGTTAAATGATTTATTTATCATATTATTTTTTAGGAATGTTATGTTTTACTTTTCACTTGGTATTTAAGATTCCTTGTATTTCCCAGTAGTAACTGGGTTGTGGAGGTCAGATAGGCAGTCGCTCCATGTAAAATACTGGTATTCAGCTGCATCCGGTTAGACTGGAAGCCGACCCCAACATAGTTGGGAAAAGGCTAGGCAGATGATGATTTAAGATTCCTTGTTTTTCTTAATACTGTCGAATCTCTATTATATATCTTTTTATCATGAAATTAATCATTCAGAAAACAACAAGTACCTATTTAAAGAAGTTTTGCAATTTAAATAAAATATGTTCTGCTGTTCCTGTTCATTGACAAAAAACAAAAAACTGGCCAAGTGCGAGGCGGACTCGCGCATGAAGGGTTCCGTACCATAAACCGAAAAAAAAACACGTTTTTTGTATTCCCTTTAAATATTAAATAATTTATATTTTTATTATTTGTTGTTATAGCGGCAAGAGAAATACATCATCTGTGAAAATTTCCACTGCCTAGCTATCACGGTTCATGAGATACAGCCTGGTGACAGACGGACAGACAGACAGACAGACGGACAGCGGAGTCTTAGTAATAGTGTCCCGTTTTACCCGTTGGGAACGGAACCCTTAAAATCGCTCGTTACATTATGACGAAATTGCGTTATTTTTGCGATGAAGCACCTCCTAACCAAATAAAAGTTTCCATTTCATGTTCTACTAAACTCCAAGCTTTCATTCATAAAAACTATTAAATAAAACTCCACCATTTGTTCGCAGAGCCGTCGAAAGCCGCGCGATTGATGATACAAATCAATTATAATGCCTAAGCCGACTCGCGCACGCACTGATATAGTAGCTCGCGTGACTCCATGCGTTAGCGCTTAGCCTCGAGTGGAATATGGTCCTGTGGCAATCCTCGCAGCGACCTATGTACGTCAGAACTGTGTGGGTGGGCGGCTTCCGACACGCTATCCTTACGCACGACGACCCTTACCTGCTGCAACTACACGCCAAGCGCCGCCGACCTTACTCGTCCGCGAGCTGCTCAAACAACACCAACAAGAGCTCCCGGCTCAGCCAGCACTCCGACGACGTGCAAGGCTGCGTGAGGAAGCTGAACCTCGTCCTCACCAGCGACAAGTCGCGCATCAACCAGCGGCCGGCCACCTCTGGCGACATCGAGTACCTCAACCTGCGCGACGTCCAACGTGAGTTTGACGACGGTTTCATTGTGAGGGCAACTCCGCAACCTTTAAACGAAACTAACAGAACCCAATACGATAGTCTCAATATCAACATGAGGAACTTGAGAGCTAATAAAACGTCCAGAACCGACGCTAAGGAGAACACTGAACTTTCTGAACGTGTCCTTCAATGGTTGGACTTGGCAGGTAAGATAGATTTATTGGCGCCAGAAAACGTGGAGCGAATGTCGCAACCACGACACAGCTGGCCAGAGCTGCAACGTCGCAGTCATAATTTGGCAAAATCGAAAACAGCAATCGACATACATAAAGAGGCAGTGGGAACCTCACCGAAAGGGGGAGAAAGCCCAAAAGCGCAACAAAATGGGACTATCGATCGACACGATTTTTATGTGCCGACGTCTGCGAACACGATTGAGAACTACGCGCGACAGTCACGAAACGCCAAGAGCACGCCACGGTACGAGACGAGCGCCAAAATAAAAGACAACCACAACAAAACAAAGTCCAGAGACATACGAACGAACGTGTCGGAAACGCGGCTCAAAGTCATCAGTGAGAAGAACGCGATTGAGAGACAATACGCCGAAATGCTGAATAAGAAGCTGATACCGGATGTGAGCAAGAACCCTAAGCGACAGGTACACATCTTCATGCCTGAGCTGCCCAAGAAAACGGAGTCGACCCCGGATAGTAGGACTGAAAGTTTGCTATCACAGAACTCGTATAAAACTTTGAAGTTTGACGCAACAATAAAGAAGTAAAAATGTTATTTGTAAATCATTTTAATAACTTTTTATTCATTCATAGAAAAAATCTTTAAAAACAAATTAAAAGACAAGCAAACAAACTACCTAATCGTCAGTTCACCTCAACATCTAGGCTGCCTAGCCTTTTACCAACTATGTTAGGGTCGGCTTGCAGTTTAATCGGAAGCAGCTGAATACCAGTATTTTACATGGAGCTGCCTATCTGACCTCCACAACCCAGTTAGTACTGGTTGTCAGACTATCGGCCGTCTGACTACCTGTAAAGACGGTCAAAGATCTACAAATGACAGCCGGGACCAACGGATTAACGTGCTTTCCGAGACATCGGTATGTAATGAGTGGTCCAACCTAGCTGCTGTTATTATTTAGCCACGAGCTACTCAATCGTTTACCTAAGACACTTAAAAGTGTTGATTAAATGTTTTTTTTTTATACTAGATGGAAACTCTATAAGATTCTTAATACTTCATTGTTTTACTGCGCGGTTCTAAAGCGATACCAGCTGCAAATAACTAACAAAATGAAACTATAGTACTACGTTGCTGGTATACTACGATGTTTATTACTTCATCGTGAAATATAACTATTTGTTTATTTAATTTTATTGTGATTGTGACCTATTTACTGCTTGAACCAATGCGTTCTTTCAACTTTATGAAAAATCTATGTATTATCAAACAAATACTTCTTTTTAGATAATTAAACATAGGTATGTATTTCATGTATTTGTAATTGAAGAATTGCTAAACTTAAGTGGTAGTGGGCAGGGCACATTGCTCGCAGAACGAATGGCAGATGGGGCCGAAAAGGTCTGGAGTGGCGACCGCGAACCGGAAGACGTTGCGTTGGAAGGCCTCCCACTAGGTGGACCAATGACCTGGTGAAGGTTGCGGGATCCGGTGGATGCGAGACGCATGGGACCGGTCAATGTGGCGACACTTGGGGGAGGCCTATGTCTAGCAACGGACGTCTTTCGGCTGAAATGATGATGATGATGATGTAAGTATTTATAAATAAAGGTGCATCTAAATAGGTCATATTTTTTTCAACGTATGTTTGCAATAGTTACCAAGGAGATGGGGCGGAAGCGGTCCAAGTAGCGAAGGTGAACGAGACCTATATTTTCTGGAAGCTGATGTAAAGGGCATCACTTTTTGTTATGGCGTCAAAAAAATTGCTCTATGGAGAAAAAAGTTATTGACCATTTAAAATGAACTATGTAATTAACGATTGCATTAATTACAAACAGTGTCGGTGATTAAGACATATATCATTTTAAAGCTTGTTAGAAGAGGATTTTTTTTTGTTAAGGACATAAGCGAATCGGCACCGGGAGAAAAAAGTTATAGACCATTAAGTGTGATTACTGTCAATAAAATCTACAAGTGAAAAACAAGGAACCTCGGTGATTGAAGAAATCGAGACTAACTTACATAATTCTAGCGTGTTGTAAGTGTGTGTTTTTTTTATTAATTTTCAACTGTCTTAGCAAACAGATCATTTTCATCTCATAATAACTACTGTGACCAACTGTGAACTTCGGCATACGATGAAACATGCCTGCTTACCCCTCTAAGGATTATAGTCGTGAATATTTTGTCTCCAGGACTTAGCAATTAGATCGTTTTCAACTCATAATAACTACTGCGACCAACTGTGAACTTCGGCATACGATAATACATATCTGCTTACCTCTCTTACAATTATGGTCGTGAGGGTTACGCTAATGTTTATCAGTGACGAAATGTTATGGGTTTTATACTGCCCATACTAATAAATATCGCTTGTACATAATAATTTACTTTGTATTGATTTTTTTAATAATATGAATAATTCGAGTTACTAAAAGTACTATTTATACCCTTTTTTTAAAGCGATTTCCATTGGCTTTGCTAATTGAAAAGCATCAAACACAACAAGTGACGTGAGTATCCTAGAATCAACAAAGCTTCTTGGACCAGTCTATAGAAGATTGCCCGATCTCCTTTCCGGTAATATTTTAGGTGCCTATGACCCGGAATTACTTTGCAGTATGCAGAAATAAATTTTGTATCTATGACGTAGCCACCTTATACACACCTAATATCTGTGCACCGGCCCATCAAGAGCTCATCCTACAGGAGCCATATCCTTGGCTTGACACCGAGCCTAGAGTGATGGATCGAGGGACCTATTCCACATTAAAGTCGTTCATTCCAAGTGATGTTAGTTTCTACTTTAACCCATTTAGAATGACTATTTCTATTTTACCTGCGGTCAAGAGACCTCAATATAGTCCTGAGGATAGAGATGAGGTCGGCGATGGAAGAAGGGAACCAAGTATATCTAAACAGATAGACTCACCGAATATCCGACGGTGGCGACATCTCTGGCTTGAAACCGGGACCGCAGTGGCGGGTCCAGAGGCTGCCCACTATACCTGGGCACTGGCAGACCTAGCGCTATCACGCGGAAGTTCTCGTCGACCCGTACTAGACGCCATTTTGATACTTCTTCGGCGCCATGTTCCTGAGGAGATGGATGGATTATAGAAGCTTATAAATGTTGACAAGAATATTTCGGGAAATTAATTGGTAAAATCAAAACGGGAGGGAACCGGCATGTCCTAAAACAAAAAATTAGGAGACATGTCCGCACTGGACCGCATAGTGGGTTGCAGTCCACTCCCTGTCACAGAGACGAGGGCTGTATCCCAACAGTAGGGAATTTATCGGCTAATAATGCTTAAAAGTTAAACTATAAAATACCCATTTCTTTTAGCAATACTGTACGTAAACCAGAAACTTATTCTAAGTGTCACAGAAGCGGTATGGAAACGCGGTATAATTAAATAAAATCAATATCACCTCTAACAATTTATCGTATCTAGCTGCTGGAACCAAAAACCGTCCATCTTCTAAGTGCATCTCCCTGTTTTCCAGCAAATTATTTAACACTGGCAACACATTACGTTCTGCTTTCTCTATTCCTTCTAGAACGAGTACTCGGCCTTCTACTGCTGCGCGGACTGCACTCTGTGGGATAAAAATAATGTTACTAGTATGCCCTAACCCCAATTTACTAAGAGAGAGATTTACACAAACCTCATTTTTTTGACTTTGTTATGTAAATGTTTCATACGAATATAATTCTTAAAACAACTTAACAACTTACAGTAGCCATTCCTCCAGCGTCTGCCCAATACCGACGTGTTCGTGGTGACTTGGCTAGCGATAGTCGTGGGCATAACTGCGTGCACTAGGAAGCCCGTGCCTGACAAACCACCGATTCGAGCTGATGATGGTTTTGTGACGGTGCTGAGGAGGAAGCACCATCGGCGTACCAACAAGAACCGCTTCAGCACGGCCCCATCGAAGCCCAACGTGACTGTTAGAACCGCGAAGCCTGAACACTCCGGTGAACATAGGAGATGTTCACCGGAGTGTTCAGGCTACCTACACTACCAAGCCCACGACAGACTGGCGGCCAAGAAGGCCGGATACTCGAATTTATAAGACTTTGCTTCAAGAGTTCAAATTCCAACCAATCATATTTAGATATTCATTTAAGTATCCCAGTGTAAGTGGAAACGGAAATTCCCATAGGGTTAGACATAGGTGTACCTAATAGTACACCCACATTTCACCAGTTATGTTTAAGTCCCATGCAATAGGGGGCGAGCCTGTTGCCATCAACTGGGCACGAATAAGGAGATTACCTGATCAAAATATGTGGCCGTGGAGCTCTGGATCTCTCTCCTCTGTTTGAGGTCGGCCTCTGTGGTGTCTCGTGAAAGAGCCACATACTCTAACTCCCTCTGTGTCAGCTCCAGGTACTGAAGAGCTACTTTCCTCCTACAAGAGAGTTATATAGCTGATTACTAGAGACGGGATTATACGCAAATGCATACTTGAAGCTTTTTTTGGGACACTTTGGGCATACTGATACTGATACTGTTAGCCTGCGTCATCCCACGGCTGGGCAAAGGCCTCGCCCCATGACTTCCAGTTGTTTCGATCCAGGGCTATCAGTATTTTGGGCATATTTCCTTTAATTTTAACTGGATACTGCAAAATATGCCAGATGTGATACCGGCAAACAAAAACACCTACATGTTTTAGTACAGTATTATATTTATAAATATTTTGTATTGAAAGTTTGTGATACAATAATAACTATGCACAAAAAAGTAAGTATTTCATCTGTTCAATCAGTCACACAAACAAATTCTACTGACTGTCTTATTTTTCTTCATAGCTAAAACATGTCACATAGCAGTGTTAAAGTTTTCGGCAGAAATTGATTGATTGTTCATCAATTCAAAGTGCAACTGTTACTTATGCTATCATGTTATAAAGATTGAGATTTGATATCAAAACATTAACGAATTGACAGTTTTTTAGCCGTGACATGTTATTTATATCCCAATTGGATTCCTTCAAATGAATACAAACATAAATACATAAACTCGCGCCCTTTTCCCATGGAGGTAGGCAGAAAACACAGAACGCCACCTGCTATGATTCTTACCCTCCTCTATCCTACACTCCCAATCCAATTATCTTACCCTCCTACGTCATACACGCACGCCGGTTGCGAGTACTACGCACCCGACCTTTTTGAAGAACCTCATCAATAAGGTCAGTGTATGTCCTTCTAGGGCGTCTCCTCTCGGCGTTGCCACTCACATCTGCCTTGTAAACCTTGTATACCTTTTGTTAGTAGCCTTTCACTGATCCTCTCCACATGATCCAATCATCTAAGCACACTCTTTTCAATTTTTGTCACTACATCTTCTTATAAATAAATATCTATAAAATATAGCTAAAACTGTATTGTACAACAATATCAAAAGTCGTTGCATACACATGACCATCATCATCTTCCTGCCCTTGTCCCATTCTACTTGTGGTCGGCGCAACACGTTTTCTTCTTCCATTCTCCCCTGTCAAACGTCATGGCATCATTTCCTCCTTTACAAATCTTTGCATAATGATAATTATTATGATCGTTAACCTTAGGTTTTCAGGAATACATTAACTAAATTATAGAAATAGAAAACTGCATCATTCCAAGAGGTTTTAAATAATTATAGTATTTATTACCTGCTTGGCCCAGGCCTGCCCAGTAGGAACATGTCTTGGCCTAGCAAATCCTTCTGCATCATCCATCTTAGGTTCCTTAGCGTACTCTGTGATAAAGCTTTAATTTCTGTATCTTCTATTGTCACTGTAATGAAAAAAATGCATATAACTTAATAACCAGGTATTCTGATTGATGTTTTTTTATTATTAAATTGTATGCGATAAAATTCTTGGTTTTATTTACTAATATTTTGAAGTATGTATTTTTTTTCAGGTTTCAGCTTAGAATTGTGTGTTTAAGACAAAAGTATAAACTTTAAAAAAATTACAATAGGTTCCGATTTGAATCCATTTCCGCCGCACAAAAACTGTGACTAAAAATTAATAAGTACTGGTGTTTTTAAAGTTTCTTTTCAACAATTAACTACAAAAACATGGTTTAGACAAATATTTTTAGGTTATAAACTAAAGTTTCAAGGACGTTCACTTACAGTACTTTCGAGGCACATATTCAACCTTTTTAGGGCTCTTGACTTCCTTGCTGACATCTCCTATAGTCACTTTATCTTCACTAGAATAACATCTCACAGGATTTGCCGCTAATATTGCTTTACGATGGCCCATAATACGGATCAAAACATCGATCCTTCTAATTGTTACTGACGGGTTATACATGTTTCTATTTACACGGAACTGACACTGAGTAATGTAATTAAGTATATATTTCAATATTTACGCCATTACGTAATTTATTATTGCTTATTTAATAGAAAAAATGGTAATAATCTACAGGTCAAAGTCTAAAATATCATGACTGTCGAACTGACAGTTCCTGTTTAACAGCTGATTGGAACGCGTTCCAGAGCTTCATGTTATTGTTGTATAAATAAGCTTTTGCATGTGTCTTGTCTCGCTTACTCTTAGTATACGAACCTTCATGGTTCCAAATTCCCTCTAATTTCACGAGTTTCCATGCCCGAATAGCATCTCAAATGCGGTAACAACCAAACTTCAAAAGATTTATATTCATCAATTCGATTCCATCGGAGTACCTAACGTAACTTTCAGATGTGATGGAAGCTATGTTTCAAATAAAATACATTCTAAACAAAAGAAATTACTTTATTAAAGAATGAAAACATTAAACTTATCGTAACTATTGAATTATAAACTAGAGATTAAAGCATTTACTTTAAAATTAATGACAAAAATATGTCTTAGATATTAATAGCAGTTAATAATTTGTGTAGAAGAACATTTACTATTAGACCCATCGTCTATGATGCTACTCAAAAGTAACGTGTTAACATAACATAACATCACACCTATAAACACATGCTAAGTTTTTAGCTTTCACGGTTTACAACTAAACTTATATTACCACTTACACGGGATATCTTCGGTGATTATTTACTAGCTTTTGCCCGCGGCTTCGCACGCGTTAATTTAGAATTTGACAATTAATTCAATCATGATTCGAAAGACACGTGGCGCCGTCTATCATCATAAGAACGTTTTTGTCGTTTTCCTCAAGACCAGTATTCTTTTTCGGGATGAAAAGTACCCTATGTCCGTTTCCGTACACCTGACGTATATGCAAAATTTCAGGTTGATCGGTTCAGTGGTTTAGGCGCGAAAAGGTAACAAGCAAACTAACAACTCCCGATATTTCGACACTGGTGCAAGCGCCATGACCGCGGGTTGTGTGTGTCGGGAGCTCAAAATAAATAATAATCACGGAAGATATCCCGTAAGTGATATAAAGATCACGCCTATAATCCTCGAAGGGTAATACAGGGGTGTACCAAATAGTACACCCACATTTCGCCACAGTTACGTTAATTCCCATGTAATAGAATCAGGGCACAAATCTAGACTCAGCAGTCGCGCTTGCGAGCACTTGACCAACGACGACGACAACAAAACAACGAGTAACCTGCTATTAAGCTGAAATCGCCTTCAGTAGCCAGAACACTAGTTCAATGGCGATCAGTACCTATGTACATGATGCGACTTATAGACGCGTTATTCTTTTCCTTCAAATAAGGTTGCTGTTGGATAAATTAACTGTGAACATACAGTATTTGGTATCCCTCTCATAGAGAGAAGGCCTGTGTCCCAGCAGTGGGAACGTTATAGGCTGATGATGATGATACAGTATTTGTATTTTACTGAATGCTTTGTTTCTTTGTGTAACTAAGCGTTGATAACTTAATAAGGTACACAAGTAAGAAATCTTTAAAAAATTAAGGTGCTTTGGGTATCCATTCTAAGGTTATTCATCATGCTCATCATCCATTGGTTCAATTTTAACGCTAACAAAGTCAGTAGGTTCCAGCTCCCCTTCAGTGTGTACACCTGGTTCTTGAGCTTCAATTTTTATAACTATTTGCCTTTCTTCTATTTCATTTCTATCTCCATCCTTGTCTTTCTCTCTAGCATGTTCTGACTGAGAGTTCTTTGTCAGTGTGTCTTGTGTATGTTCTGTCTCTTTCTCCCCATTTTCCTCTGTTGGTCTCGGCTGTTCTATGTTAGTAAGTGTGACGTAATCTGCTACTAATATTTCGTCCATTGGTTTCTTTGCTGGCGGTCCGAATATGCTGATCATGATAGGCTCGTCGAGACCTAGGTTACACTCTCTAGGGTCCAGCCTAGTGTAGAAGTCTTTGATGTTTGCTTCCGTACCCTTGAAGCCGTGCCGACGTCGGAAATGTTTGAGCATTGTTTTTTTCACAGAGTACTCTTTTGGACACAGTTTGCACTGGAACAAGGAAAAATAGCATTAACAATAACACGCGTTTTTTATGTTTTCTATACAGACTGAGCTACTTGCACATAGCGCTGATAAAGCTTGAAATAAAGTTTAATAAACCGCTTTATTAATCTGAATTCGATCAGAAATCACAGCTGTCACGGTCAATATTCCATAACAATGACTATGACATTGATGGCTCTTGAGCGCGATTAAACACCGGTATTCATGAACGTTACTATGAGGTCCCACAGTGCGCGCGGACGCACAGTGTCCCAAAAACCTATTCATAAACAATACTTGAGGGACGAACGACACTATGCGCTCATTATAATGAACGCACAGATAAAGTAGCTCACTTGCTACTTTACGCAACGCATAGTGCGACAAATCAACACAAATGTCAAACTGGTATCAGGTATTAGGTTATGTTGTAGTGATTACAGCAGCAAAGATGATTTTGATGATTATATCCGTATATTATATCATTATCTTATTATATCATTATAGGCAAGCAACTATAATTCATAATGCAGAGTTTATTTGAAATAATGTAAAAACTTTTAAGGCGGTTGCGTCAGGGTAGCCCGCGAAATTCAAATTTTCTTACGTTTTTTGCAATTTTCAGGTCAGTGTCAGGTTGTACGTTGATGAAAAATGAGCCGCGTCAGTAACGCGTATGTAGTTACAGAATTATAATCGTGAAACTCATCAATACAACCCTCTAAGAATTTCGCGGGCTACCCTGACGCAACCACCTTAAAACAATCTTTGTTTTAAAATATCTTGGTTAACGTTTATTCTGTCAGTCAGTCAACCCGAGTGAAATCGCTTCACAACGTTAACCAATCACAGCACCTCATTCTATGCTATGTGTCCGCACAGCAAAGAGTCCATTAAGTATTGTTTATGAAATGAATGGCCTGCCATGACGAACGCAGTGAGAAATGCCTTACTTAGCATAGTGTTGCTGTCATACTTATGTATGTAGCGTTCTTGAATACCAGTGTTAGATTGTTGGATTGGTGAAATTCACCCTAAATATCATTGTTGTCTTATGTACGTACCTTGATAGTCTTCAAGGCGCTGTGAGTGATGACGTGGTGGCGAAGCCCTGCGGTGCTGGTCAGCATCTTGTTGCAGATGGGACAGGGATGCTTCGCGTGTGTGTGTGACGTACGCAGGTGGCGTAGCATGTAGCGCTCGTCTTGGTACGTGCGGTCTGGGAGATAACGAGCAGGTATTATGTGGGGTTTATATAGCGTAGCGTGAAAAGGTAACAAACAAACTTACTTTCGCATTTATAATATTAATAATAAAAGTTAGGATGCTTTATTTGTTTAAAAGGAATCGTGAACTCACCACATAGCGGACACTTGATTACATCCTTTTTAGGTTCGTGTATCTTCATATGTTCACGCAGCGAGCACGCGCTTGTGAACAACTTCGAGCACACTGTGCATGTTTCCAGGTCTGAAAGTAAAGGTAGAACAAATCAGTACCTGCTGGGGAGATTTCTTCTTACACAAGACGAAGCTGGGATTTTCCATCAGCAATATTGACGAACATTCATACAAACTGGAATCCCCTTTTACCCCTTTAGGGGATTAAATATTCTTATAATTCATTCCACTGGTCTCCTTCCTGGTCTTCTTCCTCCACTGGTCACCGTATTCACCCTGTATAACACAGGGTGAATACGGTGAACGGGGCAGTAAGGGGAACTACCTTAACCATTGCAACTACACGAAAATGGTTTTAGAAGACTATCCATAATTTTTCCTGAAATTTTGATCACCATTCACAGATTTTCAAAAAAAATTACGGGTAGCAAAAAAATGGCCATTTTACACAAAACATTTTTTTGATGCCATTCGATCCTGTTTCCAATACTGATCAAAAACTTCTACGGGACCAACCCAGGTTGGAGTACTAAAAAAGTCAGAAATTGTAAAAATATTTTCCCATACATTTTGTTTGAAATTTTTTATCCTATAAAAAGGAGTAAATGATTGCGTGACGACTTACATGGGAGAATGGAAGAAAAAAAACGTGTTGCGCCGACTCCAAGTAACATGGGATGAGTGCAAGAAGAGGAAGACTTTTCATTCATTTCGGGAGGGTTCAAATTAGTACTTACTTTCTCCCGTATGCTTCCTGATGTGATACGTGAGCTTAGACTTTTGCACAAACGTCTTGGCGCAGTATATACACGCGTAAGATGCATTCTTTAGATGGGTCCTGCAAATTAAACAACTTCAATTATTGAAGATTCATCTTTCTGATGGGACAAAATAATGATGAAAAAATAAAAACAATTAACTTAAATTCATGGAGTAACTCTTAAATGGTGGAAAAAAGCAAGTATTCCATACACATTGGTAAGGAAATTTATTTGCATTGTTGTATGAAACAACCAATTGTTTTTTTATTGTGGTTTTTCTTTATCTATACTTACTATTTTTAATTAATTAATTAATTATTATTTTTAATAAATTAAGATTTTTTTGTTTGTACCGAATAGGCTCCGAAACTCCTCGATCGATTTTAACCATTTTTTCACAAATAGAAAGCTTAATATCAGGGAGTAACATAGGCTATAAATTATATTTATATCATGCGAATTAACCGAGCTATCACAATTTTTGCGAACGAAGTCGCGGGAGAAATGCTATTTATTGTATATGCGAGTAGGCTGATCCGAGCTGTCAGATACTTAGGGCCAATTGCTCCAATGTTTAATGAAACCACGAGATCAGCACAATATCTAAACCTGGTTCAAGAGCTATCAGTGTCATCATTGCTACGGATTACTGACACTGATATATCTTAAACTTTGTTTAGTGCTGACCAAGTTCAGTTTTATTGCAGAAATTCACCCCTAGTACAATATCCACTAAAAAAAGAGAAATAAAACACGTTTATGTGACACATGCAACAAGTGCACAATATAAAAAATAAAATCTAAACAAAAAATCGTAATAAAGTTTGTTTCATGGCGGCGCTAATTAGGTCTAGTTCAGCTAAAATCTCGGACAACTATTGCCCGCCGCTGGTTGTTAACTGGACCTCATATAAAGGGTGTAAAAATACTCTTAACGAAGCCGGAAGAGATTTTTTGTCCCCGTCATTGTGATATTTTTTTTTGTTCTAGACCATACCTGGGAACCTTCTAAATACATTGGGGGTTACATAGGGGTTATATTGGGGGTCATAGTTCCAACTTATTCACAAGTTTTTTTTAAATACTTGTTTTTAATGTATGTTTTTTACTTAAGACACCTTCACTAATCCCGTACTATTCAATCGATCCATCAGTACAATGTGTTGAATGCGTTACATCGAGTCCTACCGAAAAACGTGATTTCCACCCCAAAAACAAAAATCGTTTCCCTGCAATATTTTTTGCGCAAAAGTTACTTAGTTTGATGTACAGAATGCTTGGTTGACGGCTTCGTGAAGAGTCTGTTTACAACCTGTGGTGAGGTGACAGACGTAAATCGGTTTTACATAAGTATTTAAGTAAATAAAATTGTGACCTGGTGTGTGAGTTACAGGCCCCTTTGTCGGCGAAGGTCCGGGGGCAGTGCGGGCAGGCGTAGGGCCTCTCGCCAGTATGTCTGCGCTCGTGACGTAACATATTGGATCGCTGCACGAAGCGCATCGGGCAGTAAGAACACGCGTGCCGTGGTCCCTCGTGGATTTGGACGTGTTCACGGAATGAATCACGTTTCTGTAATGTGAACCTTATGTTAGTGTGCGTTAGGGTCAGAAGCTGAAGATATAAATTTTAATAAAGGCCTTTCCACATGTAAGAAGGATTTATTTATTTGAAAAAAGAAGGATTTATTTGGAATATCCTTTACAAGTTTATAACTCAAGATATATTTTTTGTAGTTGTACGATCAAATTATGAGTGCAGGGCGGTACATATGTCTGTAGATCTAATTACTTCAAATATTCACTTATTTAATTAATCTTTATGTACAAGTAAAAATAACTGTAACAAGGTGAACTTTATTCCTTAAGGTCACAAAGGTTCCAAAGGGATCGCCATCATATCAACTTGAGCCATTCAGTATTCTTTGTATGAAACTCGTTACTGCAACGCACACTAATCGGAATCGTAACGTAATCGTCTCGCCTCGGGAAAAGCTCACGAACGGCGAGCCGTAGGCACGGCGTCGCCTAGCCGTAGCCGATTCGACGTATCGGACCTGCTGATTCGCTTTGGTTGACGCCTGTTTGACGGTGAGGCGAAAGGCGATATGGTGACGATCCCCCTATGGTGACGACGACCTTTAATAATTTTCAGCCAGACTACCTTAGGATGAAAACAAAGTAAGCGCATCATAGTAGAAAAATTAGACTCGACCATATTTTCAAGTAAAGCTAATAACAAATTCATTCTGTTTTATTCAGCTGTAAGTCTTCCATTGAAAATAAATAAATAACATTCTCAGAATTACTTGACGGCACGGTTGGCGCAGTGGCTGAGGGATTGACTGATGCGCTGCGTGTCGCGGGATCGATCCCCACACGGAACAAATACTTGTATGGCCTACAGATAGTTGTTCCGGGTCAGGCTGTTTGTGTATGTGAGTTTAAATGTTTGTAAACGCACCCACGATAAGGGAGAAATTCCTAAAGTGTGGCAACGTGTTTTTTTTTTTTTTTAAATACCAAGCGACTTACCAAGAAGGTCTTCCCACAGTATGTACACGTATAACTCTGCTTGTTAGGCAGATGGTCCTGTTTGTGCATGTACAGTGACGACTTGTACTGGAACGACTTGCCACAGTCCGAGCACGCGAACGGATGCTGCCCCGGGTGACTTATTAGGTAGTGGAGTTTTCTGAAAGGAAGGTAAACATAATTTAGACTTTATTATCAACAGCATAAAGTATAACATAAAGCCCAAGGACATCTGTGTTGCTTTTTGTACAATATTGTACCTTATAATGCTTCTTACAAAGTTTATTATTCAATTTCAACAATAAATAAACTGATAAGTGCTGCATTATAGAGCGCTGGATTCAGTAAACTGCATGAAAGCGAATTTCGCATGATAAAATACAAAAGATAAAATCTAAAACACTAAAATCCAGATGGATTCAAATTAGAAAACAGCTCATTTTATCAACGAAAAAGTGGAACAAAGTCAGATTTTTACCACTGGAATTAGACATGCAAGATTCGACCAATTTATGGAAACCAAGCCATGATGAAAGTCCTCATCAAGTCTCACCTCTCGTCCATGGTGTGCAGTATCTCCCTACACAGCTTGCACTTGAACTTGCCGGGGCCGTGCGCCTGTGCCGTGTGCGCGCCACACGCCCGCGAGCTGCTGAACTCGCGGCCACACACTACGCAGTCCACTGCGCGGTCCGCACGTGTCGAGCGAGATGAGTGCATCGTCTGGTATGAGAGAGTAAAAACAACGTAGATTGTCTTTGGCCTTAGTGCTGATGACCCAAGACTTGGCCACAACGTCCAAACCGAGTTCTAACGACACAGATTGTTTTTTAAAAATAGAGTTGATAGAGCGACAAGAAATTGGGGGCAATTTAGGGGTAGCCAGCAATGGGTAGCAGGTGTGGTGGAATTAACATAGCATAACATCACGTCCGTAATCTTCGAAGGGTTAAGCAGGAGTGTACCCAAGTATAGTTCACTCACATTTCGCCAGCTATGCAATGGCACACAAACACTTTGCCCGACCAGGACCTCATGCTCAGCAGTTGCGCTTGCGATCACTCGACCAAAGAGGCAGTCAAAAGCAAAAGTCTAGTGCAAGCGCATAAAAGTAATAAAAATATTCATCTCACCCGCACATGCAGTTTAAACGACTTCCTATGACTCAAAGGCTTGTACTGGCAGGAGTCCAACGAACAGAACACCTTCCTAGCTTCAGGGTGGTCACAGTTGAAGTGTGCTCTCATCTCCTCGATACTTGGCAGCACCACGCAACAGAGAGAACACTTTAGGAGGTACAGTGGTGTCTTTTCAGGAGTGCTGTGCTTCTCTAAGTAGTGGTGGACAAACCAGACCTGGAAGTATTAATATTGTAAGATAATTATTTATTAAATTCTCTAACTATTGTTGATTGTGTTGTATGATCAGATGCATGAATGTAAGGATTGTGGAGGTGAGGTTCAGTTTCTGCCTAGTCCCATGGAAAAAAGGCGTGAGTTTTATTTATTTATGTTTATCAATTACTATAAACTAGTGAAATCTCCAAAGATCAATAGCCTTTCCTGAAACTTGAAACTAAAGGAGAAATATAAAATTTTGCATTAATTACCTCATCACTAAATGTTTCATTGCAGCTCTCACACTTATAATACGCATCTTTGTGGTTGAAGTAATGCGCGCGCACTTGATGCGTCTCCCTATCTGTTTCGTGCCAAAACAGAGTCGGACAAAATCGACATTTGAAACCCAAATGTGGACTGAAACAGTTGTCATATTCTACATCCTCCCAATGTTCTGTCAGATGTCGCCGCGTGTTCTCCCTGTCGTCAAACTCTTTATCACAAAACTGGCATATCCACAGATCCTCGAATTCTCCTAACTCTCTTGTTATGTGAGTGTCAAGATCCTGTTGGGACTCAAAAGTAGTGGCACAAATTCTACAGGAAAATATTGGCAAGGACTTTATAGAATGCATCTTGAACATATGAGTGGAAAAATTTGACAAAGTGCTATACCGAACACTGCACAATGTGCAAACTATGTCCATTGGTACTTCAGTTGAAAGCTTATCATAATCAACTTCCGAGTATTCAAAAAATGATTTAGCATTAATATCTGACAGTACGTCACTAATGTAATCTTGGTAACATTTCTGTACTACAATGAGTTCTGTTAAGGTAACATCAAAATCATCAATACCATTGTAACTTTTGTAAACATCATCTGGATCATCCTTTGTCTTTTCAGTTCCATCATCATTTTTGGCATCATCTGCTGTCTCCACTTCTTGTTTAATTTCTGGTAGATATATTTCTTTGATTAATTCTCTAGTTTCATTTGAGTCAACCTCTGTAGCAGAGTCAGGAGGCTTGAGCTCAGAGTCAACATAGCCGTATCTCTCATGGTGCTTCAATTGTTCTTCAACAAATTCTGCTCTGAGATCAGCACCATATACTAAGAATGGTATATCTCTTCCTGACAACAGAGCCGTGAAACATTTTATGGTAAAATGATGATATCCCATAAAATGGTTGAAGAATGTTCTAGTTGAGTTGGTAGATTTATTACAAAGTAAACAGAGAAAGTTTGAAGTGCCATCATATTCTAACTCCCAGAGATTTTCTTCATCTTTATTTGCCACATTGGAGACAGTGTGTTTTTGGAACAAATGCGAATGGTACAGTTCACCGTCAGGTACACGGAAGTGACACAGTCGACAATGCACAAGATTATGCTCAGACTTGAGATGAAGCCGGAGATCTGTTTCAGTTTCAAAGGTCTCAATGCATTGAGAGCATGGCCAGGGAGTATGAAACTTCACATGTTTCACCCAAGCTTCTCTATCAGGTACAAAGTATCTAAAATCGTTAAAGGTTAAGGTAAAATAGTTAATGTAACTAATTGAATTTTCATAAAAAATGAGCAGATTATTTTTTCTGAATCAGAATGTTTATTACACATTACTTACCTACAAATACCACAGAAATCTTTCTTATGATTTAGAACGTAATGCATAACGATTTTCGCTCTGTTTATGAACCAATCCGTACAAAGTAAGCAGCTGTAAGGTCCCGAAGGATTAAGATCTTTTAGGTAGAGCCACACGTCTGTTGGCCGCTCTACCACCGGCATTTGACGATCAGTCTTCTTACTTTGAAGCTTTATCGTGGCTGAGAACCGTTTAGGTGGTGGTAACTTCTTTTTCTTCTTATTCGGGGACGCCGAAGAATCTGATGAGATCTCCTCATATTGTTCTGGGACTAATTTCTTGT
The DNA here is from genome assembly GCA_950005105.1 of Lycophotia porphyrea. NCBI lineage: Eukaryota > Metazoa > Arthropoda > Insecta > Lepidoptera > Noctuidae > Lycophotia > Lycophotia porphyrea. The sequence goes on along the minus strand of OX465396.1, from coordinate 14,553,566 downwards.
TTGCTGCTATAACTGATAGCGGTTCATCATCAGACTCATCCGAAGACATCTTCTAGTGTATATTTTTACTTTAGATAGTGAACTAAATGCGGGATAATCCTAGAAATCAGTGAAATCCGTGTAGGCTGTGACATTGATTACAACTATAAAATAAACAACTTTACAACAGTTTAGGGATGGCGATCTGAGATCGATTAATCGAAGAATCGATTTCTCGGGCCCAAAAGATCGATTTTTTAAATCGATAGGTAGCACTGAATCGATTCAGTGAATCGATATTTCACCCTAGAAATCGACACTCGATTATTTCTGTTTAAAAACTATAAAATTATTACACATGTAAAGAAATCAAAAACGCGAGGGATTGGTGTGTGCTTAGTTTTCTCCGCTTCTCTTTAGGCGTTTATGTTAATCTTTGACGGGTTATAAATGTCTTCTACCAACTATAACCATACCAAAGTATCAGGTATAAATACCTGATACTTTGGTATGGTTAACAAAACAATTGTAATTGTTTAATTCCCTGAACTGAAGAATTTCCTGATTTTAATGATAAGAAATCGGGTATTCTCAAGCTACCACAAAATGTCAAATTTTCCCAATCCACCTTGAACCTAACGCTTTATCGCTAAAGTTGAAAATCTATCAAAGAAATTTGACAGGTTGTAGTAGCTTGATGTACTGGCGTCTGTACCTTTTTACCATTGCTTTATTTTCCAGAAAACAGATTTATATTTACATTGTAAATTTTGACTCAAAAAAAAATCGATTTTTGAGTAATCGATCTTTCGGACCTCGATTTTTTTCTGAATCGATTCATCAGGTTGCAATTTGAATCGATTTAAAAATCGATCTTTTTTGAAAATAATCGCCATCCCTACAACAGTTCACTACTATTGATAGAATGACAGCTATCGAATGTCCTATGCAGCCTTCTCCCCTCTGTCACATATTGTTATTTTTGATAGACTAAAAAAGGACAGACATATTTCACTTGTTCACTTCAATCATTAAGATGCATTGAAATGGTAAAAATTGAGCTGGAACGCAACCTTTAATCGTGAAACAATAGTGCTGTGGCCAGTCATCGATAATCATTTTAGAAAATTAGTTATTTGTAGAATGCTAAGTTTCTTTATTTACATTAGTCATCGATATTTACTCTTTCGATATTAGCACTTCTTATAAAATATCTCTTTTTTTTTTCAGAAACTTCAAACATTTACATACATAGACAATTGTTTTTATTTTATTTTATTCAACCGTTTCATTTCCCATTAAAAAATCTCTATCAAATGATATTTGTTAACTTAATTACGGATTAAATCGGATCCTTAAATCGGATATAATATTATCACTTTTAGGCAAGTACTAAAAAACAGATCTTATGGTTGTGTTTCTAAAAAAGGGGTTCAAAATTCAAAATTTTTTGGAAATTTTTTGCTGCGCGAATTGAAACGAACTGCAAAAATATCCTTTCGTGGCAGCCATTTTATAGAATTAAAGTTTGTCTATGGTGATCCAAAGAAAGGCGAAGCTAAACAAAAGGCTAGCATGTAGATAGCATTTACTAAAATAACAGTAAAATTTGCGTAAATACTGACTCAAAACACTTATTTTTATGATATACATAAGTGAACCAACAACTTTTATTACGTGTGTATCATATAAGTTCATAAAATGAAGCACAATGCATCGTGTAATGGTGGCCATTAGAAGTAATAATTATGTATATTGGCATACTTACTGCTTTACGGACCAGCAAATAAACATCTACAGGATTACACTGACTGGTTGATCTTGAATTATAACTGAACAACATGTAAACCCAAGTGATATTTGTGATATGTGAGCAAGGAAAAGTGCCCAGTGTAAATAGACCATTTGGCACGAACCATGGCCCAGAATCAGGGGGAGGTTCAAGTGGGAACACCGAACCAACCCGTGAAGGAGAAAGATATTTACGCCTGTCTGCCTGATATGCGGACGAACGGGCCGCTTGGACCCGACGAACCGTGTCCCGGAGGTGAAGAGCTCCGCTGGCTGCCCGCGCAGTCCACAGACCGAGATCTGGTGATGTACTTGCGAGCGGCACGCTCCATGGCAGCATTCGCTGGTATGTGTGACGGGGGCTCCCCGGACGATGGCTGTGTCGCCGCCAGTCGTGACGACACCACTATAAACGCTCTGGATGTACTCCATGACTCCGGCTACGACCCCGGTCGTGCTCTACAAGCTCTTGTCAAGTGTCCAGTGCCCAAAGGAATTGAGAAAAAGTGGACAGAGGAAGAAACTAAAAGATTTGTCAAAGGAATTCGACAATTCGGTAAGAATTTCTTTAAAATTAGAAAGGACCTATTGCCTCACAAAGACACTGCTGAGTTAGTAGAGTTCTATTATCTGTGGAAAAAGACTCCTGGTGCTAGTAGTAACAGGCCACACAGAAGACGACGTCAGGCATCTCTGAGACGGGTGCGTAATACACGGAATTCCCGTGCTGGTACTCCCAAAGAACAGACCCCAGAAGCTACACCTACAGTACCAGATACCAATGGTTCAAGACCCTCACCTAATCCTAAAGAAGCAGGCGAGATGAGTTCAGTTACGGAAGATGAAAACTCTGAAGAAGATAGTGATTCTAGAGATGCTGGTGATTTAGCTAAAGTTGACAATGTAAGACCAGATAACCCTGAAGACTCACCAAGTAGAATGAGAACCAGGAATAAATCTAAAGAACAAAATACACCTACTACACCTAATGGGAAAAAGGGTCAAGATGAAAGTGATAATGATTCAAAGTCTAAGCCTAAACCTAGTAAACCAAACCTAGTGAATGTACAAAGTACTGTCACCTCTACCAACACCAACACCATCCCCATCACCAACACCAATAATAACATAATACCTGAAAAAGTTCTTTCATCTCCGGTTAGCAAAGATATCAAGAAAAAGCCACCAGTGGCTAATGGTGTCAAAGTAGATGTTTCAAAAGTTAAGAAACGTCTTCCAGATGAAACAAAGCCAGAGAGTATTTTGGATGGTGACGTGCAGATGAAGAAGAAAAAGCCAGTAACACCTCCTGATAGTCCAGCTGAAAGTCTTACTAATGATAGTTTTCCTGCAATGGATGAAACAGAGACTCCGGAGCCAGAGCCCGAAGCTTGTGATTTTAGTTTTAATAAGACTGACAAGGAAAACACTGAACAAAATAAAGAATCTGACCCTGACCAGCATGCAAAATCTACTGATCCTCCAGTTAAAAATGATAATAACTCTGAACCTGTTATTAAAGCTGAGAAAGATCCTTTACCTCCACCTTTCCAATTGGCTACTGAGAAAGATGACAGAAGTGCTCTCGATCTTAAAACAGATCCCAATACAAACACAAATAAATTACCTGAAAACATGGAACCAAGACCTCTTGTATTGCAAAATCCAATGTTTCCTAAAACCGAACTCATTATACCTAAAGTTACACCAATGTGTACAGATCCTATTGAGAAAATTAAAATCAAAGAAGAAATAGATACAGATGAGACAATGAATCTACAAAAAGATGATTATCCAAAAGATCCTTTGTCACACAACTTCCCGGGACATCCTGTGAGCCAATCCAACAAACCACTTAATTTGGAGAACACAAACTTCTTTGTGAAAGACAGTCACATATACAACCCAAAATTAGGACACAGTATTAAAATTGAAAATGTGCCTAATAATATTTTCAATCCTTTAAATATAACTAAAGACAGTTCAATTATAAGAAGTGCAAAAGAATTTTCATCTAGTATGCCATCTTTTTATCCACCAAATATGAATTTCTCTAATGATCCTTCAAAACATAATCCACATATGAATCCTCTAAAAACAGTGATAAAATTAGAACCTAGAGATGAAGCCAGCGAAATGAAAAATCAAAATACTCCTGAGATTTTTACTGCTACTATATCTCCAGCCAACAAAGTTGATTCTCCGAGTGCCCCTCGGTTAGACTCATTACAGAGAATGAGTCCAACACCTACAAACCCACGTGGATCATCACCACCTCCAATGGAACATCCTACAACATTGAATACAGAACCAATTTCACCAGCCAATTCGCAAGAAAACAAAGAACCTGATGTTGATGACAAACAGCCAACAGACCTGAAGACACAGCCCGTGCCTAAACTAGATGGTCAGAGTAGCAATTTAAGACCACCCTCATTTTCACATCCAGTGAGACCAGAAAATCTTGGAATAAGATCAACAGAAGCTTCTATTACACCAGTTTCTGTCCAGAACATGCCTCCACCACTCAGTCAGCCTTCTATGGCTGGCTTGTTACCTCCAGGACCTATAATATCTGTTGGAAGTGGTGCTAACATCGGACCATATGGGTTTATGCCTACTGCATTGTATGGTCATACAAACCATCCAGGGCACCCAGGACATCCTGGTCTTGATAAACCTGGTTCAATGCCACCCCTCATGCAACAGCATCCACCAACCCACAGTTTACAGGGAAGCAATCTTATACAAAGCTCTAGCAATCAAAGTGATCCATCAATGCCACAAGATCTAAAAATCAAGCAGGAGGTACCTGACAATGTACCAGCTAATTTGTCTACACAGCAAGTTGATCCTCTTCAATCACTCAAAGAAGTCAAAGTGCCAGGATATCCTATTGGAAGTGCCATAGCACAACATTTAAATACTGAGAGGGACAGAGAATCAATATCTAGTGTTGAAAATAATAGTAGACCTCCAAGTCAACCTACTAATGAGAACACTAATATGGGGCCAAGTGCTTTCCTTGGTCCAAGAATTGAAAGTATAAAGAAAGAGCCTGACTTCTTACACCAACCTCACTTACCACCCACTTCTACAAGTCAGAGCAGCAGTTCGGAATCTTCCAATCACGTGCCTCCGGTGAAGAGCCCGCACACGCCGACACCTATCAAGAGTCAACCAGGCCACAATGGAGCTCCAATGCATATTTCACACTCATCTTCTACAACATCGCCGTTCTCACGGCATATGACAAGCCCCTCGCAGCCAAGACAAATCTCAGCATCGCCCGTTCAACTGAATACTCCAGTGTCGCATTCAGCGCTCAACTTGATGAATCCTACGCCATTATCAATACCTTCTACTATACCTGGCCCTGTCATGCACTCTGGTCAACACCAACACCCGTTTGCATCGCCGCTGCACCACCCACATTTGCTGCATCCTTCAATCTTTCAATTATCTGCAGCGGCGGCTCATGCTATGCACCCATATTATCCACATCCGCATCCTGGGTATTCGATGCCTTATCCATATCCTTATGGACCACTACCCCAACCTCACCCAATACCGCCGATGCACCCTGCGGTAAGCCAGGCGGGACGACATGAGCCAGTGAAACCATCGACGATAGAATCCACGACAATGCTCAGCTCACATCTCAGTCATAGCACTAGTTCTTCAGTCACGACGAGATCTCTTCGAGAAATATCTGAAAGTACTGAAGATCCAAGAAATCCTAATGCGACTACAGAGAGACATCAACTGCACGAGACAACGATGACACACCATCATTCGACTAGTCATCACAGTGCCGTGCATACGAGTACCGAAAAGCAGCCAAGTCATGTGGGCGGTGGCACCAACCACACGCTGTCCATATCTCATTCGACTTCGAGTAGCTCGTCGCAATCGATCCAGCACAAAATTAATACGCAACAAAAGAGTAGTTCTCATTCGAACTCTCCACATCACTTGTCGGCAAGCCTGTCTCAGACGACCAGCTCGTCGTCCAGCGTCAATGTAAACAACCACAACCACACGCATCATCACTCGCATCACTTGGCACACCACCCCGAGAGACTCTCGCCAGCAGACTCCATGTTAATGCGTCATCATCCGAAAATGCTTCCTGGCAACCCGAACCACCTCATGATACAGCCGCCGTCGATGGGTCATCCCATGGGGCTTGGTCTGCCACCAGGACCTGGGCCAAGTTCTATTGAAAGTCTTCGATTACACGCACAGGCTGCAGCTGGACTTCAGGGATCACATCCTAGGCCTGGCTCGCCTCATCAGCTTCCTCATGGTCATCCACACTTGCGAGGTCCTCCTCGACCGATGCCAGATGAGAATCCCGAACTGAAACTCGAAACCCAATCTCAGCCCGAGGAGGAAGAAATCCCAAGCCCAGCGCACATACCACATGGGCCGAGTCCCGAACCTAAAATTGAGGATACCGAATGTCACAGATCTCAATCGGCCATTTTCCTCAGACATTGGAATCGTGGTGATTATAACTCGTGCACAAGAACGGATCTCATTTTTAAACCAGTGCCAGAGTCCAAACTTGCTCGAAAACGGGAGGAACGACTAAGAAAGCAAGCCGAACGAGATAGAGAGGAAAGGGAAAAAATAGCGCAGCAAGCACACAGAAAGATAGCAACACCTGAGAAGCCAGAGACTAAGCCGCCATCAAGAGGTGCCATCGAAACGATATCATCTCCATATGATCGATTCCCGCGGCCACCTGGATACCCAGACACTCCTGCACTCCGTCAATTATCGGAGTACGCACGACCTCACGCTGGGTTTAGTCCAGGCAATCTGCCGCGTCATTGCATGGACCCGATGCTCCAGTACCAGCTCAGCTCTATGTATGGCGCTGCGGGCGCGAGAGAACGGCTCGAACTGGAACACCTCGAGCGTGAAAAACGAGACAGAGAGATTCGAGAACTACGTGAACGTGAACTTAACGACAGACTAAAGGAGGAGCTGCTGAAAAACAATGTCGGGCCGCGAGCAATCGACCCTCACTGGTTGGAGATGCACCGGCGGTACGGCATGCCGCCGCCGCCGCCACAGGGCGCCATCCCCGTGCAGTTCGGGCTGTACCCACCCGGGCACGGGCCGGGCGCTCTCTCGCAGCTAGAGCGCGAGCGGCTCGAGCGGCTCGGCATCCCACCGGCGGGCGGCCAGCAGCAGTCCGTGCCCACCACCATGTCGCAGCAACACCACCCGCACCATCCGCACCCCGGCGTGGCGGCGGCACAGCTAGAAGCGGCTGAGCGGCTGGCCCTGGCGGCCGACCCCATGGTGCGCCTGCAGATGGCGGGCATAAACCCGGAGTACCACGCGCATACGCACGCCCACACGCATGCGCACTCGCACACGCACCTACACCTGCATCCAGGCCAGCAGGCGGCGGCGCAGGCGCAACAGGAGGCAGCGCTGGCGCTGGGCCCGTACCGGCCGCTGCCGCATCCCGACCTGCTGGGCCGACCGTACGCCGAACAGCTGGCGCAACAGGCGGCGGCGCATGAGCAGCTACAGCGCCAGCTGCTGCTGGAGCGCGAGCGTGGCTTCCTACACCCGGCGCACCACGAGGACTTCCTGCGCCAGCAGCGCGACCGCGAGCTCAAGGTGCGCGCGCTGGAGGAGGCGGCGCGTGCCTCGCGGCCCTAGTGCCTGCGCCGCGCGCCCTAGGTGCCGCTTTCTAAACTAACTCTCCAAGTGTTCACGTGCCGCCCTCCGGATTGGGCGAGACATGTTTTCGAGTGTGACGATACCTGTAATTTATATTTATGATGATACCTTAAGTATTTAAGTTTTTATAATATTTTTTATAGTTGCATGGTCGTGTAGTACGCTTGTTTTCCATGCTCAAATTTATTTCTTACCTACTAGTCATAATTAAAATTTTATTTGTGAATGAGTTAAAGAGTCACACGTTTTTACGTAGGCTACTTAGATTAAATTATTGTTTATTTTGAATAACATAAAGGCCTCGATGGTTACAGGTGTGGCCGGATCGCTAACTTGATGACATTCATAGCAACTGTCATAATTATTACATTACTGAACGGAAGACACGTTCCGCAGTCGCGCTACACCAGTAGCTTTCGAATGAAATCATAATGCAAATAAATAAGGGTGCTGGTTAGCATTCATGTGAATGGACCACATGATTACAGTAATAATGTTCAATGTAAACTACATTGCTTTTTATGTTCATGACATAATAATATATATAATTATGAATAAGTGTTTATTTAAGTATGAGACAGAGTAGGGATTGTGTGGACTTGCCTTTCTAATCAACTTGCCTTTTACGTATTGTCCCGTAGTGACTTTCTCGCTCTGTATAATCCTAAGGAACTCCTATTTCACTTAAATTATTTACATTTTAAATAGAAATATATATTTTGAAATAGTACCTAGCTCTCAATGAGTCGAAGTGAGTATCGAGTGATATGTAGAACATTGAGTGCGGCATGAGAGGCAATCGTTTGTGGAACTAATTACACTCACATATCAATTATAAGATTGAGGTATCGCCGCCGCCGTGAGAAGATTGTTACTAATTGCTTACCTTCAAATGTTGATATTGGCCGAATGCAATAATTCTATATTAGTAATGAAAGGTGATTATGGCCTTGGTGTTGTATAAGATCGTTTTGTACAGATTGTAATGGAATATTTTATTGAATGCAATTTCGTTCTTTTATGTACGCTGTTGTATGGGATTCGTTCTCAGTTATGACTGCTAATAATACGGTCCGCACATAATGCGCGCGTTTTGTATAATGAGCGAAAATAACCAATGTCGGTCCGCACCATTATTACTTATAACGCTATGTTTATTGCATTTATTTATCCCAGTTACTTCACTGATATCCAATTTAACTTAATGTCTATTTCGACAGAAACAATCATGTTTGATTTCGTGTCTAACACATACGAAATAATCAATATTTCAACTGAAAACTATACTTATCTTGTTTGCGAGTAGGAGAAATTATTTTCTGAAATCTCATCTATTGATTTTGTGGTCTCTATGAAGAAATAAAGGACTTAAACTGAATTAGCAGTCCATAATTTAGAACAATGCCACCTGCACACTGTAAATTTAATTGAACTTACAGTGGGATACTAGTAATTATCAGCATAATTAGGCAACACTATCAGACTCTGTTTTTCGTTCTGATATGAAATTTTCTTTCTCTCTCACGTGTGTAATGAGAAAGTAGGATGACAGGTGAGCCCCATTGCCTGGGACAAGTCGAAGAAACGACAACTTTAAATTCTTGACTGAAACTCGCCAAAATCCCTTCATTTCGCAGACTACACACAACATTATGAAGCTAACACTAAAATGTACTATACGTCTACGAAATAAAGGCCATTTTGTGCCCTTACAAACTGTTTATATTGTTTAAAGATATTTATAACGATAGTTGACTAACACTAACACAAAAATTAAGTACTTATACAATTGAAATTATTTTGATCTTGACTATTCTGTGTAATAATAATACTAATGAGTGGTTAAAATGTTCTTTAAATTTTAAGAGATGTAATTAACGCCCGTTGTACACATTCAGTAACTCTGCACTAAATGTAATATAAATTACCTTTATAAGAAATAGGCGCTGTTAGACAATTCTAAAGTTATATTGATTATCTAGGGTTAACTTTCACAATGTCGCTTCATAGGTGTTATGTTGGTACCTAATGCCATAGTTACTTTCTGATATCTAAAAAGAGAAAATGAGTATTATTTTTAGAGACAAATTATATCTTAATTAATTAAGAGGTTGCGTGTCGGTTTAAAAACTTCATTTATTTAGACAATAAGGTTAAATGGATGTCTTAGTGCTTTTGTGTAAATTTTTTTGAATAATATATGTGAAAAAATTCAATTTTGTTTTTTTTTTTTCGTTTCTGGACCTTTATCTATATTTGTATTATTATTTCCGATGTTAAATACTAACCGCAGTAGAGTTGAAAAGAATAAAATAAGAACTTAATTGATGAAATTGCAATTTAAGACCACGACAAGTTATTCTTACAAAAATCATGAATTAACTCTAGCAGGATTCAAGCAAGAATAATTTACTGGTGGAAAAAGTAATTAAACCGCCTATTAAATCTGCTGTCGTGACTATGTTTGAAGATACCTACTGACTTGAAATTGGTATGTACCTACCAACTTTTTTGGTAATTGTTCGTTGATTATTCATTGAAATAACGTATTTTAAGTTGAACAACTTTATTCGTTTAATTTTTAAGTAATTTAAAACAAAACGTTATTCATTAATATCAAAGTAAAAATAGGGGTGGCCTAATTTTTTTGTCCACTAGTATAAAGGGTGTAAAAAGACTTAACGAAGCCTCTAGGCACTTGTTCTTCCCGTCATTGCTATCATTTTTGTGTTCTAGACCATACCTGGGAACCTTCGAGTTCCGGAGATATTGGGCCAAAGTTCCAACTTTTTCAGTTTTTTTGTTTTAAATACATGTTTTTTTTTTTTTTTACCTAAGACACCTTTACGACCCCGTTCTTTAGGCGTTATATTGAGTCCTACCGTAAAAAGCGATTTTTCGCCCCCAAAAAAACAATTCACACGTGGTAAAAGTGAAACCTTCAAAAATTTTGGCTTCAAGATGAACACTGTATAAATGCTTCGATTCATCTCATTTCCTCCCACGTTAAATCTTATGAATTTATGTTTGTCTCTTTTTCGTTTCATCGACTTTCAAATCACAACGATGCTAAAGAAGTTTTCACTTCAAAAGTCGTTTCCCAGCAATAATTTTTGCGTAAAATTACTCAGTTTGATGTACAACATAATGCCTGGTTGACGACTTGGTGAAGAGTCTGTTTACATTACACCCTGTATATTGATTAACTTCGTCTGTATGTAGTTATACTGTTCGTTAACTATCGGACCAACTGCAGGATACCGTAAAATAGATGAATAAATCAGGGGAATCTTAGCCAATTGACCTCTTTCTTGCAAGGACACCAAGGCCTGCAAGAAAAGTAAAATTGAGTATCAATGTCTTGTCAATTTTGTGACAGACAATCTGGCAAAAACAAGTAATTTTATTCTTAGGTTTTAACAAGAATTTTAATAGGTATTTTTAATTATCACAATTTGTAAACTACGTTTTTCCTGGCTGGGTAACTAAGCGATAGTTGGATCGATAGCATACGACTGCTTAAACGCTACAGGAAATAAACAAAAATAATATGAATAATGAGTCAAATGAGTAATACGGGCTTACTGGCAGTTACTCCGAAACAGACGTTTGTAAAGGAAAAGGTTAGTACAGCAGCGTTTCAAGTTTTCATTCATCATAATGTAACGAAACAGCGCCCTTTTGTTTACAGCAAACGAAACCCAACTTTTCCAATTTTTGCGTAAGTAAATTGTCTCAAATAAAAGCTGAACAAAAACTCAAAACGTTTCTTTTTTACGAAATTAATGTTTACTTACCTGAAGTTCTTATTAATTTTGACAACAGTTTACACAGCTTCCCCAACTTGAACTTACATAAAAGATGTGTGGAATTGTTGAACAATTTCTTGATTCTATCAACGATAGCAAGGGTCTTGAAAAACTTGTCCTAGAACCAATATTCAAGGACATGATTGTGATAAACCCACGTGGCAGATTACGGCCCAAATCGGCGGCAATACGACGCTCTCACAAAGCTTTTAAGAAAAAAAAATAGGGCAAATAAGAAAAAGTTTATTTATGTTATTGGGGGAATGTTTTGTTTGTGTGTTTATAGGCATAGCCTATAAATATCCTTTATGTACTTACTATTAAATGAGCAATACCTATTTGTAATCACGTTCTCGAAAACAACTCTAACGATTTCGATGAAAGTGGCAATAAAGGGTTTACGGGGGCGAAAAACCGATCTAGCTAAGTATAGGTTATATCTGGGAAACTTAGATTTCTCTATTTTCACCCGAGTAGAGCTCGGTCGCCCAGGTGCTATAATGTGCCCACTGTTGTGGTTGTGACACAAGCCTCATGAGCTCGAATGGACTTGCCTACCTAATTTAACACGCAGGTCCAGTGCGGGTTGATCGGCCGCACATGTCTTCGAAATTTTCGGGTTTAGGACATGCCGTTTTCCTTACGATGTTTTCCTTCACTATTTTGATAGGAAGAGCGGCGGTAATGAAATCATTTACTTACAGAATTAAAGAAGTGCCCGACCGGATTCGAACCTACACCTTTTAGTAGTCAGGTTTTCACAAGTACCTACATCAAGAACTAATGTTGCGTTTTATTAATTCCTTTCAGATCTCGATAGAACTGCGATGCGACGTGGGTCCGGCTCCGTTCATGCTGAGGCCCTACGCTGGCCTCTACAACCCGTTCTCTCAAGCGTGCTCAGTCCTCTGCAACCATCCTGCTGATACTGAGGCTAGGGATGTCGTCAAACGGGCTAAGGATAATTGGGTATGTTGATTTAGTTCATAGGTACTTAAGTATAAGATCTGGGATCTTTCGGGTTCAGGGTATGGAAGAAGCGAAAACATATAAATGTAATGTGAAGTTTTTTTTAGAACTTTCGTATAGAAATGTGGACCTTAATAAAGCATTTTTTCTTGTTTTTTTTTATTCGAATGGGAAATCATCAAATGGCTTGAGCTCTGGGTAGAGCGGAAAGGAGTGTCAGACTTGTACTGACTAAAACCCATCCATGTTCCTTCCTTGCCCTTTGTGTTCCAGGGCCATAACATCAATTTTCACTAAAACCAGGCTATTGGATTGGACTTCCAATGTTCGGCTCAGACCGGCGAGAGTCGAAATTACAACATTGCCATAGTATTGTGTTTTTGTTTTCAGGTGGAAGGCAAAGGACATTATTTTCAAGAAGATTTATCAAAGTTTCAAGATGGCGGCGGTGACAAAGATAAGAATAGAACACCACATGATATTTTTACTGAAGACATGTTTAGGAGGTAATTTTTTTCTTAACATCTTACTACTAATATAAATATTAATGCGAAAATTTGGATGGATGGATGTGCGTTACTCATTCACGACAGAACTTTGAAACTTTGAAATTTGGCGCAGAGATAGATAGCGATATTGAAAAACCTGCATTACCTGTCTTCTTATTTCCGTCTTAAGGAGTAGTATAGACCGGGCGAAATTTCAACCTTGCGTTAGTGGAAACATAGATCAAAATTAATTAAATCTGCAGATATGCTGAAACAGACTCAAGACCTCTCACTCCCGCCCCAACACTCGCTAGCGGCAAGTCCAGGGGTTCCCGGCGATGTCTCACGCCAGATCAGCCTCACCCGAGAACTGCGATTGTGGTAGACCTCAGACGAAGTCACAGTCAGGTGGGTAAGAGATACTCAAAATGTACAGACACCGGCACATCAAGCTACTACAATCTGTCAAATTTCTTTAATAGATTTTTAACTTTATCTATAAAGCATTACGTTCAACGTTGGTTGGGAAAATCTGACAGTTTCGGGTAGCTTGACCTCCTGGCGTCTGTACCTATCCTACAGCTACACCAAAAAGTTCCTAGAACAGTTTTGAAAACCATACGTCATACTTCATGTACATACCATACCAAAGTTTTCGACTTGACAAATATCTTGTTACCGTAAGTTTAATAAGGATTGCAAGGACTTCCTGGCACATTACTCCTAAATATGTTATTACTTATCATCCATTCTATAATTTTAGATACTAAGTAAATTTAGTAGTTCTACCAAAAGCACTGCAATTTTAATCGAAAAAAAAAAAAAAAACCAACTGCGTAAAAAATAACTAATATGAACTAACTTATAAATACTAAACAAATAATAAATTCTAATACGGAACATAATATGGACTGCAACAGTCGGGACCCATTAAATAATAGGCAGTCGGGTTCTTTTATTTTTTTTATTTTACTCCTTTTAGTTACATGGTCATAATATACCATTTTAAAATCCTCATGATGAGCCCTTTAATTTGATACCCATATTGAAGTATACAAAAAAGAAAAAAAAAAATTCTTTGAACTCTAGCGTCTCACGTAATCGTCATGTTAGTTTTCTTTCGTGTCACCCAAAGAGTGTGTCACCTATCTAAGAACACTTGGGATACCAAGACGAATCTAACGATATGTTAATTAAATAAATCCGTGCAAAAGTGCCGTGAATTAACCAGCAATTTTCTTCCACCAGGAAACAATCTATTACCACGGCTACGCGACTTCCGACGTGACAGGAGGTCAAAACACCAGCCCGACCAATGACCGGTCCACCTTACCCTCACTGAACCTGTCAGATGGGGCCCACAACCGACTCCTCAAGGGGCAGAGTGAGCAGCTTCCCCCACTCGCCTCCCCGCTCGTGTTGACCAAGAGGTCGTTCCCTATGAAGGAGCCGCAGAGCGTTAGGAATGCGAAAAAGGTTGGTTGAAAATATTTTGGACTTTAATACTATGTACGTGCGATATGTTAATTTTTTTTTGACATTTAATTCCTCGCACGTCTTGCCTCGCTAGGTCGGTACCGACGTTTTCGTTTTGGTGTTATCCATGAGCATTTTTTGCAGATAATGGAGGATAGGGTATATCGGGGATATCGGACTCCTAATGCCTAACTAAACTATAGTTATTTTATGAGCCGGGACACAAGATGCCTTGTCTATTCGTGGGCACTTCCGACTGATGCCCGCCCGCATACCCTAACTGCAGCCTCTATATAAAATACAATTTATCTGAAACTTTTAGTTGGGTTACATACATACCTAGCTAGCAACGCAGTGTGTGCGATGCATCTATAGTAGTACTAAACAATTGTAATTATCTACACTAATCTATATATATAGTAATAGACGTTGACCGTGTCGTAATAAGTTTTAGATTGAGTTATTGGATGAGGTTTATGATAACTTTATTCTCATATGCATATAAAAATTTACTTACATGAGAATGTTAAAACTAACATAATTCAATATTGTTGCGAGTTTTACAAAAACTAGGCATTTCAAGTACAATTATTATTTTGAGGGTAGATAAAGAAAATGATACAAACATCTCAATTTTCGCTAGATACGCGGGCTCAAAACACCAAATAACAAGGTAAACAAGTCTCCGTTCAACACATCTGGATGTGGTTTGAGTAGTTTTCTAAGTGGTTTTGGATTCTGTGATGTATTTCGGTAATTTATTATATGTATAGTTTGGTTCCTTCATACATGTTACTTTTTCTTCCGTAGATTATGCTGGGTGAGTATTATAGCGGTAGTAGGTCGCTTATTCACGTCTCAATTTTTTCGTTTTGTGAAGGCGATTTTTGAGTGTATATTTTTATTTAGTATTCTTCCTATCAGTATGCATGTATGTATTATAAAATAATGTATGTTTGTGTAATGTTCATTAATTTTGTTTCTTTGTATAGTGTTAGTGTTGGAGTAAGATAATTATACTTACTTAATTAAATAACGTTTTGAGTAATTTGGTTTGTGCAGTTGGTAGTAAGTAGATTTATGTGTTTTTTCAGCGAAACCCCCGATTTCAACTAGGTCGTCAATGTGTGGCTTAGTAGGAAATAGAATAAATATCGAATTTGGCGTGGTAAGCAGCGAACAATGCCTGGAAGGGTACCCGTGAGTGATTGTAATTTGGACTTTATTTTTTCATTAGCTTATTGATAGATATATTCGATGGTACATCACAAAACCATACATGGTATGGTATTACATATGTATGTAGGTATAAAAAAATAGCATTTATGTTCCTAAATCACTGGATCGGCTGCGGCACCACCTCATCTGAGTTTGCTTGCTGATCCTCATCCGGTACGACGCCGCCTCACGACTTGAGGGTGCGTTGCTGCACAGAGAGAGTTTCATAAGAAGAGTTAGTCAATGCTGACCCCTGCAGTGCTGATAGCTATGCGTTGACCTTTATCTTTTCCTAAGGATGTCATACATGCACGGATCTGCTTGATGAATATGTGTGAAGCACGCTTTAAAAAAAACAAGACGATGGAAAACACAATTCTCTTTTAAACTTGTGTTCTATGACCTCATAGAGTCATGAACTTGATTACCTAGAGGACGCTCGTTGGGCGGCCGCCTGACAGCAGTGACATCATCCAATGTTGCTTTTTTACAATTATGGATTGAGCTATAAGACACGGTTTTCTGTAAAAATCTTGGTACTAAAACTAGAAAGCTAACTTTTTCTTATTGCTCATAAGCCAGTTTTGGCGCAAGGTTATTATTTTCGAAGTGTCTAAAGCTCATACATACCTCTGCATGTACCGTTGTAGTTGCTTTTGCGTCATCTAGGGACACCTTTGATATTAAAATAATCGCAGGTTGATATATTTCGAGTATCTTTACTAGTGGCAACCGCAAGGGTATTAAAACATATCCCTTTAGCCAGGTACTTCACCACAATTTAATCTTGTGTGCTCACGATACGAAATTATGAATTAAAAAGCCACTTGGTTTTAAACTGCGTCATACAACTGCTATAGACGCAAATGTTTTAGCGCCAGCCACAGCTCTTATCTCAGGTGATATGGAAACTTCCCCCCCAAGCTTTTCCAACAATTACTAGAGCGTTACTCCAAACACCATCCACTATTGATAAACATAGATCGATACTTTCGTTGACGTTAGTGCGATACGCCGATTTCCACGGATTAGTCGTCCTAGGGAGGGATTTAATATCAAAATTGAAATTTTCCTTTTGAAACATGTTACCGTTTTTAATATCGAAGACAAAGCTCCTGCCTATAAGGAGCAAACTTAAAGATACAGCGAAAGATAAGAAGACAAAAGAAAAAAGTTTCTTCGTGACGGGCGATAACTTGGCAACTTTGAAAAATGCGCTTAGTACTTTGAAGAGACGACGTGTGAGACGAAACGCCCCGAAGCTTCCTCCTTTGGTGAAATCAGAGAAATGCGACTGTAACCAGAAGCACCTCACCAAAGTAGTTATCAGCTACGCACCAAAGAGCAGGAAGAGAGGTGCTTCTAACATTGTGTTATCTATGACCGCGTGGGGCACGACCGGGCAGAGGAAGCGCATGAAACTGCCAAGTGTTAAATTGACGAGAAAATTGGTCAAGGGCGAGAAATCGGTGACCCATAACACTGATGAGTTCTTTAAGAAACTTGAGGTATTTTTATCATGAACATTGTTATAGCCTGATTCAGGAACTTACCTATTTTACTACATAAGTTCAACCTGTACCTCAAGTTGGGCTGCAAAATCGTTGGGACAATTATTAGTAAAAGTTTTCGTTCGTACGTAGTAATGTAAATATTTGTTCCAGAATCAACTAAAAGCGCTGAACCTTGGAAAACCAGCAAAGAGTAAGGCAAACAACAATGGCAAAGGAGAACCGCCCGCGTCGCAGCGATCTAAGCAGGCAGAGAAAGAAGCAGCCAATGAGGCGAACGATGCTGCGTCCAATGGGGAAGAAGGAGGTATGGTACAAAAAATATTGTCCGCAAACATTGTGTATGGTTTTTTTTTCAATAGCCTTGTATGCTGGGCAAAAGCCTCCCCCATATCCTTCTGTAAAAGAGCAATGGAATGCGGCATTCTGGGTTTACAGAGCTGATAAAGTACGGAACACGCTGCGCTCAAAAACAAGCATCACAAGCATGAGTAAAAAAGCTGCCAGGCTCAAATGGGATTGGGATTTAGCGGGTCACGTAAGCCGCATGCATAACGACCACTGGGCAAAAGTCTCAACACGATGGATGTTTTCGTTTAGCGTATTTAAAATATTGAATCTTTCTGTTGTTGACAATCGTTTAGAGATAGAATGATCTTTTCAATAAGTTGTTGATGATGCTTCAAAGCAGTAAGTGTATGTTACTGCGAACCCGCTGCTGTTAGGACCGTGCCTACACCACAGTCAGCAGGCACGTTCAAAGAGCACGTATCCACACTGTCCACGTTTTGACTTTCGAGTAATGTCTTGTTACATTTTATCTGCTTTCAGGTAGTGGTGAAGGTCGGAGGCGTGGTAAGAGAAGAAAGAAAGGCGGTCGGGGTGGTAGTGACCGACTGACATCTGCAGGTCTTGCAGCACAAGCGCAACAAGATCCTGAGACACAGGTAAACGGTAAACGATGATTCATGTCAGTCTATTCTTAGCTTCTCTCTTCTTAGTCTTGTCTTTGTCAATCTAAATTGAGTCGGCTCAGAATCTAGCTATGAGTTTAGCATGTTCTGTGGCACCCATATGTTTCTGCAAAATGCAGACAATTGGACATGCAGCGCATGACATCAAGTAGCCAGTAGTTTGTGTAATAATACTATAAGTACTTACACTCCAGTGCAGAGTAATCACGATCTCCTACGTCTCTACTCTCTTAGGTCAATTCATTTATATTTGCTCCCTCTATACTCGGATAATTTTCGTTTGTCTCATCCAATTGATTAATAACGAATCTGATTCTTGGTAAATTGATCTAGCTAAAGCAATTATAATCGCAATGTAGGTGCCGGGCATACCAGCATCTGGGTTGACCCCGGTATCGTAACCAAAGCGATCGATCACGCAAATACACGATCGTATGTTACTCATTTGTGTGGACAAACGAAAAGCGCACTCTGTCGGCGCGACGACTTGTTCAGCTTTGCCGATAAAAATAAACACGACAGTCACTTATTTGCACAACGCTCACGGCCTGAGAAAGGAGGTGTTTCTCCAGCATGGTGCAAAAAAATACATGCCGAAATTAAACCATATCTTCAATGATTCCAGTTAGTGGCAGACGGTGAGCCTGCCTTTGTTTTCTGTAAATCATATACATATTTTTCATAGATCGCCGGTATCGGCACGGACTCCCAAAACCCGAGTTCCCGCGGCTCGATAGCGCCGGCACTAGAGGACGACGTGATCGTGTTACCTGTGATCAAGCCGCTCGTGGTGCCCAAGAAGACAGATTCCTTCCTCGACGATGATATGCTCAAGTATCTGCATAGGGAGGTCGATGAAGACGCTATCGAGACTGAGTTTGATACAAAGGTTGGTTTGGTATTTCATTATGATAAAAAATACAATTAAAGAGAACATAAAAACTTACAAATGCAAAAATGGCCCGTGCGGGGGCAAAAAGGCATAAAACTGCAATTTTTCACAAATGTTAATCGTAGCACTGGTATTTTGATAAGGCACGTAATGCGGTTTCACGAATTTTTCAGCGGCGCTACGTCTTGGAAGAAGCAATGCGAACTCGTCCAGAGCGAGTGCACGGAGAAGAAATGCAGAAACTACTGCGAGAGTTAAAAGTACCAGCCGTCAGCCTCGGAGATTGGTTGCACATACCGAGAGTGTTCTCTCGACAGAACGCTCAGTTCGCTTTGCCCATAGACACGTATGCGTTGGAGAGTAAGTACCATAGACACTAGCATAAAACCGTCTAATTTAATGTTGAATCATCAGTTTAGCTGCGTTATACCACGTAGGAGATGATGGGACGATTTGGATGTCTTACATAACAGAATTGGTAAGAAGCGCAGCATCGGGACTGATGGCAGAAGTGAGGCTTGGTTTGCCCAGCCATAGGACAGATCACGTCAGCTATTAATGTCCCATTCCATATCCAGAATACTTAATTTGCTGAACACTTCATCCTTTATACGTTCAGACTTACGTTGCGGTTTAAAAGAAGATGTGGTGGCAAAAATTGAAAAGATTATGCTTAGATGGTTTGGTCATGTAGAGAGGATTAGTGAAAGGCGACTAACAAAAGGTATTTACAAGGCAGATGCGAGTGGCAACGCCAGGAGGGGGACGCCCTAGAAGGACATAGGCTGACCTCATTGGTGAGGTTCTTCAGAAAGGTCAGGTGCGTAGTACTCGCAACCGGCGTGCGTGTATGACCAGATGTATGAACGTGAACGAGGCAAAAGGAGTATGTAAGGATCGTAGCAGGTGGCGTTCTATGCTTTCTGCCAACCCCCATGGGAAAAGGGCGTGAGTTTATGTGCTTACAGTAATTCTACTTATAGCCCTTACACCAATGAACTATGCAGCCCGCTTCGTGACAGTAAAGAAGTCGAAGCAACTGCTCTACCTCACCGTGCTCAGAAAATTCAGGCAGCGTGGATACAGGATGCCGATAAAGGTAAAAAAATATATACATTTATAAACCTTACGCTTTTTTATCATTATTTGAACCTATTTAATGTAGCCAGTAGGGGCACCGACGCGAAAACAGTTATCACGCATACAGTACATCATTCTGAGCCGGGAGGGCTTAGATTGATGTACTGTATACATAGACAATTATCATCGGTTTAAAAAAAATCTGAGCTGGACTTAGACTAGATATGCGAGCGAGCCAAGCTCCAAGAGACCATGGATTTGTATAACGTATTTATGCTTCTCGTTCAAGACTTGTAGCATTTTTAGAAGTGTGGAGTGCTATGCGAAAGTTGAAATGATGCCATATTATGTTAATTCCTTTTTTTTTCTCCTGTAAAGAACTTAGAAGAAGGCCTAACAATGATGATGGGCGGCAGCCTATCGGCAGCACAAGCGCTACAGTTCAAGAGCGTCATGGAATGGCCCAGCTATGAGGAAGAAGAAAACATCCCTGATGAGATCAAGCTCACCCTTATTGACAATGGGTACAAAAGGCCTCCTATTAGCACTGAGGTTAATGGGCAAAATGGAGAGGTTAGTCTACAGTTTTATTAGATTGTAGTTTAATGATGGAAATCAAATGCAATGGTGATTGACTTGAAACCAAAGATTTAAATCATCAGGCGTCCCCTCGTTATGAAGAGAGAAAGATCATCATCATCATCATTAGCTGCCTTGTTTGGGCCTCCTCACTTGAAAGATACGATTTAGAATATGAGTGAGCGAACAATAGTCATATTGCCAACGAACCAGAAACGTCAAATAACTTTTGACGTTTAAGTGGTAGGCGAATCTAACAATTTATATGGTATTTTTAATTTTATTAGGATAAACTAACTGTATACATTAATAATTAAAAACTATTTAACTAAAATAAATAAACTAACAACAAACTATAAAAGGGCATCGAAAAAGAATTTATTGCTTGAAACTTGATGATTAGTCCAACGATCCCCCATCACCCCTGTGGCAATATTTAAACTATAAAACCCGCTCTTGCTGCTATGAAATAATGCCACTATCAAAGCGAAACTGAACAACCTATGGCAGTCGTTGAAAGGACAGAACATGCTCTTAAAAGGACACAGAGTTTGAAATGCCGCCATGGTGTGTGGATCGACCTTTGGTTACTTAAAATACAATGAATTCATATTTGTTTGTTTCAGTCTGATGAGGATACAATAAAGTTTCGGACATGGTGTGGTCTTTGCGCGATCTGTGAACGTATGTATGGACGATTTCAGCCCAGAGACAAAGATCCACCCGATGGGGTGCGTATTATCTTTTTATTACGATTTTAGAATTGGCTGACACTTAAATCTTAAGAGATCTTAAAAGAGATGGAGCTATACAGGACATATAGAGCCATCTCTTGTACGCACTGAAACAATAGTGAATACTTCCAAAAATGGCCCAAGTTATAGTGCTGCATGGTTCTTTTGGCGCGTGGCTATAGTGGGAACTAACGCCGCTATCTTTTTTCAATACGATTTCTTCGATTTGAGACTTCCTCCGAACAGTGCCATTCAAGAGCCAAAAGATCCACGCTGCACTATAGCTATTATAGCTAATCGTTTAAATAAATCAGCACTTAGTGACTTTAATTCAGGGTAAAATTAAAGTTGCTGATGAAAAACCACAGATGTGATGTTAATTAATTTGTTTTCTTTACAGATTGAGTTGAGTGACTTTTCAATGATAGAATCCAAATTAGTTATACTCAAAGTGCACAGTGGACTCAGAGAAATTTTGAATATTATAAGAGAGCGATGAATTTTGTAGGGTATTTAGCTATATCAATGTGTGAGTAATATATTATTATTTTGTTATAATACTTAGTTTAGAATTTTTTAAACTCTGAAACGAAATAAAAGAACATTATTGTTTGTAAAAAAAGTTGTTTTATTTTAATCTGTTCGTCTTCTTAGCGTATCAATACAGTCAATGACAATCTAAATTGAATTTGCCCAGTATTTGGCGATGTTTTTAGTACCTTCAGTAGCGTTCGTCTGTTCCTGTGTCACGCGGCCATATGAGGATTTTATAGGATAGGCAGGACACGATGGACGTGAGTCCCATTGTTTGTGGAACATGAAATGAATGTATTAAATCTAGAACAACTGACAAAATTACAAGTACGATCAAGCGCACGTTAGCGAGTAGCTCTTGAACTGCGAAAACCATCTTTACTGAAACAACTTACAAAAATAACTACAAATATAAATTGATCAATTAATTAAGTTACCCTAACAGGGCGGTATGCTGTACGACATTGGTGACCAATTTGCAATTGTGGTGATTCAGAAAAGTGGTATGGTATTATTCCTCAAATGTAGGTTGATTACGCGAGCTCTCATTAGTCTCCACTTCTCTAGTACCTACCTCGGGTATATCCCACCTGTGTGAGCGCTGCCAAAACATCGGACATACGGAAATCATCAATTTATTAAGAAGAATCGTATTCAAAATCTAGTAAGCAGTTTAAACGTTGTAAATGAGAACTACAATTTTAATTTTATCATCATCAAAAATAGATGTATCCGAACAAAATTTCATTGACATTTATGTGACAGTAGTGAGTTTAGTGAGGTTCTCATAGTCACATTTCTGTTCAAAATTATAACGATATTGTTTTCAGAGTAATAATAATCAAGGTGTTGTCTTAAAATTGCCACAATACCTGTAGTAAGTACATGTAATGTTTACTGATGACAAACTCGTGAAAGGTCACTTAATAATCAAATGAAAAGTTATTTTAGAGAAATGGAGGGTAAGGTTTAGAATTCGGTTACCTGAATTGGTGGAAGGGGGGAGGTTATAGAGTCGCCTCCCACTTACCTCTCTTGCCGGAGGTGCATATTTTTCCATTGAATGATTTTGTTTTCTGAAAAAATCGCCTTACTAGATATGGGAGGAGAAGCAAGCAATAATTGAAATGGTGTAGTCGACGGAGCCCTATTTCTGTTTGCAGGGTTTACAGAAACCTAACCAAACCTAACATCAGGGTGCCACAAGTCCCAAGCTCGCTTAACTAGCTCTTGAAAATTTTACAGTTTGGGGAAGCTTGATGTGCTGGCGTACAAATACTCAAGCAAGTTATTTTTTTTATCAATTAATATTGTTTGTTTGTGATTGAGACACGAGCGACGTCACGACATAAGTCGCATGGCGAGTCAAATGAAAAATAAAGTATCGATATCGATAAAATTTGAATTAAGTTCAAGCGCCCACCACTTCGTATATTAAACGGTTTTATTGGAAACTATTTTTGTACTGCGCTCTAGCGACTCTAGCGTAACGAATTATTTAGCTAATGAAAAACAAACAATACCGACCGTTAACGCACCCGCGTGGTGTTATTCATGTATAGCTATTAATCAGCGTTATTATTTTTGTGTAAAATCGTTAGTATCATGACCACGGACACAATGGATTTGGATAGATCGGGACTGAGTGCGGACGGTAAAACAGTTTATTTATAATTAAAACACCGCGTTGGTTCGACTCTAAAAGGAATATTTCCTAATTATAGTCCTTTTCCAGAGTATTACGTGACGGCGCTACAAATATTTGATTATTGTGGCGCTGAGAGTACGGGCACGCTGCGTGTTGACGCCTTGATGGACAAATTCGCACCTTTCGTGAAAACTAACAAGTGAGTATTATTGTTAACGCTCGTAGTGTGTGCTGATTTTGTTTACGAGATGAAAGGTCATCTGTTTATGTATGAAAATAGGCCAGTTCTAGATTTAGAACTTCCTGCAGTACCCCACATGTTGTTTGATTGTAAAGGTTGTAATCTGACTATCGCTACGAGATACTGTTTCTGTACTGTTTTGGTCACTTGAAGCTAGTGAATGACGAAAAAAATGCTCGTATTTTCTTTTAATTTGAATGCTTACTAAGTCCTAGTTTAAAATTGTATTATTTTCCTTCACAGTTGACTTGCAGACTCAATATTATTAGGCCTTTGTTATGGTTTAACAACAGTGTTGCTTCAAATTTCGTTTTAGATCTCAAGAGGGTATTTGAATAATAAAATTTAAAATAGTAAACTTCATTATCAAGATTTATTTTTATCATATCTGTGTTGTTTCCTTACAGGGCTGAATACAGCTTCTTAAAGTCTCTATTAGATCCAGAAGAACACAATCCAGAAATTAATGTGTCTATTTTAGCCAAAACCCTACACAAATACAGTGAAAGCCAGAAATCTAAAGTTGACCTGGATGAGAGGTAAGCTAGCACAATATGTACCCACTACCCATGTTGTAACCAAACATCTAATAAACAAAAGAATCCATGGAGTTTCTTGTCTTTTCTCCTCTATAAAGGATGTAAAAACACTCTTAACGAAGCCGAATGGTACTTTTTTTCCCATCATTGCGATATTTTTTTTGGTTCTAGACCATACCTGGGAACCATCTAGTTACGGAAATATTGGGGGTTAAATTTCCAACTTCTTCACAAGCTTTGTTTAAATACATAAATTACATTTTTAATTTATTTTTTTTACTTAAGACACCTTCACAACCCCTGTACTATTAAATCCATCCATCAGCACAATATTTGGAATGCGTTACATTGAGTCCTACCGTAAAACGAAATTTTTTCATCCCAAAAAAAAAACCATTTCCCAGCAATAATTTTTGCGTAAAGTTACTTAGTTTGATGTACAGAATGCTTGGTGGATGGCCTCATGAAGAGTCTGTTTGTAAACAGACTCTTCACGAGGCCATCCATTCCAAAACATAGATCTTTACAGAGATCTTTACAGGGTACACCCTGTAAAGATCTATGTTTTGGAATGGCTCTAACTTTCTGAGTAACTGACTCCCAGAAGTCCCTGTAAGTAGCTAATAGAATTGAATAATTACCAGGCTATGCCCTAGCCTGGTAATTATTGTTATTAGGTTTGATGCTGTTGAATCATGTATCACTCATAGTGTAAGTTACAAGCGCCATAACATTGTTAAAGTGCATAAACAAATGATAACTGCAACTGTTATGAAACTGGCACATTATATTATTAACAGTGGTCGGAGTAGGTAGAGCTGTTTGGGGTGAATGACCGCAAACATTGATGTTAACATGGATATGCCTCTGAAATCCGGGGATTTTGAAATTGTCGATTGATTTAAGTCAGTTAATATGGGTAAGTGGGCAGTTATGAGCAGGTAGTAGGTGAGCACCCAAACAGTATATACTTCTTATATACACACACAGGGATCCTGAAATGTTGTTAGAGGTAGCTTCGTGAAACAGTAACATAAAACTGTTAGAAACAATACTAAATATACTTTACTGCACAAGGAAACATTCCGAGATTACCGGGATTCCGGGAAATATTTGGCATATCCATGTTATGTCCGCATGTCGCAAGTAGCAAAACCAGCTCTACCTACTCCGACCACTGATTATTAATTATAATAAAAAAACAATTGTATTATGTTCTTAAATGTATTTGATAACACAACATGGCCGCATGTGCAAAGTCTGTGTTATGTTTGTTCTACATCAACTAGGTTAAATCAACAAACATAGTTTAGATTTTTTGGAATTTGGACTAGGTAAACAAAATGCTCAGATTTTATCAAAATCTCTTCATGTTTTGCATCAGTAACCTAAATATTTTGTTGACATTTCTTGCAACTTACTTTTGTTATACAATTAAACAGAATAGTGCAAACACAGTCAAGGAATAAAAATAATTACACCTAAGTTAATTTTCAAATTGTGCCTCATTAATTCTCCAAATAAGACATTCTAGCAATGTCATATTTGGAAAATTTTGAATTAAAATTACTGTTGAAAAAGATGAATTGTATATGCTATGCTAGAAATGGATTTGTTTCAAAATGTTTCCGCTCCTTGAAAGTTCAGAAGGCAGTAGACATAAATTGTGCCTGCAGCTGCAGCCTGTTACTGTATTAAAAAAAAGGGGAACATTTTTGTTACACTTTTACAATATTTGCGTCCATTATTAAAAAAAAGGGAACATTTTTGTTACACTTTTACAATCTTTGCTTCAATGTTTGTGTTGTTGTTACCTTACATTTGTTAAAAATTCCCGGGTACATTTTCCCAGGAGGGGTAAAATGTAAGGTCACACAGTAAATGTTATTTTTTGATTACACATATAATTTTTTGTTACAGTTTTAATCTGAAGAGTGGAGCACCACAAGACTCGGACTCTGGCATTTCTACTGATGGTAAGAATATAACTATTGCAACTTTCAGCATTTTCTTATCGTGTCTTGGTTGCTTATTCCCTTCTTCTTATTTGCTTAGCCTTTTCCCAACCCCATTGGGGTCAGCTTCCAGTTTAATCAGATGCAGCTGAATATGAGTATTTTGTATAAGTAGCTACTGTCTGACCTCCACAAGCCAGGTGCTGAGTTAGATTAGTCTATAATGTTCCTGTTGACTCTGTGTCTAAGGACTAAAATGGCAGCTTTAGCAGAATCATAATTCTGAAAATAATATGAATTACGTTACAATTATTTACAAAGTGACAATTAATTATATTAACTGCGTCCGTGATCATTTTAAGAATTTTAACTTTTCAATTATCCGGCCACCTGGGGTGTGGTCTCTATGTCAGACTGGGTTACATCTATGGTATAATTTGGAAATATCCTATTTCTAAATGTACATCTGGTTTAAGCTGAGTTGAATACATAAACACTAGCAGCTGTTTGGAATATAAAATGAGGAATAACATAGTTAAAGAAAAAAGTGTCTAATAAATATTCTTGGCATAACCATTGAATAGTTAATGAAAGGTAGCCACTTGATCAGGTGTTGCTTGTACATGCATACTATCACGTTTGGTGGTACATCATCAGTTCAGTTACTACTACACAAGTAGTGGAATAGGCTCACTATGTAAAGGTTTTTGTCGATGTCGTACGTATATTAAGATTTTAGAAACGAGTGTATAAGAACAAGGAGTGTTCAAAAACAAGCTCGAATCAGCAATAGTCTAACCATTTGATGCGACATAGATTATCATCAAATAACATCATTAATATCTATTTAACACACCACACAAATTCGGTGAGTAGGATTAAGTTGATAATATCCATTCTACAATTACCTAAGTACTTATTTCTAACACTTGTGTGCTTATATTCCACTAAGCGCGACTTATATACTTTCTTAACTGCCTTATAGACAAGGAAACTGAATGACGAAACCTGAGTTTATCGATATTCTTGAAATTAGTAAGCTAGTGGTTTCATGAATGATTATTTATTTTCTGTATGAGAGACATTTGACTCATATCACAGGAGCCATAAACTCATACTTTTAATAGCTTGTCAGAGGTAATTACTAGTATTACTTCTTTGAACTAGTTAGTCTTTCTCATATCGTCTTTGGGATGCTTTAATAGTCTCCAACCGACGATGTACGTGTCCTTAAATGATCTTCAGTAGAGCTTGGATCAGTTTTAGTCCAGTTAACGTCGATACTGATTTTTGATATAATTTTTGAGCATGAAATATGAAATCCGCTCCTAGTAGCTTATACCAGACACCGATACCAATACCCATCCTAGAATTGGTTATTGACGCTTCTTAAAAAATCTATTCTTGATACTGTTCAGGGTCCCAGCTGGTAGAGGACTTGCAGTGCGAGCTCCGTGAGAAGGTGCATCTGGCGCACCAGCTGCGCTCACAGCTCGACTTCACCGACCGACAGCACGAGGAGGCACTAGCGGCGCTCACTGCCGAGCGGGACACGCTTAGAGCTCATCTTAACATGTAAGTGTGAGCTCATCTTAACATGTAACATCTTTTACAGACTTTTGTTTGCGTCTGAAGACTAATGATGAATTTGGCATGCCAATGATCTTGTGTTTGATGATTATTTAGTTTGATGAGGTTGATTAGTTTAAGGGTAGGTATTTTCGGTAAAGAGATATTCAAGCTATCCCGCATGTCTTGCCCCAGTAAGCTTTGTTCCCCTGGCTCCACTAACAGTCTATATGTACTGCTCGCGTTATAGCTTTCAGTCATATGGGCCACTAGAACCGAGATATTATAGGAGCCAACACAGATACACTTTCCTTTAATCTATCTTTATTTACTGAGATGTCTGTTGGTCCAGGTTACGCGAAGAAAACATAACTTTGACACACGTACGTCGCGACTACGAAGAAGCGTGCGAGCGACTGTGTGGCAGCGACCGAGCGTTGGACGACACGCGGCGCGAGCTTGACGCTTTCAAGCGACGCTCCAAGGTCATGGTGGAACAGGTCTCTACACTGGAGAACGAGGTGAGAACAGAGTAAAAGCAGGTAGTCTAGTATAAAGGTGGTTAAAAAGTTCTCGTCCTAATTTTTTTTGGTTCGTTACATAAAAAAGCTTTTCTTTAACTGTGAACGTGAAGTGTGAAACATAAGCCTACGACCGTCGCAATAACTCAACTACTTGAGAAAGAAACCCTTAAAACTTCATCCATTAACAAAGGGCCCAAGCGATAATGAGTTTTATTTTGTTATCATTTGCCTAACCTCTCCCGAAATATGTTGGGTTCGGCTTCCAATCTTACCGGATGCAACTGAATACCAGTACATTTGGAGCGACTGACATCCACAACGCAGCACCTAACTCGATAAAACTATACCACATTTAGAAAGACTGGCAGTGGAATTCTGAGCCTAGCCACCACTGCATTAAGAGACTTTTTACAATATCGCTATATAGGGTGGTGTGAAAGACCGAAATAAACTATCTTTACTTCTTGTTACTTTGTTTTAATATTAAAATACACACTTTATAAAATGAAATCGTCTTGCGTCTTAGTTCGCTCGCCATCGTCTACTTTGTCCCTCCCACACTTACTCTCTCTTTCTCTCTTTGCTGCGTTCATGCAATTACTTTTATTAAAAATTATGATGTGTTCCGAATTAACATCCTACATCGTATTATCTTTTCAGAAACTAACCCTCCAAGAGCTGCTAACCAAATCAAAGGCGGAGTGCCACCGCATAAACGAGATGTACGCAGCAAGACAGTCGGCACTACTAGAACAGAACGAGGCTCTTCGCACTGAGCACGCTGACCTGTCCTCCAGGCTGCAGGACCAGGAGGAGTTTGTGCAGCAGATGATTAAGGAGAAGGTACGAAGACATTCTTAGCATTATCAGCCTATATCAATTCCACAGCTGGGACACAGGCCTCTTCTCTAGGAGAGAGATTTGGCCAGAATCGGTTAATTTAGTTAAAGTTTTTGTTACTAAGACCCTTCCATCGTGTATAGTTGGACATAGTTCGGTGTGTCTTGTTAAAGCCATCTACGAATTATGCAGAGGAGATGAATATGGTTGATTGACATAGGGTCCTTCTCCTAATAGAAAAACAAAGTCATGCTTTTTAGTCGGCAATATTCTTGGCGAAAGCTAACTTGAAAAAATATAGTATATATGGGGGGTCTTAATTAAAGCAACAGAAGCCAAAACAACAGTTTTAAAATTTTTGTCTGTCTGTCTTTCTGTTTGTATGTTTGTACGCGCATCACGGAAAAACTACTGCATGGATTTGAACGCAGTTTTCACTACTCTACTGCTGGATGCTTAACATAAAATATAGGCTACATTTTATCACAGGAAATGATAGTCATCAAATATCACTGCAAAAATAAAATACAGGTACTAGATTGTAAGTATCACGCGTACGAAGTCGCGGGCAAAAGCTTGTGTGGAATAATAACTTAATGAAATAGCTTTGGTATGATTACCTTACAGACAATTTTTGGAACGAAGTTCCTTATCGCGCGTTGTGAAAGGGGGCTAGACGGAAAAAATTCTCACGAAAAGTTGTCACGACACTTTTTGCTATAGTAAGCTATTGTAAGCTGTGCGGCGTCGCATGTTTCTCTGTCTGTCTCTCTCTCTCTCTTATAGAAAGCAAGTCAGATATTTTCATTTCTATTTCGCATTGAACAGTGTGGTGTCGCGACATCTGTCTGTCTATCTGTCTGTCTATCTGCCTGCCTGGCTGTCTGTCTGGCTGTCTTTATGGCTGTTTGTTTGGCTGGCTGTCTGTCTGGCTATCTGTCTGGCTGGCTGTCTAACTGAATGGCTGTCTGTCTGTCTGTCAGTCTGTCTATCGGTCTGGCTGGCTCTGTCTATCTGTCTGTCTATCTGTCTGTCTATCTGTCCGTCTATCTGTCGGTCTATCTGTCTGTCTATATATTATAATAACTTAAAAAAAGGAACTTCGTTCCATCCGGGTGTCCCTTGACACCTCTCAAGTTTTTTTTTTTTTTTTAACTTTGCCACTCTCTAGGAATTTCTCCTGTGTCGTGGGTGCATTTACAAACATTTAAACTCACATACACAAACAGCCAGACTCGGAACAACTATCTGTAGGCCATACAAATATTTGTGCCGTGCGGGGATCGAACCCGCGACACTCAGCGCAACAGGCAATCGCTCAGCCACTGCACCAACCGTGCCGTCAATTGCATTTCTGTTATCCAGGTCCTCCTGGAGATGGAACTAAAAGACGTACTAAACAAGTCGAACCAGACCCAGCTTCGCATGGACCGCAGCATCGACATCAGTTACACGGAGGAACAGATGCTCACCGCGCTCGACACCCTCAACGTAGACACCAGGTTCTCTTCAGGTTAGTAACTAGACTTAATACTGCTGAGAACTTTTCTCTAAGTCCATCTGCTCTAGTAGTGCTGTGCTTTGAAACTGCGAAAGCTACTGAGAAGGTTTTGCCTACAACTGCAAGAAATAATTTCATATTATATTGGTGCGTCAAATATAATTATTATGTTAAATATATCATACGACTAAAATATCTTCCATTTACAGCCGAGTCTGAAACCATAATCGAACGTTTTGGAAACTGCGTTAATTTCATGCTTATCTCTTCAGCTTTTCGCCAATTACTTTCTAATAAGCAGTCCAGTTCCGTCAAAATTTTGAAATCCAGTCAATTTCATGTAGTTGTTTACCGATGATCACTGAGATTAATGTCGTACTCTGCGCCTAACAAACTCATTGTACCTTTATTCTCGCATTTTCCTAGAAAACCGTATCCTAGACGAAGAATCTTTCTTAAACGCTTTGAAGGACGTAGACCAGGGAAGAGGAACGAACATGTCACTATTTGACGAAATACGCTACAGTTTCTGTAACGTGTCGCGACACAACAACACAGGTTCTATCACTTATGACAGAAACCTCGATTACTCCTACACCACTGTAGGAACGCAAACGGACGAATCTAAACCTAATCATTGTAGCGATACAGCTGAATTTAAAACAACAAGTACCTCACACACTCAGACAGAAGAATTAGAGTCCATAAACAATAATAACATCCATACAAAATGTCTGCAATGTGAGAAAACAAATAGATATACGGAGCAGTTAGAAAGAGACGTCAATAGCTCACACCATAAACTGACAGAGATGCAAGTAGCAATAGAAAATTACGCATGTAATTTAAACTTGCTTGAGAAGTTTATCGCTGATGGGAATGAGAGGAATGGAGTACTACAAACCGTTATCAGGAGCTTGGAAGCAAAGATTACCATTCTAGAAGTCGCTTGTATTAAGCAAAGAGATAGACTTGACAGCTTGATGCCAGACTGTTCCGCTTGCACACAAACCCAGTGGGGTATGCTCGAGTCCGGTATTTGTTTTTGTCACAGATTACATATTAGACAAGGTCTATGGTTCTAATGTTTAGAACGCTATACCTTGATTCTACCAACTTCAAACAAACTTAAACTTCTAAATTCCTCTTCACAGTGAATTTACACCATAATTAGTCATAAAATAGAGATTAAAACCGCTCGATCTAGCGGTAAGAGCGTTTGATAGGTAAAAAATGTGTATACGCCAGGCAAAGTATTGAATACCTGTGTATAGTATGTAATCTGTGGCTTATGCGTATTTGTTAACCTGTGGCGTCATCTGGTGGCGGTTTTCGTTTAGTTTACATTTTAGTCATTGTATTTTAGACTCATCTTTGTGTTGTCTTTCAGTAAGGATTTGTTAAGAGTACAATAAGTAGTTTACCTAAAGTTGTAAGTATAATTTTGTCACAGAAAAAAAATGTAGTTAGTGATAAAATATCATAGAATAAGGTACATTATTGTGTAATCTAGTTAGAACACTAATATTGTTGTTCCAGGTTGTTTAGATACATCATTAACATAGATAATTATAGTAGATAATTAGTTAGTATTAGTATAGATACTTTTAAAAGTAACATAAATATAAAATGTGCGATTTATTTCAGACACGGCGAATGTCTCGACGCAGGTGGACGTGCCGTGCGTCGACTGCGAGAAGAGAAACGCCGTCGTGCCACACCGTAGCATTAGGAAATTCTTCTGGTATGTACAAACTATTCATTTTCTTTGACGAATTCGAAAACTTTGCTGATTTTTGCCTAAAGTATGGTGGTGGAGTGAAATATAACGAGACTTCGGGAGAGACTTTTTCCTAGGGTAGAGAACATCATGGTCATCGGATCCCACCACCATACTGCGATTGAGTATAATGTACACCAACTTTTAATTACTTCATTCGTGTTTGACGTACTATTCAAATCAGTGGTGGGTCGAGCAATATATCATTTTCACACTATGGCGGGCCAGAGGCTCATGCGCAGCATATAAACCCAGACACCGGTTAGGCACTAACCACACGATAAAGAAAGAAAAATATACAATGGCTTACGCCCCGATATTTCAACCTGTCAAGGCCGGTGTGATTATGTTGAAATCCGTATCTAAAAACCCCTAAGATAACAGTAAACCACTTTGTAGTTACAAAATTCGTATGTTATACTAGCTGACCCGCGCAACTTCGTCTGCGTCACATAATGCAATTAAATAATATTGCGACTACCCTAACCTACCTACCCTACTTACCCTACCTAAACTACCTACCGTACTTACCCTACCTATCCAACCTACCCTACCTATCCAACCTACCCTACCTACCCTACCCTACCCTACCCTACCTACCCTACTTACCCTACTTACCCTACCTACCCTACCTAAACTACCTACCCTACTTACCATACCTACCCAACCTACTCTACCTACCCTACCCTACCCTACCCTGCCCTACCTACCCTACCTACCTCCCTAGTAGCTACCTACCCTACCTACCTCCCTAGTACCTACCTACCCTAGCCCTACCTACCTACCCTAGCCCTACCTACCCTAGCCCTACCTACCTACCCTTCCTACCTACATTCCTAGTACCTACCTACCCTTCCTACCTACATTCCTAGTACCTACCTACCTTACCTCCCTAGTACCTACCTACGTGACGTACGTGGTTTTTTCCGTGAATGCAGTCGTCGGGATAAAAAGTCTGCTTTCTATTTGCAAGCCAATTCGATATTTAAATAAAACCTTTGATAAGTTGGCTCCTTGGTTGCCATGCTTTTGAGTATAAGATCGTTCCATTTTTAAATATAGTAAAGGTATCGACATCTGTTAGAATCATTTGGAGTTAACAACAGATAATTGTGACTGTCAAATAATAACAGACAAATAATTAGCAATAAAATAAAATTGCGACTATAATTTGAGATTTAAACTATCCTATCTCTCAAGTTGGATCGAACTGCACATGGTGTGCGAATTTTATTATAATCGGTTAAGTGGTTTAGGAGTCCATTGAGGACAAACATTGTGACACGAGATTTATATATATTAAGATTACCATTAATCCTTTATCTCATACCCGCTCCCTCCTCCCACCAAACCTGACAGTACCCTATAATTCCACAGTGTATAATTGCAGGGAGCCTCTCAAGTGCCTGTTCCAAATATTCGCCGTGATATGCTTCCTGTGCGCGGTGTCCGTCCTGTACGGCGTGTCGGGCGCGAGCCGGCGCCAGCCCGCCTGCCGCGACCCGCTGCCGTGGCGCTGGATGGACGCGCAGGACATCATGGACCTGCTGCTCAGGATCGAGTACGTTGCCGATGTGCCCATGTGAGCAGTGTTGTGAACTGTGCTAGCTTTGTCGAATTTTCTTCTTTATGTTTGTGGACGCAATTGAAATACAAAATTATTAAAACATCGACGAGTGCAAAATATAATCATAAATTTTGGATTCTAGACCCTAAAGTGTTGAAACTTTTCATTGGTAATGTAAAACAGCTATTCTGTACATTTGACTGTGTAGGTATTGCACTTTTGTATGAAACAGCAGAATTTTTCTAAAGGTCAAATCATTTACTGAATACATGGTAACCAACTATGGTTAGGAGTTAATGACCCTTCGACTTTGTAGACAGTACCCACTTAGTAATTATAACCAGAGGTCGGAATTAGGTAGAGTTATTTCTGTACTTGCATCGAACTGTTGATATTAATATGGATCTTCCCGGAATTTCCCGCGATTTATAATACAATCCCGTGTGGCCAACAATATTACAAATAAATAATAATGAAAACCTCAGAGATAGTTAAGAAAAAAAAAAACAAAGATAATTAACATACAATTTTTATTAGTATTTACATTAATTCACAATACACTTTGTTTTTTTTTTAGTTTCCCCCACTTTAGGATATTTTCATGTAATGTGGATGCGTTTACAAAGATTTAAACTCACACACAAAAACAAATCACGGGATTTTTCTGCTCTTTAAAATTAATCTCGGGATGTGAGGCATATCCACTTTATTCTTTGGCTGTATGAAATCAGTGTAAGTACATAAATAACTCCTAATTCCACCTCTGATTATAACAGAGAATTCTTAAAAAGATCGACATTGTAGAGCTTTGTCTCACGTGACAGTATCTTTCTAGAATTCCACGTCGTATTTACGCCTGGGTACTGTTTTTGCAATTGACAAGTATGTCAATGTAATTTGAACCTTGTGTCAATGTTTACAAAAGTTATATCACGCGTGCTTGTGATTTTAAACGACTAATGTATTGATTATCGTCACAAAATTGAACAGGAACACAAAATATGGAAGCTTTGTTTCGTAAAAGATGTTCACAAACTTTATTCGTCTCCTATAATAATTGAAATATCTGTAGAGTAAAAGTGTACAGCCCATACATTGCACGTAAACTGACAGATTCCATGTTAAACTAATCTACACTCAAATATATTCTGAATTATTGTGACTCACGTTCGCAATGGGCCCAAAAGCAGTGTAAGTTGTCATCGACAGATATTTACCAAAGTTTTAACGTGAATTGCTGGTTGAAAGCGTTTAAGTTCCT
This sequence comes from Lycophotia porphyrea, assembly GCA_950005105.1. NCBI lineage: Eukaryota > Metazoa > Arthropoda > Insecta > Lepidoptera > Noctuidae > Lycophotia > Lycophotia porphyrea. The sequence goes on along the minus strand of OX465396.1, from coordinate 14,518,401 downwards.
TCATTGTATTGGATGTCTTGAGGCATACTGTTATGCCTAAAAATACTTAGTTTTAAAGTTTGTACTTGTATGGTCTGTTTCACGACAGCAGGATAACTTCAAAGTAATGTATCGGACAGATAATTTAAACAAATCTGGTAAATTTTTGGATTTATCTAGCAGAGAGTGTCCTACTGTCTATCGGGACACCGAAACATGCCCTAATTTTTTTTTTAATGGTCTCTAAGAATTAGACTCCAATTAACATTATTAATGTTATTTAAATATTCGACTTAACTCGATATAAGGCTGATACGGAGTTTTATAATTGTAATTAATGCTGTTGATAGTCAGCTTAAAAACTTAACCAATATCGTGTGAATTGTTTAATAATATTAAACTTATTTGGGGCGAGTTCCATCATTGAAAACTACTGTTGCTCAAGAGCTGGTAGTGTCATTTACTATGGCATTTTGACATTGACAGAGACAGCTCTTGAACGCCGTTCAGATGTGCTGATCGCGTTCTGTTTTATTGGTGAAATTGGCTCTGAAAATAAAAACTTATTTAATTGGCTTATTAAGCACGCAATACATTGTGTATTTTCGCTGTATTTGCTGTTTTAATATTTATTTATCTTTCGTTTTTTACTTACTTTCTTACTAACGACTTGTTCGTCAAATAATTAACTTTAATCTGCATTTATTTAGATATACAATCGTTACTTAATTTACTTCGTTTTCATAACTTGCATGATAGTTTTATGATACTAACTCGTAATTCAATTGAAACTTGTATCTGTAATGTGTGCCTTATTTTAGGATTGTTAAGGTGCATGATTAATTGAATGCCCTTAACCGCAGAGATAATTATTACTCCTAAATTAACTGTAGAACAGTATTTTACTGAAAATATGAGTTTTCTATGAATATTAAACAATTATTGGATTTTATATTAATGATGACTCAGGTATAATGCCTGGGTAAATGTTTTATCTCGAAAAACAGATCAAAAATTATATATAGGTTTTATAATTCAAGAATGGTATGAAACTATAATGTAAACGTGCATGGCAGTCCGAGCCTAAACAGTTTCCTATTCAAATTATAATTTGTAAAATTAAGCATGAAACAAACCAATTCTGTGATAGAGCAGTGCCAGTGAATTAGTTATTAGAATATTTAGCATTTATAACGAACTAAGACTATTTGGTATTCTCTAATTTTGATATAAGTTTTAAAGTAATATGACATTTTGAAATTAACAAAAAATATTTACCAAAAATTAAATTTTATTTTGTCTTTTTTGTGAAGTATAGGATAATTTTATGATTAGGTCTTAGTTTTGTGGACCTTTTATTAATAAAAATCATTCACAATCACAATTTTAATGATAATATTGTGTTCATTGCCTTCTTCATGATTATAATAACTCAGGTCGCGTAGACTAATAGGGATCTATTTTTATTAACAAAAGGTCGTAATTATCAAAAATGTACCAATTAAAGTATTTTGAGAATATTAAAATGTTCTCCTAAATAACATTAATTTAATTAACGTGGCATTTACGATGCATTTATTTTTAGTAGATCTGAACTGATACTTTTATCGACTTTCCGAGTCTTACGGAATAGTTGAAAGTCAGTGCATTTATTTCTAGTTAAGTTTGTGGAAGCGCGTTCATCGTACAACGTGTTTAGAGTGTATTATTGATTTTATTTATGGGGTATCATTAGTTGTGATTATATTAAATGAAACTTGTCATCAGTGGTCGTAGAAGGTGGATTGAGTTATGGTCAATGCTCCGATTCGTATATGTTAATATGGACATGCCTCCGCAATTCTGGATTTTTACTGTTATAATTACTATGCAATATTTTTTTTGTCTTTTTATCACCTGCACGGGATTATTTTGATAAAGATTCTTGAAGAAGTCATATCCTTTAAGCTTTGTGCGACTTCCAAAAACCAATCTGCCTTCTCCAACCACTGCTTATTGCAATTAGTTTTAGTTTCTAATGTTGCCAGTTTTCTTGCTTTCGTCCAAGCTTGCGATATTGTCTGTGGTTGTGAATAAAGAGTACCTTTTTGGCTGCTTCCTAGCTGTTTAATTTAGTGTGATCACAACTTTTTTTTATAATTATTATTTTTGTTTAATTGTATCAATTTTATTCACGTATCGTTCTGTATAGCAATAAAAAAGATCTTCCAATATAATGTTTTATTTCTGAGAGCCTTTTTTAATATTTCACCCTTTTTTATTTTTTCCGCTAAAAATAAAGATTTCTTATTATCTCCTTTATGTATTTATAAACATATTCATTACATTTTTAAATATTTAAATATCAAACAGCATAATAATATAAAAAATAGTAGCCCACCAGCATTGGGAACAGGGTCCGAGTTACCGGTGGTCAGGGCTGTTGAGAGAGGAACCTCCTGACAATACGCGCCGTGTCCAGAAGTACTGCTTTCTGAATCAAGCCCTTGATCCAGCTGCCAAACGAGAGCCTCCTCAGATGTTGGTCGAGGCAGACACGACTATCGGCACAATGACTACTGTATACACGTCCCACATGTCGACAACCTCGCGAGCCAGATCTAGATTTCTTTATTATTAGTGACATAAATGAGACCTGTCACGAATCTGAACAAAAGGTATGAATATAATTGCAAATTATTGCAATAATTACGCAGGGTATACAAACTTTGATGAAAAAGAAAAAACAGTTTGTTGTGTCTACACACAACTTTACCAAAACATCCAATGATGCCGTACATTGTTAAGTTGAAATAACGGAGTAATCTCCATGATTGTTTCTGAATTCTTTAATTATTTTCGGTGAAGACACAGCAGCACCATTTCTTGTAAAACCAACTAACTACGAGTCGGACTTGCGCACTGAAAGGCTTCGTTCGGATTTGTTACTTTCTTTTTGACTTGGACAGAGCAAAGAGTAGAATACTTGTACCAAGGCCCGGACTCCAGCAGAGCTGACAAGAGCGGAGAGGATAAGAGATGCGTAAATGCTAGGGTATATCCACTGACTTGTGTGAAACAGAGAGGAGAGATGTGTAAAGCGGCACACCTCTCACCGCACGCCGCATACAGCACACAGCACACCACTCACCGCACGCCGCATACAGCACACAGCACACCTCTCACCGCACGCCGCATACAGCACACAGCACACCTCTCACCGCACGCCGCATACAGCACACAGCACACCTCTCACCGCACGCCGCATACAGCACACAGCACACCTCTCACCGCACGCCGCACACAGTATAACGCTCACCGCACGTCCACGTCACACAGCACACCGCTCACCGCACGCGGCTAATAGCACGCCACTCACGTATGTTCTCGTCTCTGCTGGCCTAAGCAATTAGGAGACATCTCTCCTCTCTGCTTAACCGTTTCTACTAAAGCTAAGTGTAGACCAGAAGTGTAAATAACGAAAATCTATTAGTGGTTTACAACACATGTCTCCTTTCGTCTCACCTCCGCTTAGATGAAGCCCGGCCCTAAAACGGTCGCAGATTTAGTTCAGTTTCGTCTAAAGTTTACCCTTACCCATAGGGTCCTGTTTTCGACCATTATTTTCTTAGAATGCCGATAGAAAAATATTATAGAACCCTAAAAACAAATGTTTGGTTTGATTCGTGGAAAAACGAGCGTAACTTTTAGACCTCGGCAGATAAAACCGCTGTCCTGGCTTGCGGGTGACTTAACTAAAAGGTATCATAGTCAATTTAACCCTCTCGCGAAACTAAAGGAAATGAATTATACAGTGTGTCAGGTTAAACGAGGGACATACTTTAAGGGAGTGTAGTAGACATGAAAATGAACAACTTTTACTAAGAGACCAACACTGAAATCATGAAAATAAAACCAGCCGCTCTATACATTTATGTTCGCATAACTGGACAAAATGTAGGGAACAGCAGTTTTTTTTTGTTTCATATTTTTGCATCCACGCCTTAAAAGTTGTTCATTTTCATGAGTACCTAATTCTATTTTTCAGAATACCTAGTCAGATTCTTCAGATTTAGTGAAAGCAATTAGTCATGTTGTTTCAGGCCCCATAAGACGAGATGACTTTTTGAAAATTGAAAGTGGGTCTCCCCTGTCTGAAACTTTTCAAATATAGTTTAGCTATCAAGTTTTTATGCTGAATGAATATGTTTGATGAAAAACCCTCGGGACTCCTACCAACAGCGTATTTCATTTTGAAACTGCACCGGGATGACAGATGCACTTCTTATTATGCAAACCCTAGCTACTAAACCCCAAGAAGGTTCTGTGGGAACAAATATTTTCTCGATCAAGCTTAGACTTACCACCTTATAAAATAAGAGCAAAACAACAACTAAATACATTAAAAATGACTCCCACAATCAATCGGAGTAGTATCCGCTTACAAAAGGAACCGGTAATCTTGCCTTTTGTGGTGTTAACAAAAGACTGGCTGTCAAGGTGCGATGCAACAAAAGATGTATTGGTGCTCAACTGAGAAATACGTTCGCGAAAACTTCCCACAAGAAGATTTTTTTGCAAAAGGGTCAGTTATGGCGAGACCATAATTCTGTCTACGGCTTTTTGTGGAGGTAACCGAGATGTTTATCTTGGTAATTAATTTGGAAACACCGCCACTTGAGATTTGAACGATTTATGTTTTTGTTTGTTTGTATTTGCACACGCGTTTTTAGAAGTGGGATTAGAAACAACTTGAAAAGGAAATATGGCTACTTTTCTACAGATAATATTTTTTTTTATTGTCCATAGCCGGTAATGAAGATAGTGAGGTTGCTCTGCTTAGCCTTTTTATTTAGGCATTTATACTAGATGCCTCTAGGGCCGTGTTGACGGCGCGTTCGTGTTCCACGCGCGCCTCAGAGAGATGTCAGCAAACTGGGCGATGCCTGCCAGGGCTGCGGGACTGTTCGAAAGAGATACAGAAAAAGTCTTATAAAAAATGTTTATGTTGGTCTTAAAATTATGTATTGAATACGTGGTTACAGGTGGTACTTTAAAGTTATGAGAACATTTGATATGACCTCGCAATCCTTTGTTATCACTTTCAATAACTGTATTTATACCAACCCCTTTTCGAACTGATAATAAACACCAATATTTAACTCTTTAAACACGTAATAGTTAACTATATCGCACATTTAAATAGCTAGGGGCTAGCAAAGATAGTGGTCACTACCCCTGGGAGCAAAAACAACCTTATTTACTCACGAAAAAGTCCGTTTTCGACTTAGCAAGTTGGAATATGAGCCCCGTAGCACACCTGTCGCCATCCGTGGGAATATGTTTATAAGGAAGGACATTGTGTGATGGAATTGAAACTGCAATTTATGTATCGGTACTGTATGTATAAAAAATGAATAAAGGAACAATAATAATATCTTGGGACAACCAACACACCACCATCTGATCCCAAAATAGGCAGAGCCTGTACTATGGCAACCAGACAACTGATATTCATACTTATATATTTCTAAATACATACATATTATAGATAATTTAAATTATACACCCAGATACAGAACAAATAATCGTACTCATCGCACAAAGATTTGTCCTGTGTGGGAATCGAACCCACGACCTCCGTCCTAGCAGTCAGGGTCACTAACCACTAGACCAACAGGCCAATCAAAATATGGGTATGGGTGGCCATTGTATCAATGAAAAAAAAAACTTTATGCAAAAATGTCTTGCAGGCTGTCTATTGTTCTCAAACTATGCAAATCTGTAGTTTGTTGCTAATTGTATACAAAGCAGCGATGGTGTTAAAATTAGAACAAGTTGACGGTCTTCAAGATTGGTCACGTGAGCGAAAGCGATCCGACGACCATCTCGCCTGCTAGCTCTGTAGCTTTCAGTCTTCTTTATAAATACATAGTTGCGTAACTACCTAGGTACTAGACCAACTTTTTTCTAGCTGTGTGTGTTAAGATAGGTGCTATTTCTGGCCCTTCAATTACCTATATGATATACGATTAATTCTTTATCAGAAACGGGCCAATACCTAAATAATATCCTAGTCGGAAAGAAGTATCTATAGAACGGGAGCCCAATTTTTCAACCACTCAAAAAGCTATCAAAGTTGCTCCAACAATTCTCACGCCGCCGTAAGGTGAACTCCAAACATTGACCCATCAATCTCGTTTATAATAAAATAAACGTTTTTTTGTGATCATATCCCGCGACCCGGAAACAGCCCAGGATACGAAGGTTTTTTCTCAAACTCCACTCAATAAAAACGAGTTGATAGTCAAAAGGAGCAGTTTTTGTAAGCACCTGTTTCCATGGGAACTTTGGGACACAAAAACATTGTAAGTACAGATTTTACGATATTTTAGGCGGAAGCTTGTGGCAACTTTAATGAGAATGTAGTGTTTTTTCTGTGGCAGAGAGAGCAAAGAAAGTAAGTTTGGTTTTTGGACTATGCTATGCAGATATCTTTTTTGGGAACAGTGGTGGCGGTGGCCTGCCTAGTGATAGGCCCCGAAGTCGTTCTAATACGCAGACAGGTGCATTACTTTATGTCATTTATTCATCACCTCTCTCAAAACGATGACGGAAGACATTGTAAGGAAACCGGCATATTCTAGAATCAAGAACTCGAAGACTTCTACCAATGCCCGTCTCCCAGCAGTGGGAACATTATTGGCTAATTATGCTTATTAAGCTATAGGTATGCAGGAATCATTTTCATTATTTTGACAGATCATGTGCCCACGAAGAAAGTTAAAGAACTCTTATCTCTCCTTATACCATAGCCGTTAGCCAATTCATTTTTATAGTCAAGCCGATTCCCATCATCGTCTTATAAGTTTGTGAGTCTAAATATTTTTCTTGCAATTTCGCTTCAAGTTTTGCTCACCAATCACCAAACCCCCCAACATAATTTACAGCTCCATAAAAGTTTATTGTCTTCCCTTTAAACATTTTGAGTCACAAAAATATTGATTCAAGCAAATTCATCCCCTCATTTATCTTGCAAACAAATAAATTATCGATTAAGAAGACAAGCTGACCGGCTGGGCCGTGAGAAAGCGAAGTTCCTTTGGTAAAAAATTGAGGGTGCTCTATCCCGAAGATTTGTGTATAATACAACACGCCCCTTGTTTGGAACCTATGTCCGGCCGGCGGAAGGAAGCGAGCCTGTTGTTGTGTTTTATTTTGTAAAAGGTGTATCAAAAAACTGTGGAGAGGAGACATTCATGGGTTTTGTCAAAACTGCATTTGATTATTTATTTCTGCCTGAATATAGATCTACGTAGTATATAGGTACTAGAAGAGCCACTATCAGGGACTTCCCCGAGCTTTAGTGTAACTTAAGTAGGTATTTTCAGGAATTAACTTTCCAATAATTACAGCACAAATTAAGTAAACACCTAACTAAAGTCTGGAAAATTACTTGGAATCGACATACTCGTAGTTATAATTATCATCAAGACATTATTAGCTAAAAATCATTAAAAAAGGCAAAGATGAATTTAATCCTCATGTTCCTAAGTCTTAGCCCACAGCCTCTACACCATAGACATAACGTGAGAAAACGCAACCTTGTGAGGTAAAAAAATGAAGGGTGCTTGATCTCACATAATAAAAGATTAATCTTTACAATGCGTAAGAGGGTTGAACCCTCTTCAGAGGAGAAGGTCGGAAGGAAGGAAACGAGTCCGTTATAATTTTTTAATATTTAGTTATTTATTTTTTGGGAAGCAATCTTTTGGAGAATAATGGTCGAAGTTGGATGTTAGGTGCGGATAAAAGATTTATTTTTACTGTAGGCTCACTTTTGTGGTGTCATACACATTTTTTTTTTGTTATAAATAGCACATTTTTTTCTAAGCGTGTACATAGCTATATTGAGTTCGCTCAGAATTTAGGTTCAAGTTTGACCCTAGTCTATTAGTCAGTTTCTCTAGGTAACGGTTGGTTATCGAAAGTCCTTCCTCGTTAATTCAACGCGTCTGTAAAAAATAGCACTATCAAATATCAATCAACGTAGAGTCGTAATTTTAGCATCTAGTATTTTTCTGCAATCACGAGTGCCTTCCGAGCTCTTGTTTTACTCTTCCGCTTCTCCGAAACTAGTGCTAAATCTAAATGTATCTTCATTGGCTAAAAGAAGGTTAAATTAGATACATTTCCACGTCACAAAAGTTTATATTGCATCTCCCCAGAACATCATTAAATCAGATTGACCGCATCGTGAGAAAACCTGCAGCATCCTGGAGCAAAAAACGTAGGGTTGTCCTAAAGATGTTATTTGTACAATACAAAGTGAACGACCCCTCTTTGAGAGGCCGGGAAGGAAGGAAGCGGCCCGTTACGATTTATGATAAACTCCTAATTTATTGGAGCAGTTCACACGCACTGCTAGCGATTGTAATACGGAAAGGATATGACAGTTTTTGTTTAATACAACTTTTAGAAGGATGTGGCACTTTAAGTTGGGGGGTAAAGAGATGTGTCGACTAACACAAATAGGAAAATGTAGCGGTTAGCTACGGTTGCGGTGTGCAGCAAACTATATGGCTGAGCTATATATATACTTCATCATTTACCTAGCCTTTTCCTATGTTGGGATCGATCGGCTTTCATTCTTACCAGATGCAGCTGAATACCAGTATTTTACATCGAGCGACTGCTTATCTGACCTCCACAGACGAGTTATTACTGGAGTACGTTACCCCTTGGTAAGATTGGTTGTGAGACTATCGGGCCACAGACTACTTGTAACGACTGTCAAAGATTTAACGTGCTTTCCGAAGCACGGAGGAAACTCGGTATGTAATGGGTGGTCACCATCCACGGAACAACCCAGGTAACCACGGCTGAAACTAAAGATCGACCCGAAGCGGCTGTTATTATTTAGCCACGAGCTCCTCAAAATATGGCTGAGCTAGCGGAATTTGAGGTTACCTATCGCAAAAGACGCGCTAAAAAAATTTTATGGAGACGTCATGGATCCCATCTCCGGCTAAGGACCAATTCTTTTATTTTCAAGTGTGCTGATTCTGAATGTGATACTTAATGTTTTCTCTAGACCAGTAGTCGGTTGGCGGGGTGACCAGTTTACTGTCGGACGTATGGTGAGCTTCCCAAATAGAAACTAGCCTAAACACTTGCACCATCTGGTCCGTCCTCGTTCCCTAATTCCCAGTTCATCATGTTAATAAATTAATTATAACGGACTCAAACTAAGTTCTCACCGCCATGCGCCACCCCCGAGGCTCAGGGCCGCCGGGGACATCTGACATTCTAATTATTCACCATTCATTAAGCTCATCACGCGATTGCGTGGAATATCGTCACACTTGGCCAGTCTACATTACCACCACGATACTTTTGCCGTTTATCACTGACAATGCCATTTGAATTTTAACTTTATTTCGTTAACAATAAGGTTGTGAACAAAATTTTATGAACTTCACTCATAATTTTGTTTTCAAGTCCTGGCAAAGTTACAGATGCGTTTTTATAAACGCTGTCACAAGGCAATAAGGTTCGTTTTTAAACAGTTTCTTCCAAGAGCATCTGTTTTGATAACTTTGTAAATATGAAAGGCTACCGTGGGAGAAATGGCTCGCAGTCTAATTAAATATTTATCAGGTAAATACATACGTTTGGAGTTTAGAGAGTAAAGGTCGTTTGAACACCTGGATGACTCGACTGCGTAGTAGTTGTTTACGGAAATAACTATTTATAATATTTGAGAACTATGGGAGGTAGGTAGGTACCTAAGTACATATGTACTATTTGTATAGGTTATCAGCAAGTTACTTTATCTATTTCTGTGAATAAGGCATGTATTGTATTATGTACTTAGACGGTTTTACGTAGGGGATCTTTCTATAGGTATGTGGGTCAAGGACTTTCCCGAGGAGTTTCCTACTTTGTACCAGGGTTTCTTGAATTTGAATTTAGGGAGCACCTATTTAATTCTTGTACTAGCAGATGGAACAATAAAGATAGGCTTATGGTTTAAAGAAAAAAGTCTGTGTCAATTTATTTATTATCTGTGGCAAAAAAAAAACAACAAAAATTACGTAATTTGCAAAAATGGAAGTGCATAGTAAACAATGAATGGCACATAGCGTCACAACGAACCCTTTGCACCTAGCACACATTCCCACACTCCGTGGGAAAACTCACTCACCCCCTACCATAAAGTACCACAATTACCTGCGAACACACGACGACAAAAAAACTTGAAACTTCATACTCTACCTTCCCTTTACGCTACGTTACACCCATGAAGTATCAAGTTAAATGGTTCATTCGATAGTGAAAATAATCATGGGACTTTATGGAAAGGTGTGAGTTCATGAAGTACGGGGTTGTTTTGCGAGGGTCTGGGACGAAATAATTGCGGTTCTTGATGTGCATGCGTACGGTCACATTCCCATAGTATACAGGATAAGGGAGCGCAGGTGTAGCTTCACTCGGAAAGTTATTGTTTAGTTTTATATTGCAGTGTAATGTATGTAATTTGCGATAGTAATTGGTGAAATTAGGTAATGCATGTTTTATTTTTGTAGGTGATTTTTTTAAGTAGTGGAATATCGATCTTTCTGTACTTTTTTAACATAACTTATGTTTGCATTTCAGTTAAGAATTCTTAACAGGTGTGATTTTTTTTTCAGAAAAAAAAAATCCTTGTTACTTTTTGCGTTTTTTATGTATAATTGAAATATATAAGATATTTGGCAACGGTTTATTTAATCATCAAACAAACACTTCAAATAACAATAAAAACACAACCACCGCAAAACAATTACCACCCGGAATCGAACACAAAACCACCGATACACTAACCGCTGCACCCAAACTCTCCATTCACAACGTTCCCCATTAGAGCGAGAGGGCACGAAAACAAAACATTCCGACACAGTTCCCAGCGCTCCAACCAATTGGAAAGAAAGAGACAGGTATATTTTCTCCTTTCAATTCCTAAACGGGATAGCAGGATACAGGGCAATTGAAAAATTTGCTTGTACAGTTGCGTGTGAGTCTCCTCTTTGCTCATAAGGTGATCGGCCACCGTACGGTGCATACGTGTCGTGGTCTTGGGGAGTGAGTTATATTTTATTGTGAAGTGACAAAATGCCGTGCAGTGAGGATGACGACTCTCAGACCGGGTTCTCGGAGACCAACCAGGGAATGTCCAAGGCAGAATTGAGAAAGGTGAATACAATATTGTGTTTTTCTTGTGAATTTTCCAAGTGATTTGGCAAGTTGAACCATCATCTGCTTAGCCTTTTCCCAACTATGTCTGGGTCGGCTTCCAGTCTAACCGGATGCTTGTGAATACTAACATGGAGCGACTGCCTATCCGACCACCTCCATTTTTTTTTGCAAGATTGTTTTGGCAAGTTTATTGAGGAATAATAATAAAAATAGTTTAACTCTTTTCTTGATCGACTAAGTTTTATTTTCGCAAACTTCCATATAACTGCTGTATTCGGCAATCGAAAAATCACAACTTAAAATATCTCAATCGGATCTTTTAAAAAAAATATATTTAAATGTGAATTTCATAATTTCTAGACGAACAAACCTATAATGGAGAAGAAGCGGCGCGCGCGCATCAACAACTGTCTCAACGAGCTAAAGGATCTGCTCATCGATGGAACGGATAAAGACGTAAGTTACTTACTAATATTTATTAACATCACACCTGTACTCATCGAAGTGTTAGGCTCGGGTGTACCAACACTAAACCACTTTTAAAATATAAAAGTTTTATTTGCCTGAATTATTTTGTCACATCTAGGCAGGGACCTTTCTTCCTGCCTTTACATCAAAGTTTATACAATAAAAAATACAATTTTTTATGCGTCACTTTAAGAAAATAATAAACCTATATACCTACCATCAAATTGTTAAAGTTTAGAATTTAATAGCTGTCCGGTACCAAGTTCTAACAAGAATCCTATTAGTCAACAGTTCTAAAACTATTTTTCTCTCTTCCAGCCAGCGCGCCATTCCAAGCTAGAGAAGGCAGATATCCTAGAGCTCACCGTAAAGCACCTTCAGAAGCTGCAGCGTCAGCAGCTTGCAGCCGCCATCGCTGCCGACCCCGCAGTGCTGCACAGATTCAAGGCCGGCTTCAGCGACTGCGCCGTAGAAGTCAGACGATACCTCTCACGACTAGCTAGTGTGCCTACGGGACTGAGACACCGGCTCGGAAACCATCTGACGTCCTGTGTGGGGGGTATGGAAACCCTCCAGCCAAGAGACTACGGACCGCTCGTCCCGGACCCACTAAGGCTAGACGACGAAAGACCCAGCGCGTTCCATTTTGTCAGGTCCACCAGACCTACAAGCCCACCACTCAGTCCTCTATCTTGTGACTCCGCCTGCGACTCCTCCACTGAACTTGAAACGCCACCACGACCTGTCCAGACTTACCCCTTCCCCACCCCTCCTAGCAGATCAGCATCAGATCAAGACACCAGCCCAGAAACACAGAAACCAACAGTCTCATCAACCACAATCTCCCCTGAAAACAGACAAGAATCTTTGAGGAACAAGAAACACATGGAGCCGTTATCAATTGTGATAGATGTGGAAAATTATAAAATAGGAATCGACGCATCACCTAAACGCGCTGTAGACTACTCCGTCAGACATAAGTTAAAAAGACCGATAGTGGACCTGACAGGACCTGCCCCAAAGATTATTAGGACTGAAGAGAAAATCGTTCCAGAAATCTATAGAACACCAGAGAAATCAGCATTTACGAGGGTATCAGAAAGGATACCATCGCTTCCTTTTAAGAAGCTGACGATACCTGAAAGTATACCTTGTGTGAGTGAGAGGCCCTTGGAAATTCCCTTTCGACCACTAGCACCCCGGACTGTGATAAGCCATACTGCGGCATCGCTCGCTCAGTCATCTCAAAGGGAACCTCCTAAAGAAGTGAAAGCAGAAGCTGACACCAGTTCCAAATCACCAAAGCAGGGTACTTCGACCAGTACTGAAATGTGGAGACCTTGGTGAAAACAGTTTATATAAAGGAAGTGGATTTATTCATTTTATATTAAAAGAAACCAAGAAGGTTTGGGACAAAGAGTTTAGAAGCTTAGGCTGGTTCACTGTCTTCGAACAGCAGGACACTGTGATTATAAGTGGCCAGCATCTATTTGTTTTATTAACAAGATATTAGCTTTATATACTCCTTTTAAGGAACACTGCTTTCAAAAATTGATCTGAGAAATCTGGTCGAGAGAGAGAAGAGAGTTATTTTAATTTTTGTTTTTTAAATTAGAGAGGAACCTAGGAGTACCTAAAACCTCGCATAAGTGCCTAAATATAGCTTTAAGAATGTACCTGTTGGTATAGTTTTTTACGTGATATTAAATATTTTTAATATGTGTTTGCAATTTGAAAGTTTGCCATTGATTGTTTGATTTTAAAACCTACCTATGATTAAAGAACAACAGTGTAATGCCGTTAATAATGAAGAAACAGCGACGACTTAATCACATTACGTACGTACAATTTCAACTAAGGGCTGAGTTCACCGAGATCACCTAATTATTAGTTATTTATTTTTGGTAACCACGTAATCCCCCACAGAGAAATTTTTCATCGGTTATTAAAAAAAAATGGCTGTTTCCTACAAAAGTGCAATACCTACACGGTCAAAATGGAACAGAACAGCTGACTGTTTTTTATGTGGTGAAAAATTTCTGTGTGGGGGGGCTCCAAATGATGTAATGAGAACGTGGTATACGTTTTCGCGTTGGTGTCCCTTCCTCCCCGTATTTTATACGTAGTATAAAATTGACGCCTTGACAGATTTCTTGAAATGAAGGATAGATTCAAGTCACAGGATAAGTCATGAACTAGTAATTATAAACGTTAGGTAGAAATCGCCCTTAATATATGTTTCAGTCAAACCAGTAGCTACAAAATACGGAATCGGTTTGGAATGATTTGCATCTAAATACCAATACTTGCTGAAATATCTGTCAGTGTACGCAGCGGCTCCACATTTTATGTGTAGGTATCAGTTAGAGTGATCTATAGGAGTATGAGGAACAGGGTGTAAAGTACCTCATTACTTCATAGAAAAAGTAGGATCCTCCGACCAGACGGGTGTTGTGTCTGGTGAACTACTGCAGGACAGTAGTTGTAGGGTTTTCCTATGAAGTCTTAAATTGCGCATAACTTTTTAAGTGCGATTTTGTTTTTCTTTTGCCATAGATGGCGCTGTAACACTTTTTGTACTATGTTGCTAAAGTACTTTTTATAGTGCCGCTACAGATTTTTACTTTTATTTTTAAAAATTAAAAAAAAAAACATCAGGTACAGACAGGATTATTTCTCCTCCCAAAGGATAGGTAGTCAACAAAAATGCAATTTAAAAATATGATATTTATTGGCAAGTACATCACACATGGCGTAGCCTCTACAATAATAAATTAATTAATGACCTTTAAAAAAAGGTATGTGCTTTAAAACATCACAAAGCTAATATTAATATCAAGCAACATTGCATAATACAAAGGTAGGTAGTCAGGGAAATTAATTATTAAACAAATTAACGCAAGAACGAGGGGATTGGTACAAAAAAGAAGCAGCTATACTTGATAGCAGTGATAAAATGAACATCCTACGTCAATTTGCGTGTTATATACATATTTCATACAACTGTCAAAGAATGACAGCTGTCATTCTTTGACAGTTGTATGAAATAGTTGTATGAAAAATACGGACAATTTAAGTTTAATTTCCCCCGTACTTTACAATTGATTATTTTTTATTGAACTAGCCGTCATTATTTAAAAAAACACATTATTGCTAAAACGAATAACAAAAATACCTATATAAATTAGTTAAAACAAGATTTTTACACCGTGAAATTTTGACTAGTCTTAGAAGGAACTCCGAGTACTTATCATCAAAAAGTTGATAGTTTAGTAAGTCAACACCTTGATGATGACAACACTGTAAGACATGACTCTAATGTATGTACATAATATGTATGCATGAGAAAAATATGTCGGGGTATTTCACGGTACCAAGATCAACTCCATTTTTAAAAATATCAAATTAATTAATCTAGGTTTAAAAAAACCTTCAAGTAGATTGACATCTCATAATTTGGACGGATTCATTGCATACATAACGCCTGTAATCCCCGAAGGGTTAGGCAGAGGTGTATCTAATAATATTAGTACACCCAGATTTGACCAGATATGTTCACGTCCCATATAAAAGGGAGCGAGCCTATAGCCATCAACCGGGCACAAATCCAGACTCCGTGGCTGCTACTGAGAAAATTCCTGACGAAAAACCTAATAAAAATTTTCCCGGCTCGAGAATCGAACCCAGGACCTCATGGTCAACAGACCACTAGACCAACGAGGGTCATTCTTACAATAATCTTAGACGGATTACACACTAGCCCAATATTATTTTATATTTAACCATTGGCGTAATGAATATTCACATTGCTTACATAGTGCATGATCGAGATGATCGTTACGAAAAAAAAACTACGTTTATAGCGCTCTATAGTTCTTTGGCGTCCAAACGACGTTGACAGAGGGCGCTGTTAAATACTTTTGTGAAATTTATCGAAAAAACAAAATGGCGGCATTATTTTCGCACGCCAAAATATCCTAGTGCAGATTATAATTAAAATAAACACCAAGAGTTTGGTCAGTCTCGAAGACATGGCATTTTGACATCATAATTTCAATAATATAAATGGCAGACAGCTTTTGATCCAAAGTTTATCAAAGTCATTACAACTTTTCTTTTTCAATTTCCATGGCGAATAAATAAACTAACTTAAGTCTACAAAAATAAGAATTAATTTGACAAGAAAACTCTTTGGTCTATGTGTTGACGTGTTGCCAACGATTTGTAAAAGTAAATCCTTTGGTATTGTTGTCAATGGCAACAGAAAGCGATGCCTTTTATAGCGATTACAGACAGAAAAAGCGTATTTAGCTGCGCGTATAAACTCGGATGAGCTTACTCGCGCGCCATATTTTGAACTTCAAAAATCGAACGAGCGCTTATACCCCGCGGCGGCGTGTCCGTGGGAGTCCGTTATTCGCAAGACAACGCTCGCACGAGTAGCGCGGCAAAAAGCGTGCATACCCGCGCTTCTAAACACGAGCTTATACGCGTCATAAATACGCTAATCTGAAAACGTTACATTTATTACCGGATATTATTTAAATATTAAAAGAACGACTGTAAAGTTCTAATAGGATTTTATTTTATGCCTGCGACTAATGAGATTAGTGGTGATGTCTGATACAAACAATAAGTTTACAATTTGCAATATTGATTTTTAGCGTATTTACGTGTCAAAGCTCCTCTTTATTTTGGTGAAAAACCGGTTTTATGTCACAGACATAATAGTAGTTTATTACATAAATATTAAACTAACATTTTCCTAGCAAGAAATTCCAAGGACTGTACAAAAACATCAATAAACCGCGAATGCGAATAAAAAAAGGTAAATAAGATAACTTACAGGTAAAGTATCTTTACGTGTCTCGTGTTATTTACTTCTTATTGAGAAAGTCCTTTCTCTGCTGCTGTAGCTTCTGCTCCAATAACGTGATCTTCTCCTGGTACTTGCCAGCTTCGCGGGTCAGGGCCTGGATGGCTGAGTCCTTGCGAGCCACCGCTACTTTTACTCTAGATTTAATGAAATAAAAAGTTTTATGTTAGTCCTGAGTTCGATTCCCGGGTCGGGCAATGTGTTATTGGGTTTTTCCATCAGGAATTTCTCAGTAGCAGCTACGGAGTCTGGATTTGTGCCCGGTCGATGGCAACAGGCTCACCCCTATTACATGGAACTTAAACATAACTAGCAAAATGTGGGTGTACTATTAGGTACGCCTCTGCCTAACCCTTAGGGCATTACAGGCGTGATGATATTTTTTTTAAAGTTTTTTTTACGCCACTTATATTTCGTATAGTTTATCCCACAGGTGGGCTAAGAAAGGTTTTAGCAGAATGGAACGGCATGTTCTTTAACCGAAAAAACGAAAATATGTGACATACACCAACCCGCATTGCGGTTATTGCGGGATTATGGCCCACTCCCTCTGACAGACGTTAGGACGGGGGTGGCTTGAGACCCAGCACTGGGACGTTATAAGCTGACTATGTTATCGTGGAACTTTTCTTTGTAAAGGTATTTTGTATGTCATGGAGGATAGAGTATTGAATCCATACTAACTTGGCATAAAGCTGGTGCATCTGTTCCTCGTGCGTCTTCTTCATGTCCTCTATCTCTTTCTTCAGCGCGTCCACCTTGCTCTTCCACGACTCCTCGCAGGCCGCCCGAACTTCTTCGGCGCGAGATTCCAGTTGGGTGTTCTTCTACCAGAAGCAATATATCATATTAAAAGAAATTCTCGACAAATTGTTTTTGGACTCGGGCCTATGTTGCCGTTATATTTCTTAAGCATCGGTATCAGGTGCCTCGCGATTGACTATGTGGGTCAGGCAAGCTGTACTCGATTGTCTCCCATCATAGACTGTAAAGCTTTGGTTTCCTAGGATAACGGTGCCGTCATATAGCGGCCGTAATATTGCGGACGCAAAAAGACGGCCGTCTTTACGGTGACGACATGTGGAAAGTTCCACGGCCGTATTAACACACCGTCTTTTTAAACAAACGACAAACGAAACTACACTTCACCGCTATCGAGAAAAACGTTCACGAACCATCCGACGCCGTCAAGACGGCCGTCACGCAAATAGCGGCACCGCTTTTTGACGTTAGGGTGTTAAATACCGCTCTGTAGGAAACCACGCCATTTTGTTTACATAGACAACTTTCTAGTGACGTCATTCACCGCTATGTTACGGCCGCTATATGACGGCACCGCTATCCTAGGAAACCAAAGCTTTAGTCTTAAGCTGCCATAAGAAAAAAACAAAATTGTTGTGTCCAGGATTCTACCGGTTTAAAAATACAAGTCGTGGTGTCCGGTTACTCCTGGCCTACGACTTCAGTTTCTGTCACTAACGAAACTACGCGAGAGCTGGCACCCACCACTCGCGAATTAGGACCTTTATTTTTACGTAGATTATTAATTTAAGTGAACGAGACCATGTCACACTTCGAAGTCTAAAAACTATTTTTAACCAGCTTTTTTTAGCCAGCACTAACCTCAGTCAAAACCCTGTTTCGAGTTTCCAATTGAGAGATTGTCCCTTCTAATTCTGCGCCTGAAAATTGTTGAAATATAATTAGTCATGTCATCAAAAGTTGATTTAATAAAAAAATTAACTGTTCGTTGATCTAGTTGTTGCAGTCAGAAATCTGCTGAGCATGAGGTCCTGGGTTCGATTCCCGGGTTGGCTAAATTGTTTTTGGGTTTTTCCATTACGAATTTCTCAGAAGCAGCCAGCGGAGTCTGGATTTTTGCTAAGTTAATAGCAATAGGCTCGCCCCCAATTACATAGGACTTAACAACAACACCCATTTATTTCAGGCTAGTTTGGCCCATAGATATACAGGGTGTAAACAGACTCTTCACGAAGCCGTGAACCAAGCATTATGTACATCAAACTAAGTAACTTAACGCAGAAATTAGTGCTGCGATACGACTTTTTTTTGGGCTAATAAATCACGTTTTACAGTAGGACTCAATGTAACGCACTCAAAACATTGTGCTGATGGATGGATTGAATAGTAAGGGGGTCCTGGAGGTGTTTAAAGTAAAAATCTTTCATTAAAAACATGTATTTAAAAAAAAACTTATGAAAAAGTTCAAGTTCAAAGGTCTAGAACAAAAAAAATGATCGCAATGACGGGGAGAACAAGTGCCTTTCGGCTTCGTTAAGAGTCTGTTTACACCCTTTGTACTTTACAGATTAACATATAAAATATAACAGATAAAATACAAAATGTGTTAGTAAATAAAACCTTAAAACTATGTTAGTAACATTTTACTTGTGCACTTAAACATAACTGGCGAAATGTGGGTGTACTATTAGGTACACTTCTGCCGTTCTTTTCGAGGATTACAAGCGTAATGTTATAGTATAATTTTAAAGTTAAACGATCATACATTTATCTTCAGTCTGTCGTATCCTGGCCTGCGCGTCCTGGTACCGCTTGAGCGTGGCTTGTTCCGTCTGAGCCAGCTCCTTCAACTCAGTCTCGTACTGCTCCTTGGTTCTCCTGGAAACAAAATCAAAATCTTTTCTTTCACATAGGCCCAGATGGGCACTTATAAAACGTCGACAAAAAGGTGCACGGTTCGGTTGGTTGTTTCCCATGGAGAAGAACCGGCAAGAAACTCCATGGTTCCTCTAACAATGACGCGTAGACTCGCTTAGCCATAGAGCATTTGATATAAGCTGCAAAAGGCAAATAAAAGGCTTGTGTTGTTGTTGCATTTAGAAAATTAAAATTAAACGAAAAAATACAGTAAATTACAAAAATCTCAATTGGATGTAGCTCTGGTCTCGGGTGATTTTGGTACTTGTCGCC
Organism: Lycophotia porphyrea; assembly: GCA_950005105.1. Taxonomy (NCBI): domain Eukaryota; kingdom Metazoa; phylum Arthropoda; class Insecta; order Lepidoptera; family Noctuidae; genus Lycophotia; species Lycophotia porphyrea. Next base: position 14,498,909 of record OX465396.1, on the reverse strand, counting down.
ATAGTATGAATTTGAGAACATATTGTTAGCTATGATTTGTGATATATCTTATTTATGTTGGACTCACGTCCATTTTGGACAAGACCCTTTAACTAGCTAGCAAAACTTCAAAGACGATGGGGGTATCGTTATCGTGACTATAAAATTCACGTCACCGTGAAGTTTCATCAGGTAGTTTTAGAAGGTAGAATCCATCGTCAATCGTGACCAACCTGAGTGCCTCCTGCAGCTCCCTCCTGCCGGCTTGTGCCTCCGCCTCCATGCTCTCGATAGCCCTCTCGATCTCCTTGTCCCTCTCCTGCTTGTGCTGCGCCGCTATCTCAGCAGTCTTGCGCTTTATGGCTAGCTGCTGTTCTGCTTCTAACTTCTTTTTGTAATCTTCTAGTTGTTGGGTCATTTCTACTTCTTTTTGCATTAGTTGTTCCTGTGAAGGAAAAAATTGGAGTTTTTGCAACACTATACAGGGTGTAAACAAACTCTTCACGAAGCCGTCAACCAAACATTATGTACATCAAAATAAATAACTTTACGCAAAAATTAGTGCTGGGAAACGACTTTTTTTTTGAGCTGAAAAATTACATTTTGATTTAAGAAATTACAATGTAACGCATTCAAAACATTGTGCTGGTGGATGGATTGAATAGTAAGGGGGTCCTGGAGGTGTTTAAAGTAAAAATCATACATTAAAAACAGGTATTAAAAAAAAAACTTATGAAAAAGTTCAAGTTCAAAGGTCTAGAACAAAAACATGTAGTTAAAAAAAACTTGTGGAAAAGTTGGAACTTTGACCCCCCAATATCTCCGTAACCAGAAGGTCCCCAGGTATGGCTAGGAACAAAAAAATTATCGCAATGACGGGGAGAACATGTGCCTTTCGGCTTCGTTAAGAGTCTGTTTACACCCTTTATGTAAAAACCTAATTAATATCTGAAGAACCAAATAAACAGATTATGAATAGTATTTATTCCCGGAAAATTTTATAACCAGTATTGCCAAAGAATATCGTGTAAAGGTGGTTGCGTCAGGGTAGCCCTATAGAATGACTTTTTCATGAAATATTCATGAACATAGAGGGTTGTATTGATGATTTTCATGATTGTAATTCTGTAACTACAAACTGGCGCGACTCATTTTTCATCAATGTACAACCTGACATTGACCTACAATTTCCAAAAAACGTAAGAAAATTTGGTTATTGCGGGTTACCCTGATGCGTCCACCTTAACTGGGTTGTGAAGGTCAGATAGGCAGTTAGACCATGTATAATATTAGTGTACAGGAGCATCAGGTTAGACTGGAAGTTGACTCCAACATAGTTGGGAAAGGGGACGGTATTGTAAATACACTAATCTCACCTCTATTTTGTCCCTTTCCTTCGCCATCTCTTGTTCCATTTGTTTGCGTTTCTCTTTCATCTCTAACTCTTGTTCTTGTCTCCATTTTTCTAAATTATAACAAAATATATAGGTATTTATTGCGCCATTGAACGAAGCAGTTTATTTTAAAATTCTAAAACCATAACTTTTTTTTTCGGATGGGAAATCATCAAATGATTTCTCCCGCTCTGGGCAGAGCGAAAAGGAGTGTCAGACTTGTACAGACTAAAACCCATCCATGTTCCTTAATTGCCCTTTGTGTTCCAGGGTCGCGGTATGTCTTTCGAACAGTCCCGCAGCCCTGGCAGGCATCGGCCCTTGCGGGCCCACCGTGACTTATCTCATGTTTCTATAGCTCACAGAATTAGACGAGTTGAACTCGATTTTTTTTAGAAATGTCAAATAACTTTCTAATAACATTTTGCTTGGTTTTTTAATTTCTACGTCTTCTTCTTTTACATCTGTCCCACTCACCCAGCTCTTCCATCTGCGACCTCTCCTTGGCCGCGAGCTCAGACGCGACCCTCTCGTTCTCAGCCCTCATCTCGGACACCAAGCGTGTTCGCTGCTCTTGGTACGTCAGCTCTATTTCTAGAATCTGCTTCTCTAGCCTGAAAACAATGTTTTTTTTTATAGCATTTTGGTACCAGCCAGTAAGAGGTCCATATATAAGTCCCATTAAAATAGATGGACAAACTTTTAGAAATCATTCAGACCACCGCCAGTCTCTTGGGAACATTACCAGCTGACAGCGTTGAGGAGGAGTTTTTCGATGCCCTTTTATAGTTTGTTGTTAGTTTATTTATTTTAGTTTAATAGTTTTTAATTATTAATGTATATAGTTAGTTTAACCTAATAAATGTGTTCCAAATTCAGACCACCAAAATAAGGACAACGGTAATAAAAAAAAATTAGAAAAACACATTAGATAACTCACAAAAAAAATCAGCTAGTGAAAATACACTAAAAATGACGGCAATTTATTATTTAAGGTCAAAATAAAATCACTTTAATCAGTGTTTTTTTTGTTTGGATATCTTTGGTTAGACGTACTGAAAGCTGTGTTAAAATTTGTCCATCTATTTTAATGGCACCTTATATAGTTTGTCAGTCCTGCTCCAGCCCACTAGGGTGTTAACAGCAAATCTTTCAAAGCCTCTGAAGATTATCGAGATAAGATATCCCTTAGTTTTATTGGTTATCTTAGTTATCTAGTACTGATTAGTTACATACAACACCTCTTCAATTTCATGCGGCATTCATCATTCAACCTACCAAGTGTATAACAGGCCTTTTGTAATACATAAACATGTCATGTTATGCCTTAAATTCCCAGAAAGTGAATACAGTACACTAGCATTTGCCTGCGGCTTTGCTCGCGTCAATTTAGAATTTGACAATCAATTCGGGTTGTAATCTGTTTTAATATAATTCAATCATTATTCGAAAGACATGTGGCGCCATCTACTATCATAAGAACGTTATTTTTGTTTTCTTCGAAAACAGTACTTTTTTCGGGATGAAATGTACCCTATGTCCGTATCTGTATACCTGACAACGTATATGCAAAATTTCAGGATAATCGGTTCAGTGGTTTAGGCGTGAAAAGGTAACAAACAAACTTACTTTCGCATTTGTAATATTAGTAGATATCATGTTGCTATCCAGAGGGCACAAGTCGATTCGATTGACAATTTCCTGATGGAAGACCCCAATAACACTTCGCAGGGATTGTGTAATGGTAATAAAACTCCTTACCTGGAACTAGCAATATGCCTCTCCTTAACCAGCGCGGCCTCCTTCTCATCCTCGAGCATCCTCCGCAGCTCGTCCAGCTCCTGCGCGTGCTTGGCCTGCATGCGCCCGCTGTGCTCCGCGTGCGACATTTTCAGGTCTGATATCTCCTTCTGTTGGCGCTCCGCCATCTCCCGGAGCTCGCCTTCCAAACCTTTTACTGTTAACTCCTGGTTTTTAGGAAGAGCATATAAATTATTTAGGTGTTATACATTACTAAACTGAAAAAAAGTGTTTGTGTACTTATGTACACGCGTTAAAAGTTATACTTTTCTAGAACATAAACTAAAGTAAAGCAGTTTATAACAAGGTCTAATATCAATTACCTATACAACCTAACCTCTTAGCTCCAGCAGTAGATTAAAAATAATAACCTTGGCTAGTCAATATCTGACACTACGAAAGTAAACAAACATTGGGAGAAGTAAAGTAAAACTAGCTAACTGCAGGGTGACGGTTTTTCGTGACGGTGGTGCGCGCACATCGTTACAAATTACTCTCATCATTTTTACCTAACGCGCCAAAAGAAGTAACACTTCAATAGACAGATATTTTGTTTTGGTAGTATATTTGCATGATTAATGCTATAGTTACGATTAATTTCTGATTCAAACTGTATACTGTTTGGCCTTCACTATCATACTGCTTATCTACGGGTTGACTCTGCTCACTGGGTCCGGTCAGGCTGCATATTGCTGTTGGGCCTTATTTTTTTGAGTTAAAGTTCCATCGAACATACGAGGGCTGACCCGATATAACTTCCAAGGTCATTCTGAAATAAAAGGTGTAAACAGACTCTTAACGAAACCGAAAGGCACTTGTTCTCCCCGTCATTGCGATCATTTTTTTTAGACCATACCTTCTAGTTACAGAGATATTGGGCGTTACAGTTCCAACTTTTGCACAAGTTTTTTTTTTTTTTAATACTAGTTTTTAATGTAAGATTTTTACTTTAATCACCTCCAGGACCCCCTTACTATTCAATCCATCCATCAGCACAAAGTTTTGAGAGCGTTACATGGAGTCCTACTGTAAAACGTGATTTTTATCCCAAAAAATAAAGTCGTTTCCCAGCACTATTTTTTGCGTAAAGTTACTTAGCTTGATGTACATAATGCTTGGTTGACGGCTTCGTGAAGAGTCTGTTTACAGCTTGTATAAGTAAAACATAATGTGTGGTCATACCTTGATTTTTTCAGCTTTCTGCCTGACCCATCGCTGCCTTGCAACCTGTATGTATGAGAGAATCATGAATAAGTGCAAGCAGACAATGAATGAGTGCAATATTGACAAAAGAATAGGAAAGCTAAGCTAGCTTACTAAAGCGATGCAATTGTTTTATATTTACAGTTTCTAGCAACATTACTTAAACGAATTATTATCCACCGTTCTTCTTCTTCTTGTGTCAATGACTTATATTTTGTGCGATAAGTACGGTGCGACCTGCGTGGTTCTGTCATCTGCCTCTGGTTGGAGTTCCTACTGAAGTCTGACGTGAACTCAAGACGAACCTCAACGGTTTGCTGATCACATGGGCTTAAAACATTACAGGCGTAATATGGACGTATCTACTTACGCCATTTGCTAACAGGGATAACTCCTTTTGAGAATCAAAATACAGTGTAAACTCTTTATAACGAATTTCAAGGGACCGAGCATTTTCTTTCGTTATAAAGAGTTTTCGTTATAGGGAGGGAAGAGAAAAAATAAACCAAATTTAACCGATTTCCTACAGACAATGTAATCTAAGAATTAACACACGTGTTAAGGTAATTAACAATAACAAAAGCGAGACGGCTGTGTATGACCTCAGGTGTCTTTCATGGAAATTTCGGCACCGGAAAAGGTTAGTTTTCGAGGCTGATTATAAAAAAATTGCATTGTTAAACATGTGTTGAAGTCTAAATATGAAAATATTTCTTCGTTATAGAGAATGGCGGTTGCGTTATAAAGAGTGAATGAATGTATGGGTTTTGTGGTAAACCAACCAAATTGAACTAATTTCTATGTTATAGAGAGTTTTTCGTTATAACGAACTACGTTATAAAGAGTTTACACTGTGCAAGCATGACATTCTAAGGATGAACTAAAAATTCAATTTATCTAAGCTTGCTCTCGTCTAATCCGCTGTTTACATTATCTCGTTGAAGACACAAGACGAAACTCGATGAAATATCTGTTTTATATAGTTTTAACGTGTTTAGATACCGATCTAACACTCACGATTAAAAAAAAAAAAACTGATATTACACTTCGATTATTGGGTCCACAACCCAATAATCGAAGTGTAATATCAGTTTTTTTTTTGGTCAGATAGGCAGTCGCTCCACGTAAAATACTCGTATTCAGCTGCATCCGGTTAGACTGGATACCGATTCCAACATAGTTGGGAAAAGGCTAGGCAGATGATGATTACAGTTCGACTACTTACGAAGTTACGACGCACTCACAGGTGTCTTGTTTGCGAGTATCGAAGTGAAACGAACATTTTTTTTCGCACTAAGCCGCACTGCGCGCTAGGCAAATAATGTTATTAGGCTCTAGGCGCTAAGCAAGACAATCAGTGCGTAGTAATCTTATTTTTTTGTTTGTTTTTCTTCTTAAGATTTCGATAAATCACTTATACGATTTTGCTAGCCAATTCAATTTGACGTTATCTAAACATCGGTTCATCAATTCAAGGATTTCCGCTCACCTGTTGCGCAGCTTGCATCTTATCATGCTGGTTGCGCAGCTCCAGCTTGTACCGCTCCTCCAGCGCCTGCGCCGACCGCTTCCACCGCTCCTCGAGCGCTCTCCGCTCGTCCACCAGCTGCTCGATACGGTGGTTCAGCGTCTTCTTGTCGTTTATCAACTAGAAAAAGAACAGAATTATTTGTTTATTGCTTACCTCCTGTTCTTTAAACAGCTTTGTTTTGTAATTTTCTATTGTTTTTTACGACTTTGACTGTTCCAACGCACGAGTTAGATTGACCTTAAGCGTTTTGTTTTTTCTTTCTGAATAAGGATATTTTGTGCGCATTGCCGTAGATACGTAGCTACGTCTAGTTGTCCAATAACGTTACCTAGCCGATCTCCATAAACTGCAAGACTATACGAACTGTCGCCCATAATCTCGACTCCGCCATTCATGGGTGGGTGATGATACAGAGAACCTGTAATTGGCCTCAAGTTGCCCTACGAAACGACTGAAGTTTGTATACCTGGTCAATGAAGTTCTGATGTCTCTTGATAGTGTCCTCACACTCCTGCTTCACTTTGTTTATGTTGCGGATGGACTGCTTCTCCAGGTTGCTTACTTTGTTGATCATCTGAAGACATAGCATTATGAATCTTAAGGCTGAAATCCTGAGAGAATGTTTCACCTAAGCTAACCAATATTTTTCTATGGCAACTTTCTTTCGAAAGCACGAACCATAGAAATAATAATTTAATAGAAGCTTGTCTATCCGTATTATACACCCAACTGATACAGAATGCATGACAATGGACGCTTTTGGTGTGTAGATTTTTATTTATTTTCTTATGCAAGCACAGTAGAGCTCAATACACACCTGCTCCTTATGATTGGCCAGGCTTTCCTGCAACAATGCGATGCAGCAGGACCGTTCCTCCAGCTGCAGGGAAGCTGTCACCAGCCTCTGTGCCAGCTCCGTCTGCGGCAGTTTGAGTAACGCCTCTAGTCTGACAAACAACAAAAAGATGTAACTTTACCATATTTATACTATTTATAGCAGGTCAATGTTCAGCAAAAAGTGAAAAGATAGGCGATTATGAACCATGTGCAGTGCCACTAACAGTGACGTACTTGCCCTTTAAACGATTATGGAAGCGCCCAAGTTTTATGTTGCAAAAGACATTTGAGTATCTAACGTCGACCAAAAATTTGTTGATCTAGAAAAGTGTGTTGTTTATTTGGTGTTTTGTTAATGTACTCACTTAGGCGTAGTTTGTGGTGTAGTGTTGGTAACAACAGATAGAGCGTCGTTCGCACTTTGTTCCACTTTCTCCAGGAACTCAAATATTTCCCTGAAAGTTTAAGTTTTCTAATTAGAATGATAGTAAAATTTTAAATGAAGTTCATAATGATAATTTATTGCTGTTAGAGAGATGGTACTACGATCCACCAGGTTCCACTCACATAAAATTATCTTTGGGCGAGAAACTTTCTTCCTCTTTCTTACTTTCTGGTTCTGATAGAATCTTATTAGCTACTTCTGTCACGGGATTTTCTCCGTAACTCTCAATTTCTTTTAGCATAGAGTAAATATCCATCACTGTAGATTGAGAACTGAGTTCTTTGGGCGGTTTCGACTCTTGCTCTTCAGAATGGGCAGGCGCCGGATGTTTCACCGGTTCCACCTTCTCTTTAGGTCTAGAAGGTTCGGATTTACGTGGCTCCTCTACTATTTCTTCAACTTCCAGGATCCTCGGAGAAGGTGCAGATAGAGACATCCAAGAATCTATATCTTTGTCATTCTCAACGCTGTCGATCCTAGCACTCATAGGAGTTTTAATCGTGTACATATTCTTCTGAGTTTGGTTCCTTATGACCATCGGAATCGGACTTTTGCCACCGCTTTTAGAGCTTTTATTGTTCCATTCCTGCTTAAACCCGAAAGAATTTTCTCCTGAACCCCCATTGCTTACTTTCTTTTCAGTTTTCTTTAAGGTTTTATGTGCATTAGTGTAATCCCCTTCCTTGACTTTTAAATAATTTTGTATTAGCTCTTTAGTCGAAATCTTCGAAACGTCACGTTTGTTGTCTAATGAATTTTTGTTTGTTCCAGTCGATAGGTCTGTTATGTTGCTCTCCTGCGAGCTTTCGCTTGTGTCCTTGTTATCTTCAAAATTAGATGCATCTTCGAACATTTTATCTATGTCTAAAGGAGTGGGAGATATTGCGTCAGTCTTTATATCCTTGATGGTGAGATCATGCAAATTGTTGATAGCTTCCAATTCTTTTTTGTAATCTTCAATAACTTTAGACGTATACGCTTTAGTAGTACTATTTATAAGATAAGGTGGGTAATCTGTATTGCTATCTGTGTTGTCAGATTTGATCTCATCTGCCCCTTCACTGCTTCCAGGTATTGGTATGTTCCTCTTGCTAGGAGAATTTTGTGGAGGTAAAGCAATGTGTCCTTCCTTCTTCAGAAAGAAATCTTTGTACAGCAAGCGGCTGTGGTTTAATGGTTCAGCCCATTGATCCTTCTTATCTGATGGGAATGTTTTGTGGTACCCTTTATCATTGCTGTTCGTCGACACACTATCCAAACTCTTGGGCTGCTCTTCAACTTTATCGTGTGAGCCAGATATTTTAAGTATCGACGGATTTGGCAGTGAATAATTCTGTCCGTAAAACCTATCATCATTAGCTCCACTGTCAGGATAACCAGAGTCTTTAGATGACGAATCTGTATGTACTACGGTACTAGATAACTTAGTCTTGTATGAATCAATAGGGTTCTTACGGAAATCGTCGTAAAAGCTTGTGTAAGTGCGTGGGTCAGACATGTAGTTCTGAGAAACTTTCTTATAATCATCGTGTTTGAAGTCAACCACATAAGTATTCCTTCCAGTCAGATTTTCCTCATGATCACCTTTATTAAGTTTGTCTTCTAAGGACATTTCTGGTGATAAGCTAGGCATGCGCTGGGAAGGCACACTTTCACAGTCCTGTGTGGACTCTTCTTCCACTAAGGACAGTTGCTGTTTGGATACATTCAGTCGGCGGGAGTACGTATCTATAGCTTTCTCCACCTCTGACTGTATACTAGTATCACTGTACGACCCATGTCCGAACTCGGCCGCTCTCCTTTCAGAGTCAACAGGAGTAAAGTATGACTCGTATGCTCTTGTTTTGAATGAAGGCGACAAACATCTCCCGCGAAAGATATTTTTGTTTCTGATGGGAGAATGACTCCTCTCAATAATTTTCACTTCTAACCCATATTCTTGGCTAGTTATATTATCTTCACTTATTGTGTTCTCCATAGGCTTCCGTGTTTTTTTAGCTATGTTCCTGTACTTAGCAAAGTTCTTTGAATTATTGTTTTTCTTTGTGCCCAGTTGAGCTTTAGCTTTGATTTTAGTTCCTAAGCTAATGAAAGTGTCTTCAGAACCATAGTCTGAAGCGTTACTGCATATTTCTTTGTTCTTATGAGAATAGGCTTCAATGGCTTTTGTATCTCTGAGTAGGTTTGTTGTTGGTGCAACTATTTTAATAGCAGGTGGGGAATCTGAAAATAATATTGACACTTTTAAGTTACAAAAAATAATCATTTTAAGGTAAGTTTCATAATATGACACCCAAGTTCACCTATGTACTTTATTGTATTTTAAGTTTAAATAAATACTTAATAATAATTTTTTTTTACTATTATATGACTGTAGTAATTCAGCACTGAATGCTTTTAGAAAACTTCTGGTTGATGGAACTCGGTCTTTTGTATCAGCTGAAAATGGTCTCTTGTATCTCTCCGGATGGTCCTAAAATTTAATATTTGCAGAATAGAAAAACAAAACATTATAAACAAAGGAGAAGACCATGAAATAAACATGGTTTATTTCATGGTCTTCTCCTTTGTCAAATAAACTCAAACTCAATTTAATCAAATAAACATGGTTTATTTCATGCTGCAATTGCTTAAGCCTGTGGTACTTTTTACCTGCCTAGAGCAAAGCAAAAACAAAGGTCAAAGGTAGTATACATATACCACATAGTTCCATACTGTTGCAATTGTTGTTCAAATGGGCTACTGCTGAACGAACAAAATATATCACCAAACATAGTGATAATGTCACAATGTAGCATGAAATGTAATAGTCTTTAAAGTCCACAGGCATGAGATACAATGATGTGTACAATATACAAAACCAAAAAATATGAAAATTCAGGCAGGTTATTAAATGCTTGATTTTTACCTGGTCTCTCCATCCCTACATTATAATCGTATTTCTATCAGAGCAAAAATATTGTCAAATAAATTTAAAACATTTGAATTTTTAATTCTTACTATAAAAATGTTCATAACAGTATTCTTTTCCAATTTATTGGTAATTTGGTATGCGTGACATTAGGGTGCACGCCATAATTTGAAAGGGGAGACAGAAAGGTCACCATGGCTACAACCTTTGTTTAATCATAAAGATGATAATGCAAAAATAATTCGCGCCCATATAAATAATTATTCAGGGATTTTCTACGTAAAATAGCAGAACAAAGAACTATAAGGTTAACTATCTGTTATTTAGGTAAGATACATGAAAGTAATAAACAGACTGATTAAACACTGTCATAAATACCGGTGGAATGCAAACAGTGCTCTGAAGCGCAGATCGTGGTCGATTCCTAATGTTTCTTTTATCGTCTTTTTTCTTGCCTCTATACGATAAGTTAACAGGCGAGCCTAGTAGCCGCAAATTATTGTTTTCTTTCGACATTGTACACACATCAGCGACAAATCATCTAACTTATCGCTCTATGAACGATTAAATTGACACAATCTGTTGTGTTGTTTATTTTAAGTTGTCAAGGAGATTGTTGCTAGGCAACCGTCACGTTCCAGATAAATTTCTCCTTGAATTTTATGTTGTGTAGCATAAACCAGTTGATTAACTTTTACTAGTATTTTCCTAATTTGTAGGTAATTTATTTATTAAACACTTATATTCTCAATAACTATTGCTAAAATCGTGTTTTAGTATAAAACATACCACAATTCCGACACATCAAATAATAGTTGACCTTACCGGAAGTTATTTTTGGTCTGCCAGCAGTGTTACAAATCAAATAAAATTTTCTACCATTCAGTAGTTATTGGTAGGAAACAAAGTGCTAGTGCTTATGGGTCTTATCAAATATTTTATTGTTATTAGGCAAGAATAAAAAGTATTTAAAAGTAAAAGTAATTGTGTAATAATATAATAATAATTTAAATCATTTATTTTGGTACAGTACAGTATCGGGCTAAACTAAACGTGTAATGCGTTGACGTCATCGATAAAAATACAGTCGGTTCATATTATATCATCCGCATGGAAATTGTATCTTTGAGTTCGGGCCGTCAAGTCGATTTCTGTTGAGTAGAACCTTGAAAGGCATTGCAATCGCACCGCTCTTTGTAAACGCGTTCCGTGAAAATTATATGGTGCAAATTGTTTAAAAATATTGATCGTGAATACTCATTGAAGCTTCAGTGTTTTTAAATTGTGATTAAAATATAAAAAAATAAAAAATAATGTTCAGCGGAATCGCAGGTGTGTATTAAGTCTGTCTTTTTTTTTGTTTATTTGAAAAAATATTTAAATTTAAACCATTTATAAAAAAATATAAATATAATGACAAAATACTAAAACTTTTTCCATTTATTTTATTGTACTTAGAAAAAAAAATGCATCTCTAGAATATTGATTGGCCACTAATTTTAGTTCCAAATTAGCACTTTTTATTAGTCTGTAGAATTATTTTAAGCACTGCATGCTATAAAAAATAGTCAATAATTTATACTTATAGATGACAATATAATAGCTATGAATAAACTTAGTGTAAAATTATTTCATCACATAGACATAGCCATACATTATGGAACCATGCAGCAATAACCGACCGCGAAAATGACCAAAGTACGCCGTAGAATCATACATAGGGTGCGATACATACAGTGTATGCTATCTTCTACATTTTCATCGTTTCCTGCCATACCATCGTAATTCGAACGAGTAGGTACTAGTACCTATGAGTGTAAACTAACTGAACAATAGGTAGACTAGCTGTCAACATGTCTCACGTTAAGCGTAGTTATTTCAAATTACGGTATTTTATTTTAGTTTCCGTCAGTCATCTTCTGAGACATTCTTATTATATTTACATAACTAGCTGCACCTAGTTCTTACGTTTATTTAAATATAATTGTGAATCATAATAAATCACACAACGCTAAGACTTCAGGTGCAGACAGAAGACCTTGACAGTCGATCTTGAGGTCGGGAGTTCTCATCCCACTCGTTGTGTTAACGTGGTAAACTTTGTAAACCCACTGTTTGCACCACACACAAAGTCGTGGTTGCAGGGTTTACTTACAAGGAAAACTGAATCCAAAATATCGTTTACATTTGCTTGAGGTCTAACATACCTACCTATTAGACACGTACTGTCAAAATTTGATATTTTGTACGAGTATGTAGAGACGAAATAGTTGCCCTAAAAAATCCTGGATCAGACTGGCACAGGAACGTGGAGATTGGCAGAAGAAAAGAGAGGCCTATACCCAGTTGTGGGTGAAATTAGGCTGTGGATGATGATGATGATATAAAGAGCAGTCATCTGGAAGAATACTTTCAAGATTGAGCTAATGCTTGATAAAGGCTGTTAAAAAGTTTGCAGTAGCCCGCAATCCGCTTGGTACTTAGAAGGATCACGTCATTTCGCGCGATCGGGAAAAGCTGAATAAACCGACGCTATGCTTTAAAATGCCAATAATAAATTACTGGAGAACTACAAGGAGTTGCGGCTACCGCATCTCGGAATCTCGTATCTCTTCCACTTTTGGCCTTGCGCAGTGGAAATCACGACAGATGACGACTGGGAAATCTATGAAAAAAGTTTTGAGCACTTTGTCCCCCAAATGAACCTGGAGATTCTTCCATTTATGAAAATACCCCTTTGTTTACTCGATCGGCGTATATTGAAGGAGTATTGATCTGTTTTGTTTTAACCTTGATGAACTTTCGACGATCAAATCCTCCGTGAGAGATCCATAAGCGTTCCATATTCGTCTCTTACTCAGAGCATACGATATGAATCATATACCTAAAGGCGAAGAATGAGGATTAATACTTCCTTAATGACTTCTCATTGAGTCATTGTGGCACTCGTAACCAATGGGCTGATGTCATTGTCCATCATTTAAGCATTTAGCTGCTTGAGAGTGATTCTAATTCGAATGCAGTGGGGAAACAAATGATGAGGAAAGAAAGCTAAACATTTGGAAGTGAACGCTAGTTGGTGCTGCAATACGACAATATAGCGCCTCCTGTGAGATAAGTCTAGGTCTAAGTGGGTAACCATTATTATTTTTAAATGTCATAATATTCTAAACTGAGTTTGGAAAAACATAGTTCTGTAATATGATTGAACTAATACATATATTTATGTATCAGACACAGGCCACAACACAGCCCTATTAATTTGCTACGTATCGAAGGGCCGACTGAAAATACTAAGGAAACCACCAACCAGTTTGAAACGTAACAAAATTTGAATTTTGAGGGTTATTCTGGCACTTTACCTCTACAGCGAAATAAGACACGAAAAACGAAAACAAATAAAATAGTTCATTCTATTTTTAGTCTGCATTCTGCGTCTGTCACTACACAGATAATAAACGGCAATTAAAGATTTGTCAACAGTCAGTTGAATGTCTCGCATTGCTTTGGTACGTGACACAGGCGTGTTCATGATAACACGTAGGTAACTATAAGTATTATGAAGCGTTACTGCGTGACCCGCAGGACCCCGGCTGTTACGCTCCAGCGGCACGGGTGACGGGATGAATCGTGGATGAATCAGTCGTCATTCTCGCGTGAATCACTGCGATATTAGAAGATAATTTTGTTTATTTACGTTGATTAAGTTTTTTTGGTTTTGGCTCGTCATTATCACCATCGATGTAAGGCTCTGTTCAGACTACACCGTATGATTGTGTATGAAGCTTTGTTAGTATCTCCGATTTTTATTGTGTTCAATCGTGGATGTCTGTCGAGTCATCATCATCTGCCTAGCCTTTTCCCAACTATATTGGGGTCGGCTTCCAGTCTAACTAGTTGCAGCTGAATACCAGTATTTTATATGGAGCGACTGGCGGTGGCGAGAGGCAATGCAATGCAATCCATCAATGAGAAAATCGATAGGTACCTACTATCCGATTGTTCGGTCAGATTTCAAGCTTTGTTAGACTCAATCTGTCTGTCCGTCTGTCTGTCTGTCCGTGTCACCACTGATTTTCTCAGGAACGGGTGGACCTAGCAAGTTGAAATTTATATCAGATACTGAGACCTATAATCTCTATTAGGTGTATCAAAATCAAGGTCCAGAGGCAATACGATAAAGAGATATGGGCAAATATAGATTAAATTCGATTCGTAAAGGAAGAAATCTGAAAACCGCAAACATGTAGTTTAATAACAAAATACCACCAAGTTTATACGGAACCCTCGATGCGCGAGTCCAACTCGCACTTGGCCGGTTTTTTTCCTCATCATAACACAGAAAATCAAAAACGTTCTAATATCAGGAAATCAGTACCGTTAGACCTTGATGTCTGTGCGTGGAATCGAAGTCTTTTGTCTATTACACATGAATTGTATGCTAAGAATAACAACGAATATTTAACTATTAAGCATCCTAATATTTGAACAACCGACAAAGACCGGTTTTGTGACGCAGAATCAAACACAATCTTGGTAAGACGCAAAATCTAAAGTTATGAACTGATGAAGCAATATGGAAACTACGCAGCAAGCACGCGTGCACCATTCCTTGCACTAAGTTGTTAATGGCGTTAATAGCGTTTTAAATAACTTGACGCCCAAGGCACGTTCTCATTCGGCATTCGCGCCAAAACTATAAAGTAATAATTGATTACAGGACCTACTAACCTAAAATAGTACTGTTCTTCTAAATACTAGTATGAATAAATAAAATGTGACCCATCACTCAAGTCAATCAATAGGTTACTCTTGCTTCATTCACCATTCATCATTCGTTCCGCTTGCTATTTGAAACGTGTAAAATATTACGATCGATCGTGTCCTTGCTAAAAATATTGTTATTTAAAATGATGCTATGATAAGCTTGCCAAAAGCATGATACGTCAATGTGAACATCATAAAATGTATATACTTTGATCGATGAGCTAACTCTGTGCAAAATGTGACCAGCGGAAAGCAAAATTAAATATACGTTTTCCTGAAAATGACGATGTTTTAACTCAACCCTCTGCATTGCGCCATTTCAACCTGTTACGGGATCTTATAAAGAAATCTTTTGTTTCTTAGGCTACGTAATTCGATCGAAGATTTTAAAAGGTTTTATTGTAATATTGTGTGATTGAAAAACGAATAAATGACCAGTATTGAATAAAATAGAGCATTCTTTACGGGTTTATTCAAAGCAATACTGAGTGAATTTTCCTTCTAATCAATTTGAACCAGGACAATGTCTAATCAACAAGGAGTGGATTGACCGAGGGCATGTGCACCGAGCTCTACGTGTACACTCAACGTAAACTCTACGTGATACTGATTAAGTATCGGCCGCGGCCGACGTGAATTGAATTACATTGCTGCGGAATTAGAGAGCTATATGTGCACAAACACTCGCACTTTATATAAACAAAGTGCCAATAATATAGAGAATTGATTATCCGTGATTAAACATCCTGATTTTCCTCATGTTTTCAAAGTGATACACTGGATAATATTTGTCATAGTTGCTGCAGTGCCGCAATTTAGAACTGCAGTCTATAAAACCCCGTCTGCAGTATAAACTAAATGAATAAAAGCACGCTCTGAGAATTGATTTCAGGGCCAGTAGGACGAATGGAAGGAGTTATTAAATAAATGATGATTCACTTGCGCGAACTGCGGAATGGTTTGCTCAGAATGTGGTTTGTTTACGTGCCAGATATTACGTTACTTGGTATCGGAGTATATTTAGCGTTTGCTAGTACGTTTGGTGCAATGTTTTGGTTCAACAATGACTTGCAGGTTACGGACCTGCAACTAGCAACTGATTACAAGCAGTCGAGGAATCGAAAAGAAATCTGAGCGTTGTCCAATGAAAATATTGAAAAACTGCTCTAGCTTTTGCCCGTGTCTTCACCACCGTTATGGCTTGTAACTATCCCAGGGGAACATCGTATGAAACTCGGCGATAATGTAGCTCCCCATCAGTGAAAGAATTTTCTTAATCAACTTTAACCTCTTTATAATGTCAGTGTAGAAGAGTGTGCAGCTAAAGAAGGGAAATTGTGGTGACTATAGGCACACGACCCATGATCTGTTCTAGAAAAATAGATATGAGAGGCAAAAAACCAGGTGCAATTAATTACTAATAAGCTGAGTCCAAGCCCAAGTGCTGGACACAATTTAAATCCAGGACCAACCGTTATACGAAGAAATTTCTTACAATTGCACCATGTTCAATCTGACCTAAGATCTCGTTTTATGCCCAAGAGTCGCGCTAGCAACCAGTCTAGACTAACGAGGGGCTAGTTAAGACAAAGATCGGTATTTTACTCGCATAACAGTCTCCTATACTTATCTTAGAAACCTCGTTGATCACTTTGTTCAGATTTGGACAAGATTTAGAAATTTTCCAGTACGTAGAGGAAAATTTATTTTACTTTGACAATGTATCGTAGTTGCCGAGTCACATGTTTACAAAAAAATGTGACAAACACGTGTGGTTTGAGAAACACGTGTAAAAAAAGAAACTTTGATATAGAACAAATTACTGAAGAGAGCTCAAGGTTAATTGATAATGAGAACTAGGTATGTTTTCTTATCTGGTAGTAAAGTCCAATCTGAGATCCAATTATAGATCATAAGTGTATTGAACTTCAAAAGAGATACGGTGGATTCCGAAACCGTTAATACCGCTCACTACACACTGGCATCCCTACGGACAGACAATGAATGCAAGCAGCAGTCAAAGTTCATAGAACGCAGACGACGTAGGTAGCAACATGAATTATGTTTATTCGGGGAATGAATTATTCTCAGCAAGTAGGTGTCGCGCAATATGCTGCCAGACCGTCGTGCACCTCAATTGTGTTAATCAGTTGGTTTTGGCTCCTACCGAGCTATAATGGACGCTATTGGCTGATTTAGGAGGGCACAATCTGAATCAGAACGGATAAAATTACACGTGACCCAGTGTGCGAGTAATATGCCCAATTTAAAGAGACAGAATATCGTAACATGCTAAGTGTGATAACCAATGTTGTTTTTGGTCAATATTTGTTGGATTTCAAGTAAAAATACTGTCAGTTTTAACCTTGAAGCTTCCTCTCGCTAGTTCAGTAGTTCGGCAAAGGAAAGAGTGAGAGAGAGAGTGGAGAGTTCACCCATAGTAATAATCTAAATAACTTTTGCAAAACATACTGCAGGCGAGAACTCGGACCGTCAAAACAATATCTAGACTAGATGTTTAAATTTAGATTTTAGAAAACTTTCAGTTGAGAGCCCAAAGTTATTCTCTGATAAGATAAAATAAGCTTATCTTCTAAACTCGAAATAGGTAATCGATAAGCCTGGAATATTACACGATTAGCGTGTGATCAATTGAGCACACATACTGTGGTCAGTGATGACTTACCACGCAATGTACATAGTTTTGGCGCTTAGTAGGTAGGTATGTATTCTTTGTTAAGTAGACCATCATGATTTGTTTGTGAATTTGATGGACGTGAATATAAGATATCCTGCGTCGAAACCAGTTGAAACCACTGTAAGATATGCATATAGACCCTGTACTGAAACTAAGTACTCCAAATATACAATAGTATAATTTAGTTTAGCTTACCCGTAAATTCAAATTTCCTGTTGCGTACATTTCCATGTTCATCGTGACTCCGCATATACTTCTTTGCCAGAATGTTGCTCTTCCGTACTTGAATTTAAATATTGTTGGTGAGTAGCAGTAGGGTTAAATGATCTAACATACCATTATCATCATCATCATCATAATTTCAGCCGGACATAGACCTCCCCCAAGTATCGCCACATTGACCAGTCCCGTGGGTCTCGTATCCAGCGAATCCTCGTAACCTTCACCAGATCATCGGCCCACCTAGTGGGAGGCCTTCCAACGCAACGTTTTCCGGTTCGCAGTCGCCACTCCAGAACTTTTCGACCCCATCGGAAATCCGTTCTGCGAGCAATGTGCCCTGCCCAATGCCACTTTAGTTTGGCAATTCTTCGGGCTACGTCGGTAACCTTGGTTCTCTTGCGGATGTCTTCATTTTTGATTTGATCACGCAAGGAAACTCCGAGCACAGCCTTCTCCATTGCTTTTTGGGTGCCTTTAAGTTTTCTGATGAAACCCATTGTGAGCGACCACGTTTCGCTCCCGCATGTTATTACTGGCCGTATGGTCGTCACTACGTCGTTCGTAACATACCATGCTATGTGACTATCAAAATCTGAAGCCGTGTATAATTAGAGTAACGTTAAGCAATTCTCAATGGTGTGTTTATTGATCTAAGTGGTAGAAACAACTAGGAAGCGGATTTTATGAAAAGAAAAAATGCTCTATTTGTTTGTTGATATTCAAAATAGGTAACCACTATAAGTACTCGTGTTTTTGTTTTAAATTGTAATTTTAAAACAAACATGTCGTATGAATGGCAAAGCGAATGATAGGGCCACATTTTTTTTTGCTACTCTGACTGTCTTCTATTATAAACTTTCCACTTACAATAACATGCGTTTCTTTGTGATGATACTGACTGGTGACATTATTTTACAAAAAAAATGTTACTTCTGCCAAACTTTAAAGCAGTTTGTTGGCAGATGTAGCTCCCATAATTATACATTTTTTTACATACAATTTATGTACTACCTAAGTACCTACTTGTACTTTTCCATCAATAACAAGGTACGTACACTACTCACGTAAAAAAATACCTACAACTGAACATTCATATTTTACAGTAGCACAGATGCTGAGTATTGTGTAATAACTAATAAGTATTAATAACATTTTCAATTATTATTATGGCGTAATAATAACATTCCAATTAACCCCGACGAAGCAGCAAACATAAGTTAATAGTATGACAAAAATCTACACATTTTCAGGTTTTTAGAAAAAATTGAACATCCCAATTTTATTTTTAAAGATCATGGTATGTGTATAGGTACATACCAGTACCCGGGTGGGTCAACACCGATCAAAGTCACGTAACCAGTCGTATTTAGATGTGGTAATAGGTTCCGTTTACAAATCACATTCCTGCATAATATTGACAGCCTGTCGTAGTTCCGTCGAGCTCATCGCGTCTGAGCAAGATAGCGTCAAAACATTATCAGCAGTAGGTTACGTAGTTCAAATAGCGTTGAATCTGCATCGGCTCTTCCAGTAAACAATGTCAACAAATAAAATTCATCGCAACCGAGCAACGAAAACAAATCTCGCCGGTTGCACGATGACATCATCAAGGTCAGCTAGTACCGGGGCCCGCCATTATATTAATATCCGAGGCTCCTCGTGCCTCTCACGTTAACAAACCGCAACATAAACAAGTGTGAAGAGGACAGACATATAACGAAATGGTTCTTACGCAAGCTGCGCAGGAATTCTTTCTTGGCGTTTGCAGTAATTAAGCCTTTGGGCAATGGGCATCGACAGGAATGTTGGTACGCAGTTACGAACGATATGTAAGCTAAAAATACGAAGTAGGTAGATACCTAAATTAGTTCAGCTTGGCAAAATTTGATTTGTTACTTTCATCTCTTGTCAGGTAATAATCTAATTCTGTATTCAACAGGTTTTAACCAAAAAAATTGATTATCTCAAAAAGGCCAGGCAAACCGGTTGAAGTAATAATCTTATACCACTAGCAATGTGGGTTAAATATTGTGGGTTTTAAACCCCACAAAGGAAATAAAAGAAGAAAAGAAAAGAAATCTCTCACAATTTCAAGTTAAATAAAATAAAATAGAAGCTAAATAGCTATTGCATCTGCTAATATGAATAACAACAAGGACACGTTTTTCAACTTTAATGGACTCGTTAAGTTTCCATCAAGAAGTATCTATTCTTGGTAGACAATGGGCACTAATCGTCATGACTCATAGATGTTGATTGTAAATAGAAACTAGACTCTTTCATCTTATTTTTATGCAGGTATTAAAATGAAGAAACAGATTACACATTGAACGAATTACAAAAATATCATTCGTTCTTTTACATGGCGTATTTCGTTCAAATACTGTGACACTATTAATTGCGTATTTCTTAGGTGTAAAGTAATCCTTTGTTTCAAGTGACCTTGCGGTCGGTCTGTGGCCGACTGTATTATACAATATATGAACAGCAGAACCACCCAGTAATAATTATTTTAGTACATACAATGACCGACCTTTAATTAATTAAAACATGAATAGGCATACTGCGTGTTTTTAACACATTTCAGTCTAATCTTGTATTCGATCTATTAAATAACTGATATTATTTGGAAATAACAATTACTGTTCTTTTTGTTCTAATCGTTTAATTCGTATGCACGCCATGTTTTCAAAAAGAAAGTAAACAATCACGTCAGACATACTAAAATAGATTAAAAATTTTAACTACGTATATTTTCTGAGAGTTGATAGGGTAAATGATAGCGTGACAATTGATAGAGGAGAATGGAAAAAAACGTGTTGCGCCGACCCCAAATAACATGGACAAGGGCAGGAAGATGATAATTTTCTGAGAGTTCTAAATCTTGAAATGACATCACAGGCAGCAAATATATAATAATGTGATGTCACGTTGCTTCAGACCGGATATTTATCTCAATTGGTTACTAGCCTCTATCGGTGAAGGAATCTGTAATTGGTACCTACGCAGTTCTGCGATAATGACAGCTAAATTAGATCTATAGGACTCGCTCCAGAGATTAAGTCTTTACACATTTAGTAATGATGGTGCATAACTGTAATATACGCAATTTGCCGTGGAGTGCTGTATAATTTATAATGTTTCGAGTGTGTCATTCTATTATATTTATAAAACATGTTAGCAATATTCGTTTCGACTGATAACATCTGGTCCTGATGACCATAAAATTATAAAATATGTGAGAGCAAGCATTTTGAAAACGTGAACGCTTCACGTGGGCGGGCCGTGTGCTAGGTCACAAATGTTGCCGCAGTGCTCATAAAACCAGTCTGGCGCAGGTCGATCGATACCTGGGTGTAGACTTCCAGGGCTTGCGAGGCCGAGACCTAGACTAGCTGGCGACTAATGATATTTATTGCTTTATACTAGGAAATTGTTAACGAAGTCAGTTGTGCGAGAGGTGAATTTTTCATAAGCGAACAAACACGTGCGCTAACATTTTATTCAGTCCATGTGTTGTGATTCAGACTGTCTGTAGAATCAATAACGATAGCAAATTCAAAGCAATATGATGTCGATTGTCAACGTCGTAGTCTGTTATTCTTCGTGGAATTGCTGATAGATCTAATACAACTTTTATGGATACTTTTATTAGACCTACATTTATTCGCAGCTTTAATCATAATATGTAACGGTACAGTGTAAACGGACTCTTCACAAAGCCGTCAACTAAGCATTATGTACAGACGCCAGCACATCAAGCTACTACAATCTGTCAGATTTCTTTAATAGATTTTCGACTTTATTTCTGAGGCATTAGGTTCAAGGTTGATTGGAAAAATCTGACAGTTTCGGGTAGCTTGACCTGCTGGCGTCTGTACATAAATCAAACTAAGAAATTTACGCAAAAATTATTGCTGGGAAGTGTTTTTTTTTTGGGGTGAAAAATCACCTTTACGGTAGGACTAAATGTAACGCATTCAAAACCTTGTGCTGATGGATGGATTGAATAGTACTGGGGTCGTGAAGGTGTCTTAAGTAAAAGATACAGCTTAAAAACATGTATTTAAAAAAAACTTGTGATAAAGTTGGAACTTTGACCCCCAATATCTCCGTAACTAGAAGGTTCCCAGGTATGGTCTAGAACAAAAAAATGATCGCAATTGCGGGGAAAACAAGTGCCTTTCGGCTTTGTTATTTATACACTTGAAGTAGGATATATCAACAACATTATTCTTCTTCTACGGGGGCAGTTTCTCAAGAACCCGACCGAACTAAGAAAAAACAATATGGCTATACTGTACTATAATATGTATTTCTGACTTTTTAAGTGCTTCACTTATTTATTCGTTTGGAGACGGTATCAATATGTGCTTTCCAGTTTGTCTTGAACTAAAATTACACCTAGGATTTTTTTTTGAGTTACTTCCTTATTTTTATCTACATTTATTTTGATGTGAAACATCTATAACCGCGGGTAAAACCGATTGTTGGCGTGGCGATGCATGCCGTGGCGACGCGTCGCCACGCTATGCGATGGTATATATAAATACTGTACTGTTACTGTGTACTGTTCTTTGATGCATATTACTTGTACGAAATAATTTCGATGTTTCTCATCTGCCAGGCGTCACGTGACGGCTCACAATTTTTTAACATTGTATTTATCATTATTAGATTTATTAAATTGAATGTGAATTTTTGATAAGTTATTTCTATTTAGATATTCAATTAGTCTTTCAATGATTAATATCAGTCTCATGATCGCCAATCCTATTATTTTTCCCATCAGCTGTTACAATAATAGAAATAACATCAGCAAATAAAATACATTTATGGTTGGTATTATTAATAAAAGAATTTATGTAAAAAAGAAATAAAATTGGTCCTAACACACTTCCTTGTGGGACGCCATATTTATTGAGTTCGGGTGGGTGTCGTTATTTCTATCTCCTTTTGTAATGCTAACCCGCTGTCGTCTGTTATTTAGGTATGACGATATCCACTACATAATTCCAATTGCCTCTAGTTTCTGTTGGTCATGAGATAAAGGTCAAAGGCTTTAGCTGAATCAAAGAACAAGTTTGTAGGAAGGCGGTTTTGCCATTATATTTTTTTACAACAGTGAAGGTACCTAGCTAGTGTTGTCGATTTGTTTGTTTGGAAGCCGAACTGTTCTTTCTTAATTATAATAACTTTATTACTAAAATCGTTCAATCTTTTGTATTATTATGCACTTTTCAAATATCTTTGAAAAAAAAAGGTATTAATGTTATTGGGCGATAATTATAACATCAGATTTTTCCCCTTTTTTAAAAAGTGGTTTAGTTTTCAAAAATTCAGTGACAGTGTTCACTGTTTGATAGGCGCAAAACAAATAATGAATAATATGATGGCTTGAAACTTTAGATTTTAGTTTTATAAGGTTGGTACTCTTTACTAAAGGCATTGTTTTCAAACAATAACCACCATTTATAAACCTGGTGGGGTACTTCTAGGACTGCCCGTGTACAATACATAAAATTCGTAAATAAGCCAAACATTTAGATCAAGTGCAATCTGAGTGTATTCGTACTATTTCAGTGTATCTGTGTGTTAAGAATTTCGCGCGGCTTGTTATCTCATAGGGTATTTTTAATCTCGGTAAATATAGGTACCGTTCGCGGACGATCGTTTCGCCTCGTGCTAGTAAATTTTATCTGTTCAGTTTTTTCCATGATGAAAAATCCTAAATTGACTTTATTAATATAATTCAACGAAAAAATGCACTTAAAGGAAAAAAAAAACAATAGTATCGTCTATTCTGTCTGACACAATGCTATATTATTACCTCTTGAAAGCTATTTGGCCCATCAATCACCACGACTTACGAAACAGCCGGGAAGGCGAGCGAGCGATGATCCCGAGCTGACCGACTCGCCACGCACTACTCTATTTTCGTTCGGTCAATCGGTCGAGGCAACGGTCGACAGTATCGATTGATTCCGATTTATCAGTCCGTCGAGAGACAAGATTGGGCTTAAAATATATGTATAGCTTGAGTTGAATCTATTGCAAAAATAAGAATTAAATGATAAATTAACATAGAACAAGATCCAGTCTGGTCAAGATTGTTTTTTCTCATTAAATCTTATCTTTATTTCATCTCCGTGCAGAAGTTTAGATTGTTGGTTTGATAACGACCAAATGTTTTTGTCATGGAAATCTGGAATTATTAATTAAATTCTGTATATATATAAGTAAACTAAATCTTCATTCGAAAGAAGATAGAAATCGAAAAATTATCAATATAATTTTAAGTTCGAAAGTATTTGAAACTATTCGTTTCCCACATTAGTCTTATCTTAGAAATTAGAAGTCGTAAACATAACCAATCTTGTATTCACCTTGAAATAATTTTGTATCATATCGTACTCATGCTGTAGAAATAATAAGAAATCTTCATGAAACAACATGTTATTTGGACCTAGTATTTTTATACCTAACTAGTATTTTGTAGATGCACGTAATCAAGTAATGTCTGGTCACCCGTGTCACTACACTATCACCATGTTTGTCCTATTTGTACTTACCAAGTAACAGGTATTTAGTGACTGAAAAAACCACAGTTCACATCACCATTTTAGCTAGAGGTACTCGTAGAAGTAAAGTAAAGCATGGATTTAGTCATTTTTTTAATCTTTGAATAATTTGTTTAAATATGAATAATTTTTAAATGTATTTCCACGCTTTCCGATAGACAAGAACCTTGGTGAGTTCTATTATTGTATTATAATTATGAACTTTTACTATATTTCACGTTTACTAAAATTGTAAAAATGTTATTTTGTATCTATGCACCTACTGTATTCTTGATTGTAACGAATAAGTCGTAAGCTAAACACTATTAATACGATGACATGTTATCTTTGGTTACGGCTAATATTTATCATGATGGATTTACCTTCCTGTGTCAACAAAACAAGCAAAACATTGGCAGCAAATAATGATATGAAACCCACATGTCCCATGAACGTGTCAGGTGTGGTGGGACTCGTGGGTGTACCTCGACTACCGCGGGTAATTTGTGTCTCTGCCCACTATAGAGTTAATGTCTGACCGCGACTCTGGCCTCCTGCGAACTACGAATTACTTCATATTAAACTTTAAGTTAGTAGCTACTTTAGTTGATACATGCTCTGTGATATTACGGTGTATGTAAAGGCTGACTCAGCCACCTTGACCGCGCATTTTCTGCTATGAAAATCAATAACAAGGCGGCGCGGCGCGGCACTGTCGCGCGAGTAATATGGAACACTATGGCTTTTAAAAAAAATCAATAAGTGAGCTTTCATTTACTGTGTCACGCATGAAGTATACATATTGTTAATTATCTAAAGAGTTGGTAAAACAATGGCCACAGCACTATGAAATCAAAAGTATCCAAGAGTAGTCTAATATTTTAGTATCGGCTCTTTCAAAACTCAAAAACTCAAAGCTATTTTATAAAAAAACCTACCTATTATTTATATTTTGCTGGAACATAACTTAGTTAGATACTTACATTACATTATTATTGTTAAGAACAATAGGTAGATACTATGTTTGGGAACTACGAAAACCCAATTTGTGAAGTTTCAGCAGATTAATTTTGTCAAGTAGAGACATCTACTTGACAAAATTAATCTGCTGAAACATGATTAAATATTCATTCACTGTTGTTTTAAGAACAATGTTTGTTTACAAGTAACGTCCCTTTCTATCGTTAAAGTTTATGGCCCATCCGATTCCTATTAGAATATATTATCACAAAGCGGTACTGGAAGTTGATAAACAAGTATTTTACGACGAAGCAGTTAACCAGTTAAGGTGGTTGCGTCAGGGTAGCCCGCGAAATTCAAATTTTCTTACGATCTTTGTAATTTGCAGATCAGTGGTAGGTTGTATGTTAATGAAAAATGAGTCGCGCCAGTAACACGTATGTAGTTACAGAATTACAATCATGAAAATCATCAATACAACCCTCTAAGTTCATGTAATCCTATTAATGAATATTTTATGAAAAAGTCATTCAATAGGGTTAAATGGTCTTACAGGGTTATATTGATGATTTTCATGATTGTGATTCTGTAACTACAAACGTGTTACTGGCGCGACTCATTTTTCATTAATATACAACCTACCACTGATCTGCAAATTGCAAAAAACGTAAGAAAATTTGAATTTCGCGGGCTACCCTGACGCAACCAAATTAATACTCTAGTTTCTCAAAACCACCGCGAACTTGGAAGGATTGAATATCATAGACAATTAGTTCAAAAATTCTGAATGAGTGAATGAATGATTGTAAAAAAATCCGTCAACATCAGGAAATGACGTAAGCATTCGCTATGGGAGATCGGTCTATGGTGACTCTAGCGTAACATAAAAACCAAGAATAAATTACTTTTTTTTTTACTAGGAATATCGAAGCAAACACTAGTGCTGTACCTTTACTAATCGACTAAAAATTCCAGGGGCGTTCCGAAGCTTCGGCGAGAAGACTGCTTCCCTCTTCGACCGCAAGAAGAAGGATACCGAGACAGTCGTCTCAGAGACGGCTCAAGAAGCTGCCCATGTCGTAGAAGACCAGGTCAAGAAGACTGGTGAATTCATTGGTGGAGCTCAGAAGAGTGCTTCTGATGCAGCTGGCACAGGTTTTTCACGTTCCTTGTTTTTATGACCAACCCGCCCTGGGCCCGCGTGGTAGATTACAGGCTATAAGCCCATTCCCATAGAGAGGAGACCTGTGCTGTGTCCCAGCAGTGGGAACATTATAAGCTGATTATATTGTGATTCATGAAATAGAATGAATTTGGACATCATATCATTAATATTTTCTGAAAATCAGCCGCCTTTATGATCAAGTACTCTATTCATGAGAACTAAGAGGGAAGTGGTGTAGGTTTAAAATCATAGTTTCTATAAATAAATCCAACAGCCTACTTGCATTATAACATTTCCGTCCGTTGACCCTTATATCTTGTCCGTTCTAATGGCTCATTTCCGTAGTTTAAGTGCCCTCTAGATATTCTGCAATCAATGTGTACCTACTTATAACTAGGTTCCTAAATAGTAATACATATAAAAACTACTTGGTTGACATACTTTACAGTGTTTTTTTCAATTGTGCGACTATAATATATTATTTCATGCTATTTAACAATAGAATGACTCACATTTATTTATATCGTATTCGACTTTGTTACAATGATTAAAGACAAATTGTGTCATATTCATAAGACGTACAACGCTTTACGCATGGAACTAATAAGTTACCTACTATTATGCTGCATGATTCTTATGTATGCCGCTAAAAACAATATATGTAATTCAATAAGTTCCGATTAAGCACATGCGACAAAAGATGTACAACTATACTGACTTCAAATGGCAAATCATATCACATGCAGACATTCTAGAGTTCTATAATTATATTTTTAACTTAACTAGAATCAAATAAGTTAGTTTGGGCGCTCCTTGAGGGGCTCCACATAGCTTTCAATGTGGTGAAGCAGTCGACTGCCTCGGACACCATGGCCTTTCTTTCAGTAAGAGTGCAGGTTGGATTGCGCGGCACGCTAGCATTCATGATCTCATCCGTCGTGCCCTTGCCACCGCCGGGGTGCCAGCTGTCTTAGATCCCACTGGCTTGGCACGCGTCGATGGGAAGAGACTAGATGGTATGACCATAATGCCATGGAAGTTGAGTAGGCCTTTGGTGTGGGACGCAACTTGCATCGACACCCTTGCGCCATCCCATTTTCCTAGCACAGTTGGCTGCTGCAGGTGCTGAAAACCTCAAACGGCGCAAATACAATAATTTAATTAGTAGTTATCTGTTTGAGCCGTTTGGGGTTGAAACACTAGGGCCATGGGGTCCGAGTGCCCACCTAGTATTTCTGGAAATCGCCAAGCGGTTGGTGGACTCTTCATGTGACGATCAGCATTGCCATCCAACGTGGCAATGCTGCCCGCCTTCTGGGCACCTTTCCTGTTCACAGCGATGTGGAAGAATTTTTTGACGCCCTATAACCTTTTTATTACTTGTACAGACGCCAGCACATCAAGCTACTACAATATGTCAAATTTCTTAGATAGATTTTTAACTTTATCGCTAGCACATTAAGTTCAAAGTTGATTGGGAAATTGTGACAGTTTCGGGTAGCTTAACCGACGCCAGCAGAGTCTGTACATATTTTTTATGATTATAGATTAGTAGTTTGTAAACAATGTTATACTTAAATTAATGCTAAAATATATTTATATTAAAACGATATTTAATTAATAATGTGATTAATAACTTGCCTGCGGTTAAAAAATATGAAACGCATTAAAAAAGTGGAAAATTAGACCGATTGATGAAATAAAACAAATGGGTTTATAATGAGTTTGATATACTTAATTAACCTCTTTTGAGTTATACACATGTATCAGAGTCGTTCTAATCAAGTAGAGATACAGAGTAACTATAATATAAATACTTAGTAAATATTCAAATTGGATCAACAATTAATACATAGGATATCACTATTTATCTTTTTATCTGGGTGCACGTTTTGTCCAACATGCACAAACAGCATGGTCAATTAAATCTATTTTGGCACTGTTATTTAATTATTTTATGACGAAATGATCAGAGGATAAAGAAAATATTAGATAAAGCAACCCAAACATAGCTACCCACTTAAAGACCGTTTGCCGTCGCTGAAATAATGTTTAATTTACGGATCTACGTAGTGTAGTGGTGGACATTTTTGGCATTCGAAAAGATTCAATATATTTCAAGTCTTCACATCATTTTTGATCAGTCACTTGACCACGTCATAGTTTGGAAGGTCGCGATGCTTGGCCTGCGGTCAGCTGAAGGCAGTCAAATGATAAGCCTTACTACTGTAGAATCTACATCTCTTTAAGAATCACGGTTTTGTATGGTATTCGGAAGGATTTTCAAGGAAATTTCCATTTAATTGCTTCATAATTATGTGTGAAAAATTTCGCTCAATAACGATAATATGGCAATATCGAATACGGTTGAATTGTCAAAATATTGGAAAGTCTTACGCAATCACCCTGTTGATTTCCCTAGCTTCATTTATTATGTGGCGTTCTCACGTTACCCCTTGACCCCCATAACCCTTTTAGACCTTATAAACCCTTTTCCGTTAACCATTCTTTTTTATATTTTAACTAGCCAATGACGCCTTGGGCAAGGCTGCCGGAGAGGCACAGGACGCCGCCAGCAAGGCTCTCGCTGATGGCAAGAAAGCTGTAGATGCCACTAAAGGTAATTAAAACACTAAAGTGTTAATTTGGGTGTGTAATGTTTGAAATAATAAGAAAACTTGTAATGATCATATGACCTAATTTCATTTAATAGACTTTTTTTTTAATATAACGAATGTATAAAGGATATAATAAATTATTGATATACTTAATATAATTTCACCTAATTGCATATAGTTTATTGAACATTTTCTATAATGCACATTTGAATTAATAATTCAATTGTGTAATATTTATATAATATTCAAAATCATAAAATATAAGTAACGTTTAATATGTATAATTTGGAAACGTTTACTTACTTTGTTTTGTATATTTTTGCAAAGACTGACAAGTTTTTAAACTATACGATACGACGATAATGTCCTAAAAAATAAAGAGAATACACTTAAATTGAATTCCTTCGGGCTTTAAACTGAAATAAGGTTAGTGAATCATATTTTTGATCAGTTATAACATTGTTACATAAATGAATAAATAAATATGTATTTAATATTATTTTTTGTGTTTTCTTCTTCTCCTTATATATTTTTGTGATCCGCGTCAGATAGGTTCCATCTACTGTACCTAACAGAATTATTTGGGTTAGGTTAAAACAGCGACTATTAACGCGCGAAGGTAGCCAGATCGGCTCTATTGTTGCTGAAGCCCTAGAGGTAGATGATGTTATAACAGTATGATGTTCCCGATATTTTCTTATTCATTACAGAATTTTGGCTGAAAATGAGTAAATATGAAAATCAGGTCAAATGAAAATTTGGTGAAAATTTGGTGTTTCAAATTGTGTAATGCTCTTTTTATATACTTAACGTTCACGTTAAGTATATAAAAAGAGCATTACACAATTTGAAAAATATATGAAATGAACGTTATATTAAATGTTATTGGAGCAAAAGAATTTAATATGAAATATAAAATTAGATCACATGAAATTAGGTTATTTGTTTTTATAGCATATTTATATTAAAGTATATCATGTGATCGTTATTTCAAGCGATATTTATGATATTATAGTATATGTTATTATGCCATATATTACACACCCTGTTAACTTAGTCGATTTATTTTCTGATTAATGTGATTAGTTAATTTTTAAATAATATTTTTGAGCTACGTAATGTAATTAAAAATTTGATTTTAGGTAGTTATTTTTTGTTATTTAATCTAATTTATTAAACTGCTGCACATAATATTTTTAACACTTGTAGTGAGATTTTAGAACTATTTTCAAATCTGTATTGTTCTAGTACCTCTAGCTGTAGTAATTTCTACTATTTTAGTAGTTTGCTTAACCCTTTATTTTTGCAACCCCACTATCCATAGACACATTGGCAACAACAGCTGACAACACGAAAAAGGCGGCAGAATCTGCATACAACACAACTAAAGGTAAGTCGCATTAGTAATAATTTATTTTATTGTCAATAAACTCTTCTCCTTCTCTTCTCTTTCTATCTGCATGAACTAACGTTGCACTATTATAGATACTGTGAGCAGTACATATGAGGGTACAAAGAACTCGGCTAGTTCAGCCGTTGACACCGGCAAAGCGTACGCGGACTCAACCAAAGGTAAACAAACCTTCTTGTCATCATGCCTTTCTTGAAAATGGCGGAACGGTAATAGTCTTTGGCAACCGTTGCCAAAATCTGTAGCAATTTTATTTATTTTAAAGGTCTTTGTTCTTTCCATTGTTTTGCTGTGGAAATGAAGAATTTAGGAAATAAAAAGATACTTGCCTACATAAAAAGTTAGTTATTGTGTATTCAATTTAAAATAAAATCCGAATTTTCAATTTACCGTTTTTTATAGCTTTTCTTTTGTTAGTACTTATTGGCTTTTCTATTTGTTATTTTTTTTGCTTTTTAATTTTTTTATTATTTTGAAATGTTTTATAGATACAGTTTCAAGCACTGTTCAAAGTACTGTAGATAACGCATCAAGAGTTGCCCAATCGGCTATCGATACCGGCAAAACGTATGCCACAACCTCTAGAGGTAGGTTTCATACACGCGATGTAGGTTTTTTTTAATTTACCGTGTTTTTTTACCTTATTTATATATTTTTAGATTCAGTCGCTAATACAGTGAATAGTACCGTAGAAAACACAAAACACGCCGCTCAATCTGCCGTAGACACGACAAAAACTTACGTAGATAGTGCCAAAGGTATTTTTTTTTGTTTTTCTTTTTTTTCGTTTTTCTGTTGTGCCCTGTGATTAAAAACCGTGTGTTTTTGCAAATAATGCTTTAGATACTGCCCAAAGTACCTTCCAAATGGCCTATGATGCATCTATGGGTGCGGCAAGCTCGGCTTATGGCATGGGCTTATCCTATTTAGAGAGCGCTAAAGGTATTTATTTGCTAACCGTTTTTTTACACCTAATTTATTTTGTTTTTTTTTTTTTTAATAATATTTTGTTTGTTATTTTATTTATATTTTTCTGTATTTATTCAGAAATCTTATTTTACATTATTTTTGCGCCGTAGATACTGTAGCAAGCACAGTAGATAGCACAAAGAAAACTGCACAGGGTACACTAGAAACTGGGAAAACATACATCGATTCAGCCAAAGGTAAATACAGCATTATGCTCAAACTTAAATAATAATGTTAGGTTTTAAATGTTTCCTAAACTATTATAATTTTAGATACAGTTCAGAGCAAATTTCATGGCACTGTACATACGCTAAAAACATTGCTCAGTCCGCCATCGAAACAGGAAAAACATATGTTAACAGTGCCACAGGTAAATTAAAACTGAATCATGAATCACTAGATAATATTTCGCTAGAGGAAATAAAAATACATAACAGTTTTGATAAAAACCGATACAGATATTGCCATTACTTGAGCTAGAAATGAATGTCGACATTATTCTATTAACTCAATAGCTATCGTAAAAGCCGATGAAAGTCAAACTAATAATAACATTGTGTTGACAAGTTTAGAAAATACCGCAAGTAAAAACCGGGTCGGAGAAAACTAGATGATATTGTGGTTGCTACTAGCATAAGTAACATTTACAAATGTATCCGTTGCTAGACATTTTAGGACTCTGTTATCGTGTATTATTTTCACTCAATTTCAATTTAAACATTCCTTTCCAATATTCCTTTCACATAATTTAAGAGTTACATATCTGTAATAAAACGAAATAATAATTTTTCCTTGACATACCTACTCTAAATTGAATCATAGATTTGTAGATACCTACGACAAATTATACCATAGCAACATCCGCTGTTCATAAAAATAAAAAAGTATGTCCCATTTAAACCTTACTTTTATTCCATGTTTTTATTGTTTCATAAAAGCTCGGCTAATAGCACAATATTTTATTCTACGCTACGTTAACACTATCCATGTGTACATTCTGCTTTTAATGTACATTAACGTTATGGTAATGCATTTTTATAGATACTGTAGCGAACACGGTTCATACCACTGTAGATTCGACGAAAAATGTAGCTGCAGCTGCCGTAGAAAAGGGCACAACAATGATTGGTACTGCCAAAGGTACCTATCGCACATTTAGAATGGATTTTACTAATAAACTGAATGCGATCAGCACATCTAAACGACGCGGAGTTC
Source organism: Lycophotia porphyrea (assembly GCA_950005105.1). Taxonomy (NCBI): domain Eukaryota; kingdom Metazoa; phylum Arthropoda; class Insecta; order Lepidoptera; family Noctuidae; genus Lycophotia; species Lycophotia porphyrea. The sequence continues at coordinate 14,466,224 of OX465396.1, read as the reverse complement.
AGAAGACTATCACTGTCAAAAGTCTGAATATTACATAGCAATTAAGGTACTACATGTCTTGTTTAGATGAGCTGATCAGTTTAATTTGTAAAATGTGTCCTACATCACAATTACCTATATTTTGCTTGGTAGTCATATCTTTCTTTTGATTATTTTAGAAACCGTAGCAAACACTATCAATACAACAGTAGATACAACTAAAAATGTAGCCGCCGCTGCAGTTGACAAAGGCTCTACGCTTATTGGCACAGCTAAAGGTAGTTTAATTTATATTTTTGTATATTCTCACTGATTAAAAAAATAGTATCAATTCATTTGACTCCAAGTGAGACCTCTTCCAATGTCAAAATTAAATCTTCAAAAATTACTGCTTTTACTAACACAACTCACCAGTCCATCATTATCTAGAAAAACAATTATATTTAATCGGGTTTACATTTTCCTAATCCTCGTATTGTCAAATCTAACTATTTATATGCATATATTTAGTAAATTATCCTTGTTTTCATTAGATACTGTAGCAAGCACAGTAGATGCGACTAAAAATGTGGCGGCCGCCGCAGTTGATAAGGGCACTACGTTCATTGGCACAGCTAAAGGTAGTTTTCATAAAATGATTTGTTTAATTTCATGTTTACTCCAAGTAGCCCATTTTGATCTTATTTATGTTCCATAATTAGATACCGTAGCAAGCACCGCACAGACAACAGTAGACTCGACTAAGAACGCTGCAGCATCCGCTGTAGATCAGGGAACCACTCTTTTTGGCACAGCCAAAGGTAGATAACACCAATATTACGTTTACTTTTCTAAATAACTCACTCGTCTATATACTTAACTGTTATTATTTTTGTTAGATAATGTATCAAGCACGGTCCAATCAACAGTAGACTCTACTAAAAATGCGGCATCCGCTGCGGTTGACAAAAGCACATCTCTTATCGGTTCAGCTAAAGGTAGTGCACCCCCATGATTACATAATACAAATGTAAATGTTATACAAAATTTTGTTGCTCATGTTGAATTCGTTTATAAAACATATTTTCGTTTGTTTGCTATGTGTTGTTGTAATGTGTAATTCGTCCATGTAGACACGGCAGCAAGCACAGTTCATACTGCAGTAGACACAACCAAAAACGTAGCCGCCGCCGCTGTTGAGAAAGGCACTACCGCATTTGGCACTGTAAAAGGTAGTTTAACTATGAACACATTAGCTTAAAAAGAAACACTTTATTCGACTTTGCTTTGGGTTGTCGCTAATACATATTTGTAATTCATCCATATAGACACGGCAGCAAACACAGTATATACTGCAGTAGACACAACCAAAAACGTTGCCGCCGCCGCTGTTGAGAAAGGCACTACCGCAATTGGCACAGCTAAAGGTAGTTGACATTGTTAAAAAAAACTGCATATCTCTTTGGTTTGTGTTGTCGCTAATATATGTAATTCCTCCATGTAGACACTGTAGCAAGCACAGTTCATACTGCAGTAGACACAACCAAAAATGTAGCCGCCGCCGCTGTTGAGAAAGGCACTACCGCGATTGGCTCAGCTAAAGGTACCAGGTTCACACATTTTCTTGTAAAAAGCCATTATTTATTTGCCTTGTGTTGTCACTAATTTTTATATAATACAAATGTAAATGTTATGCAAAAATGTTGATGCACATATTGAATTCGTTTATAAAACATATTTTCGTTTGTTTGCTTTGTGTAGTTGTTAATATGTGTAATTCGTCCATGTAGATACGGTATCAAGTACAGTTCATACTGCAGTCGACACAACTAAAAACGTAGCTTCCGCTGCAGTAGAGAAGGGCACTTCATTAGTTGGTTCAGCTAAAGGTAGATTAAAATCACATTTTGCTGTAAAAAGCTTTTTTTTTGTTTTGTCGCTAATATGTGTTATTCGTTCATGTAGACACGGTAGCAAGCACAGTTCATACTGCAGTTGATACAACTAAAAATGTAGCCGCCGCCGCTGTTGAGAAAGGCACTACCGCTTTTGGCACCGTAAAAGGTAGTTTAATATTAAGCACATTAGCTTGAAAAGAAACACATCATTCGTTTTTGCTTTGTGTTGTCGCTAATATTTATAATTCATTCATGTAGACACGGCAGCAAGCGCGCTAAACACAACTAAAAACGTAGCAGCTGCTGCTATTGAGAAAGGAACTACCGCCATTGGTACAGCGAAAGGTAGTCTTGTACTAGTGTTGTCAAGTCCTTTGTCCCTAAATATCGCTAAGACTTCCCACTTGTGCTAATCCTAGCTATTCATACATAGATACCGTAGCAAACACTGTCAATACAACAGTCTAGACTACGAAGAATGTTGCTTTCTCTGCCGTTGAGAGTAGCTCCGCAATGATCGTTTCAGCTACAGGTAGCTCACATTTCTGTTGCTTGGTTTGATTGTCATTTTTGTTGCCTTTGTTGTGCTAACTTTCAATGTTTTTATTTAGAAACTGTAGCGAATACTGTACACTCGACTGTAGATTCCACTAAAAATGTCGCCGCTGCAGCTGTTGAAAAGGGCACTTCAATTCTCGGGAGTGCTAAAGGTAGTTTATTACTTTTATCCTTTTCAACGGTCTTTTTTGTTTTATCCTTTTTATACCTTCTTCTTTTGCTATTAGGTTTATATTTTATTTTAATTATTTGTAGACACAGTAGCAAACACAGCTCACAGCACAGTAGATACGACAAAAAGTGTAGCAACATCAGCGGTTGACAAGGGTTCGTCATACTTGGAAAGTGCCAAGGATACCGTAGCAAATACTTATGATGCGACGAAAAACGCAGCAGCTTCAGCTGTGGATACTGGTGTATCTTATGCGACTAGTGCCAAAGGTAGTTTGCGGCATTTTATTTTATTGTTTATTTTTTTAATCATTTACATATTTAGTTCTTTTTATGTGTATTTTTTATTTTCTTTCATAGACGCGCTTGCTAATACTGTACATGGCACTGTAGACGCAACCAAGAATGTTGCATCATCGGCTGTAGATATGGGCATGTCTTTTGTAGGAAGTGCTAAAGGTATAACCACAAGTTCTTTCATGTATTTGTATTAAGTTATCATTTTGATTTTTTTTATTTATTTTTCTACATTTTTTGTAGACACCGTAGCCAATACTTTTGATACAACGAAAAATGCAGCAGCTGCAGCTGTGGATACTGGTGTATCATATGCTGTTAGTGCCAAAGGTAGTCCTCATTTTGTTTTTGTTTTTATTTGTAATGATATTATTTAGTTTTAGCACTTATTTTTATTTTCTTTCGTAGACATGCTTACGAATTCTGTTCATAGCACTGTAGATGCAACAAAAAATGTAGCATCATCAGCCGTAGACAAAGGTGTATCTTTCGTAGGAAGCGCTAAAGGTAGATATTTTGTTTATTTTCTGTAGGAATTACCTTATTTTCGTTCACACTAAGTACCTATATTATTTTACTTCCATTTTGTAGATACCGTAGCCAACACTTATGATGCAACGAAAAATGTAGCAGCTTCAGCTGTAGATACAGGTGTATCTTACGCTGCTAGTGCTAAAGGTAGTTTCAACAGATATACTCGTAGATATACCTAGACATCGCAAGAGGCATTTAATGCTTAGAGCGGCAACTGTCGCAACAATTTAATTTGTTTAAAATAACAACGTAATAACTCAAGGACTTAATTCTAGACATTTATAGAACAAAAACGTAGCCTATTATGCATCGTAACTTGTTAGTATAGTAACTAAATACTGCTTATGACGTCATAGTAAAAAAAAATCACGTTCGGTTTTCCTACGGACCGTGATACTTGATACTCCGTGATCTAGGTATATCTATATCTGTATTTGTGGTAGTTTTCCACACTATCTAGTTTCTTTGTTTTCTTCTTTTTGTTATTGAAATATAATTTTTATTTTCACTCGTAGATGCCATATCAAACACTGTTCATGGCACTGTAGACGCTACAAAGAATGTAGCATCATCAGCTGTAGATAAAGGCACTTCTTTCGTAGGAAGCGCTAAAGGTAGATATTTTGTTAATTTTCTGTAGGAATTATCTTAATTTACTTCGTTCACACTACATATATTATTTTACTTCCATTTTGTAGATACCGTAGCCAACACTTATGATGCAACAAAAAATGTTGCAGCTTCAGCTATAGATACAGGTGTATCTTACGCTGCTAGTGCCAAAGGTAGTTTATATATACTTAGGTACTCGTATATATACCTAGATATCGCAAGAGGACCTACTTCACGTGTCCGACTTAAGCAGAAAATGCTTAAGTTGTTTTTGTTGTACAGTAGCCACTGTCGCAACAATCTAATTTATTTAAAATAACCAACGTTACAACTCAAGGATTTAATTCTATACATTTTAAGAACAAAAACGTAGCCGAGCATCGTAATTTGTTTGTATTATAATATAACTAAATACTACTTATGACGTCATAGTAAAAAAATTGGCACGTTTGGTTTTCCTACGGACCGTGATACTTGCGTTATCTAGGTATATCTACATCTGTATCTGTGGTAGTTTTTGACACTACATAATTTCTTTGTTTTACTCTTTTTGTTATTGAATTATAATTTTTATTTTCTCTCGTAGACACCATATCAAACACTGTTCATGGCACTGTAGACGCAACAAAGAATGTAGCATCATCAGCTGTAGATAAAGGCACTTCTTTCGTAGGAAGCGCTAAAGGTAGATATTTTTGGGCATTCCTTGTAGTACTTCTCACCTTGTAGAATTGTGTTTTATGTTGTATTATTTCACACCGTAGGTACATTGGCTAGCTCAGTAGATAGCGCAAAGAATGTAGCCGCTGGAGCCGTAGACACAAGCGTTTCATTTTTAGGATCTGCCAAAGGTATTATTTTGGGCTTGTGAGTGCGTTTTATTTTTACTTCTGATTCATTATTTTATATTGCGTGTTTTGCCTGAATTGTAGATACAGTAGCAAGCACTGTTCACAGCACTGTAGATACGACTAAGAACGCTGCAGCTTCGGTTGTCGACAAAGGAGCATCTTTTGTTGGAAGTGCTAAAGGTATAAACGACGTTATAATTATAAATAAAGATGATAATCTCGCCCTCATTGTGTTCAAACTCATTTCAGTATCCTATAATAATTACTCCACATGGATTGTTTTTACAGTTTTCTTAATTGCACGGTTTAGGCTGCATGCGCTTTTGAACTAATATTTAATTTCTTTTTCTGTTGCTAACTTTCTGTAGATACAGTATCACACACACTCTGTAACATAGGGGATGCTGGAGCGGAAAAGACAGAAGATGCCTTAGAATCAGCTGAAGGTAACAAAACATCATTAATTTTCCTCTTTTGCTTTTATTACCCACTTATCTTTTACTAATGGTGACTGGTAAGAATGGAGCTATGTGTAAGCTAGTGAAAACTAAATGAACTGTTTTCAGGTTTTTTTCTTACAGATTGTGTCATACATGCCAATTAATAATACAACTACTACTAGTCATCCATATAATTATGTGGGTAGAATTGAACCTTTTTTCGCATTTTACTTGAAATTTAAATAAATTCTTATAGGTCGAATTGGAACCAACTTGCAAGGGCCCAAAGATGCCTCAGCAAAGGCATTCGGCGTGGTTAAAAAGACAGTTGGAGATACAACCGGTACTAGTGTGTCGCTTGTGTTTAGGCTTTTTTACACAAATCTAAAACTTTTAATCAAAGCTATTTTTAACGAGTTTTAGAGTGAATATTAACGATATTAATTTGAAAACAGTCCACATCGATACAAATCTTAAACAGTTTTGTCAAGGGGCACATTGAAGCCGCGTAGGCACTTTTCACGAAACAAAAGTAACTTAATTATGAAAAAAAATAAAACTTGGTTCTCTTTACCCCGCCTAAATATGGTAAAGTATGTCCTACCCTACTATATATATTATTCTTGTTATTTTCAATTTTTATGATGTCCTTGATCGAGTAGAGAAACAACCATCAAACTTCTAGCATCAACTAATACTGTACTTGGCTATAAAATGTTATAGCCACTTTTTCTTTGTCTTATTGTGATAAATCAATAAAATACCACTTCTCTTTATGTTACTTGCATTACATAAAAGGCAATAGCTCCACTATTCTTTCTATTTATGGGACTAGACCGGTTACTGATACAACTTTAGAAATCTTCTATTAATAGACTAGCCCTACTATTATTAATTATTAAAAAATCCCCATTATTATAAGCACTTCCCTATTTCAATCGAATTTTGTTACCAATTTCAAGAGTTTTTTTTTTTTGCACGAAACCCTATTTATTTATCTAAAATAAAAGTAGCCTTAGTTACTCCTTGTTACATCAGTTATCTGCAAGTGAAAGTCTCGTCAAAATCGGTCCAGCCATTTCAGAGATTAACCGGAACAAACAGAGAGAGAGACAAAAATTTTAACAAATGTTGTTTTGGTATATGTACCGTGTATACACTTAGTAAAAAGCAGTTTTTTTAATATTACAAACAGACACTCCAATTTTATTTATCTGTATAGAATTGATGTACCCAAGTATTTGTATCGATGTGGACTAGGTGAGTTTTTCGCGTTAATAACCACAAAAACTTTTGGATCGAGGAAAAATTACTGAGCAAAAATAGTCACCGGTGATGACATATTCTGACATTGTACCTAGATCAAAGTCCATCGCTAATTTGTTTTAAAATAACATCATATTTAATCTAGGTTCTTCTTGAAACTGTATTGTGAATTTTAATGACATCAGAGTCCAACATTCTTCAGCAGTTTACGTAGGTGAACTGTATATTCATAATACACAATAATAGGTTTCCAAAACTACATTATTTGACTCAACAAAAGGTTCTCTCAAAGCTTAGGTGTGAAACATCACGCGGTATCTAATCCCTTACTGAACAAGAGCCTTTGTTCCACAGACACGATCAACTCGACGGTAGATGCAACTAAGAAGGCCGCGGGAGACGCCAAGGCACAGGCTACTAAGGCCGCTGAGGATGCCAAGGAAAAGGCCAGGCTTGCTGCCAAGGCTGCTGAAGAGGAGGCCAAGAGAGTTGCTAGTAAGTGGAATAACATAGTGGGAATCTCTTTTTTTAATTCTTTTAATGTTATTTTTCGGCTCGTCTGTCTACGACACTGCCTAAGAGGTTGTCAAGAAAACAAAGTGATTTTTTGGTCCGCTTCGGCGTTAAGGGCGATATAAAAATTTTGACCTTTCGTATATGCCTTTTTTCTTCCTGTGTAATACCAATGTGTAATGTATTTTTTATAAAATCAAGGTCTACTGTAAACACGTCCCCCCTTTCATTTCCTTTTTTTCAGCAACTAATAAGTAAAGAAAACATGAACCTCCAAAATTGACAAAAAATGCCCCATTTTTACGTTTAGAGGACTGCCAGACAAATTCGAAAAGTTTTTAACATAAAAGAAATTGATAGGAACCTAAACAGCCTACTTTTTCTTAAAATTTGTCAAAAATATTTACATCAGCTCAGTTTTCGGAAGACGAAAAGGGAATACAAAACATCGATCTCGCCAAAATTTGCGTGATATAATCGGCCTGATCTGGTGGCTGTCCGTATTGCACACTACGGGGGCAGGTCTGACGCAGCGCGATGGCAATAGTTTCTTCAAATACCTATTTTTCAAATTCCTCGCTGGCCCCGATCCCTCTTAAAGTTCAAACATTATACACGACGGGTGGTCTAGAATAATGTCGCTTACACCTTTTTTTTTCTTTTTTCGGATGGGAAATCATCAAATGACCCCTCCCGCTCTGGGCGGAGCGGAAGGGAGTATCAGATTTTTACTCACTAAAACCCATCCATGTTCCTTCTTAACCCTTGGTGTTCCAGGGCCGCGGTATCTCTTTCAAACAGTACCGCAGCCCCGGAAGGCGTCGCTTACACCTTGTATTTATGTTCTTTTATCCGACTGTACGCACGGCAGTGCACTCCAGCCAAGTCCGTACTCAAAATCGACCTTCCACAGACGTAGCCGTAGAAGAGTCAAAGAAGGCAGCTCAGAAGGCGGCATCGGACGCAAGCAACGCCATCAACAGCACTGTGGACAACACTCTGAAGAGGGTGGAGACTGCCACTGATGAGGGCCTCAAGAACGCCTCCACCGTCGTCGACTCCAAGATCAAGGATACTGACAAATACCTCAATGAGAAGAGGGAGAATGTATGTGCATAGAACATTTAATTATAAGATTTTCGATAAGCGAGACTACGCGAACAAAATCGTAATCTATTTGCTAGAGTTAACTTGGTGCTGACATGTCTTTATGCTTTATAGTGCTACTCAGATGGGATCGATGACATTTCTTCTGATAGCCTCACTATAATATCTTAAATATCTGTAAGTCTCTTACTTACTAAACATGTATCTTCATTGGCAATTCAACACGCAATTTTAGAAGATTTTGTGTTCTCAAGGTTATTATCATAGACGTAAATGAATAAATACCATTCCTGACATTAGTTCGCCTTTAAGTAAGAAATATCAACAATAAAAAGTTCAGTTCTTAAGAGTTCTGTAGAAGGCATAATCCGTAATAATGTCTTAAGGATGTCCTACTAAGTATAAAAATTTCCAAGTTACCATTTTAATTGTGCGAAACACTTTTCTCCTCATTTCAGCTGCTGACTGGCCTGTCCTCAGCTGTCAATGACGCATCAACAGGAGCCAGTGGTCTGCTCAGCAAGGGTCTGAGTGCCTTCCCCAAGTAGACGTCCAGCACAAGCCTCTCATCATCGCTACCTTCACGAGTTGAGCGGGAACATAACAGGCTTCAATTAGAAGGGTTATTTACTAAAGTGTGGGTGTTAGGCCTAAATGTTGAGGTTTCTTCGTAGCGAGTTACAAGGTTTTTACTATTTCGAAATTTAATGTATCTTTATAGTTTTGTATTGACAATGCTATAGAAGGTATGTACGGTAGGCTGCATCGATTGGGCACCCCAGTTGGGAACTTAGGTGCTTTCAAAGGGGGTACCCATATGAAGCTGACTACATATATCTGATAAAAACTATAAAAAGGTCTACTAAACTTAAGCCTCGACAACTTGGCTAACTTTTTAATTACCTGTAACATAGAATATCTAAGTTACAATGATTTTCCACGATTCCACGTCAGTGAAACCTGTTATTTTTCCTTGCTATTTTGAATAGTCCATCACATTTTGTTTATAAACATGCACATTGTTCGTAAGTTTTGTTTTAATTAATAGTACAATATTGTATAGTTTCTAGTTAGTAAGTTTTACTAACATAAATGTTATACTTATAAATTGACATTGTGAAGAACAAAATTAAATATTGTATTACTTAACAAATAATTTTATACGTTTCTTTTGAGGATTATGCATTTTATGCTTTGCAAATTTTATTATTATATTAATTTAAAAATATATATTTGCATTAAATACTTTATATTTATGTCACAAAATTGCTATCTCATGTGTAGGCGTTTATATTATTTCTTAAGATAAGTTTAAGTTATTTTAAGCTCATTTTATATTTTGCATTTGAAAGCATTTCGCATACACATGTCTCGGAATTTCTCTGCTTGGCTTAAACCGTCCACGAATAGTGTTTTATACTAATAAAAATAAACTGTTTCACCTCGTTCCTACAATAGTACCTTTAACACAGCAATAAAGGATTCCACGTCTCGCATAGTGATAACGTGATGCTTACACGGAGCCTAATATGATAAAATATTTGTTACAGTACTGCTTAGCAGTCTATTTTATGAAACGATTATACGGATGTTAAAAAATATAGTAGGTATATATTATAGAATCGGCCATATTTTTTAAAATGGCGCTTACAAAATTGTTGCATAAATGAAATTAAGTTTTATCCGTTATAATTACTTACATGTTTTAATCTTATTATTATTCATTTAAATATTCTTGTTTATTTCCTATACCTGTTAAATTTATCATATTACTATGTACTGTGTTGTTCAATAAATATATGCGACTCATACGTTACCCGTTTATTATTGAGAGGCCCAAATCTCCATCTCCATCTTGTAGCTATACTAATAATGTTGAGTTGAACTAGTAATAGGGATTAATAAAAGGAAACACAATTCAAACGCTATAATAATCCTGCCTCGCGTCATAAGGTTCTATAATTTTGTATGCAATGCAAATTACGCGCTGATTAGACCAGAAGTTAAAGTGTAAACAGACTTGCCATTTAAAAATGGTTATTTCTACCATAAACAGCAGTAACAAAACGGATTTTGACACTCGATCGCTCTTGACGTTTATTTTGTGAGTGACAGATTAAGAAATAAATAAACATGGCGGGGCTGTTTCGAGCTGGGTTTTCTTTTGCAAAAAGTGCAATTTTCTCTACATCCGTGCGCTCAATAGCTACAACAAAACCATTAAATTTAAAAGAGAGTAAGTACTTGAAAGTCTCTGGTCATAATTTTGGACAATATAACATAACCTCAAAACAGTTTGATCTTGTTTTTCCCTACTGATATTATTAAAAGTATCAGTCTCAATGAATGATTCCTACTATTTTCAGTACGCGAACGCACTGAGGGCTCAAGAGTGATCGTGGAAGGGGTTAATGTGCCCTCGCCTCGCACTGAGCTCTTGATTCGGGCGGAGAACCTTCCATCTCAAGACACTGCTGTCAGCACATCAGAAAAGCCTCCATGCTATATGTGCGCACTAGCTATCGACGTCAAACATACTGATGTACTGATCCTGAGCCAGTTTGTGAGGTCAGATGGTTGTATGTTACCACGAAGAATCACTGGCTTATGCCGACGACAGCAGAAGAAAATGGGCAAATTGGTTACTATGGCGCAAAAAGCTGGTTTGTATAGAATAAGTAAAATTAGGTCATAATCTTCTCATGAGCAGACAACCTGTTTTATACTGGGCAGAGCAATTTGTGTAATTTATAGCAATGTGTCAATCTATGTTTTTTGCGATGGAATACAGCCTAGTCCTTCTCACAGAAAAAAGGCCTGTATCCTATTACATGTAGAATGTAATCATGGTCCGCATAGCCTTTTCCCAACTATGTTGGGGTTGGCTTCCATTCTAACCGGATGCAGCTGAATACCAGTATTTTACATGGAGCAACTGCGTATTTGACTTCCACAACTTAGATAATACTGTAATATGCTGATTAAATAAATAATAATGATATGTTGCATAGGTGCAACATAGCAGGTTGTATACAAAACTTAGAAATACTTTTTTCACAGATTCTGCAAACAGGCATCTCATTCATAAAATTGAAATGGTGGTCCCTAATTATTTTGATTTGCATGTTACAGGTCTGATGATCAACTTGACTCCAGAAAATTGCAAAAAAGACCCCAAGAAAAGGAAAGATTACAAGAAGTTCAACACATACTTTGACGAGCGCACCATATTCATGAAGAAAATACCCAAGCCAGTAGACAGATTCAAGCGCTAATAGTTTATAAGATGTACATTACCCTGTTAAATATAAAAGATGTAAATTAGTTGTAATATTGTGGTTTTTTTTCTGTGGCATGTTTCCTGGCTCCACTATGGCTAACAGATTTTTTATACATTTGGGGAAAATACTAAAATGGCGGAAGTTAGGGCTCATTCACACGGGTTCCGTCATTGACGTTTCGTCAAACACTATACTTCATGACGGATGAACGTTCACATTGCGTACGGAATCGTGTTTTAGCACGATTCGGCCAAATAACCGAATTTATGTTCACGTTCGTTTCGTGATTCAGAGTTTAGTCTTGGATGAACTATGGAACTTGCAAATCCGTCACAAAAAAACGATTCATGTTTTTTAAAAGAATACGTGATTTAAGACGTGTTCGATATTTTTCACGATTCGTGATGCGTGTGAACACGGGCATTTAAAAAGCATAGCCGCAGTAAAAAAAAAAATGTGAAAAAGGACGATTCGTCAATAAAAACGAACGTCTTCGTGTGAATGAGCTCTTAGTTTCCCCCAGAAGGTGGGAGCCGTAAGGCTAGTCCGGGGGTACCGCACGATCTCCGGCGAGGCGGCGATAGCCCTCGCGCGCCTACACGAGTGGCGCGTGGAGGCACTACGCCGGGGGGAAACTCCGCTGCCGCGGCAAATTGTCGCACACAGCGGACAGACTTCCGGCGCGATCTCATGGCGGCATGGAGAGAGCGTCTATCGCAACCCCGTGCAGGGCACACCACAATAGTGGCGATAAGTCCCCTCTTTGAGGAGTGGCTGGAGAGGCGCCACGGCACCCTCACCTTCCGCTTGACGCAGGTCATCACCGGACACGGTTGGTTCGGGAGGTTCCTGCACCGAATCGGGCGGGAGGAAACGCCCGGGTGGCGGCGGCGACCTATCGCGTCCGGCCCTGGTCCAATCCATGGTCCGGAGCGAGAGGGAATGGGACACCGTCACCTCCTTCTGCGAAGCAATCATAAGCAGTCATACTAGCGAAGCGTGAGAGGGAGAGAACCTCTCGTCCCAGCCGCCGCGGGAGACGCCCCGGGTGTCGGGGGTCACGTGGTGGCTTCCGGCCACCGTAGACGCGGACCTGTAGACGGTGAGTAATGGGCTAGCTCGCCGTCCATCCGTCTTTTGACGACAGGCCGTGTAGACGGCGCGTTCGTGTTCCACGCGCGCCTCAAAGAGATGTCGTAAACAGGGAGGGGGCCAGGGCTGCGGAACTGTTCGAAAGAGATACCGCGGCCCTGGAACACAAAGGGCAAGGAAGGACATGGATGGGATTTGTCAGTACAAGTCTGACATTCCCTTCCGCTCTGCCCAGAGCGGGAGAAGTCATTGGATGACTTCCCATCCGAAAAAGAAGCCCTTAGTTTGACAGTCAAGTCCTACAGCTTAGTGCTGGCGCTGTAAGAGCCTATGCATACGTTGTGTTGCGGCTGCGCGCTGTTGCAACACTGCGATGCCGCACCATCCGTGACAGCCCCGGATCTGGGGGGGGGGGGGGGGGGGGCAACCGGGGCATCAGGTACGGGTGGCAGTTTCAGGGGCCACCATAATCGTAATATAGTATGGTTCAAAATAAAACAGTTTCCACAAAGCGCCTAGCATGGCTTCCTAGGCCTGGTTATAAAAACGCCATACAGGGTGTCCCTTCGTCCAGCATACTCACCATGGAATCCTGATATTTCATGAATGTCAAAAAACTGTTCTGAAATAGTGCTAAATAGTGCCCAAAGGAAAAAAATAGTGCTCTTGTACTTGCGAAGTTATAGCCATAGTTCGATGAGTATGCTGGACGAAGGTTTCGCCCAGCATACTCACCTCCGTCCGGAGAATCTGTATACGCTTCAAACATAATTCATACTTCAAAAAATAGTTCCCAAATAGTGCCAAACGGTGCCCAAAAAGAAAAAACAGTGCTCGAATAACTTCGGAGTTATAGGCTTCGTTCAGTGAGTATGCTGGGCGTAGGTTCTACGCCCAGCATACTCACCTCAGTGCGCGAATATCGAACGAGCTATAGGTACAATTTACGTCTCAAAAAATTGTGCTTGAAATAGTGCCCAATATCAGTCCAATTTTTGCTTGACTTTTGACTTAGAAAACCATTAAATTTTAATGTAAACTTCTACATACTAACGTAAAATGGGGTACAGTCGTCGACACATGTTTTTGGACAAAAATATTAAACTTTCTAATTGTAGACTTCATGTTATTGGAAATAATTATGGTATTTTCTCACATGTCAAAAACTTTCGATTAAATGCATTATTATATATTTTATAAATAATAATAAATGAATGAAACTTTAAGCGTAAATGAAGTCTATTACTTCATTGCATTGTGTGTTTGTCTGAATAAAAACAGTCATTTGCAGCCAATAAAATTAATATCTTGAAAAATTGTAAAAAGGAAATTATACAGTTTCTTTTTGTATATATGTTGCAGGCAAAACTTATAACCAGTCAAAACTAGTACTGTGACATAGTTATACAAATTTTTAAAACTCTTTCCAATAGTTTCATCAATGAAAGGTTTAGCAATAAAAAACATTTTTAATTACTTACGTTATTTATTACTATTTAAAGGGCCAAAGTAATCAGAATTCTAGTTAACTAGTTCACAGCTTTTGTTAACATTCATAATATAATCAATGTAAATAGAAAAAAATGTAGTTTTAATATTGTATATAATATACATATAAAAAAATGTTTAGCCAAATATTGGTAAAACTTTCTAAAATATAACACGTAGGTACTTGTACTTTGTTTTACTGCTACAACGTTTTAATCACAATAAAATTATCTTACAAATAAGTATAAATTGAGCAATCACAGTTTATAATCACGTTTTTTTTATTAATATTAAATACCCTATAGTAATTACAAATTAACAATCACAGTTTATAATCACATTTCTGTAAGTTATTAATAAAATAACTTTTACAAGAACAAAAAAAAAACAAACAAACAATAACAAAATAGGAACTAACAAGTTAGGACCGATCTTCATCTTACATTCGCGTATAAATAATGCAGTGTGGTACAGTATATTGGGAATTACTACAAACTTTTTTACTAAGGTCATCATAGCAGTTCCAAGTTCTCTTTAGCAATCGATAGCACTTTGACTTGTAATGCCCCATGCGCCCTGATTCACCATTTGTAAAATCTATTACCGACAGAATTTTAAAGGTGTCACCGTTTATTATGATCTCTTTAGGAATTTCATCAATTTCTATTTCAATTGAAGTATTAATTTCAATAAATACGAAGTCTAGTACTTCATATTTGTATGCGTTTTTACCGTTACATAATTGGTATTTACATTTCCTTTCAGTATCATTTACTAATAGAGCTTCATTAAGGGCTCCAATACCTTGAGTCGTCAATATGTTTACATTTATTGGAATCCAACTACATTTTGTGCCAGAACCTTTATTGATTTCACAGTTCTGGTTTGTACAATTTAAGTATCTATTAGCACTATAAAAACCATAACTTTGTATGTTATCTATTATAAAAGTTACATTACACTCACAATTTTTGCAACTACTAAAATCGGATTCCACAGTATCATATATTTTAGCCAATACCTTAGAACGAGTAGTGTAAATATCTTTTGGTTTTCTAGCCTTCTTAGTGATTTTCTTTAGATTGTCATACGTGATCAAACTTCTGGTCAGTTGTGAAAGATCGTTTTTTTTATCATTGATATATTTTCTAATATTAGGTCTATCTAAATATGCAATTGAAAAACTTTGGACCACGGAATCAAAAGCACACGTATTAATAAACGTGAATCTGTATGTTCCTGAAGTAGAAACACTGCCGTTTTGTAAAATATGTAATTTTGTACGACGATTGATTCGTTTTTTATTTTTCTTCTGTTTAGACACCAGTCCCCGCCAGTCTTCAATATAATTTGGTTCGCTCCTAAAAATTGAGTTTTCATAAAATGATTCATCATTGACGAGAGTATTTATTTGTGGTGTGTTATGGTCACTTATTTCATTTTTTTCATCGACAATATTTTCAGTTCCTTCTTGAACATCAATCAAGTCACTTTTGGCTAAGCGTATGGAACCGGTTATCAAAGGCTCGTGTTTAATAATAAACTCATCTACGCGGTACTTATTTGAATTTGTTTTAAAAAATAACTTTTTTACGTCTTTCATATAACTTTCTACATTTGAACTGGTTGGAGTACAATAATTACTGTTAAAATAAGTCATCATTATATTTCCCCATAGTGGAAGTTTTTTAAGAATCCTAATCAAAGTGTCCTTTATTTCCGGCAAGTAATAAATATTTTCGATTTCAGTTTCTTGATCACACAATTGTTTAATTAAATCTTCTTTCTCCTCAAGATCTTTATACATTTTCAGAAGCGGGTTTTCTTCTTTATCTAATCCCTCCCATAAAGAATGTTTAATTGGAACGTGATTTTCCGAATCTACATTTTGTATTTCACATTCCTGCAAATTAGTTTTGATCCGGTTTTTTAATTCTAAAATCGCCGTTTCACACCGTGTTAAATTTCCATTTCTACTGCCGCGGTGTTTATTATTTGCTATAATATAAACATTTTCTATAATTTTCTTTACCTCTCCGTATGAAACACATTTTTTAATCAGAATCATACAATCAACAAAAAATTTTGTTACTCTAGTGTCTATATTTTTGAAAATACTTTGATTGTACAATGTTTTTATGAAATGCGAAGTATCAAGGCGAACATAACAGGTTGGAATTTTTTTGGTTCTATTTTCTAAAATATTAAAACATGTATTTAAGTAGTCAGAGGTGGATTTATAACCACAAAATACTTTTACCACCGCACCTACTAAAGCTGCGGAATCATCAGTTACTACTTCATTTGGAGGTTTTCCATTAGCCAACCAAGATTGTAACCAGCTAGCAATAGTATCTAAAGAGTGACTTTCTGATATACACTGTGAAATTGGCACGCTACTTTTAACGGTTGTATCTGTCATCATAACATACAAAAATATAGGACTTTGCGACTCTTGAGATAGTTGTGTGTGTTCATTGACGACAGGCCGAAGATTTTTATTAAATATAGAACCTGTTGCGTCTATAGAAACTCTAATATAATTAAACTCTTTTTGGCATTTTTTATAATAATTCTTTTGATCGTCCGTCCAGTAAAATGTATAAAATGGAAAAGCAGAAACATATCTAACACATTTATCAAAAGGTGGTGAAACACACATACAAGTAAGTGACAATATTGGGTTGGGATGGAAAACATCAACTTTTTTATTTTCATGTTTAATTCGATTTAGTGTTTGTAATTTTGGCAATACTGGAGGTTCCTTGTCATTTTTCTTCATTAAAGTTGAGGCTAATTTATATCTTATAGAAGCTGCTGCTTCGTGTTGTAATTTTTCACCTAATTCCCTTATTTGGTAATACCGTAATCGGTTTTTTTTACTGGTGTTATGAGAGTACTTTTTATTTTCATTAATTATGCAACATTCTAGTTTAATTAAATTTTCCGTTTCTAAGTTAGTTGTTATAATTATTTTTGCGTGACATTGATTACAATATCCTGTGCATTTGATTTCGTAATTGTCTTTCACAATATTATTTTTAAAACACCAAGTGCATAAAGATCTTATTTCTTTCCATAGATGCATTTGAATTACATTAGTCCATTGGTTTGGTTTTAATTTACGTCTGACATTATACAGACTACCAGGGGCAATTTTGCTATTTCGGTGATAAAAATACCTTTGAGGCTTAATACTATCCCAAGTTATTGTATCCATATAAAATGTATGCGTACTGGTGTTCTCCGAAACACTATTAATGCTTTCGTTTGATGACGATGTAGACTTTTGATTTATCAAATTAGAATCATTATTACGAATTATTTCTTTTTTATCAACACCAAAAAAGTATTCGTAATTTCGTTTTATGCTTAATATGATTGATTTAATACTCATTTTGTAATTTAACCGTGTTTGAATTTGTTTATAAATTGAGTCATTTGCGGAAGGAATATTTTAAAAAAAGTCATCTTTGAATTCTGAAATTACTAATTTTTGCGTTTCTAATGAAACCTTTGGTTTAGGCCCTCGTTTTCCTTGCTGATCCATGTCGTTAGATTCACAAGAATTATCACAAATTATTATGCCATTTGTTTTCAATATTAACATAATATGAAATAACAACTAACTAACTAACATATAAATCAACATCAATAACATTATGAACACTTGTGTACTTATACTACCTATATTACCTGAAAATACCAACTATAGATGTAAAAAACATAACGGGCCCCACCGCTCACGCAGTACGAGTCAGAAAAAGTTGTCTTCTAACGTGGTAAACATTGTGTCTTCAAGATAATCTGAAAATAACACGTATTTAAATAATTTAATATAGGTTTTATATAGGTGTTCCTCTAAAGGTACTTAAGCACTTACGTGTTTTCCATTATTTTAGCGTGATTTCTATTATAAATAGCGAAGGGGCAAAACACGAGGCTGAAGACGATTTCCCGAAGTCACAACTCCCATAGAAAATGTGATGAATAGGTTGACGACACTTAAAAGTTTAAGTGCATTCGCCGGATGACAATCGGTAATAGTCTTCACTTCACGTCATATTATCTAAAAAATACATCTGTGTTAATTCTATAGTTACGTTTATACTTACTACCGACGCTCGCGCTGACTGATTCTACCTATTTCGATATTGAAATGTAACTAACGTGAACTTAAGACGAGAACAGATCCTGACGGGTAACGAGGACAAGCTTGTAATAAAAAAATTGAAGAAAAGTAAATTATATCCTAGCAAATAAGACAGTGTTTCATTTCCAGTAGAATTGGAGGATAAAACCAGGCCTCCGCAGAAGTAGGTATATAAATAGGTATTTGAGATCCAATTAGATAAACAAACAAGTTACATTACGTTATTATGTGTGTACCTACCTACATCAAACCTTTAAAAAAGTAACTAAGTAGGTACCCATTTTTAAAACTTCTTAAGCATGTCCTTAATTTTAAGTGTACAGTGTCATATTCAACGAAAAAATGAACGTGTTTTTGTAAAAAACAACTCGCTTGCTACCTAGTTTTACAGTGCAATTAATGAATGAGTGTAAAATCAATTTAGTTAAATGCCACTATTATAAATTGAAATATACTTACTGATTTGGGTGCAGCTCCTATATTGATTACGTACTAGATACACAATTTTATATAGGTAAATAATGACATCACCAACACATTGTTTGGTTTTGCAACCCACTATGTAGTCAAACTCAAAAGCCGGCGTTATTATAATGATGTGCGACGAAGTAAACAAACAAAGAAACTGAGAAGCGCTTGTTCGTTTCGATTGCTTTGTGACACAAAATGGACCCTTATCACCTTCAAAATACAGATCAGTCTTGTCTAATAATCGTAAGATGTTAGGGCAGCGCCATCTAGTATTTAAACATAAACATATTCATTTGCGTCGCGGGCGCCGCGCGTCGCTTTGTGACACAAAATGGACCCTTATCACCTTCAAAATACAGATCAGTCTTGTCTAATAATCGTAAGATGTTAGGGCAGCGCCATCTAGTATTTAAACATAAACATATTCATTTGCGTCGCGGGCGCCGCGCGTCGTAAGCCCCATACCTATTGACCGTACGTGCATCCATTACTGCCACACTATATTGAACTTTATCACATGAGGGGAATACAGGTCAATTCCGTAAACGTTGTGGTACCGTCCTTGATCCGGAAAATGATTATTTTGAATAATTTTGTCAGTTGTAATGTAAGCATTAATAACAGCAACTTTATTTTTCATGCATGATTTACTTCATTTGATATCTTAATCCTTCAAGCGCCGTGATCTAGACAAAATATATAAAATCATTGTTCCTAGCTACCGGGGTCCCATGCGACGCGCGAAGGCTTAATCATATTATTATAAAGTATTATTAAAATAATGTGTAATTAATAATATTGCGATTCTAAAGTAAATACTCCCTTACATAGACAATTAATAATTTACACAAGACAAAAATTGTTAGAAAGAAAGTTAATAATATTGTATTCGACTGTACTCAATGTAATGTATGTAGAAGTTTACAATCAAATTTAATGGTTTTCTAGGTCAAAAGTCAAGCAAAAATTGGACTGATATTGGGCACTATTTCAAGCACAATTTTTTGAGACGTAAATTGTACCTATAGCTCGTTCGATATTCGCGCACTGAGGTGAGTATGCTGGGCGTAGAACCTACGCCCAGCATACTCACTGAACGAAGCCTATAACTCCGAAGTTATTCGAGCACTGTTTTTTCTTTTTGGGCACCGTTTGGCACTATTTGGGAACTATTTTTTGAAGTATGAATTATGTTTGAAGCGTATACAGATTCTCCGGACGGAGGTGAGTATGCTGGGCGAAACCTTCGTCCAGCATACTCATCGAACTATGGCTATAACTTCGCAAGTACAAGAGCACTATTTTTTTCCTTTGGGCACTATTTAGCACTATTTCAGAACAGTTTTTTGACATTCATGAAATATCAGGATTCCATGGTGAGTATGCTGGACGAAGGGACACCATACAGGCCCACACCACAAGTGAACTTGTGGACTCCAGATACTGATTTGAGATTTGAAAAATTTCAACCATTATAATATTTGTGAGTTTTTTTTATAGTAATTTATCTCAAACGCTGGAGAAAGGGGCGTCACTAACAAAATGTCAGATTCCTGAGACCCACATAATGACAAAAAAAATTGTGGGAAGCTACGGTGGTCCCTTCTACGCCTGTCGTTACGATACAATAATATTACCGAAAGGACTACGAATTAGCAGTGTACATTGTGTAAGTAGCAAAACTTCTTGAAAAGCTCTTTCCAATGGCAGTGCTAGTGATAACCCAGAAAATCTTAACTTCGGTTCCCAATTAGTCACCTATTTACCTACGGCAAATAATACAAGTTTTTAAACTAACATTATTAACTCTGAAAACAGGATATCTACCTATCAAATGTTGTTGTTATTTTTGTATTTAAATGGTTAATGTTAGATCAAGTAACTCTGAACGGACTACGAGTTAGCAAAAATTCTCCCGGTTAAACTGGAAACCGACCCCAACAAACTTGGGGAGAAAAAACGCTAGGCAGATAATGATGGTTAGACATACATTCTTAACTTCGATACCCAATTAGGCACGTGATATGTGAACGTCAAATTGGAAGGACCAAATCTCCAATGTCCGTCATACATATCTAAATAAATAATACCATTAATCTACTATTTCCTACCTTCGCTATAATTTTAGCTACCTCATCATATACATAGTACAGTAGAATCTCACTAATCCGGCACTATTAAAAACCAGAGGGTGCCGGATTATTGGAATGTTCGGATTACTGGATTGTATAGAAAAATTCCAAAAAGAGTATATAATGTATTAATTGTGTTCATGTTAGACCCATTTTTTTTTTACTGTAACATATCTCACAATTAACTAATTATGTAGTTTTAAAAAACCCTTAACGACGGAGCGCATACGCAGTGCATGGCGTAGAGAGGGGGGCGAGAAAGGCACGGGCTGAGGGTGCCGGATTATTGGACGGTCTATTGAAGTGCCGGATTAGTGAGATTCTTCTGTATTTTAAAAAAATGCTTGGAGGGAATGGAGGGACCATTATGATATCAAGATGGAGGGACCAAACTGATAGACTACTCCCTGGAATGTTCTACCTACTTAGTGTTATAATACCTTAATATTATTGATTTTGGCTGCCCGAAACATATTATATCGTTTAAAGATATCGATTATATAAGTTGGTCCCTCCAAATTGACGATTCAATTGTTTAGTGCAACAGGTAAATGGGTGGTTTATTTTTGATATTCGAAGGATAAATATTTAATACCTTCAAATAATGCAAAAATTTCTTACGTTAAAATTTAATTTTACGAGCGATATTCTGTGGGCAAAGATTTTCCTTGAAAAAGGTTTTGCCAATCTTATGGCTTTGGGTTGGTGATACCTTAACTTTGAACATTGAACCCACCATCTCGTTAGAATACATTATGACTGAAATATCATTTAAGATTTTATTTTCTTAACAAGAGCGTGTAAGAAAATGGAACTAAACATTCATATGATATTCTCTCGAGCTACACTAAAAAAGAAAATCCTCTACTGGAATTCGATCCTCCTGACATTTTGCATAGGTACTTACTTCCCTCCAAAGCCCGGTTTAATTACTCAATATAGAAACCATCAGATGCAATTTAAACTCGGCGAACAGCGTATTCTGTTTTCGAATCATTTTTGTGTGACATCAATAAGTTGTTAGTGCCTTGTCGAATTTGTCGAGACTTCGTATTACCAAAGCTAATTTTTAGCAGAACATTTTTAAGGCACAACATGCCGCTGCGCTGTCTGCAAATATCATTATTGGGATCAGAATGGACAATGGAATAAATAAGAGAGCATTTTCAGTAATATTTTACTTTCAGTTTTCGTTGTTTTAGTATTTAGTGATGTTCAATGATATAATACAACAAATTAACGAACACTAAGCTGCTTCTTCAATAAATGCATTTGTTATGTGGTACGGCAATTATTTAATGAGTAAATTGTACTTCAAGTACAGAGTGATCTAGTATAGTGATCGGTATCAGAAAAATAATATACAGCTTAGTTACCATAAATGTTTACAAAAGTAAAATGTTATAAGATCTTGAGTCTCCTGTGCAATACTCACACGCAAATGCTGTCATGTCCTAAGCGGTTACAAGGATTATTTATTTCTAATTCGATAACTACACAGCATAACTGTCCAACTACAAAACAGATAAGTCTTACGTAAAAATTGCAACACAAAAGCATTTTCTATGCAAAATAATTATATAATAAATTTCATTAACCTAATTTAACTTCTTAACAATTTGTTTCTTTCTATAAAATAAATATCGCCTAAAAGTTGTTTTTTATTAAAAATCTCTTATTGTTTAGATAATACAAACGCAGTCTAACACAGTGTTCGTATCCCATACAACCGTGCCAGCGATTTTTGGTACAAACAAGTCATATTTAACATGATCATCACAGCCTCTCGTATAGATATAAGTAGCCAAGATCTTTGGGCGGATTTTCTGATAGGGCCACCTGAAAGGAAACGAAACGTTAGTTAACCAGTTTTAGCAAAAGCTAGCCTGATTTGTGAATAGGTGATTCAGGTCCGTTAAATAAATAGTAATTAAACCAATCAGGAGGGGTCAGCCACACAAGGATTGTTTAAAAATTTTGAATATATTTTCATGCATGAGACCTAAATATTATTTTGAAAATGATGGTTTAAGACCAGTAATCTCTAATAATTTATTAAAAACAAACAATATGAGCATGTCACTTTTCAAACTTTTGACTAGGGTGAACCTGCCACCGCTCCTGACCAAACAGCTACATAAGTGATCATAGCGACGTATACGCACCTTGTTATCGTTGAATATGACCCACCGGCCCTCGTGCAGCACGTGGCACACGTAGTGGCCCACCATGGACGATGTGCCCATGTGCGAGATGAACGCGCACAGCCTGTACTCTGGAAATACAACATTATCGCAACAAGAATAATGATTTTAGGATTTTATTAGTCAAAGACTGGTGATAATTATACCTAATGCAAGTATTTGATATACAGTCAGTGTTTGAAGTTCGAATTAGTGTATGAAACGTATTAACATCTACCTAGCATTCCTATGTTAGGTTGCAGCATAATACCAGTATTTTTTTTGGATTAACTGTGTATCAGCTATTACTGGATAACATGACAATAAGAAATCGGAATGAGTCCATTAATTTATTCCAACCGACGAATTTACGGACGTTTTTGTTGAAAACTCAGTATTTCAGTATTTATTTTATTTTAGATTGGATGCTTTTCGTTCAGCGTTCTCTCGCGGTTAAGATTATAATGAACATCCCTATTGAACAGTATCACTATGGTTATTTTACGTTCATCTATTGCCAGTACTGCCAGATATAAAAACAGATCACACTCACTCTCAGGTCCGTCCCGGCAGCCCAGCGTCCTGTCGGCGCCCGGCGGCGCCGGCACCGTGACGTCGGCCGCGTCGAGCTCGTCGGCGCGCGAGAAGATCCAGTCGAGCGCGCGCGCCACGTCGCCGCGCGTGGCCGCCAGCGCGCGCGCCGCCTGCGCCCGCGTGAAGCCCATGCCCATGATCTGCTCCACGCTGGCCTCGTCCACTCCTGCTGCGCCGCTGTCGCAGCCTGGATTTGTGAATATAATATATATGTCAAACTTTCTTTTAGCTTATAGTTGACGTTAGATTAAATCCAGTAAGGGTAACATTTTACTGATGATATTTAAGACCATGGCTCCTCCGGCAGACGTGACCAGCACAACTCCAGTTAAGCTTAGGCACTGTTTGGCGATTTTTTTAGACATAGATCTTAGATTTTTGTAGCGAGTTCATAATACTGTCATTAAGTTTAACTCAAAATAAGAAACAGCGTTTCTTTTTTGGTTCGTAAAAGATTTTTATCGATGCAAAACTATAATTTTGCTATAATGGGCAGAACATCTCACCAATATTTCCTTGAAGCTACATTAATGATATTATTGACATGTACCTGCGCTACCAGGCGGCGTGAACTTGTCGGCAAAGTCCCAGTCCGACATATGCTCCATGAGCCAATTGGAGGCGGCCTCCATGCCGCAGTTGTTCGTGTAGTACAGCGCCCGTTTGCACGCCTCCAGGGGGAAACCCATGTCCAGCTGTAAAGTGTGGAAGAAATCACGTTTAGTTTTACTAATATTGCTGAGCAGGATAGTTGCAGCTGTCACTCTCTGTATTCACTGAAGAGTATAGCAAAGGTGTAGTCGTCCCCTTTTTACTTAAAGAGAGAGGGTGACTACTGAGGTGGCAACTTATAGAGATGTATGGAAAAAGAAACGCTGCGCCCACACCAAATAAACTAGGATAAGGGCAGGCGGTTATCAAAAGGTCTAATGAATATCTGAATATTATTGCAGTTAGGAATACCCAGAGCGCATTTCAGCAGAGTAATGAAACACAACAGACTGCTTTAGTTGTGTGTCGCCTAGTGTTAGTGAAAATCGGTATTAAGCTAAATTATCAGTTTTACTTACAAGTTGTGAGAGCAATCCCTCGTCGTAGATAGGCGCGGGAGTCTCGGGCGCCGCCTCGGGCAGCTGTGTCTCGTCGGGCTGCAGGCCGCGCCCACGCAGGCAACTCAGATCCATCTGTAAAGTAAATATCCTAATTTAGCATTCAGGTGTAAATGATAGCTTGACGGTTGACAGGTGAGAATAGAAGAAAAAAACGTGTTGCGGGCAGAAAGATGATGACGATGGTAGCATTCAGCAATATTGTGTAACGTTGCACTTTACAAGTTACAATTTAAAAGAGTTCAGTATAAGAATCCTTAGTAATAAGAAACCTTAACTAACACTTAAGGGGCCGGCGGACGATGAATTGTCTATACAAACGCAATACCAAAATCATATTCAGTTTAAGCATATTTCGACCTTATTATGCTGCTATTCGGAACAAGACAGTGTTTACCTAGGTTTCAAATTTTTTTTTTTTGCAATATATTTACCTAAAACGAATTGTCAACAAATTTAATTTCTCACATTTTTACAGTATAAATAATATTTTTTCATCTCATCTGTTCTATATTAAAAATGGTAATATTTTAAATTTTGTTTATTTCGAAACATGACATATTGTTAAGTCACACAATATAAAAAAAAAAACGAAAAGCATTGAGTTTTCATTCATCATTTTTGGTATTACGACACACATTCAAATTAATCACAAATGTTCAGAGGTGATATGATTGAACGATAATTATAGAATAGTAGCTAGGTAAACACTATTCACACATGCTCCCGCACGGCTTCACAATGAGACGGGAAGTGTGAAACAGAGCTAACAATATTTCGACGGATTCTTCCATCGCTTCGAATTGCAATTGCGCGCGGCCTCCGCAGGTCTCTTAAAACTACACTATTTACACAAAACTCATTAAAATTAAATAATATTATACGGAACCTACGAGCGTATAATAACTTAAAAGGTCTTTGTTTTTGCGCCCGCGCATCTCTAAAACGATCATTACCGAGGACCGGCGATTCGGTTGGGCTCGTGGAGGACGATGACTAGTCGATTTGACAGCACTTGAGGTGACAAATCTCTAACTCGCGTAATAATGTAGTGGTATGTTAAACAGTTCAAAAACTCGAAAAATGTTTAAATTTAAAACCTAACTGGTAGCCAGTTAGGTATCATCGCATCCAAAACACTAATAACTCTTTGAAAATCTGCTGCTAAAGCGACTATCTATTAATCACTCAATATCAATTTTCTATCAATTACTCGAGCATTTACGACCACAAACACAGGCAGAACACGCGAATCGTTAGTGCAGCTAATATAAAAAAACCGACTTCCAAAAAAACACAAAAAAAAACTAAAATAACTTTTTTTTTAAATTACTTTCCGAAGTCGGTGACTTTGTTTGTTTCATTGTCATTTTTTGTCACCGACTTCCGAAAGTAATTTAAAAAAAAAGTTATTATAGTTCTTTTTTGTTTTTTTGGAAGTCGGTTTTTTTTCGCAGAAAGTTTTTTATTTTACCCTTTTTAGTTGTAGACTTTTTAGCATATCACACAAATTCTAATCATGAATTAATTTTTATATTGTAACCAGAACTTTAATGAAGTAATCGTCAAGACGAATCAAAGGAGTCCAAACTCGATGGGGTTGTCGTTTTATAGCGGAGTTCTTAAGGCGACCTTACAGCTCCATCACCAGACCCTGGATACTATCTAAAGACAAAATACTCATTAAGACGAATCAAACCAGCCCAAACTCGATGCGGTTACGTCGTTTTATCACGGAGATCCTATAGCCACCTTCCAGCTTCATCATCAGACCCTGGATAACATCTAGAGACAAAGTACTCGTCAAGACGAATCATACGAGCCCAAACTCGATGGCGTTATGTCGTTACATAACGGAGTTCCTAAGGCCGCCGTCCAGCTCAATCATCAGATCAGCTCCATGTCATCGATATATTGTACTATCACGCGATATACATAAGCGTGCAAATTTTTAATTCAATCGGAAATCAGGAAGTGTGTCAAATTAAACATGCAAGACTTCAGGCGTCGTCGCGTGATATAGCAATTAACGTGAAAACATACCAAATTACTGAACCGATTTTGATGAAATTTGTATGGGACCAATCGGGAAGTATATCCTTTCACATAAAAGAAGAATTTTTGAAATCGGTTAAGAAACGACGGAGATATGAGGTAACAAACACAAAAAAAAAAAACATACAACCGAATTGAGAACCTCCTCCTTTTTGAAGAAAGTCGGTTAAAAATAGATTTTCTCAAGAGTCGTTACTGTAAAAGGGTGGCATCGAACAAAGGGGATAAATGAGCCTTACTAGATTCGCCTATTGTGAATAGAAAGGTTTATTTTTCCGAACATTCCGCAGGTGCGCCCCCTATTTCCAGCGGCAACACAAAAACCTAGCCTAAGTAAGTGTGTACGTACCTCCCAGGGCATGTCTACAGCGACGTCTAGTTTGGCGGGGGTCCAGTCCTCCTTAATAGTGAACTTCTTCAGCTGAATCAGCAGGAAGTCGGGGAACGTACCCAGGCGGGTCATTCTGAAATACAATAAACTTTTTGTTTAAAAGTTTCGTGGCTAAATATCAGTCGCGAGAATTGATAGTTAAATCGAGTTGAGTCGAGTATGATCAGGAAGCAGAGAGAGCAGTGGCGTGCAGTGGTTGTCCAAGTAGGGTAGGCCATGCATACTGGTACCATAGTTTATGCATACTGGTAACCAAAAAAAAAAAAAGGGTATACATATTTTTAGGGTAATTCTCATAATTTGGGTACACACCTTTAGACACAACTTGCGCTCCCAACCGCGCATAGTATATTCTAATTAACCATTAAATCACTAATTTTCTCAAAAATACTCACCCACAACCGAAAAACCGAATTATTAATCAAAATAACATTCGCGCGTCGGACTAAAACCACAGACCGAATTTGACATTTTTTTTTTAAATCTGAATGTGCGTTTCGAGAACGATTGTCGTATTTTTAGCATGAAGAAATTCATTATGGTTCACGTGGAAAAGAGAAAAAGGATATAAAACATCGCGTATTAGAGAGAAACAGAGATAATTTAGCACGGATCGTACCAGGCACGCATGAGTACCACAGTACACAAAGAATGGATAGCTGTCAAAAATGACGTGAGTGGGTAAAGTTTAATTTCTAATTTGTCAATATAAGTGACAGACACAGCACAGGGTTGCCAATATTTATTTTCTTAACTCCCCAAAAAACAAAGCGGAAAATAAAATTCATGATTGTAGTTTATATATTTTAAAGGGCTTTTGCAATTCCTTACAATTTATCATTTTTTGGAAGGTATAAATTCGACAATACCACCCTGTTTTTTTATTGTCTCTATTATAATTAAGGAAACTATCGTGTTTCTGTTTCTCGAATTTCCCGTAATTTGGGGAAATCTCCACAAATTGGGAACCCTGATTCATTCACAAAATAGGTTTATAGGTAGCCAATAACAACACAGCTCCTGTTGCAGGAGTTACACCCATAATCTAGACATGTGTGCCGTTTATACACACGAAAATATGCACCAGTGTGCGTAAACTTATGAATGAAATTTAGGCCGTCCGCCTTCTTGCCTATAGGCACGCTTGGAGCGTCGCGCGTTAAGTCACACGGGCGCGACAAGTCGCTATAAGTATTTTACAGGCGTTTTAACTTTTTTTTTATAATTTGTATTATTTTATAGTTATAATAAATGCATTTGGTGTTGTTGGTAGGGTAGGCTAGGCCTAATTGCCTCTATGGACGGCACGCCCCTGAGAGAGAGAGAGATGTTCACCTGTACCTACGCTCATATTTCTCTCGTAATCGGCACCTCTAGATGCTAATCTAGAGGTGCCGATTACCTTTCACAAATCCGGTCTGGAGAATATTATGTCCAGTTTATTCATGGTTATTTGTGTGGTATTAAATAAAAGTTATAATCTAACGTCTCCCCCGATTCGGCTACGATAATAGTTATACTGACTTGTAAGCGGTGACCTTCTTATTGACAGCGCTGCTGAAGAACTGCTCAACAGTCTCCTCTTTCATGAAGCTGTCCAGACATGCCTGGAACGGGATGTGTGGCCGGACCACCTGTGACGGATCCCTGGAAATAAACTTTACATTATAGCATCACACTAGTATGTCACAAAGTGGTAGGCAGAAGCGATAAGCACACTCGTCTTCGTAATATATGGTGAACATATTGTCTATAACCGGGCAAAAATTCAAGTGATGATACGAAACTAAACTTTCGCAATGTAAAAAGCACTGTGTTTAAGAAGTCATACTTCACACGGGTCAATTCAGGAGCTCTCACTAGATCCCTCTGTCTCGTTAGATATGAGACAGTACTCACAGCCTCTGGCCGGACGCGTCGGCCTGCGCGCGGCGCAGCTCGTAGTCCGCGAGCGCCTGCGTGTTGGTGGCGGCCCGCAGCGCGACCGGCAGCGGCAGGTGCTGCTCGGCGCGGCGCGTGTAGCGCACTCCGCCGGACGCGCCGCAGCGCACGCGGTCCTCCACACAGAAGCGCAGGCAGTCCGCCGGGTTCGCCGCGTGACGGCTGTGGCGCTGGGAAATATACAAACATTTTCAAGACCGCTCTCACATTTTCTGCAAGGTAGGTTCAGTTAGTGTTTCGTTGACTACAGCAAAGTTTTCGACTGTGTCAAGTGGAGTTGTTTATGGAGAGTCCTGCAGGAACTTGGAGTACCGATTCATCTCATCGGCCTACTTCCCACCCTGTATGACGCAAACACGGGAGTCGTAAGGGTCGATAAAACATCTTCAAAACCCTTCAAATTCCACCAAGGAGTACGCCAGGGATGCATCTTATCCCCCATTCTGATCAACGCCTATGCACATTATGAAACACACACACACATGCACATTATGAGACGTACGTGTGAAAATTGGGAGGAAGGCATCACCGTTGGTGGCGTGAAAATCACCAGCCTACGCTACGCCGATGACACTACTTTTCTTGCAGCAAATGAGTCGGAAATGGCTGCCCTTCTAAGCAGGATCCAAGACCAAGGTCATGGTGGTTGACCGATTTGAGAAGCTGGAACTCACTCACTGGCGCATTAGGAATTGAATCAGTGGACAACTTTATCTACCTGGGCTCCAGCATCAGTAACGATGGGTCGTGCGAGAAAGAAATGCGCAGGAGAATTGGCATGGCTAAGAGCGCCGTGTCTCAGCTTAAAAAAATCTGGAGAGATCGTAACATTTCCGTAATAACTAAAACCAAACTGGTGCGGACTTTAGTATTTTCGATCTTTTCGTATGGCGCTGAGACGTGGACGCTGAGAGCTGCAGACCGCAAACGCATTGACGCCTTTGAGATGTGGTGCTGGAGAAGAATGCTCCGTATTCCTTGGGAAGCGTTTCGGACTAACGTATCCATATTGCGTGAACTCAAAATCTCCTCGCGGCTGTCATCTGAGTGTCTACGCAGAGTCCTAGAATACTTCGGTCACATTGCAAGGAAAGAAGGTGACAACCTCGAAAAGCTCATCGTGACCGTCAAAGTAGATGGAAAATGACCTCGTGGTCGCAGCCCGATTCGTTGGTCTGACCAGATCCGCACCGTCCTTGACTCTACACAACGCCCTCTACATCGCCAGGGACAGAAACAGATGGAGAAACACCGTACGTGCTAAAGTGATGCAGAAGAGAGGTCACGACCCTCAGCACTGAGGAAAACGACGCAAGGAGGAGGAGGTTTAGTTATCACGTTGCGGATTTTTCCAAGATAGACTATTAGGCGCGGAACTCGAAACAAAGACCAGAATGATTGATCATGGGTATTTAAGTGCTTCATTCTCAAATTCAAGATGGCTGTTAAAAAAAAATAGTGCGTGGAGTCCATCCGCGCGGAAGAAGTGAAACTTCGTAATGTGACGCATTCACTCTCGCTCTGCCTCTTTCTATTCCCCCTCCCCAGGAGCGTTGAACGTTTAACGCAACAGTGCTTTCATATCCCCTCCATGGTAGCGTTAAACGTAACCTTGTTGGAAGTCGCATTAGAAGTTTCAATTCAATAAACTGTACAGTACTTTGTCATTCGTGGCCACTTCAAGGCAAAGTTCTGCTTTGAGAAACTGACTGAGTCTCTTTCATTCAGACAAGGCAAATTTACAAAACGTATACTCTCTCTGTCTATCTAAGTCTAAAATAATGCTTTATAAAACAACATGTGCCTTCGTAACAGACGTATACTGTACAATTATATATTTCGATTCATTATTCTCAGAGGCTGCACAAAAAATGAGGTTCAAATTATCACAAAAGATTTCAGGAAACTTCTTCGTATTCGATAGAAATCGATCACAAAGGCCACATACCTGTAAGAGCGACAGTAGATGCAGATAGAACTCGTGCGCGTCCTGCTGCCGCTTGCTCATGAACTCGGGGTGGTCCTTGCCGACCAGGTTGCGGTACATGTGTGGCGACACGCCGGCCTGGAAGCCGCCCTCCGTGCTCGGGAAGGAGTAGCGCCCTGAGACCAGTCCTACGCCTAGTTTGGCACTGTAAAAGATGATATTTTTGATATCAAATGTCTTGTATTTTTTTTAGTTTTTACAACTTTCATAAATACATATAGGAAATCAAAACTAATATTTTAGGAATCAGTTTATTTAGCCTTTTTGCTATAGAGACAAAATAAGATTGAAAACAACCATTCCAATAACAATAATAGTATTGTTATATCGTGCCTGTTGTGTTCCACTGTAAGGAAAAGACCTCTCCCTTTTGCAGATTGAGTCTAATCTCTTATGTAAGAGTCTCAACTCCTCACGCCATGTCCTTTTCCAGACTGGATACGTCTGGTCGATAAATTATAGTTAGAAAACACCCAGAAAAGTTTCACTCTGTAGTCACCACAGTTCATGTACGCATAAAAAAAACCGAATGTTGATATTTTAACTTTCGGCATTGCGACTACAACAGTTTGTCATTTTATCAGCCAAAGGTTGACTGAAAATGCACATGGCACTACATCCACCACTGTTTATTTGTGCTTGAAGAATTAAAAAAAAAAATTAACATTTGAATGAAATGGCGATACTTACGTTTGCACATTGAAATCATTGACGGGATCCTCGGGGAAGGTGGAGAAGATCTCGGGCGCGCCGTCCACGAACCGGCGCACGAAGTCTGGCATACGGAACATTACCTAACGAAACGTACTGGTTATTATTACATACAGCTCAAGTAGAAATCAGTCTAGGAAACTTATTACTTAGCAGCTAAAGTTTCTATCCAGTAGCAGTAGAAGAAGAAACACAGAAACTCCTTTGCCAATTCAATTCGACTTAATAACAAGTTTGTCTCTTAGGCTGCCTGTCCACCGGAGCGAAGCGAGGCTGTGGAGCGAAGAAACGGAGATATATTAACCAATAGGATTATCAATTGAAGAGGAGCGGAGATTTTGTGCGAGTCTATTGGTTAATATTTCTCCGTTTTTCCGCTCCGCAGCCTCGCTCCGCTCCAGTGGACAGGCAACCTAAAAGTGGAAGTGTCAGTGTAGCCGGGTAACCACAGTCCACAAAAGAGCGAAAGCTATATCCATTTTGATATTCTTTTTCGTGTCAATGGTATGTCTGATAAAATTATTTGTACCCTGTAGGTGGTCATGGCTTTAAACGAGGCGTCACTGGTGTTTTGATGTCATCATCTGCTTGCCTTTTCCCAACTATGTTTGGGTCAGCTTCCAGTCTAATCGGATGCAGCTGAATACCAGTATTCTACATGGATCGACTGTCTATCTGTCCTCCAGACAGGCTTTCGGGCAGTGGCTTTTTAATCTGAATATAGCTATTTCTATGACCTGTAACAAAAACTGCCTGTAACTGAAGTTAGTGAACAAACCTGCACAACACTGTTGATATAGCAAGTATTCCCGAGGTTGTTGAGTCCCGTGAGCGCAGGGCCGCACAGCGGTCGCAGCTCGCTGCCGGACTCCTGCAGTGTGTTCCATTCACCGCTTCGCTGGTTCAACTCAAGCTCCAACTCGACCATTGATTTATCTGTCTGAAATGGGATGATAAGGTTTACTTTGAAAACAAATATATATCATACGTAGAAATCTATACTAATATTATGATATCCAAACTTTTCCTCTCTAATTGCTCATTCACAGGGTAGGCAAGGGTAGTTTCGTATGGAAACGAATGGGCAAGAGTGCCTTTGGATGGTCAACTTACTTTCTGCAACTGCTGTACATTGATGCCGAAGTGCTTGAGATGATCGGCGAGGTACGGGTCCTCCACCATGTCGTCCTCAGCGTAGGAAAACACATCGCCCTTGCCATCTGCTGTGATGGTGCCAAGCTTCACGGCTAGCGGGAAACCCGTCTGACGGTAGTGTTCTACCTGTTTACCAAAAAATAAACAAGTTAGAACTTTGAACGGAGATTGTGTGATCAAAATGTATGACTGGTTTGTGTTTTATAGTGGAATTGAAAAGGTAAGTCGCAGTTTAGGTATTAATACATTACATAATAAAAAGGAAGGAAGTGTCTGATGAGATGACGAGTAATAGAGAAGTATGTAAGAAGGAGACTTGGTGTGCCAACCCCAAATAAATTGAGATAAGGGCAGGAGAATGATTGATGATGATAATAACAAAAAAAAAAAAACTTAAATTATAGTAGTAAATTACACATTACTAACGGCATGATCATTTCCCCCGGATCCATCAAAGAACCGGCGTCCACACAACACAGAGCCGTCCGTTAGGTTCAGCCACAGATTGTTGGCGAGGTCGCATTTGTCACACTTCCAGCCTGACGGCGGGATCTTCACGCCGTTGTCCAGTTGCTTCAAGTCTACCGCATGTCTGGATTAGAGGAGGAGGTTTTAACAAACTGTGCATTCTTCTTCTTATGATATCAATGGTACATCCAATTAAATTACTTGGGTTTGTGCGCTGAAAAACAGTAAAATTATGCCTGTGTGTGTAGGGTGTGTTATGCAGGCATTGCTGGTAATGTGATAAACAAATGAACAGCTCTTGATCTGACGTAGCGACGACAAATTTTGCTGAATACAATGTTGCGTGATTGTTCAATTAAACCTACATTTCGTCGGCAACGTATGTAATTGGGGGGTTAGTCTATTGTCGTTCAACCAGCCCGAATCCCGGCTATAGGCTGCTACTGAGAAATTCCTATTGGATAAATCTGGTAACTCCTTGGCATCGATCCCTGAACCCTACCAAATCTTAACCGAACCCAATCGCGTTTACCACAAAGACCATAATGGCGTCTCGAGGACAGCCTTTTAGACTTTCATAAAAAAAAAGACAATGGAATAAAGCAAGGAGTATTTTAGTAAAGTATTGTCACTCACACAGAGACTTCACGTTTCTCTCCATCCCAGGTGCCTTGCAGGGCGGCCAGCTCAGCGATCTTGAATGGAGATTCCGCGTCGATTACGGCTTGGACGGCCTTGTTTACCTAGGACATAATTATGATGTCTTTGTAAGATCCTAAATGGCAGCAGAGTGGTTGATGTCGAAAACTATGTTGACTCGTGCATGAAGGGTTCCGTACCATCGTAGTAGGGGACCCCTATTTAATTTAATTTTATAATTTGTACCACAGAACTAATAATAATTGTAATCTTATAATTTGTGCAACAGAAATGCACATTGTGAAAATTTCAACTGTCTACCTATTACGGATCATGTGTGCCGGTCATTTAGCTTCCTTCAATATGGTTGAGCTGAATGGGGCTGATCCATGCATCATGCTCGTGAACGGGCGCTGTCAGTTGAGACTGGTCATCTCTAAGTTGCCACGGTTATTGTAACTACTTAGTTTGTTTTTAAATTGTTGATATAATATTTTTCTCTGGACGCTCTTAACGTGCACGTATTTCTACATCGTTCTCACATATATGTATAATCTCAATATGAATGATGTAACCAAGATTTTGTAACAATATTTTGATTGAAAAGAGTGTCCATGGAGTTTCTTGCCCATTCTTCTCCATAGAGATCTACACTTTGGAATGGGCAACTACAGTACTTTCACAAGTTATTATGCCTTGTGTCTGTGACTGTAGCTTAGCCTAATTTGTTTTTCTGACATTCAAAAGTGCCTGTAATGGTCTAGTGAAATAAATGCTTTTGTGTTTTGTGATACAGCCTGCTGACAGACAGATGGACGAACGGACAGTAGAGGCTTAGTAATAGGGTACCGTTGGTTACCCTTCAGGTTAAGAACCCTAGAAAAAGAGAATTTCTAAGAAGTCTATGTGAAAATGTAGAATAAAATTTTCCTTGTCAAAGATAAAGAAACATTTGAAATAAGGATATACATATGTGCATTTAATTCCTTGTCAATCTTCTTGTTGCAAATCAAATGTTGTTCTTATTTTTTAAGATTGTGGATTGGATACTCCTACGGAATCGCGATATACTAGCAATGAAATTTTAAACTAATAGTGAAAAAAAAAAAATAACTTACAATATCAGGTAGGGCAGCGTTAGGCCATGGGTATGTGTGAAAGCCAGGCAGCACCACGATGCTGTAGTTGTCTGTGTACGTGAACTTGGGCTTGCCACACGCGGGGTCGAACCCCCCCTCCACGCCGATCGCTAGCCGCGTGATCTTCTTCTCTGGACCATCGCCGGTTTGCTCTGGCTCTGGGATCTGGTTAATATATTATTATGATGTTGTAAATTAGCATTTAAACACATCACAGTTATGATAGAAGAGATTTCTTTAGAAATAAGCATCGTCTTAGTACCTATCTTTTTGTTCCTTTCTTCTATTCTGTACCTAATTAGTGTTTACATAAATTGTTAAATATACATATCAAAAAATAATTTTGTTTATTAAGGTTCCATTCTTAATCCCGGTTTTCGAAGCTAGCTTTTATGGGATTGATCATGTACTTTTGAAACCTATCGGAGCCTTAGTTGAATGCCTGAAAGTATGAATGAAAGTTGGAATAAAAAGAAATTAATTTTCTGAATATTAGGCTACTCAGCTGCTCCAATTATTTTGGTTTGCATAAGTCGACAAAATGTAGGAAATTGCTTTTTTTTCGGGGTTTCAGGTCCCTTTGTAAAAGTTGGGCATGGTGAAGTATACAATGAGGTTTTCAGTTATTTCAATTACACCTTGTAACCCTTCCTTTACCAAGTATTGTCTTACTATTTTTGTAATAACTAATTGCAGGCCCAGGTTGGCCTATGTAGATATAATCTGGCCAAATGGGGTATCCTCCATCCAGGACTGCGGGACTGTTCGAAAAAGATACCGCGGCCCTGGAACACAAAGGGCAAGCAGGGAGCATGGATGGGTTTTAGTCAGTACAAGTCTGACACTCCCTTCCGCTCTGCCCAGAGCGGGAGAAGTCATTTGATGATTAACCATCCAAAAAAAAAATAGGGTATCCTCGATCCATCAACAGAATGCCAGTGTAGAGCCCCTCTGCAGGACATACTGGTCTAACACGATTTGAAATTCATCAGCATGTTAAGAAGAATTGTACTGTCTCCCACCTGATGGGATTGGTTGTCTCCTACTCTGTGTTCTTTGATGCAAGAAATCATATATTTTCTAATTGTATTGTCTGAACAAAAATGAACAGCTAGTTATGGTATATTCTATGA
Source organism: Lycophotia porphyrea (assembly GCA_950005105.1). Lineage (NCBI taxonomy): Eukaryota > Metazoa > Arthropoda > Insecta > Lepidoptera > Noctuidae > Lycophotia > Lycophotia porphyrea. The sequence continues at coordinate 14,429,897 of OX465396.1, read as the reverse complement.
CTTACAGGTTTCTTATCCCTCTTGATGTGCAGGAACACATTGTTGCCTGTCTTCTGGAAGTACTGCTCAACGTAGTTGCGCCCGAAGCCGAGGTAGCTCACCAGGGATATGTAGAGACCTGTATCTGATTCCTGAAACAAAATCAAGTATTTTTTATTTCATATAAGATATCGATAATTGTTTGATAAATTTACGCTTTTTACCTCAGAAAACTCTTCTAGAACAACTATAAAAAAGTTAATCTTTAAAACCTGTAAATTTTGTTTCAATTTGTCATAAGTACTAATGAACACAATCACTATTAATCAAGTCAAATGGAAAATGAACAATGGAATGGCACTTGAATGCAGGTGCCTAAGTACTAAATATATTTTATAAAACTTTTATGTTAACAACACAACATTTAAAAGCACCCTCATAATTTCCATAAACTTGATAGCAGTTATCACCTTCATGCAAAAAACATGGGGGCAGGCAATGTCCCATTCCGCTCACAACACTGGCAGAACTAGTACTGTATTTAGTTGCCCCCTCTTTTTTTTTTAAGCCCTTAACCATGTTTAAATCTGTAGATTTGTACTTAGGAAGCTTCCTAATACTGTGCGGTTTTACATTAAGTTTGTTTAATCTAAGGAGAATAGTGAAAGAAACTAAAGCAGCCTTTCCCTCTGTGCTCTTATCAGAGAATATCCTCCTCACATGTATTGGCATCGCCTTTATAAGTCGCGCTGTCTACAAACTAAGTCCAATCAATGTGGAAATGGGTGATACGGAAGAAAGATCAGCGGTAATGATGAAGGATGAAGATATCAGCTGCAACTTTACATCAGTTCTGATGAGCTACGGTCCTCTTGTTGTGTCCCTGGTGAACAGTTTCCTGAGCTTGGTCATTGACAACTACATGCATTACAAAATGATAGCTGATGTGAAGAAGGATGAAGATGAAAGTGCAGTACGAGAACTCGGGGATAATTTTAGAGTGGAAAGCAGAGGCACACTTAAAAACCTATTTTCTTTCTGGAAAAAGAATTTCAGTCTTATAACTGTGGCTATACAGTGGATTTTACCTGTTCTTATAACACTTTCCATGTATTCAATGAATGTGAAGGAAAGAAATATCTTTGTGAGTGATGTTCGAAGTTTAGGTGATTCCTGTATGGCCCTCTTGGATGTTAGTAGAAATAACTGTTCTGCAATGATAACTATGAACCATACACTTCAGTTACGCACAAACAGTCCAAATTACTTTGAAGTGTATGAGAACTATCCAAATAATACAGCGAAGTTTGACTCCATAGTAAATAATGTTTACAAAATCATTGCCAATTTAAGAAATGAAACTCATTATGCTGATATTAACGTGACAACTGCTCCATTATTCAGAACGCCTAAAGCAGATAAAGATGATTGCATGAAAATATGTTTTTTAGATAACAAGAATTTACTTTTCTTCATGTTTGTTATTACTGTTCTGAGTTATTTTGTACCAATAACAATCTCCACAGTAATATTGACAAAAATACATGTGATGGAACTAAAAAAGCAGAATGTTAAGACTTATGTGAGTAGAGAACTGTTGTACAATATTTTGTTCTGGAGCCCCGTAATGCTTGACACATTTCTAACTCTCACATTATGTTCCTACACAATGAACGGGATGAGGACTTCTATTTTTAATGTCATAGCAAATGTGTATCAAGCAGTGAAGAATTTTATGAATACTAAATATTTTAAGGATAATACTGTGAGTCCTATTTGAATAGAATTGGACTATTGTAACATGATAGTAATGTGTTTTGTTGAAGAGGATTATTCTTTTTCTGATTAAAAATTCTTTAACTGAGACTTGTTTCACTTATGGTCCATAGATACATTGCTCTGTCTCAAAATATGGATATCATGACTCTTCCCCAGGAAAATAAGTTACAAATTGGATTCAGACTAGCAAACATTGCAGTCTATTTCTTGAGGTACATAACAGTAAATATTGCATTGAAATGCGATCCGCCCCACTAAAGTGTTCGTAAAAAACGATGTGTGTTTTGGAAAAGTTACATGTTCTAATTATAATCTAGTAGTTTTCCCATAGTGTAAGATTTTCATTTTCCGTTTAACCACCTACACAAACAATCAATCGGATTCTCAGACTTGATATTCATCAATGAACAAAATAATAAATATCACATGGAATGAAAGAATATATTTTATTTATACGTTTTGAAGCAAAACCAAGTAGAATTAGTGCCAAATCTATTAGATTTTAATAAAGAGAAAATATAAATTTGTAGGTTATAATAAAAAGTGCAACTCACCGGATTGTCAAAAGAATACACACACTCATCCTTGTAGATCAGTTGCTGAGAGTTGGGTATTTTGATTTTAGATATATGAGGCGTTAAAAGATCTAACGACGCCATGTCGCAGTTATTAAATGGTATAAGAAATTTATTAAATGTATTTTTTCCCGAACAAGATCAGCGTCACACCAAAAACCAAAAATATACTCGATCTATAGTGATGTGGTGCAATGCAGATGCACAATAATAGATTATACACAGGAGAAATTAAGTTGGTTTTTTCAGTCTGTCAACAATCGACTAAATTTAAATGTGTGTTGATTTGACTCTATTAAAACTTTCAATCAAAAGATCTTGTACTTTTGATTATGGTGGCTAAATCCAAGTTGCTTTGTTGCTTGCGTCAAGTGCTAAGAGTATTTAAGGAGCCGGTTTTTGAAAATTGTTGTGAAAGTGGAACTTTTTATGGTCCAGAACGAAAACAACAAAGTCATCAAAGTTTTGGGTGCATGACATTGACACAAAGAAGTTAGAGAGTCGTCAGTGGAATTTTTGGAATGTATGATTCTTGTACATACATACAGTTTTCAACTATATGTGATGCAAGTTAAAGGTCAAATTGCTGTGTGTGCGTCATTAATATATTTTTATCAGAAACAAAACATTATTAGAATCCAAAATCCAAAGTTCAGAGTTCGTTCCTGAAATCCACTTTATAATTCATCAACTTAACTTATAAATAAAATGTCTCTAAAACTGTATTGCGATCTTATGTCGCAGCCGTCAAGGGCTCTTTACATATTGTTTAAGTCAATAAAATGTGATTTTGAGCCTAAATTCGTCAATTTACGTGGAGGTAAGTTTGTTAGTTATACGTTAAAACGTGTCTTTCTGTGGCATCACAGCTCTTAAACGGTTAAACCGATTTCGATTTAATTTTTTTTTGTATGAAACTAATTAACTTGCCATATCCATATTATGTACAGATACCAGCACATCAAGCTACTACAATCTGTCAATTTTCTTTAATAGATTTTCAAATTTATGTCTAAAAGATTAGGTTCAAGTTTGGTTGGGAAAATCTGACAGTTTCGGGTAGCTTGACCTGCTGGCGTCTGCGCGTCTTACCGTACCTTACCCATGCATAATATTTCATAGGGTCACATGTTATTGTACATAATAATAATAAAGCACTCCAATATCAAATATCAGATTCAAATTTTAAAATATTTCCTCAAGCTAAGTTTCAAATGAACTTTATGTATATTTTTCAGGTGAACATTATTCTGAAGAGTATACTGCAATAAATAGACTTCAGAAGGTGCCTGTTATTGACCATAATGGATTCATGTTAACTGAAAGGTTTGTTTATTGAAGTTCATGTGATTCACTATTTTTTATTTATTATTAATAGACATTGGATTATATGCATTTGTATGTCTGGATATGCATAAAACACTAATTATTTAGCATATTTTAGAACTATTTCATCAATAGTACTTATTTCAGTAGTTAAATATATCAGGCATGCTGAATAACACTGTTCTATATTAAAACTCTGGTTGTGAAGGGATAAAAAATGTTAATGCATATATCAACAACACAGGCCAAACCCTACCCGAGGTTTCTGCACAAATTGCACCAAATTTCAAGTCCTGTCTAGTAACGTCATTTTATGAAGAGAAGTCATTTTCAGCCTTTAAATTAATATTAAGTGATGAATGTCATAAGTTTGCACTAGAAAATCTAAAAAAATATTGAACTGTGTAATGCCACAAGAAATATAAATGGTAAAATAAATAATATATAAAAATTATTATATTTTGGGAAAATAAATGTAAATTCTAGCTTTGTTATTCAATGTGGCAATGCTCGTTTCTGGATGACAACGATGTGGAGAAGCCCTTTGCATTTGGTTGGACTGTGCATATTTCGCCCTTTTTTAGTGCATATTTTGGCATTTTGATAATTTATTGTGATGTGTGTTTATTTATACAAAGCACATCCATCGAAACATCAGTTTTAAATGAAATTTGTCACACATATAGATATGTAGCATTGTATAAGACTTGGAATACTTTTCATGCTAGTAGTTTGTTTCCATGGGAAAACGTCTGTCCTCAAGAAGATGTTGACAATAGCAAAATTATAAAAAAAATACTTGTTTTTCCAGCGTTGCCATCCTGAAGTACCTATCCAGAGAGAATTTATTACCAGAGAGTTTGTACCCTAAAGAGTCAAAAGCACAAGCTCGGGTTGAAGAGTTTCTGGAGTGGCAACACACTGGACTGAGGTTACACTGTGCTATGTACTTCAGGGTAAAAGTAAGTAAACCTAGATACTAGATAGACAGTTTTCGCAACCACTTGGCGACAACTTAATTAATGCCTAAATAAAAAAAAGGACACTGTTGGATTTTCAGTACTTAGTTCAGCAGCAAGATAAGTAATTCAACAGTTATATAATAGTAAGACAATACAAGCCAATTTCATGGATATGAAACACAGAAAAAAGTGTTTAGTATCCATGAAAATGGCTTTATTTCATTTTTCGATTTCAAGTACTCTGCCTCTTAAATAATCACCAGTTACATCATTCATCTAAATTCTTTCAAAGCCTAAAAAAAAAGTGTGTGTGTACTTATGTACACGCGTTAGCAGTTATACTTCTTTTTTAAAATTTTATCTGTCGCCTTATCTCAATATAACCGCTGGAGCTAGGAGGTTAGGTTGTATAGGTAATTACCTATACAACCTAACCTCCTGGCTCTAGCAGTAGATTAAAAATAAAAACCTAGGCTTGTCAATATCTGACACCAAGCTAACTTCAGGGTGTATGTTGACTAGCTAACTTCACGATGTAGGTTTTTGGTGTCGGTGTGCGCGCGCATCGTAAAAAATTACTCTCATCATTTTTCCCTAACGCGCCAAAAGAAGTATAACTTCAAAAAAGTAAAAAGACAAAATAAACAACCTGTGCTTAGTTTGTAGCTCACCGATAATCACATTTATAATGTTACTTTTTCATGAATAAACTTTACTTTTGAATAATCTTTAAAACAAAAACATGAAGGTACAATAGTTGCCCATTCCAAAGCGTAGATCTCTATGGAGGAGAAGAACGGGCAGGAAACTCTATGGATATTTGTGGCGAAGGTTCCATACAACTCGATTCCTTCTAAAGGGTAGCCCCCTTTGAAAAATGGCACATTCAGTATTCTATAGACAAATAATATAATCACATAAAAGACATGTACTCCAGCTTACCTCTTACAAAAATTGTCCCTTTGCTACTGATGGACATTATTTTATTAACTGGAGTGACAGCGTCTTTATCCTTTGTAATGGGTGTAATTTACTTTCATTACAGTATTTAAATCCAGCTGTGTTCGGCACGAAAGTGGATGCTAAAACTCTCGCAGGGTACGAGAGTCGTATGGAGACTGCACTTACAGAGTTCAACACTAAATGGTTGGGCAGAGGAACAGATTTTATTACTGGAAACACTCCCACAGTTGCCGACTTGCTGGCGGCCTGCGAATTGGAACAGCCCAGTAAGTTTCGCAGAAGGCTACATGGATCTTTTGGCACTGAATGAGATTATTAGTAAGGCGCTGTTGGTAATAATTTGTGACAATTAGTATTAGAAAAACTAGATCAGTGTAATGTTTGAATTTGCCCACGCGCCCAAAGATCCTTGTACAACTTTAGTTTATTTGGTAAAAATCTATCCTCTTAAGTATGGCAATTACACACATTCTATGATAGTCTTACAGAAGACGGGTGACCGACTTGTGTACGATACTTGTAGATGGATTGTGTAAGGAATGATATGAACAAAAGGAGTAAATTAAAAAAACTTTTTTGCAAAAAATAAAATTGACTTCAAAATCACAAAAATAAAGAAAAATAACTCGTCCAGAAGTCGGTAGCAAAAAACGAAATCAAGCAAATAAAAGTCACCAACTTCGACTTTTCTATTTTTAGTTGTAATATCCTATACAAATATTTGCTATGCATTTATTTTTCATTGTTAACGATACATTTCATGGTAATAGGGTTATCCCCAATAAAATGGAACTTAACATACCTAGCTGTCGAAATGTGAGTGTACTGTACACATCTGCGTACCCACCCTCTCAGAGCATACAGGCAAGATATTATGATATGATGTTGTGTAAACAATAAACATCCAAGCGATTGCAGCAATCACGACAGATTTGCTGTCTATTATAGAAGAATTCCGTTCCATATCTCCGAAATCCATGATCAGATCATGACAATATTTCTATGGGACCAACTTGCGGGTATACTCTTTCAAAAAATAATAATATATAGTTCAGACGTTTTCGTGAAATCGGTGAACAGACATAAGAAAAAGATTCCGACGAATTGAGAAACTCTCCTCCTTTTTTGAAAGTCGGTTAATGATAGCGTGACGATTGACAGAGGAGAACGGAAGAAAAAAATTTGTTGCGCCAATCCCAAGTAACATGGGACATAGGCAGGAAGATGATAATTATGATGTACAGGCGCCAGCAGGTCAAGCTACGCGAAACTGTCAGATTTTCCCAACCAACCTTGAACCTAATGCTTTAGAGATAAAGTTGAAAAGCTATTAAAGAAAATTTGACTGATTTTAGTAGCTTGTCTGTACAAATGTGTGAATTGAGATGCTATAAAAATTATCCATTCATGAAAATAATGTCTGCTTATTGTGGGAAAAATAATAAATTAGCATGAGATCTCAGAGGTCTTTGGTTCTGTGGATGTAGTTTATGTTATATGTCTGAATATTTACTGAAGTCAATTGACTCACTTGATAATTTATTTTCTTTATTCTAGGAATGAGTGGTTATGAACCAAGCGAAAAATTCAAGAACATTGAGATATGGTGGATGAAAGTTCGGCAACACTTCAACCCGTACTACGACGAGGGACACGTCATAGTAAATAAAGTAATTAAGAAAAACCAGAACGTAGTTTCTAAGATGTAAGGTCATAAAAAAAACATGATTATGTATGATCCGGTGAGGTAACAGTTAAACAACTTTTACAAAATATTTTTGAATATATAGTTTTTTTGCATAGTACAGTTAGGTAAAACAAAATTATTATTTTACCTAACTAATATTTTAGATATTTTTATAAAATAATATGGAATAATTTATATTCATTTAAGACACAAAGTGCATTTAAAATAATTTAAGGTGATGGCTAGTTTCGATGGTAACTACTATAAATTTTTTAGAAGGTATTTTGAGATTATTAATAAGCAATAATATTACAACACTGCTTTACAATATAGTTTGTATTTTATTTCTTGTCTTTTTGTTCTCCGGGTTGGGCAGTGTGGACAGGTTCTGCTCTTTCTTTAGGATTTTTGACGTGACAACGTCTAATAAATCGATGAATGCCGGCTGCATGCACGTAAAAGTGTCCCGTCCCGTTACGCTCATTGTACGCATGTGCCACTTTCATAGTGTCAGATATTGACAAGCCTAGGTTATAATCTACTGCTGGAGACAGGAGGTTAGGTTGTACAGGTAATTTCTCTCTTCAAATCGATTTTATGACGTCGTTGTCACGTTAAACTATCGTCCGTAAACCAACTTTACAGACAACCAATTTTTTTCGGAAGCACCAGGGCTTTCACTCGCAAAGTAGTCGATTAGATACAGAGGTGATGTATCAAGGACATTAAAGCTCATTGCCTTTTTAAACAAGATATATTCCCGAAGGTTTATCATTTAATAAGTGGGCCGATCCCGGCGGCACTACAATACCGGGCCGACCTGTGACGGTAGTGAAGCGGCACCCGAAAATCTCATCAGTTTTCAAAAAACGATCCCTCACCTTTCAGATATTTAAGCTGAAAAAAACATTTGTGTGGAAATTTTTAAGTAAGAATGTAGATGGCTGTAAGAGTAGAGGAAGACAGAAACGATAGATGGACTGTGTGAAGAAGGATATGTCTAGAAAGGAAATGGATGATAAGATGACAAGTAATAGACAAGTATGTAAGAAAAGACATGCTGCGCCGACCCCAAATAAATTGGATTATGGGAGATGATGAAGCTGTAAGAAAACCTCAGTGAAACGTTATTGGCACAGTGCCATCTATCTAATAATGGAGTAGTTTTCTAGAACCTACGCCACGAGAGAGTCGAGTACTTCACGTCAAAGTGATCTTGAATGAAATGCAAGTTTGACGAGAAGTCAAAACTATTTAGCGCCATCTCGCGGCAGTTTTCAGCTAGGAATTACAGGACTGCCTAGTACCAAACATAAAAGCGCGCCATCTATTGTCAGTTTTCTTTCCCATTGTGTTAAGTAGTAAGATAGATGTCGCTACAAGTTTATTTAGCAAGTAATATGATGTTATTTTGCAAGTTATCCAACTCTAGCCTCTGTGTGTGGCTTTACCCGCGTGCTACTCGGTTAAAAGTATGCTTAGATGGTTTGGTCATGTGGAGAGGATGAGTGAAAGGCGACTAACAAAAGGTATTTACAAGGCAGATGTGAGTGGCAACTCCGGGAAGGGACGCCCTAGAACATACGCTGACCTCATTGGTGAGTTTCTTCAGAAAGGTCAGGTGCGTAGTACTCGCAACCGGCGTGCGTGTATGACCAGATGTATGAACGTGGACGAGGCAAAAGGAGTATGTAAGGATCGTAGCAGGTGGCGTTCTGTGGTTTCTGCCTACCCCCATGGGAAAAGGGCGTGAGTTTATGTATGTATGTATGTATGTACTCGGTTAAAAGTAGCATAGTGTCCATCCGAAATAATGCCCTACCTTTCAAATATGGAAAAATGGCTTAGAGGACATACAAACTCGCAAAATTCGCACTCTCTTAGAATAGATTATTTATTTTTGTAGTTTACATAGATTCTGTTTGTGATTGTTCTGTTTAGAGCTTTTATTTGTGACTTTCTACTTGTGAAAAAGTTAGAACTGTGACCGCCAATATCTCCGTAACTAGGTTCCCAGGTATGGTCTAGAACAATGACGGGGAGAACAAGTGCCTCTTGGTTTTGTTAGAGACTTTTTCATCATCATCTGCCTAGCCTTTTCCCAACTATGTTGGGGTCGGCTTCCAGTCTAACCGGATGCAGCTGAATACCAGTATTTTACATGGAGCGACTGCCTATCTGACCTCCACAACCCAGTTAGTACTGGGAAATACGATACCCCTTGGTAAGACTGGTTGTCAGACTTTTTGGGCCACTGACTACTTTAACGACTGTCAAAGATCTTCAAATGACAGCCGGGACCAACGGCTTAACGTGCTTTCCGAGGCACGGAGGAAACTCGGTATGTAATGGGTGGTCACCCATCCACAGACCAACCTAGGCAAGCACGGCTTAACCTAAAGATCGACCCGAGCGGCTGTTATTGTTTAGCCACGAGCTCCTTTTTACACCCTTTATAATCCTCAGGGTCAATGCTCAAAAATAATCTTCTTGCATATGGATCACACTCTTCAGCTTGGCCTTCAGATTTAGTTACTGAACTTACTAAAGGAATTACAGGACTCTGAATTTACAGGTAAACCAACTACTGTTATATTAAGACTCAAACACAAAGCATTACCTAAGTATTTCAATTAGGTTTCCTCGAAAACTGGCGCTTATTGCACTACTATTCAGAATGCAGTACATTCTTCTTTCATTCATCATCATTTCATATCATTCTTTTGTATTTTACTTCTACATTTTTTTTTCATTTTGGCCACAGTTTTTTTTTAAATCTCAGCAAAGCGGCGCGTGCGTTTAAGGCCCAAATATTTTATGAATATTTTAATTGCATTTATTATTATTATTATTATTAATCATTTAATCTCAGAATTAAAACATTCCATACATTGTTAGTAAAAAAAACTTATAACTATGTTAGAACATTATTATTACATTTAAAATTATAACAACATTTAAACACAAAATTACACAAACTAAATCACAACATAAATACAATAAAATCATAACAAATTACATAATTATATATTATATTTATGAATAGAATATCACAGAAAACATTATTTATAAAGTTATTTGCTTTCAACAAATGAACATATATTTGTGTTCTAAATTCACAAATATTTGAATTTTCTATTTTAATATCATTAGGCTGTTTTGCGGCTTCTTACTTTTGCTTCTCCTTCAACCCGCGAAGGCAAAGCGCGGGAAATAAACAAATGAAATCATAGTAATATCAATGACAAAAATAATTTTTGTTCTATTATTTTATTTCTTCGTAAGTGTGTTTACTTGTAATAAAATGTTGTAACGACTTTTAAATTGTCAAGGAGTCGATCAGTAGATTCAGAAAGTGAAAGCCCGTTTCAAAACGCCCGTTTCATATTTTTGGAGAAGAATAACGGGCCAAAAGCTCCGTGGATACTATTAGTAGCATAATTTACTACGACTGGACTACTATATTGTATGACATCCGATTGAGGAGTTTTTAATGGAAAACAAGTTAAGTATTTGAAAATCCTAAGTTCATTATTCTTGTTGTTTTTACATGTGAAAACAATGTAGAAGAAAAAATCATTCAAGATAAGTACCTCTAAAGATAATTCGTGAACAGGGGCTCGGCAATTTAGGCTGGCTATCTTTTAGTACCTTAAAGTAAAAAGATGACAAGCCAAACACAAATGACGCGTGCACCAACACATCTAGATCAGATCAACTATTTGAAGGGGCCTGAATGATTCAACACACTCGATCAGCGAGATTTTTGGCTGAGCATGACATAGTACTCTCAACTGCTAAGTATTCAAGTCAAACAGTACCTGCACATAATAACTCCGCCCCTAAGACGACCCACTGACCCAGATAATTCATATTAGAACAATGCGTAATAGAGAAAGTATATCTAATTCTTTGATCGAGAATCAACCTGTGAGTTGATTCTGTCTTATTCGGCGGGAACTCAGGTTCCAGATAGGAAATAGGATTAGAGACATACAAAGCCTTTAAACGCAAAATGCGTTTAAAAGTATAATGTATCGCAGCCTTTGGCCACCATTTTTTATGCCAAAATAGCTAATACTAACAGTTGCCTATAACTGTGTCACTTTAAACTGTTTTCTCAGAGTTTTTATAATGGTTAATGCAGGTAATATGGTGAATAAATGATAACGTAACGTATGGGAGAATAGAAGAAAAACGCGTTGCGCTGACTCCAACATGGGACAAGGGCAGAAACATGGTGATGAATATTGATAAGACAATTAAAATAAAAGCTTGTTATAATGGCCTGTTCACGCGCCACGTTAAAGCTAGGTATTCGTTTTCCCGGGTAGGAGGAAGTACGCACCTACGCACTTACGGATACGTAGTTCGTGTACATTACCCCAGCAGGAAAGTGGCTCCTAGAGTGATATGGGTGGAACGTATAATTAGTGTACAATGTGCTGTGGATGTGTACCACATAACCAAAACGTTACTCCAGCAGGAAATGCAATATCTCGATAACCTGAAATTAGTGTTGTAAGAAACTCGAGTCTTGGAGTCTTATTTATTAAAACTTGAGCTATTTTTGAAGACTCTAGTCTTATAATTAAAACTTAGACCTCAAGTCCTTCAGAATTTGAGTCTTTTGTAAAAAGACTTGGGGTCCGGCCAAAAAGAACTCAAAGACTGAGTCTTTTTAAAAGAACTCATGACAGTCCTCTAAATCTATGGCTTATTTGCGTTTAATGCAATTTAATTGTAACATATTTTTATTGTGCGATTTCTTTTTAATCAGTAAATAAATATGGATGAAGATATAAAATCACCCAGAATTACCTATTATAATATACCAACGCAAGTTCATGACTCAGTCTAGCTCAAAGAACTTAAAAGACTCGAAAGGACTCGGAAGACTTAAAGGAATCGGACTCATGTGACTAACGAGTCCTAGTCTTGAAAATCTACTCAAGTCTCGAAATGAAGACTAAAAGACTCGAGTTTCTTACAACACTACCTGAAGGCGCACAAGTTTTATTTTCGGTGCACTTTTTTACACAAATATAAGCTCTGGCCATACACAATATTTCTCTCTCCGATGATTCGTTTAGAATTTACCTGCTGGAAAAACGTTACTCCAGCAGGAATCGTTTTATTAGTTTTTTCCAAAACGACAAAGCGCACCAATTTTTTATGTGGTGCACATCCACAGCAGTACAATTAGGGCGGTCGCGCAAGTACTAAATCGCGGTTTGTGAGAACGTTGACTTGCTGGGGATTGAACTACACAAGTTCTTCTTTTGTGCAGCTAAGATATACGATGATGATTCAAGCTTTGATTTGTAAACCTGTGTTCCGAGTTATACAACTAGAGTAGATAGTCCAAATAATGTTGTATATTACCATTGCAACGCGAATTTGTTTTACAAGAGTACGAAACATTAGCACGTTGAGACTTGCGACTAGATAATATTCCACGAGCAATAATATCCCCCCTGATAATACACGCATAATATGAGGAGAACGGCCACTTACGGAACGGACCTCCAAAGTTATATTTAATATTCGTATTCTTATATTTACCGTTTCTGGTATGCGAAACTTAAAATAAGAAAGTTACTTAATCTGGCTATTATTGCACTAAATAGACAATAATGTTCTCTTAGGTACTAAGGTATTCGTGAGTCGCGTAAATGTAGTGGTAAGGTCGTTCAGTTCACTACGAACCTAAAATTGCCGTCGATACCTAACATGGTACCGATAGTTCGGGATTTCAGAAAGAAAACTGGAAAAACTTGATCTCTGCAAGTCATTATTGTTTTGAAGACAAGACATGATAACTGACAGTCTGGACTAAGTCCTGAGGGTAGAGACAAATGATAATCACGTATTCCTACACGATTTCCAACAGTGTTATCGGTAATGGCTTTTCCGTAACTTTAGCTAATGTCAACAGGCTTTGACTTTTCTACCACAGCTGGTATAATGTCAGTTTTTCTAGGCCCGTCTTTAGGGCCTTAGGTCTTTAGGGTTTTTAAGAATGACCAGGGCCCTGGGCACCAAGCCAGGATAAAATATGAACAAGATGGGTCACGCTCCTAGTAGCGGGGAACCGACTATAAAGAAATACAACAATTGGGCGACTGTAAAACTTATTATTGGATGTGAAGTAACAGCAGATATTAGTTTTTTTTTTAACTTTGAGCCCATTTCAAGCATGTCTATGGTCATTACCATCAAAATTCTGATTGGTGATATAATTTACCTGCATACAGCTAAATATGAATAGTATTTTTACCGAGGTGGCACGATTAATATAAAGTAATCAATATTTGTAAATGATTCCTTATTATGTACCTGCTGAAAACGAAATTTCGAAAATATACATTCGGATTATTTAAACATGTTACTCTATGGTTAGATATATTTATATTCCACTATCTAGTTATATAATTATATAGATATCTGTTCTATTTCTGTAAGTTATAAGTATATAGGCCCCTAATGGGGATGTAACTCTGTGCAACAACACACGACAAGATACCATTGTTGTCAGCATTCAAAACCTTATGTGCATTACCATTAGGTATATAATGTGTAATGGAAGAAAAAATAATCTCGGAGACAAAGGGTTGGCGGATGCAGCGCGCGCAGCGCTCGCTTATTGGTTGAGGGAATTAGGGGGCAGTGGCTACCATCCCCTTCGTATTCCTCTCAGACTATAAAAGGCCTCCAGGTCTCCAGTTGCGTCAGTCTTCAACTAATCGCGACTCTGAATACGTCTCGGAACTCTAAACTGCTCTGAAAGTCCGCGCCTGTGAAATTTCTATTTACCCAAATTACCATACTTAGTACTAACTAAAACTAGTCGGAAGTTTTCGCGTTATTTTGTTTAGTAGGTTTAAATCCTTGTTTCTTGTGTTTAAAGTTAGTGGTACTGAGAATTGTTTTTCAACATATCTCTATTATTTGTATAAAAGACATGTCTAAGAAAAAGATTTAAGTCGTAGAATAGAGCGCGAATTTAAGAGACACAATTTTCTAATTGAGAAATACAAAAAACAGCCAAAATATCGCCTTGTTTTGTGTGAAAAAGTCAAAGAAAAACCGTTTAATTGTAGAATAAACCAAGATATAAAAAAAATATTGGCTAATTGTCTAGTATAAAAAGCGTGAAAAGTTGGAGAAAAACGGCAGTCCAGCAGCGAGATACTTAGTGCAGAAAATGTAAGTTGAAAAACTGAAATATTTTTGTTGAAATCAGTTTGATTAGCAATAGCGCAGTGGTGTGTGGTAGTGGAACAAACGAGTCTTACGCTACAGGTTCGAATCCCGTAAGAAACTGATATTTAATTTTATCTGGCTTTTACTTAGCTACCACAGTGGCTAGAAAGGATGTAACTGTTGAGACGACGAGAAATAGAGAAGTATGGAAGAAGACGGTTTCTGATTCAGGCAGGAGAATGATGATCGTGACTGTGCAAGGATTAAACATATTTCATATTTTTCTCTATTGTTTCAGACATAATAATAAATAAATCAGAATCCTAAAAATAACGAAGTATCTGCCGGTTTTTCCATGCCAATTTTAAATGAGATACGTTAGTTAGAGCTCACTAATTCGTAAAAAAAAATCTGAATGAAAAAATAAAAAATAAACTTACAAAATAAAGATTTTATAATTTTTGTCATTTTATTTCAAAAAGACCTCGTCCGGAGGAAGTACAGCCAATTTTTCCCGCGTTACTTGCAAGAAGTTTTTACTATATCTATTATCACTCTAGTGTTTCCCAGCAGTGGGACAATAAAAGTTTCCATATGGAATATCTTTCGCTTCTCAGTTTCAATGTCACAAAAATGCAAAAAGAAAAACTTTGACTTTGATGAGATTGTGACTTAGATGTACGATTTACGTTTACGAGACTATCTGGTCCTTGGTTCCACTAGTTTACAAACGATTCACTGGTTTATCGATTGTGTGTTTTGGCAATTTTTTCTTGTAAAATATTTTTGTCAAAGACATTTTTATTTCATTACATTTACCTAGCAGTCAAAAAAGTATCGGGAATGGATGTTTTTTATGGTTCCAAATTCAATTTTTTGTTGTTAGATTGGCACAACTGTTTTCTATTTTGGCGCGGAGTTTAAGTTGCATCTGTTATTAGATTAAATACAGAGCTGTTTTTAGTTAGAACATAATATTATCAAGTGTGTATTGCTAATTTTATAATGCACAAAAACATCGAACAAAGAGTTTGTCTTAAATTATGCATCGCCAATGGAATTTCGAGTTGGGAGTCCCTGAAAATGTTACAGAAGGCTTACGGTGAATCGACATTCAAACACCTGCTCATGAGTGGTACAAAGCGTTCAACTGAAGTTAAAATCGCAAAAGTGAAGGAAATAGTGACTGAAAATTTTCATTCAAGTTTGAGAGAGATAGCCGCTGAACTTTCTGTGTCGAGTCGATCCGTACCATTTTAAATAATCATTTGGGTATGAAACATGTTGCCGCTCGGCTAGTTCCAAAAGACCTCCAAAATGAATTTTCTCCAAAAACTCAATCGCATAAGAGTCGCTGAGGACATGGTAGAACGAGTCAATTCCAAGCAACCTTCATAAAACGCATTGTTACTGAGTTTACGAGTTTGACATGCAAACTAGTCAACAAGCTTCGGAGTGGC
Organism: Lycophotia porphyrea; assembly: GCA_950005105.1. Lineage (NCBI taxonomy): Eukaryota > Metazoa > Arthropoda > Insecta > Lepidoptera > Noctuidae > Lycophotia > Lycophotia porphyrea. Next base: position 14,413,960 of record OX465396.1, on the reverse strand, counting down.
CCCTTCCAACTCAAGCGAAACCGAAAAAACCACGCCAAAGTCGATTTTCTTTGACTATCGCGGTGTTGTGCACTAAAAAACACAACACCAAATTCTTGCCGGAAGGTCAAACTCTAAATAAAGAATATTATTTGAGCGTTATGCGGCGTTTTTGAGAGCAAATTCGACAAAAAAGGCCAGATTTGTGGAAAGAAAATTCTTGGATTTTGCACCACGATATTGCGCCTTCGCACAAGGCCATCATAGTGAACGAATTTTTGACCAAAAACTCAACAAATACCATCGAGCAACCACCTTACTCACCAGATATAGCTCCAGCCGACTTCTTTCTTTTTCCTCCATAAAGAAGAATGCGCAGCGAGAACTGAACTAAATTCCGAAAAAAGCGTTTAAAAAACGTTTTGATAATTGGATTATTCGTTGGCGTAATTGCATCGTTTCTGAAGGAGCATACTTTGAAGGCGATAAAATAACTTGGGATAAATAACTAGCATTTTGTGTATTATTGATCGTTTCCCGGTACTTTCTTGAAAGAGTAGTATGAGACAGCACGTACAAAATCGAACTTATCAAATTGAAAATAATATCAAATACGTAAATCTACGGTGCATTTGATTGTAAAAAAATCAAGCTTTTTAGTAAACGCAATAAAAAAACTGGCCTAGTATGAGTCGGACTCGCGCGCGTTTTATCTGTTTTCAATTCGCGTCGCACTTACAGGTTTAATATTTATCATCGCCCCAGCTAATCGAAATAGCAGAGTTTTTATAATAGTGTTGACCCACAAGAATACATTTGAAAATCCGGCTTCACTTAAACTTAAATAAGATGTTGCAAGAGGAATGAGAACTCTTGGAGGTTTTGAATTTTATGTTAGATATTCATTTTGGACCAATATCCAAAACTCCACTAAGTCTTAACACGTGATCCTTGTTTTAAGACTGCAGTCGCAAGAGTTCAATAAGTCTCTCTTCTTTTTACGAAGTGAATTCTGGTGGATCTTGTGCTCAGAAAGGATTTTTGATTCACGAAAATTTTGCGACATCGTCTTCGGCAAATAATTTAAAAACCATTCAATGAGCTACGAAAGGTTTTCCGTAAAAATGGACATTAATTCTTGTGAGACAACAAGCTCTCTAGATTTTTATCGAATACTTAAGATTAGTTTCCGGAGAATAGTAAACAGAAGCGCCTCACGGCGCCCCTCTTTACGGTGCTCCAGGGTGCCGCAGCGCACAGTTTGGGAACCCCTGGTACTGACTACTTCCCGTTGGTTCAACACAAGTTAAGGAAAAAAACCGTAATGTAACTACATTATATAAAAAATGCGGTTAAAATATTTACATTTGCAGTTAGTTGTTAACGTGTATCGATGTACGTATAAATTCGTTCTTCAATTGGACTTATCTTTCTCTTAGAGCAGAACTTCAGAAATCTGATATCCGTTATGGACAAACCATCAACATACAAGTTTGTACGGAACCCTCGGTGCGTGATTTAGACTCGCACGCGTCCGATTTTTCTGATAGTTTCTCTATAGAGTTCTAAATCCAATCCAGTTGGTATCTATCAAGAACACTCAATCGATAGTCTAATAAAACGTTTACATAAGTGGAATCAAGGCTCTTATATCCGTAACAGTTTATAACTATCAGGTCAGGACCTCTTGCTAAATATCCACCTAATTCTTCAGTTATTTTAGCCTCGTCAAATTGAGTAAATTACGCCGCTAAAGCAAATAATAATAATAATCTGTTAAGAAAATCCAAACTCTTCATAAGGAAAGACATACATACTTGTTGAATAAAGGAAACCAGAATGACCCAAGCGACAGACATAGCCGAAGAAAAAAAAATGCTGGATTTCTTAAAGGAAAAAGGCATAAAATCGTTTGAAGACGTAAAAAAATTATTTAATCGTCGTTCAAATTCGACAAACGAACCAGCTGAAACACCAGATGAAACGCCAGAAGTGTGCTTTGTGAAAGAAATACAGCCACCATCGTTATTAAGCCCAGAAACGCTAAACATGGTATTAGCGGAGAGTGCTCGAATGAAGGAGCAAATGTTTAATGGGTTACCATTACATAATTCGAAGTTCCTGACTTCGATTACTCCGCCAGTTGTTGAAAGGAGAGTCGAACAGAGTACCACCGATGATTCTGGTCGCTGTGTCGTCAATGCTCGGCCAGTTATTCAACAGAGATCCACACAGACTAGCACCACCGTGGACTCTGGTTGCCATGCCATGAACACTCTGCCGATTGTTAGACCGACCTGCGCCAGTGTTGATAATGGTCGCCTTACCATGAATGCTCGGCAAATTATGGGACAGAGCAACGCTGGCGTTAACTCTGGTCGCTGTGCCATGAATGATGGGTCAGTTGTTCAACAAACTGGCGCTGCTGATGATCCTAGCCGCCGTGCCGTTAATGCAACCAGCATTAATGGCACGGCGGCCGCAACGAAAAAAAATACTTCACTGCCGATGAGGTACGTATGCGTTACCATCAATTGATGCAAAGTTGTGTCATTTATTTTAGGAAATTAGATCTAGGTACTTGCCACGGTTCACTATAAAATTGCTAATGTTTTTAGATACCGACACAAAGACACTCATAAAAGTCAGAAAGAGGCAAGGCACCAGCAATATCTGCGTGCAAGAAACCACCTAATTCTGCAAAACATCGCAAACCAAGAAAAGCAAAATAATATGTCAGTGGATGTCAACATAAGATTCAACCAACACCACCAAGAACAAAATTACAATACTTATAATCAAAACGGATTTGAAGGAGTTGGACAGAATATCGTCATTGGCCACAATAACGCCAGTGATTTCAATGTCGCCAATGGTTACAATGCCAGTGGTTACAATAATGCCAATGGCTACAATAATATCACTGGCTACAATAATGCCACTAGGTACAATAATGCCACTGGCCTTATCAATTCAATGGGCCACACGATTCCGGTTTCGCAGCCTTTGGCATCGACATCAGTTTATAACGCATTACCACCGCCACAGTGGCCATCATCCAAACCCATGGCCCATAGAGAACATAGCAGCTATAACTTTTCTCAATTCCCTCAAGCATCCCAACAACAAAGCTGTAACTATCTGCTGGGAAACAGGCCCATATCCGGCCCAAACTGAATCATCAAGTTTTAGAGACGCGTAGTCTCTAAAACTTGATCAATTGAAACTAGAAAATATGTGTCAAGCAAAAAATGAGAAGTTTCTATAGAAATTGCCTATATCACCCATTACAAGTCAGAAATAGTCTACATTAGCTGAAACACCAGATGAAACACAAGAGGTGCTATTTGTGAAAGAAATTCAACCTCCATCATTATTAAGTCCAGAAAAGCTTAACATAGTAATAGAGGCTAGTACTCGAATGAAGGAACAAATTTTTAATTTTTTACCTTTAAAGAATACTCCATCAGTTGTTGAAAGGAGTGTCGAACAGAGTACCACCGATGATTCTGGCCGCTGTGTCGTGAATGTTCCGCCAGTTGTTCAACAGAGAGCCACACGGACTAGTATCAGCGTTGATTCTGGTCGCTTTACCATGAATGCTCGGCGATTATTGGAAAGAGCAAGCCGGCATTAATTCCGGTCGCTGTGCCATGAATGCTGGGCCAGTTGTTAAACAAACTGACGCTGCTGATGATCCTAGCCGCCGTGCCTTAGATGCTGGTTCTACAACGAAAACAAATACTTCACTGCCGATGAGGTACGTATGCGTCGTTACCATCAATTGATGAAAAGTTGTGTTATTAATTTTAGGATATCGGGATTAGGTATCAGCCTCGGATCACTATAAAATTGTTATTGTTTTCAGATACCGACACAAAACTACCCATCAAAATCAGAAGCAGTCTACGCTAGACTGACTAAAGAGACAGACAAAAAAAAATGTCGAAGAAAAAATATGTTGGATTTATTCCAAGAAAAAGGGATTAAAACACTTGAAGAGCTAAAAAATGTTTTTAATCATCGCTCAAATTAAACGAACCAAACCCCAGCTGAAATACCAACTGAAACACCAGAGGTGCTTTTTGTCAAAGTAATTCAACCTCCATCATTATTTTACCCAGAAAAGCTAAACATGCTAATAGAGGCTACTAGTACACGAATTATAGAACAAATGTTCAATGTTTTACGTTTAAATAATACAGAAATTTCGAGTACACTCTCCCTACTGACAAGGTACGCAAAAGTATCCTTCTGCCCATACTATCTCTAGATACACCATTTTTTTTGTGTACTAGAGTAATGATCTGGTACTAATAATAAATTTGAAAAACAAATATAACCTAAAACCTAATACTTAAAAGTTAGACAGACAATAAAATTGAACATACTTTCAGATTCCTAGAATGTACGCACTATCTTCCACAACTTCTTCACCGAACTGATCACAGAGACTTGAATTTGTACAAACTCAAAGGAAGTTGTGATTGTGAAACCGCTAAGAAGATGAACATTTAATTGGATGATGTGGAAGCGAAGAAAGTAAAACATCTAGAAAATAATAATAATTCCCCGTCAACGAGGTACGTACATGTTATTCTGCTGAAGCCATAACCCATATTATTTATTCCCGGTCGTCCCCACCTCGTCGTCCCCACTGGGTACGAATGGGAAAAAAAAGTTTCGTTCCTCCCCAGTGGTGACGATTGGAACTTTTAATTTCTCACTCGTTCCGCTATAGACCGAGAGTCAAAATGCAGTAATAATATATTCAATAACAGATTTCACGGATTGTTAAAATGTTTTAATTACGAGTTTCTGACCAAGAGTGAACAACGTTTTTGATTAAAAATAATTTAAAAATACTGAAGCACAGGTAATCAACGAATTTACAATAATTCTCTCAATTGACTTTCGGTCTATAGCGAAACGAGTGGGAAATAAAAAGTTCCAATCGTCACCACTGGGGAGGAATGAAACTTTTTTTTCCCATTCGTACCCAGTGGGGACGACCGGGAATAAACCCATATTATTGACACCACAAAGTTATAATACACCTAATCTTTCTTTTAGATTTTTTTAACAATCGGGGTCGACTCATACACACAAATAAACTTAAGGGTCAAATATGACTCTTTTCTTGAAGTCGGACACAAAATAAAACTTAATCCTTTTTAGGTTCATCATTCATCAATTGGCGTTAGTCTCTTACGAAGTCAAGAATAAAGAAGAGAAGATGATGAAGAGTCTTCACATCTTACGAAGATCATCCGAGCATCGTCACATTAGCCTCGGAGGTATTTAAGTATCTATATCTATACTTCTACTAATATTATAAAGAGGTAAAGTTGGTGAGTTTGTGAGGTTGTAGGGGCTAATCTTTGGATCTACTGAACCTATTTTGAAAATTCTTTTACCAATAGAAAGCCATATTTGTGAGTGTCATAGGCAATATATTATAGGATATTTTTTATCCGAATAGTATAATACCGTGGGGCAATTATAGATAATTGCCGCGGGCATAAGCTAGTTATTTATAATACTTGTATTCGCTCTATAGTTTCGTTTATACGAACGGAATTTTATGATAGTTTGAAAAGAAGTTTAAAAAAAAAAGTTTATTGTCCGTTAAAAGAACAACCTTACATACAAATCCCAACAATCCTGTGATTTGTGTCTACTAATATACAAATAATATAATCGCGTATTATAAATACCTGTGTTATGTGCAACCACATAACACAGGTATTTATAATACGCGATTTGAACTTGATTCACACTGACCTCCGTAATAGTGAAAACTGTATCACGGCAGGTTAGTCTTCCTCGTTCACAAACACTCACACACTTTTACAATAAATTACAGAATTTATCTGTTATTGGATGGATTGTGTGAGGAGTGATATGAAGGAAAAAGGTGTAAATGATTGCGAGACGGTTGACAGGGGAAAATGGAAAAAAAAATTGTTGCACCGATCCTAAGTAACATGGGACAATTTTATTATTTTCTTCCGCTAATCGCCTTGTTGGGTCGAGTATCTTTTACCGTGTAAATTAAACTTTTCATATGTATAGGATAGATATGTATATAAGCAGGTATATTCTAAAAAAAAAAAAAAAAACTCGTTTTGCGAATAAGTCTCGGTAGCGACTTACAAAAGTCACTTATAAAATGTGTAGTTCCGTGTGGTGCCGGACACAAAGAATAGCACCACCCCATATCTTCCCGCGGGTGTCGTAAAAGGCGACTAAGGTATACAACAGAGGATGGGCAGCAGCGTCCTCTGAATGAAATAACCCATCACAAAGCTGAACTTCTCATATTCTTTCCGTCATAGCAAGATGCGAAATTCCTGATGAAAAACCAGTACATCATGTTGCACTTGCGACCACTAGAACAAGGTAAATATTAACAAAATAATTTGCCCCGAGACGCATAACTTAATTAAAAAGTAGTACAGTAAACACACATTGAGGTGCATCCCAAGCGGGATTTTAGACGAGAATGTGCGTTTCTATTGTTTTAAATGCCAGGGTTAACCCGCGAAATTCAAATTTACTTACGTTTTTTGCAATTAGCAGGTCAGAGCTTGTATGTTGGTTAAAATATGATTCGCGACAGCAACAAATATGGTTTTACAGAGTTATAATCATTAAAATCATCAATACTTTAAACCCATTGAATGACTGTTTTATGAAATAGTCATAATTCTGTAAATACAGGCCGCAAATTATATTTTGTACAACATACAACATGGCACTAACCGGTAAAATGCAAAAAACGTAAGTAAATTTGAATTTCGTGGGCTACCCTGGCGCTTCCTTAATGCATAAGACGTCGCACGACTATTTGCGTCAGATTGAATACTTTTCCAAACAAGTTTGGACACAATTGACACGAGTAATATATTTACTCGTGTCGATTGTGTCCAAACTTGTTTCTGTCCAGTGTACCGCGCAGGATTCACATCAGTTTGGTTAGAGATTGAAAGTTCCTTAGTAATAATATGCTGTTTTTGCTCAATACTTCTTAAGATCAGAATGTTAGATTTCAGCTTGTTGACGGGTTTCAGTCTCTTAACACTCTACTGCGGTTATTAAACAACTCTCGGTTCTCTTGTTTTCCTGTTTCTCCTGCTATAAAGAAAAATCTTACTTAACTTTACTCTTTTCCTAATAGAATTAACATTCTTTTAAAATTCTAAATGTGTAGAACTTTTTTTTAATGGTAAATAGCCTATTAATAAAAAAAAAACTAAATGGGAGGGAATATAGCTTTAAAAGAGGTCTTTACAAATTGAAGTAGTATGTGGATTCGTCATAAAATCTATGTTGATAAACATAAACATTTAATTCATTTTTAACATGTAAATCGGTATTAATCATTTAGGGTTTAATCCGTAGTCAACTATGCCAGTGAATTTAATACAAATACGTATGTATATTATTCATGTTACTTATGTGTTTTAATAATTTAGTTGAATATAGTCTTAAGTAAACCTGTCACGCAGTAGGCACCATTTACTTAATGTAAATTCATGGATTGATTTAAACATCACATCTAATCCTAAGTTGTAAATGAAAACATAGAGCTCGGATGTAGCTCAGGTCTCCAAGCTGAAATATGATGCTAGTAATCGTAGGTGCACAAGAATAGGCACGTATTTAAAACATCATAAAGGAATGTTGATATACAGTAGTGAACTTTGTTTATCTTACTTTCAACTTATTTATTGGCTTTAATTTGTACCTAGTCATTGATTTCAACTATACATAAGTTGAAATTAGTTATTATTTTTTTATATTTTTAAATGTTTTTTTTTTATATTTAAATATTTAAAAATGTAAAGAATATGTATAAAGATAAATAAAGGAGATAAAAATGTATTAAATATAACGATAATATTAGTGAAGTTAACCAAAACCCAAAAAAAAAACAAAACACTGAAAAAAATATAGGTATTTTAAACTTAGATATTGGTTTCAATTTTGTACATAGTTTCATTGATTTCAACTATGTAATAATTAATATATTAAATATAACGATACTATTTAAGTAAACCAAAAAAACATACTTAAAACCAAGAAAAAGGTGTTCATAAGTAGTCGTTCAACGATATAATAATAGCATATAAAACTCAACTCAATTCTAATATTTAGGGCGCTTCCTTTAATCACTTGAGGTTCGAGCAAGCGGGGAGGTCAGAAAAAATCACGATAAATCACCAAAACACGAGAACACGAATAACTTGTATAAAAAAATGTAACATAAGGTGTGACGTGTAAAATATAAGGTCCCATTAAAATAGATGGACAAACTTTTAGAAATCATTCAGACCACCAAAGTAAGGACAATGGATAAAAATAAATAAGAAAAACGTATTAGATAACTTACAGCTAAGAAAAAAATCAGCGAACAAAAATACACTAAAAATTCCGGCATTATTTTAGGTCAAAATAAAATCACTTTAATCAGTGTTTTTATCCCATGTAAAACTCCAATACCCACTCAACCACTCAACGCACCTAACCGAAGTTTGTGACACTGTTGCACAACAGGGGTTTTTAAATTAAGAGTGTTAGAACTACCTTTTTAAATACTTACGTATGTACTATTCGTTCTTAAAAAACAAGAATCTACTATATGATCAAACTGCAAATACAAGAAGACGGAAAGATCTCATAGCACAGGTTCCTCAAACTAAAACAAAATTTGCTGCCATTCAGTACAATATACTATCTTGTCAACTTTATAATAGAATAAATAAAAAAATATATGTACACAGCAAATAATTACACGAGTGCAAAAAAAATCTAACAAATTGAATTAAGACACTAAATAACGCAGACACTGAGGCACTATTGCAACACACAAAATGATACACGCACAAATACACACACACTAACACACAGACACAAACACCCACCCACACATACATACACACACACATTCACACAAATAATGTTTATATCTAAGGTACTAAACAAATTGTATATTGCTGTGGAAAAGCGGAGTCTTCTAACACAGGCATTATTTGCTTAAAAGGAGGCCTTAATCACCAACTAATGTAAAACTTTTTGTTTAAAAAATAAAGATTTAGTATTTGTATTTTGTACTATGGGAGTCGAGAATATTTACATACATTATTCACGTGCCTCTCTTTGCAAAACAGTGACTAAATTAAACTTTTTTTTGCCATTTCAAAAAGTTCCTAATAACTGAAGGACAGATAATTTGATGTAAATCAATTAAGAGAAACATAAAACTATACAAATAATAATACTTTCTAAGCATAAAAACTTCAACCAAGGATTTGTTTTTAAATGTACACTCGTTTTTAATAACCCATATTATGCAACAGTTTATTACGACTCGAGCCTTGTATTTTATTATCACACTGACAGACTACAGACTTCTACGATCGGTAACAAAAACCCAATTTACTTGAAAGGAAATATTAATCTAGGTTAGGAGACGAAGTAGGAGATTATCTTAACTACAAAATAAAAATAAAACCCCGACAATTCCTTATTTACCCATTTGACCATAGAAACCTCCAGAAATACAGAGTATGCATAAACCACAAGGTGCGTGTATTACATATCATCAAATAGTAGTAGAGTTCTATGTGAACAAGCTCACCCGGGGAAGTACTACCACCACACCTATTTCTGCCGCCAAACGGCTTTGCTGTCTTCCGATTTGAAGGGTCTGTTAGCTGGTGTGATTACAGGCACATAAGACTTGTCAGTTTTGTCTGAATTATAGCATTTCACCGCGTATACCGATGCCTTTAGTTTTGTACTGTTGCGTTGACCACTTTCATCAGGCGGGCCATGTGGCTAAAGAATTCCTTGTGATTAAAGAAAGGAACGGATTTTCAAGATTATCTTTTTGTCGTAGAACTCATAGTATATAAGTCGCATTAAACGTACGTGTGCAACTGTGCAGCCATGTAAAAAACTTCATTTAGATTTCTGTAGATATTTCTGCTTAGATCTTAGGCCACGTTAATTTTGCATACGTTTCCGTGTACGAGAACGTACGAACGATCAAGATTGAAGTACTATTGAAGTGCTCACACGTTACACCCGATGCGAGTTAGTTCAGTCTGGACACTCTCATGGTACTTGACCGATCGGGATCCTTCGTGGCTGTTCGTGCGATGACGTCATGCATAGTGAACGCAGCCTATCCTACGCGTAGCTCAGAGGGCATTTACTAGGTGTTAAGGCTTTGAACATATTAGTATATCTACTCGACTAGTCACAACATTTAATATTCGCCTAAAAATCATTTAGCTTAACAAACGGTGAGGGACGTCAGACGCTTAAACCAGTAGTATGTACATAGTAGTATAATCGTAGATATAAATACGTTAAAAACAGTATAAGTGACAGTATAAGTTTAGTTATACCGTGAACTTTAAAACAACGTTGAAAACGTTATTAAATATGTATATTTATATGTATGGGTTGTATAAAAAAAACTAGACCTAGAAGCGGTTTAACTTGCACTGAATAATGTTATGTTCGTTTAATTATATTAATTTAGTCCCAGTGTCAAAGACCTGGGCCATCTGAGGCAAGGCTTATATTAAAAAAAATAGGTTTAGCTCTGTTGCCTGTTCTTATTAACATTAGACGACACTTCAATGTAATTCTTGAATAAAAGCGTAATGTTGAATTTTCAACGAAAGAACCAAAAGTGGAAAATTCAACAGTGCAATAATCTATGGGTACTTCATTTAGACGCCGCCCAATTTTAGTGAAAACAGGCATTTAAGTTCGATTTTTAGTGTAGTAGTCGCAGTTAAGAATAGTCACTGTTAACTCTAATAATGTACACATTTAAAAAACTCAAAATAGAAACAAAAACAAACGTTACGTTTTTAACAGTATTTCAATAAATATTTTGCATTGAATTTCTTATTTTATTTTTAAATTAGTTACTTAAGATAATTTTAATTTATAAAATTATTTTGTATCATATTGTTATGATTTGGTTTAATAAAATACCCACAGGATAAGATTAAAAAAAAAAACTTAAAAAATTAAAGGTGTATTAAAGGTCAATTAATATTATTAAGACGGAACAGAGGCTGTGAATCTCCATACAAATGTAGTCGCCTTTTTTCTTCCTGAATAATGCCTCTACGGCAAATATTTTTTTTATAACATTAAGGTCTAATTCCACGTCCCTGTCATTTCCTTTTTTTCAGCCACTAATAAGTAATGGCATCTAAAACCTGAACCTGTTGACCTTCCAAAACTGACCAAAAAAGCCCCATTTTTGCGGCCGTGATTAGAGGACTACCAGATTCTAAAAGTTTTTAACACAAAAAAAATTGAGAGAAACCTAGACAGCCTACTCTTTCTTAAAATTTTAATGACAAAGACAATTGAATCGACTTAGTTTTCAAGGAGAAAAAAGGGAATACGAAACGTGGATCTCGTCAAAAAAAATGTGATATAATCAGTCTGAGCTGCGGCTGGCCCAATCGCACTCCACGGGGTCAGGCTTGACGCAGCGCTACGGCAATAGCTTCTTCTAAAACATTTTTGTAGTGAAAACTTCTTTAGCGGCGTTGTGCACTTTTTGGGATGGATTGAATCGGTGGCGCAGGGCGCTTGCGCGAGTGTGCGTGTGGTTTCAGCTAGATGGCTTGTTTCAAGTTTTCACTTCTGCCGGCACTCCTGGAGTGCAACCCGTTGTTTTTTTTTAATTATTCGCATTCCAGGGTCTAATTCACGTCGTCCTCGTCGTTATCTTAGTCCTGGTTTTTCGCTGCGCTATTTTTTCTTCAGTTTTTTTGCCGCGCGTAGCCCATGGAGAATACTTCTAGTATTAGAATTAAATGGTATCTCCGGGCCATTATAGTATAGTTAAGGGCCATTTGTAAATAAAAATAGGTAAGAGTGAAACTCACTAAACATTGTTGACAATTAAACAAAAGGCAAGACGCCAATAGATTTGTAAATAGGTCGAGTTAGTACGTTAGTAAGTAACACTTAAGAGTCGTTTACTTTTGGAACGTTCTTAATTTATCTTTTACTTAGTATGGACTTATTTACAGTATACGCTTCGTTCAACCTGTTACGTCAAACGGTTTAGAGAACATGATCGGATTCATATCAAATCAAATCAAAATTGATACTGCACCGGTTTCAGGAACAAATACTTTTATTATTAACATAACATAACAGCAAATTGCATACAATAAAAAAAAACAAATTGAAGTCGTACTTTCATTCCGTGTACATAGTAGGTACTAAAATAAATATGAACAGTTTTTATTTTTACGAGTATGTATATAGTTAGGTAGCTAGGAGTACCAAAAAAACCACCAACCAAAAAAATTAAAAAGAAGTTTGCTGTTACCTTTTGGAGTATTCCTATTTGAGCACCGATTTCAAAAGCACCAATGCTTAGAGCCAAAGATATTCCCTTTGCTCAAAAGGGAAATTCTTTGGTGCTCTTGAAATCGGTGCTCAAATGGGAATACTCCTGCCTTTTCTGCAGGTCAGGTGCGTGGTACTCGCAACCGGCGCGTGCGCGTATGAACGTGCACTAAGTAATTAAAGGAGTATGAAAAGATCGTAGCTAGTGGCAATCAGCTGTACGGATGTATAAATAGGTAGGTAATGACAATAACTTCTATCTAATTTGTTTTTTTAGGATCAGAAAGTATGGAATACTTCCTTCTTCTGCCTCTTAGAAACCTCCAAAAATACAGAGTACGGATAGAAACACAGGGGGACCCCATCATTACATAACATCAAAGAGTAGTAGAGTTCTATGTGAACGAGCTCGCCCGGGGAAGTACTACCACCACACCTATTTCTGCCGCCAAACGGCTTTGTTGTAAGCCGGTTTGAAGGGTGTGGTTGCCGGTGTGATTACGGGCACATAAGACTTGTCAGCTTTGTCTCTGGGATGGCAACACATCTGTGATGGCACTGGTGTCACAGATGTACGTAGGCGGCGGCTGCGGATGCCACTCTTAAGCATTAGTCGTAGGGAGGTTATGGGTTAGCTCAACTAAGTATGCCACAGGTGCCATAAGGAATTGTAAAATATTTAATTCTTTGCATTCATTAGATTGTATTATTATAAATATAATGTACATGCGTAACAAAAATAAGTAGGTAAGGGTAATATTAAAATGTTATCTTTTAGATAGGAAACGAGTTAAACTCGATAATAATATATTAAGGAGTGGTCAAAGCTGTGAGCCAGAGTTAGCCCTACTAATGAATCTATATGCACAGCATTGCATACAAAAAAAAAAAAACAAATAAAATTCGTACTTGAATTTCGTATACATCTCTTCTCTTGGCTATCCAAAATGCTGAGAAGGTCTCATCCGAATCTCTGCACTTTTGGCGGTTTTGTGTCATGGCTATCCTGTTTCTTCCGGCTACTATTATAAGATCGTCTGTCCAACTGTGTACATGTTAAGTTTCAATGTTAATATTAACAGTTTAAATTTTAAATGTATAAAAGGAAGGAAGTTAAGAGAGTAAAAAGCAATGGTAAATTTGTTTTAATCCTCGGTTAGTTTTTTCAAACTGAAATAATGAATCCTTGTGTTATTCGCTCAAACAACATTATCGTAGAATCTGTTTTTATTAATCTTTCATTTATCTGTTTTTCGTTCAGTAACGCAATGATAGTAGATTGTTGCATCGAGCGCAAAGTGAGTTATTAATGCACGAGTGTTATGTTGAAAGTGAGTTATTAATGCACGAGTGTTTGTAACACGAGTGCATTAATAACTCACTTTAGCAAGGTGCGTAATCTACGTTTCTTTCAACTATCAATGTACCTACCGTGATAAAATATACCCAGTCAAAATAAAAAACTCAAGTTAGTGAAAACAAAGTTTAATTTTACACAAATTTTATTTATTTAGTTTAGAAACAAATCTCTAAGTTTAATTCATCTTCTCCTCATACATTTCAAACTTACAATTATTAAATGTGCAGTTATACAAAGTGAAATTTGAACTTTTACTTGGAAAATTTATAATATTATTTGTTTGGTTTATTTGTAAATAAAATTAATTTCTAAATAAAAAATATGAAAAAGCAGTGCATTAATGAAAAACTGTGCAACAATTAGATTTCATATAACATTTCTGCACTGTTTTGGTTCTAAGCAAAAAATATGTCTTTGTGATCGGTTTTTTAGTGATTAATGATAACATTACTACGTAGTTGTAATCGCCTTGACCGAAGTCGGTCGGATCACATCATCATCATCACATCATCACTACGTAGTTGAAAGAAAACTCAATTACGTACTTTTTTCGGTTTCACTCGAAATAATTTAGTGGGTACATTAGTAGGAACCCTATCATGTAAGATAACTTCTGCTAAAATGTCTTATGTAAATAACACGTTGACATTTATGCTTCACTCAAAAGTAGTTGTACATACATATACAAAAAAAAAACAAAATATAAAACAAAAAAATCATAGGTACCTACATATTTAAGATAGTTATGCATGCATGCTGTACCCAGAAGTAGTTGTATATCAGTATATACCTACATAAAGGGTGTAAACAGACTCTTAACGAAGCCGAAAGGCACTTGTTCTCCCCGTCATTGCGATCATTTTTTTGTTCTAGACCATACCTGGGAAGCTTCTAGTTACCGAGATATTGGGGGTGAAAGTTCCAACATTTTCACAAGTTTTTTTTTTGAATACCTGTTTTTAATGTAAGATATTTACTATTCAATCCATCCATCAGCACAAAGTTTTGAGTACGTTACATTGAGTCCTACTGTAAAACGTGATTATTGAGCCCAAAAAAAAGTCGTTTCCCAGCACTAATTTTTGCGTAAAGTCACTTAGTTTGATGTACATAATGCTTGGTTGACGGCTTCGTGAAGAGTCTGTTTACACCCTGTATATAAGTTTTATGCTTATACCATCGTCACTCTGCATTGGTGCCCAAGATACAGGCTTTGCCGAGTTTGGGGCAAATGTAAAACATTTTCTGTACTAGTTTCGGTAGTTAGATTAGAAGTCTATTGTCCATATTAGCTGACACGAGGCAACACCTAAATGTAATACCTCAATAACGCACGGTTCGATTTTCAATACTCGGCTCAGCGCCGACAGTTGAATATCCCAACAGTGCCATATACATGGATTTCATTTAGATATTGTGTAGTGTTAGTGAAAACAGGCACTTAGGTCAGTTTGTATTTCAGTAGTCGCAATTAGGAATAGTCACGGTTAAATCGAGTAATGTACATACATATTTAAAAAAACTCGAAAAAGTAAATAAAATGAAAAACCCAAAAAAATGCCCAACCTTTTTTTTAGGATTAGCGTTGCGTTTGTATTTAAGTAATTGTTCCAGACCTCTGTATGTCCTTTCATTAAGTACGTTTATTCTAGGGGTTATTTAAATGTAAATAATAAATAGGTAAGAGTGAAACTCACGAGGCATCGATTAAAACAAGTCAGCCAGTAGATTTGTAAATAGGTAGAGTTTGTAGGTAGTACTTAAGAAGGTGCAATCAGGAAATTGGGAGTGTCACAAAGAGCTGTCAAATATGTCGCTGTTTTTCAGGTACTTTCCTTCTTCTACTTCTTCGTGCCGCTGGCACTACAGTATTTATATATTGTTAGCCCAGAACTCCAACACTTCCTTATTTACCCATTTGACCATAGACACCTCCAGAAATACAGAGTATGCATAAACCACAAGGTGCGTGTATTACATACCATCAAAGAGTAGTAGAGTTCTATGTGAACAAGCTCGCCCGGGGAAGTACTACCACCACACCTATTTCTGCCGCCAAACGGCTTTGTTGTGAGCCGGTTTGAAGGGTGTGGTTGCCGGTGTGATTACAGGCACATGAGACTTGTCAGCTTTGTCTCTAGGATGGCCACACATCTGTGATGCCACTGGTGTCACAGATGGACGTAGGGCGGCGGCTGCACTTTATATGGTGAGCCGTCTTGGATGCACCCGCGCGTTAACGTAGTTAACTCAGTTAGGTTCTTGTTTCGCTTTCACTAAAAATAATTTAGCTATGGGTACTTAATTAGGAGCTCTATCATATAAGATATCTTATGCTAAAATATAATACCTACATATATAATATTTATGCTTATGCTATACTCGCTGGGCATTGGAACACAACATAAAAAAATATTTCACAGTTGTTTGGGACGTTGCCATCTTTCTGATGCCACTCTTAAAGATTTATTCTTCGTTCGGTACACTGAGTTTTGTCCCACATGTCAAAATCCCGGTTCGCCCTAAACAGTATGATAACTTCGTCCAAAAAAAAAATGTTGATTATTTTAACATTAGCCGTAGGGACGTTATGGGTTAGCTCAACTAGGCATGTCACAAGTAAGGAATTGTAAAATATTTAATTCTTGGATTGGTTAGATTGTATTATATAAGAAAAATGTAACAAAAATAGGTAGGTAAGGGAATTCTTTAAAATATTATCTCTCAGATAAGTCAACGAGTTAAACTCGATTATATATTTAGGGGTGGTCCAGGCTGAGAGCCAGGGTTAGCAATGTACCTATATCCACAGAATTTTGTATACAAAAAAAAATCGAAGTTGAACTTGAATTTCTTGTACATGGCCACCCAATGCTGAGTGTAGGTTTATCCGAATCTCTGCACTTTTGGCGGTTTTGTGTCATGGCTATTCAGTTTCTTCCGGCCACTTAAATAAAAATAAAAAAAAGAAAAATAATAAAAAAAAAGCTTAGTGATTCATAAAAGTGTTATAATATTTAGGTATGACACTGGATCCCGCACTAGGATACCCTGTGTCGCAGGAAGGTCTGTCGCACGAAGGAATATAATTAATTAAACATAAGACTAAAAGGTAACCATGTGCATGTGTGTATGTGATGAGTGTGAGTGTGTATGTGATGAGTGTGAGTGTGTATGTGATGAGTGCTTGTAAGTGATGATGAATACTTTAATGGTATAACGTCTAAAGGTTTTTCGTTTTAGCATAATTAAGCCCAAGTAATCAATCCTGAACCTGTTTTTTGCATTCAAACTTTGTCAAGGGGAAGATTTTAAGCTTATTGTTAAATTTTTCATACAGGTTCGGTCCAATACGAGAGAAAGTCTTATTGCCAAATTCAAGTTTGCAGAAAATTTTGTTCCACTTAGGTTTGATCCGTTATCTCTGTAGCAGCTGCAGTTTTATGAAATTTAAGTAGCACTGATAAAATGTACAGTTGGTGCACCGTAAGCACTCTCGTTTCTTGATATAACATATCAGTGAGGTACCGGATTCCTAATGTGTAAGAGACCTTAAGGATAGCTCTTTGTGGACGTTCAGCAGTGATTTGCTAACTTTTTTTACAAACGAAACCCCAAGTTATTATGCAGTAGCTAAGCACAGACTGACGTAAGGCCAGGTAAGTCATCCTGAGAGTTTCTTTGTCAGCTATAGATCGAAGTTTTTTGAATATGTACAAAAGCTTCCATACGCGCGAAGTAACCGATTGAATTTGCTTTGCTCATGTCAGGTGTTGGTCTATGTTAATTCCAAGATCATCATCATCATCTTCCTGCTCTTATCCCATTCTATTTGGGATCGGCGCAACATGTTTTCTTCTTCCATTCTCCCCTGACAGACGTCCCGGAATCGTTTACTCCTTTCTCTTTCATATCAGTCTTCACACAATCCATCCATCTTTTCTTTGGCCTGCTTTTCCCTCTCCATCCATCAACATTCATGTCCATCATGCTTTCATGTTAATTCCAAGATACTTGACATTTTTGACTTGTTCAAAAACAGAGCAGCTGCAGCTACCCCCTAGACCATAATTGCATTGGTGGGATTTGAGTGCAATTTTTTTAAGGGCAGCTGTTTTTATGCTTAAAGAAAAATTTACTACCTTAGTTTTTTCAACATTAAAGGTGAGGTGAGATTGTGTAGCAGTCGACTGGTAACCTTCTGCATACCAGCCTCTGCGGCACTGTAGGTTTCTTTCCAAGAGTCACCATGGAAAATAATAGATGTGTCATCAGCGTACGCAGATATTAGCGCGTTGTCCAAATTGAGTGAGCAGAGACCATTAACTTACAGGAAAAAGGAAAAAAAGGTGAGACCAAGGACCCTACCTTGGGGCACTCCATATGCCACGTTCGCAACGGTACTCTGAAAATCACCCAGGCAAACCTTCTGTTTACGTTCGTAAACCATTCCAAAGCAACGCTCCTGATACCCAAGCGTTTCATCTTCATCATCTTGATCAGTATGGGTCTTGACACGGTGTCAAAGGCCTTGGCAAGATCAAGGAAGACGCCAACACAGTTTTTGCCTTTGTCAAGATTATCAATGACATGATCCACCAACTTACAGACTGCGTCCTCCGTTAATCTGCCATTTTGAAAGCCGTACTGCCGATAGCAGTTGCTTCTTTTCTAAGTACGTTAATAGTCTCTTGTTCTCCAGCTTCTCTAAAATTTGGATAAAGAAGTAAGAAGAGACATGGGCCAGTAATTGGATGGGACTGATGCGTCAGCTTTGTAGGTCGGGCAGATATTCACCGTTTTCATCTGAGCTGGAACTATTCGATTTCGGTGCCCTCAAAATAATTTTGTGTTGGGCACATAACTAGGAACCCTATATAAGATAATTTATGCTAAAATATAATACCTACATAGGTGTATAAGATTTCTGCTTATGCTATCCTCGATGCCCAAGATAAAAAATATTTCAAAGTTATTTGGGGCGTTGCCATCTTTCTGATTCCTCAACTAAGTCATAGCTGCAATGCCACAGGTATATAAGGAATTGTAGAATATTAATTTTTTTGCATTCGTTGGATTATATTATATAAAAATAATGCGTAATAAAAATAGGTAGGTAAAGGTAATATTTAAAATATTATCTCTTAAAACGAGTTAAACTCCATAATATATTTAGGTGTGGCCAAAAAGTTGTAATTAATGCTTCACACAAAAGTAGTTGTAAATACACAATTATTAAAAAAAAACATAAGTACCTACATATTTAAGACCCAAAACTTGTTGTATATACTTTCCTATATAAGTGTATGCTTATGCTATCGTCGCTCTGCATTGGTGTCCCAGATATAGGTTTGCCTAGTTTGGTCAATGTAAAACATTTTTTTACTACTTTCAGCAGTAAAGTTTCTATTATTTATTTATTTCATGAAATAGTTTTTAAAGTGACAACGTGTGCTTCTTTTTGATGAATCAATAAATTAATTTGTTTTTTGCACTTTGCCGCGCCTAACCCATTGGATTATGTAAGGATTTTAGGATATGGTATTCTGAAGATTGTGCCCCATGGGCAAATGGCGTGAGTCATAAAAAAATTATAAAAAAAAAAATTAAAGTAAAAATTAATTAAACGGTTCCACAGTTAAAGACTACAGTCACTGTAGGGCTAAATTATATTTAATAACTTCCTCAGACTAGGAGTCGATTATCCTTACTGGCTAACACGACGCGACACCTAAATGTAATGCCTGTATAAGGCCCGGTTGGATTTTCAAAGCTCTACTCAGCGCCGAGAATTTAAATCCCATCCGTGCTATGATACTTAGATATTACATTTATATATTGTGTAGTGTTAGCACTGGCACTTGGTTCGGTTTTAATTGTAGTGGTCGTAGTTAGGAATGGTCACGTTTAACTCGAGTAATGTACATAGATATTAAAAAAAAGTAAATAAAATAAACAACCAAAAAAAAAATTGTCCTATCATTATTTTAGCATTTGCGTTGCGTTTTGTATTTAAGTAATTGTTTTAGACCTCTAGTATGTCCTTCCACTAAGTAGGTGTATTCATATGCTGTATACTACCAATCCCAAAACAAACAATTATTTCTATAGTTTGCATCAAATAATTAAGATTTGCTAACTAAAAAATAGCTCTTTTACTTTGTTCAAATAAATAAGATGCAAAAGAATGACAAAATTCTATCGATTCGTATTTTAAAATATCTCAACCATTTATGCAAAGATGATGGGTCAGCTAATAGGGGCTATCTTTCTTATGCTCACCAGATGGCGCCACTAACGGGTAAGGTCCTGTCATAAATTCTATTTTATACTTTAAAGTACAAATAACTTCATATAAAGTTTATTTCATTTCGTATATCAACATAATGTAAACTCAGATACATGTTTACAAATATTCTCCCTAACATCAACAAGCATGAAACATTTAAAAATCATTCTACCTCCAAGAACTAACAAATAAGATCCTAAGTTGCTATCTTCAAGTCATAATTAATCAGGAATGGCTCAATCTAGACCAGAATCATGAATATTAGTTAAAATACGTGATAAAAAAGCACGCAACGCGCGAAAACTCTATGACTTCTGACATTTCGGAAGACCTCTACACGAACGCCTCTAGCGGCGAATTCATTCGATAGCCCCTATTGCTGTAACTCACTGTACCTATTGGCAAAGCAAATTGCACACAAAAAATACAAATAGAGGTCGTACTTAAATTTCGTGTAAATATATCTCTTCTCTCTTCTCTAATCACCACCACCACAATGCCACCCAATGCTTTTTTTTCTTTGCGTGCGGTTTTGTGTCATGGCTATACAGTTGCTTTCGGTCACTTGAATGAGATCATCTGTCCAACTGTGTACAATATGAACAGATTTTATTTTAAACTTGCTTGTGCCGCGGATTCTATAGATATAAAGTTTCTTATGTGTTATTCCAGGTTATAAACTATCTATGTGCTAGATTTCATCCAAATCCGTTAAGTAGTTTTTGCGTGAAAGAGTAACAAACATCCATACATACTTTCAAACTTTCGCATTTATAATATTAGTAAGTAAGAGGTACGGATATAGTTAGATAGTTAAGAGTTTAAAAAAAAATTAAAAGCTAAAAAAAAATGTGTTTACCTTAATTTCTTTAAAGAAAATAATTGTGATATATTCTACTGAATTAATCATTTTTCGGTAAGTTTAATCCTCGGTCGGTTTTTTCAAAGTGGAAAAATAAACCGTAGGCACCCATCCTTGTATTATTAACTCAAACAACATTATTGTAGAATCTGTTTTTTATTAATCTTTCATTTATCTATTTTTCACCATTAACTCAGTTAGGTACCTTTTTGGTTTCACTCGTAATAATTTATTTCTGGGTACATTACTAGGAACCCCATCATATAAGATAACTTATGCTAAAATATCTAATTAATACAAAAATAGACGCCAGCAGGTCAAGCTACCCGAAACTCAGATTTTCCAAATCAACCTTGAACCTAATGCTTTAGCAATAAAGACGAAAATCTATTAAAGAAATCTGACAGATTGTAGTAGCTTGATGTGCGGGCGTCTGTACATACTTACATATAAAAAAATAAGATAGGCACCTAAACACAGACAAAGACAGTGATGCATACATGCTGTACCCAAAAGTAGTTGTAAATACCTACCTATAAATATTCGTGTTAGGCTATGTTATGGTTGGATTTTCAATGCTCGGCTCAGCGCCGAGAGTATACCTAGTATTGTGCCAAAAACCAATAAGTATAAAAACTTTTTTTTGTAGTTATACATATTTGCTTCAATTGTATTATTAATTCACTGGAAATAAAAAACTGAAAGGATGTACTGTCACTTAAAAGAATAATATAGTATTTTTTTTTACAAAATATACACATTTTTATTACAAATCAATATTATTTACAAAGAATCATTAATTCTTCAACGAATAAAAATAACGTAATTAAACGATGTCAGTAACTTATAAACAACCCTAAATAAATAAACAAACTAATTTGATTCTTCTTCTTCTTCAACCTTTGGCCAACCAATGTTGAGTGTAGGTCTCTTCCAAATTTCTCCACTTTTGGCGATTTGATTGACTATAATTATAACTGATTATAATTTGATTAACTATATTTTAAACATTTTTGTTTATATTGCCCTTAATGTAAATTGTTTGGGCTCACTAATTTTGTGATCAATATAACTTACCTCAACCGGTTGTTGTTGCCTGAGGTAAAGTCCATTACTCATGAGTTGTAATTATGCTTTGTCAACAATTTCTTCCCTTTGACACCTGCAATCTGATTTTTTTCAGTAGTTAGAGGTTGTTTAATAATATTTGTAAGTAATAAATAGGTAAGAGTTAAACTCACGAGGTACTAAAATAAAACAAAAGATTTAAATAACAAGACGTTCGCCAGTAGATTTGTAAATAAGTAGAGATTGTAGGTAGTACTTAATAGGGTACAATTAGGAAATTGGGAGCGTCGTCGTCGTAAATAGCTGTCGAATATTTCGCAGTTTCGGTTTACTTGTAAATCATCAACACCATCATCAGCCTACATAGGCCTCTTCCATCGCTCGCTCTACCTCGATTCTCGGCAACTTTCATCCACTTGCTACCAGCCGCTCTGCGAAGATCCCAGCAGTGGGACGACGCAGGCTTACAGTATCAGTATCAGGAACAAATACTTGAATTAATTATTTTAGAGTAAGTTTTTTATCAATCTCTCATAACTATTTTTCGTTCATAACGCAAACTCACTTAGGTTCTTGTTCCGGTTTTACTCAAAATAATTAAGGGGCCGGCGACGATGAATTGTCCATACAAACGTAATACCAAAATCATTTTCAGATTGAGCATTTTTCAACCTTATTATGGTGTTATTCGGAACAAGACAGTATTTACTTAGGTTTTAATTTTTTTCTCTTATCTGTTCTATATTAAAAACGTTTATATTTTTAATATTGTTTATTTCGAATCATGACTTATATTGCTAAGTTAAACGATAAAAAAAATGGAAAAGCGAGCTGCGAGTTTTCATTGATTATTTTTGGCATACATTGAAATTAATCACAAATGTTCAGCGGCGTATGACTGAATGATAATTATAGAATAGTAGGTAGGTAAACACTATTCACACACGCTCACGCGTGGCTTCACAACGCGTCGGAAAGTGTGAAACAGAGATAACAATATTACGACGGATTTTTGCCTTCGCTTCGAATTGCAGTTGCGAGCAGCCTCCGCCGGGCTCTTAAGGGCTAGCTACATGACTAGGAAACCTATAAAAGATAATTTATGCTAAAATATATATAAGACCACTAATGCTAACGTACCTGATGTATTAAAAAAGTGACATTATATGCTGCACTCAAAAGTAGTTTGTATACAGATAGTACTTACATATTATATAAGATTTAAGTTGTTGTTTCTGAGTTATAAATTATACTCTGTTTTTTAAACCCTGAGACTAAATTGACACATGCTAATGTCAAACTTATAAATAATTATACAAGCTCTTTTGTGTAGTGTTGTACCTACGATACCGGTTTGTTGAATCGTAACTTTTTATATTTGTTAGACGATTAGAAAAATAATAATAGATGCCATCAGTGCTGTACTGCTGTCCCCAAGCGGATGTATAAACCCTTTTCTCTTACAAAACAGCAATTTAAAGGGGCTAGATGATTGCCACAAGGAGATGAATTCCGATCAATGCGAATTTAATTTAATTTCAATTTTATTTTTGTATTATTTTGTTTTAAATAACTACCGCCTTTACTACGCCTTTTGTTCAAAAAAAACTTATTAAAAAAAAAACATAATTCTTGATTTTTTTAACGGCAATATATGGTAGTGGTACATCACTATTTAAGAATTGTAAAAAGCTGCCAACCATCGTAATGTCAATTTAGTCTCGGGGATTAAAAAACGCACTTTATACATAATGAGGACTGAATGAACGTCGAAAACACAAAAGGAAATTATAAGACAGATGTAAGTTTAGGAGTTCGTGACTAAATAATAACAGCCGCTCGGGTCGATCTTTAGGTTAAGCCGTGGTTGCCTAGGCTGGTGTGTGGATGGGAGACCACCCATTATATACCGATTTTCCCTCCGTGCCTCAGAAAGTACGTTAAGCCGTTGGTCCCGGCTGTCATTTGTAGATCTTTGAAAGTCGTTAGGTAGTCAGTGGCCAGGGTTATCGTATTACCCAGTACTAACTGGGTTGTGGGGGTCAGATAGGCAATCGCTCCATGTAAAATACTGGTATTCAGCAGCATCCGGATAGACTGGATGCCGACCCCGACATAGTAGGGAAAAGGCTAGGCAGATGATGATAAACTCAAACACAAATCAAAAGCATTTATGTCAATTAGACCATTACATGCACTTTTGAATGTCAGAAAAACAAAGAAGGCTAAGCTACAGTCACAGACACAAGGTATAATAATTTGTGAAAGTACTGTAGTTGTCCATTCCAAAGCTTAGATCTCTATAACCCCGACACTTCTTTATGTATCCATTTGACCATAGAAACCTTCAGAAATACAGAGTAGAGTACGGATAGAACACACGGTGAACCCATCATTGTATGACATCGAAGAGTAGTAGAGTTCTATGTGAACGAGCTCGCCCGGGGAAGTACTACCACCACACCTATTTCTGCCGCCAAACGGCTTTGTTGTGAGCTGGTTTGAAGGGTGTGGTTGCCGGTGTGATTACAGGCACATGAGAATTGTCAGCTTTGTCTCTATGATGGCAACGCATCTGTGATGCCACTGGTGTCACAGATGCACGTAGGGCGGCGGCTGCACTTTATATGGTGAGCCGTCTCGGATGCACCCGCGCGTTAACGTAATTAACTCAGTTAGGTTCTTGTTTCGCTTTCACTCAAAATAATTCGTAATAAAAATAGGTAGTTAAGGTAGGGTATTTAAAATACGAAAACGAGTTAAACTCGATAGTATATTAGGGAGTGGTTCAGGCTGTGTGCCGGGATACCTCTAGTAATGTACCTATTTGCAAAACAAACATACAAAAAAAAAAAACAAATTGAAGACGTACTTGATTTTCGAAAAAATAAACCGTAAGTAGTAAGTACCAATCCTAGTACCTATTATTAATTCAAACGGCATTTTTGTAGAATCTGTTTTTTTATTAATATTGCATTTATCTATTTTTCTTTCAGGGACGCAGTTAACCCAGTTAGGTACTTGTTTCAGTGTCACTCGAAATAATTTAGTGCTGGGTACATTACTAGAAACTCTATCATATAAGATAATTTATGCTAAAATATCTAATGTATTCAATATCCCATGATTTTATGCTTCACTCAAAAGTAGTTGTACATACATATTAAAAAAAAAAACTTACATATTTAAGACGCGTGATGCATGCATGCTCTATCCAAAAGTAGTTGTATATACCTAACTATATAAGTTTTATGATTGTGCTTTCATCGCTGTGCTCTGGTGCCCAAGATGCAGTCTTTGCGTAGCTTGGGGTCAATATATGTAAAACATTCTTTACTACTTTCGGCAGTCAAGTTTAAAAAAAAAAGAATGGTTTTTAAAGTGACAGATGAAAATGTGCTTCTTTTTGACGAATCAATAAATAAATATATGTTTTGCATTTTGCTGCGCCTAACCCATACGAGTATGTAAGAAAAAAAAAATATGTCAAAATTATTTAAATGGTTCCTCAGTCAAAGACTAGGGTCATTGTAGGTCAATTATATTTAAAAATATCCTGAGACTAGGAGTCTATCGTCCGAATTGGCTAACGCGAGGCAAAATCTAAATGTAATGCCTGAATAACGCACGGTAGGATTTTCAAAGCTCAGCTCAGCGCCGGAAGTTGAAAAACCCCACAGTGACATAATACTTAGATATTACATTTAGATATTGTGTAGTGTTAGCATTGACACTTAGGTCGGGTTTTATTGAAGTGGTCACAGTTAGGAATAGTTACGGTTAACTCGAGTAATGTATATATTATAAAAAAAAAACTCAAAAAAAGTAAATAAAATAAAAAACCTAAAAAAATGTCTAACCATTCTTTTAGCATTAGCGTTGTATTTTGTATCTAAGTAATTGTTGGAATGTCATTAATTTATTAAACTTTTAGCGCTCATAAGCTCATATATCGATTTGTTCATCTTATTACGTCAAACGTTTTAGAGAACATTGCGGGTGAGAGGCTTAGGGCATTGCGGAGTGATACTTAAAGCTTATCTTCGCTTTGTCTGTCTGTTTCGATAAAAAATACATTAATAGTGGTCTAATACACTTACTTATCTATATTTGAAGTGAAAAGTTCTTTAGGCGCGTTGGGCAATTTTTGAGATGGGAAAAGCAATTAAAGTCACGACACTGTTATACGACCTCTTTTTTGTTGCAGAGTTACCCTTATTCCTACATATTACAAGCCCAAAAAAATACAGTGTATAGTCAAATGTATAAGTAAAAGACTTATGTAAAAATATTTTCTAAAAATAATCCAGAATTTTGAAAAAAAAAAGTTTTCACTTCTGTCGGCACTCCCGGAATGGTTTTTTTATTACAATTTCAAAATTATTTTCCCGTTGACAGCTGCAATCGTATTTCTCCAACGAAATAATAATAAAACTTATATTTCACTCCATAAGGGCGATTTGTAAATAGTAAATAGGTAAGAGTCAAACTCACGAGGCTGTAATAAAAGAAAAAGCTTAAATATAACATGACATTCGCCAGTAGATTTGTAAATAAGTAGAGATTTTAGGTATTATTTAAGAGGGTGCAATCAGGAAATTGGGAGCGTCACAAATAACTGTCAAATATTTCGCTGTATATCATAAGGTATTTAGTACTTTCCTTCTTCTACTATTTGATCTCTAGGATGGCAACGCATAAGGGAATTATTTAAAATATTATCTCTTAGAAAAGACAACGAGTTAAACTCGATTATAATATATTAAGGAGTGGTCCAGCCTGTGAGTCAGGGTTAGCTCTAGTAATGTACCTATTTCCATAGCAACTTGCATACAAAAAAAAACCAAGTTGTAGTTGTACTTGCATTTCCTTCTTTCTTCTTAAACGTTTGGCCACCCAATGCTGAGTGTAGGTCTCACCCAGTTTTGGCGGTTTTCTGTCATGGCTATCCAGTTTCTTCCGGCCACTTTAATGAGATCGTCTGTCCAACTGTGTACTTTTTTTGTACCAATATTAATAGTTTATTTTATTTTAAATGAATACATTTACGTAGTTAGGAGTGTAAAAAACATTGAAAACTAAAAAAAAATGTAGTAACCTTAATTTTAATGAAAATACTTGTGTTTGTCCTTGACTGGATTAGTAAATTTTCGGAAAGTTTAATCCTGGGTTGGTTTCTTCAAAGTAAAAAAATAAACCATTGGCACCAATCCTTGTTTTATTAACTTAAACATCATTATTGCAAAATCTGTATTTTATTAATCTTCCATTTATTTATTTTTCGTTCATTGACGCAATTAACTCAGTTAGGTACTTGTTTCGGTTTCAATCAAAATAATTTAGTGCTGGGTACATTACTAGAAACCCTATCATATATAAGATAACTGGTGCTAAAATATCGAATGTACTCAAGGCCATGACCACAAAAGTAGTTGTACAACTTATTAAAAAAACATAGGTAAATATTTAAGACAGTGATTCATGCATGCTGTACCCAAAAGTAGTTGTATATACTTACCTTTATAAGTTTCATACTTATGCTATCGTCGCTCTGCATTGGTGCCCAAGATACATCCTTTGCCTAGTTTGAGGTCAATGTAAGCATAAGCCTGCCAAGACAGCATTCTTGGAAAGCGAATTAATTGTAGATCCTAATAGTTGTAATTTTTAAATTAAATAATTCGTTTACGTTTAGTTTTAGTCATCAAATACCATTTGCTTCCTAATATTTTAATCCTGAAAAGTCATTTTATGCCAAGAAGCTTCTAGGATAAAATTCCTTAATAGAACTTATATTTTATTATAACTATAGTGAAATTAAAAAGTACACGAATGTTTTATTTTTTTAGTAATCTAATCTAAATCTCGGTAATTCTGTATTCTTATAAGGATAAAGTTATCTGAAACCTCAACCAATTATAATTTACAACTCATTTACTCACATTTTTTATTAGTTTTAATTATGTCTTAATTTTCGTTCCATTATTTATTAAATTTTTATATTTTAAAAGTGGTGATTTTTTTTTTACACTACACCTTTGCTACAAATAATTAAGGTTTGCTAATAAAAAAAAAATGAAACAATTTGATTTTTTTAGAAACTCAATAACAACCCTAAATTAAAGTACAAACTAAATTTTTACAAAAAAGGACTATATTACGACTAAATCTAACTCCTTTTTTTTATTTATGTCCGTCGCATCACTGTCTCAGGGCCAGTTGAAGACCAGCGTCGGGCACTAGCTGCCCGGTAGTTTGCTGAACTGGGCCTATTTGACGCAGCCGTGAGACACACTATATGATCTTTTTATGATTTTTTTATTCTTTTATTCTTTATCTTTTGAGGTTATACTTCTTTTGGCGCGTTAGGGAAAAATGAAGAGCGTCAATTTTTACGATGCGCGTGCACACCGTCACGAAAAACCGACACCCTGAATTTAGCTAGTCAACATACACCCTGAAGTTAGCTAATAAACATTTTAGTTTTATACGTCAAAGAAGTATAACTTCTTACGTGCGTACTAAGTACACACACATACTTTTTTTTTCTTTTGATTTAGATTTTTACACTTATCATACATTTATTTAACATAATATTTATGTATATTGCCTTTAATGTAAATCGTTTGGGCTCACTAATTTTATGATCAATATAACCTACCTCAACCTGTTGTTGTTGCCGGAGGTAAAGTCCAATACTCACGAGTTGTAATTATTTATAGATTATGTTTAGTAAATAATAAAAAAAAAAATGCCATTGACAGCCGCAATCTGATGTTTTCCAATGAATTAATAATATTGCTTTTATTTCACTCCATAGGGCCGATTTGTAAATAATAAATAGGTAAGAGTGAAACTCACGAAGCACTTATAAAATACAATAAAAGCTTAAATATAACAAGACGTTCGCCAGTAGATCTGTAAAGGCTCCAAATTGTTCGTGTAATATTACACACGCTCGCCAGTTTTGTTAACCTGAACTTGGCTTGACACGCTACCGCGTGTCTAGGTAGGTATGGATTGTAGGTAGTACTTAAGAGGGTACAATCAGGAAATTGGGAGCGACGTAAATAGCTGTTCAATATTTCGCTGTTTCGGTTTATTTGTAAATCATCATCATCATCTTTAGCCCACAGCCTCTTCCATCGCACGTCACTTACCTCTATTCTCGTCAACTCTCATCCACTTGCTACCAGCCGCCCTGTGAAGATCCCAGCAGTGGGACGACGCAGGCTTACAGTATCAGTATCAGGAACAAATACTTGAATTAATTATTCTAGAGTCAGTTCTTTATTAATTTTTCATAACTATTTTTTGTTCATAACGCAAACTCACTTCTTTCTTCTTTCACTCAAACATTATTAGGAACCCTATCATTTAAGATCACTTATGCTGAAGTACCTGATTAAAAAAAAAAACACATTATAAACTACACTCAAAAGTAGTTGTATATAGGGTTTAAATGGTTATTTCTAATTTGTATTTATTAGACATAAGAGGGATGAATGAACGGCGATGTACAAAAGGAATTTATAAGGCAGATGTGACTGGAAACGCTGTACGGTCCGCCCTAGAAGGACATACCTTATTGATGATCTTGAAAAAGGTCAGGTGCGTGGTACTCGCAACCGGCGCGTGCGCGTATGAACGTGCACTAGGCAAAGGAGTATTAAAAGATCGTAGCTAGTGGTGTTCTGCAGTATGTATGTATAATAAATACTATATCGTAAATAAGTAGGTTTTTAATGATAAAATCTTATCTCTTATTCTTTTATATCTTATGGTATTTTATTACTTTCCCTCTCTAGAAACCTCCAGATATTTAGAGTACGTATAAAACACAGGGTAAGATAAGATAAGATATTTATTATTTGTCCAAAACATGAGTATACAAAAACATGGCATGCAAGATGTTACATCAGATTATATTACAGTCATGTTTTGCCTGAACGGCGTACAAATATAAGAGGTAGGATGTTAAACAGCATCAAGAAATTTTAAATTCCTTACACATAGCAATTATTAATCTAATTATCATAACTTAAAATTCAAAGGTACAGTAAAATAGTGTCATGGTAAATAATACAAATTAGAAAATTAAAGGTTAAGGTTAATTATTAATAAAATTACAATGTTTTATGCAAGTCAAATTTATTTGTTATTTAATTCTATTCCAAAAGGGTGCACCCATCGTTACCTCAAAGAATATTTGAGTTCTATGTGAACGGGGTAAGTAATATATGATAAAATTACAAAATCTCGATTATTTACAAGATATAACAACTGAATCTATAATTTTATTTGATATAATGTTCAATTAATATAAAAAACAATTGATATAATTTTAAACTACCTAATTTTTATAAGCACAACATACATTGAATATAAAATCGATCGATATACAAGCAAAGCAAAAGACATAAAACCTATTTAGTCTAATATGATAGAACGCCTAGTTAAAAATACAAAGCAAACTTTCATATACTCCTTTTTTTTGTTATTTCACAATCAGAATCGTCTTTTGGCATACATTTCATATCGATAGTTATTAAAAGGTAGAAAATCGATCAATCTAAGCAGAATCAATAAAACAGTTGATTGTGAACATTATTGTGGTTTTCACTTCCATGCAAACAAGCATACACCATGCATGCAGCATGCAAGCAAGCATGCAACATGCAGCAGGCATGGTTTCTGTCACGGCTCCGGCGCTGCGGGACGCCTCGCCCCTCCGCGCCTCCACGGGTTTTTATTACACTCTAGGGGTAGGGCAGACAAGACTACGGGGAATCGGTTTTGCAGCGATTCGTTTCTATCACGCAGATCAATATATCTTTTAAATTATATGCCTAATGAGTTCCGATTAAATAAACGTTATACGAAATAAGTTTTAGAGTATATAAATGTTATATCTAAAGAAATGATATCAACAATTGGTATAACTCACGTTTATTATATCTTGTGAACGTTATTGAAATGAAAATATACCAAATAAATTTATGTGATATGAGACGCACAGACATGACACACAGACCATGTGAACGAGCTCGCCCGGGGAAGTACTACCACCACACCTATTTCTGCCGCCAAACGGCTTTGCTGTGAGCCGGTTTGAAGGGTGTGGTTGCCGGTGTGATTACAGGCACATGAGACTTGTCAGCTTTGTCTCTGGGATGGCAACGCATCTGTGATGCCACTGGTGTCACAGATGTACGTAGGCGGCCGCTGTACTTTATGGTGAGCCGTCTTGGCTGATTTACCATCCAATATCATCTTCGTGCCCTTGTAACTTGGGGTCAGCGCAACATGTTTCTTTCTTCCATTCAACCATGTCAGCCGTCACGCCATCATAAAATATCTTATAATTTTTTACAAGACCTTTTAAGTCTCTTACATTTTGAGGAATAATAATATTCTCTTTAATTCGTGGCGTAGTCTTGTTGAATATTGAGGGTTCCAAGGGACGATATTTTTGATGGCAGAATATTCGACTTGACAACTACCCTTAAACTTAGTTTAGTACTAAGTTTTTATATTAGTATTTCACATAAAGATGTGTATTTTGTAATATAGAGGATCCAAAATTATTATACTGACTAGTGTTTTAGGCTTTGCCTTTGTAATATTTAACTAAGTACTTCGTTGTAATTATATGGTGAACATTAATTTATGAGCTTAAAGCTGAACTCGATTGTAATTTGTACATAATATAGTTGTATAATATTATTTGATACATGGCTACAATTTTACATAATTAGCCATTGTTCTATCCATTAATTTTGCAGGCATTACAACTTAATTATCTTTGTAAATATTTATGTAAGTTAGTACTTAAGCTTTATCTGTGATTATTATAAATACACCATAAGTAATGATAGTAACTGTAAGTTTGTAAATTACTATGACCCGGAAAACAAAAGGGTCATATAGTAATTGTAAATATAATATCAAAGAGTAGTAGAGATCTATGTGAACGAGCTCGCCCGGGGAAGTACTACCACCACACCTATTTCTGCCGCCAAACGGCTTTGTTGTGAGTCGGTTTGAAGGGTGTGGTTGCCGGTGTGATTACAGGCACATGAGACTTGTCAGCTTTGTCTCTAGGATTGTAATTAACATATCATACAATAAATGACTTTTTTAGGGGAATAATATAAATATACTTATATGATTATTGTTTATTTTGAGTTCCCGATATTTCAAAATAAACAATAATCACGGAAGATATCCCGTAAGTGACAATATAAGTATAGTTGTAAACCGTGACAGCTTAAAACAGTGTTTAATAATATATAATAGGTTAGTTTACTTAAAAAATCTAATTAGTCTGTCAGTTAGATTTCCAAAAACTATTGGACACGTATTTTTTCATTTTCCACGTAAACAAAAAATGAATACGATACAGGGCGTCGAATATTCGTGCGACGTCAGTACGCTCGGATTTGATTTAATTTGATTTAATTTAATTTAATTTGATTTGACTTAATTTAATTTGTTTTAATTTAATTTATTTTGGTTATTTTGAATTAATTTGATTTATATTGGTTTAATTTGATTTAATTTAATTTATTTTGATTTAATTTTAATTTATTTTGATTTCATTTGGTTTAATTTAATTTATTTTGATTTGAATGTGTTTAATTTAATTTATTTTGATTTGATTGTGTTTATTCTAATTTAATTGAATATTTTATTTTCAAAAGCTATGGATCTCTGGTCTGAAATAAAGTTATTATTATTATAGTACACTTTTACTAGCGGAGTGACGTCACAAGCCCCTACTCATGATCTTTGATGCGTTTTATCTTTGTCAGTTTTTATTGATTTGATAGAACAAAAAATACGTATCCAATATTTTTCGATAATCTAACTGGCGGACTAAATAGAATCATATTTTTTTACTCAGCAAACATCCATATTATTCCCTTTTTGTTTCTTGGCGTAGTGGCGGAGGATATTATGGGTTCAAACGGTAGTTATTTTCTATTGCAGATATCCTAAACGACTTCTACTATTACTGACATAGCATGTAGTTTCTTTCATTCTATGTAAGCCACTTAGATTTTCATCGTAGTAGTATAGTGTTAAAAAATAAATTTGTAAAAATAGGCGACTGTGTGCGTAAAAGCTGAACGTTCAATTATAATTAAGGTCATACTACTTACAACTTATTTATAAGTTAAGTTAGAGTCTTTTAAATTATACAAGCTGATGACCGCGGCTTCGCCCGCGTGGATGTCGGTTATCGCGACCAAAAAACTACATATTATAAAACAAAGTCCTCCACCGCGTCTGTCTGTCTGTTCGCGATAAACTCAAAAACTACTGCACTGATTTTTCACCAATGGATAGAGTGGTTTTCGAGGAAGGTTTTAGTGTATAATTTGTAAATTTTTTGTCTACATTGGCTAAAATATAATGATATTTCCCATGGGTTGCGAGAACGGGATCTCAATTTTATGATTACTTTTGGTCGCGATAACCGACATCATCCACGCGGGTGAAGCGGCGGGCATCAGCTAGTAGAATATAAATGTGAACATGGAAATTATTTTTTCAAAAACACCTACACACATTTATTAGAGGAGAGCAGCGGTGGCCCAGTGGTAGCGACCCCGACTTACGAACAGTAAGTCCTGGGTCCTAACCCAGGCAGGCGCATTACTTTGTGTAATTTATTTCATCACCATTGCTCTCAAAATCGGTGAAGGTAAACATCGTGAGAAAACCGGCATGTCCTAGAACCAAAAATTCGAAGACATGTGGCATCTACCAATCCGCACTGGGCCCGTGTGGTGGATTATAGCCCATTCCCTCTCCTAGAGAGAAGGCCGGTATCCCAGCAGTGGTAATATTATGATGAGTATTGGTACTATTTGTCTACAATTTGTACAACATTAGGTTATACTAATTTTAAAATTAAATGTATTAACTTTCTCGTTTTATGTATTTTCATTAAATTAAGTTTAGTAGTAGAATATTCTTGTAATAATAGTATAAAAAAAAAAACAAAATCCAAAAAAAGTTTAAAAACCAGCAAAATATAAACCAAAAATCTTGATGTTGTCCAATTCCTTTGT
The DNA here is from genome assembly GCA_950005105.1 of Lycophotia porphyrea. NCBI lineage: Eukaryota > Metazoa > Arthropoda > Insecta > Lepidoptera > Noctuidae > Lycophotia > Lycophotia porphyrea. Next base: position 14,379,920 of record OX465396.1, on the reverse strand, counting down.
TTTATTTTTGATATCCCCATTTATATAATCAACCTCACTTCCAACTGTGTGAAACTGTGTTTGAATAAGACATTGTCTCATTTGTAGGTAAGTGAGACCCAAATGCTTTGCTTAAGCTGAGCAAGCAAAGCAACTGTGTTGTAATAGTTGCTGGCAAGTGCCGCGAAAGTTAATGCCAAGGTGAAATAGTCATATAAAATAAGTATCTGTACTCAATAACCGAATAAGCGAAGAGACAAAGACGTACAAGTAAACTTACGTCCGAAATCGATTGTGCACCGTCACAATCAGCTAACCATGTACTCAGCAAACCTTGCACTCAACCAATCCTGCACTAAATTAACCATGTACTCAACCAACTACGCATTATACTACCCCTTTACTCAAGACAACCTTGCACTCAGTCAAACATGCACTAAATCAATTATACACTCGACCAACAAGGCACTAAGGCAACCATGTACTCAACCAACCATGTATTCTACCAACCATGTACTTAAGGTAACGTTGCACCCAATCAACTTTATATTTAGTCAGCGAACCTTGCATACAACCAATCGTGCACTAAATTAACGAGGTACTCATCCAACGATATATTCTACTACCTATATTATATACTCAAAACAACCTTGCACTCAGCCAACCATGCACTCGACCAATCATACACTCAACTAACTTTGCACTAAGTCAACTAGGAACTCAACCAACCATGCATTCTATCAACCATTTACTCAAGGCAACCTGGCACTCAATCAACTATGTACAACCAACCTTGTACTCAGCGAACCTTGCAATCAACCACACATGCACTGGAAGCGATGAATGGTGGGTTTATAGGGCTTGAGTACGACCGGACCAAGATGTGACTGACACGCGTCTGCCGGATGATGACGCCATGTGTTCCCCGGTACGAATGCTATACGGCGGCGGCGGAGGCGCGGGGAGCGCGAGCGGCGCGTTCCTATGCTACTTTTTTACTTCTGTATGGAACTGGCCTCGAAGGCAGCGGCGCGGGGAGCGGGTGGCGAGCGGCGTACGAGCGGTGCGTACCAATCTAGCGGTATAGTAATAAAACGTAGCATCAAGCCTATAATCTCCGAAGGGTTAGGCCGAGGTGTATCGTTTTAGTACACTCACATTTCACCAGTTATTTATCATTACTTACCACTATTTTTACAGGTACAACCCAATGCAATAGTGAAGCAAACTAACAACTTATAATCTATAACTGATTATTACATGTAATGTTATCCTTGTGAATTCACTCAGTGTACAATTTAAAATGTCTACTTCAACTGCTATAGGGTTAAGACTGCGAAGCGCCCGCGTCAGGGGCGCCTCATTCAACAGATTAATGCGGCCACGAAGTACAGGCAGCAGCTGAGGCCGACGTCGCCGCCACACATATCTATCGGGCACACTCAAACACACTAATTCTAAAATGTTGGCGTTATGTATCTTGCCTATAATTAATTAAAATAAATATGAGACAAGTGCCAACTCACGCCTAACTCTCAGCTCGTTGTATCCAACCACGCCTAACCAACCAACCATGCCATGCCTGATTATGTTTAAGTGCCATGTGATAGGGGTTGAGCCTTTTGCTATCAACCGGGCTCAAATCCAGTTGGCTGCTACTGAGAAAAGTCTGATGGAAAACCAAATAAAAACTTAGCTCGACCTGGAAATATTGATACCAGAACCTCATGCTCAGCACCCGCGCTTGCGACCATTAGACTAGACGTCCTCATCATCTTCCTGCCATTGTCCCATGTTGTCGGCGCAACACGTTTTATCTTCCTTTATCCTCTGTCAACCGTCACGCTATCATGTACTCACTATAGACTAGATGTACTATTTGCAAAATAGTTTTTTTAACACGCCTTTATTAGGTTCACTTGTAATTAACTACATAATAACCTTAGAAGTCAAATTTGACTCACTTCCCCGATTGAGTTCAAATTTTGCACACATAGTTTGGGTGACAATACATGGTTAGCTAAATGAAATCATTCTAAATCCAAAATGACTCCCAAAGATGGCAGACTAGTTATTTTTTATGCATTACACGTAAGCTTAGTGCATTTTGACAATTCATTTATTTCCATGACACTCAAAATGTACAAGTCATGCCGTGCTTTGCACTACCATTTTGTAAACTTCGTACTGATTGTGACTACCACACATCACCTTCATGTGCCCACTGCTCGCTTTGCTAATAATGCCTTGGTATCACAATCAGTGGAAATGACTATTGGCCATCTTGTGACACGCTGGACGTTATTTTCCAGGGTCCAAAGTTCCGGCTTACGGCATCTATAAAGTTCCGGCATTCCCGGTTGTGGCGGCGCCAATAATCTGCGGGTCGGCGCGAACATCTGCCGACCGTCACCCCTCCGTCTGCAGCGTGGCTCACCGCTACGGTCATCGTCACACTAGGCTAAACCAGGAGAGTACCGTGTGCAACTTCCAAGTGATCTTGGGGGAAGGATACGTAACTATAAACCTGCTTACCCTCTTTTCTCTTTGTGAATATATTTTTATGTTGACGAGTTTCGAGGTTTTATTCACTCGACCTTCACCTCGAAAACCCACTCCGTCACAGATTTTGTACCTGCATAACTGGACGACGTACTGTTGGTACCTGTGCGGATTGTGTCAATTGTTTGGTACGCTAGGCATGGGGGATTTGTAGGACCAGCCTTATTTTCAAATGAGGTCATAATAGACTCAGAGTACGAATAAAAATGTTTGATGTTTCAATGAATGTATACCTTATTAATTACCTTACAAATATAACCTATTCTCTATATTTGTGTTTTATTCAAATAAACTCCCAACAACTAATGATAACGGTGTATGTATAATTAGCACTTGCTTCGGTGAAGGAAAATATCGTGAGGAAACTTGAGAGATATTTCGACAAGGCAGAGGCTCATGGGCGGCATAAAAGGCAGATATCGGCGCCTTAGAGTGAAAACCTCGTAAGTGTAAAAGTAACTTTTCAGGAGGAAGGAAAGACTGCGTGTTGTAAAATTTTTGTTCGGTGTCTTTTATGTTTTTTATTAATTCCTATTCGTAATTAATAAAAAGACGACGTTCTTAAAATTTCACTTATTAGTCTGTAATGTATATATCTATGGGCCAAAGTTGCCTCGAAATAAATGAATGTCGTTGTTGTTTACACTTACGAGGTTTTCAATCTAAGGCATCGATATGCAGATCAGGTAGATAGTCGCTCCATGTAAAATACTAGTATTCAACTGCATCCGGTTTGACTGGAAGCCGACCCTGACATAGTTGGGAAAAGGCTAGGCAGATGATGATGCTAATAATGAATAACTCTGAAGGGACTAAGATTTTGAACTTGGCGACCTAGTATATTTTTGTTCAACTTAAAACCTTTTTGTTTAACGTACCTTACGATGTACACATCATATGCATACACGCAGCTATTGGAGGGTAGGACCGGAGTTCATACAGATTACCACACCAACTTATTTTGTAGTAGGTATACAGGCTGATTTTTTCATGTGTGAGGAATAGCGAAAAATACTCCAAGGAGTTTCGAGCACGATTTTGAGGAAAACTAAAACTGTTACACTATCGGAAAATCAATATTTCTAGACAGAAAATAAATTGATTTGAACTTGATTTTGAAAAAAATAACACATACTGTATTATTACACCATTCGATAGTCACTATAGGGATCTAATTCTGGGAAGTCATGACTTGCGGCAAACTAAAGAAAACTATTATTTTTAGATAAAATACATAACTGCGTGCAAATAGATTATACGATAAATCGATAACGATTGGACTCCGATCAAACCAATCATCAATCTACTATACCATATTAAAAGGTCGACTCAGGTTAAATACATTTGTTCCCATTCCTTTTGTTGGACTAGAACTTGAATTAGGTATGTACAACGAGCAATTTTATATCTAATAAATTTTATTTCTAGTAGTTGTTTAATATGAACTGATCATTTTAGTAAAAGTCAGTTGTGGCACCCAAGGAGGAATCCAAAGTTATAGAATGTCAAAGGAATCAGAAATTTTAGTCTAAAAATTCGATATTTAATTGAAGAAAGAAACAAACCATAGACCATAGAGAGTTGAAAAACAATTCTGCTCGCAATTTTTGTAAATGTCGGTTAAGCGAACAGATCGCATTGAAGTGGGAATGGGTAGGCTACGTAGCACGAAGGCACCCGGCGAGATAAGCAAAGATCGTCACACAATGGACACCTGAGGAAGGACAACGCCGTCAAGGTCGGCCGCGATGAAGTTGGCGTGACGATTTGATCACGTTTGAGGGGCTAACATGGCCAGAGATCGCACAAAATAGAGAATTATGGAAGGACAAAGGGGTGGCCTTTACCCAGCAGTGGTACACCATGTAGGCTAGCAAAAAAAAGTCTTCTCTGCAACACTAGAAACTCAATAAATAATAAAAAAAACGTGTGCAATTCACACGTGGTAGAAGTGAAACCATCAAAAATTTTGGCTTCAAGATAAACACTGTATAGTGCTTCCTATCTCATTTTCTCCCACGTTAAATCTTATGAATTTATGTGTCTGTCTCTTTTTACTGTCACTTTTTCGTTTCATCGACTTTCAAATCACAACGATACTAAAGAAGTTTTCACTTCAAAAGCTCCATGGAAATCCGACCACTATAAACTTCGTTCCACCTTATTTGTATTGTCTAATTGCATTAGACTATACAATGTGCACTCACAGAATAGGTAAGTTGAAGTGACAATGGGCATCTACAGTACACATTACACCCCTCAATTTTAATTAATTACCAGTACAAAATACACCACAAATCGTCAGACGAACCACATTGACGGGCATCACAAAACACGAAACATTATTCACATTCTCTTTATAATCAATACGGTTCGTCCGTAATCCGTCAAACTCAGGTAGGTTGAAATTAATTTAGTCAAATGAGAGCGCATACCAAACCCCGGGCAGCAGCGATGCGTCGAGCTCAGCCGTTGTCATGATGACGGGCGGGTGAAGGACGGGTGGCGGGCAGGTGAAGGGTGCATCGCCATTAAATAGAGAGACGCAGAAGGACGGATACAGACAACGAGAAAAACAGTCCCATTAACACTTAGATGCACGGCCATCCTATATCAATATTGCACCTCTATACGACTATCTCTACGACTTATATACATATTATACCTCTTTTCATACCGAACTTTTTTTTTTTTTTAAAGAACGTTGCCCGACACTAGGAATTTCTCCTGTATCGTGGGTGCATTCACAAACATTTAAACTCACATACACAAACAGCCAGACCCGGAACAACTATCTGTAGGCCATACAAATATTTGTTCCGTGCGGGAATCGAACCCACGACACGCAGCGCAGCAGTCAATCACTCAGCCACTGCGCCAACCGTACCGTCACTATGTTTTGCAAATAACAAATTTTTTACTTGATCTCATGCTTTTGGCTTTTATTACTTACTCAAGGTGACACCTAAATGAGTCTGTTAATATTTGGTCGTTGGACTTGAAACTCTTGCTGGAACAGGATTATTTAGTTACTATCTGTCCCTCGCAACTTCGTCTGCGTCAAACCTAGATAACGACAGCAGCGCCATCTGTCGGGCTGATTTGTGAATCTAAACCATCCAGGGTGCCACCCAAAGGCATACAAAAAAAATCATTCAAATCGGTCCAGCCGTTTAGGAGGAGTTCAGTGACATACACACGCACAGTAGAATTATATATATAAAGATTTAGTATACTGACGTGGGCAAGTAAAAATGTTCAATTCTTCGCTATTTCCCCTACCAAGACGTCGTATAGACCACAATTGCCTCCGATTCTTCCTGTGGATAAAAAGCTACATAGCATTCGTTCGTTGGTCTATCTTAACCAAAATATTCAGGAAAGAATACTCTTTTTCGATTGGTCTAAACCTACCTAAAGACACTTTTAAACCGTGACTGCGTTTGCACTCGCCGTACACCTCTTTTGCATCTTACTTCTGTACCTACTTTTTGGAACAAGCCACTTTCATTCAGGAAGCCTCTTGCCAGAATCAACAGTGGCGACCACCAGAACAGCGTCGAGGCAGTGAAGTTTGAAGAGTCCCGGAGAAACGATTCAACTGTCTTGGATTACGCAACAAATAAAAATGTATAAGTACGTTTCTTTTACTAACCTTCAATGGACGTTGCTTGTCCAAAATAAGACATATTTTATTTGTTTATGAATGAACGTTTATGAACAAACCTCATAATTTTAACTTCCCCCCGTATCAAACAGTAGATGGAGCTAGGCAAATACAAAGGTAGGTTTATAACGCCTGCCAGGGCTGCGGGACTGTTCGAAAGAGATACCGCGGCCTGGAACACAAAGGGCAAGGAAGGAACATGGATGGGTTTTAGTCAGTACAAGTCTGACACTCCCTTCCGCTCTGCCCAGAGCGGGAGATGTCATTTGATGATTTCCCATCGGAAAAAAAAAGGTTTATGATTAGGCTAAGCCCACAGAAATGGGAGGAGGACGAACTACGCGCAGAAAAAAAAAAAGAAAAAGAGCTGCATACAAAGCAAAGCATTAAAAGCATTAAAGCATTAAAAGCATTTTTTATTTTTTATCAATTTTGACATAATTCTGTTTCACCATTTACATTTTTATTTCAAGTTAATTGAATATCTGCGTTTAGTACTTAGTAAGTTAGCTCATTTTCCGAATTTATCGTTTTGTGCATGTGGTGTTTACCTATAAGTAATTGTTGCGCTGTAATTTAAATTTAAGAATGAATTCTGTCGATGTATCCAGTGTGAACAATTGTTGGTAGACCTATAATAAATAAATAAATAACAAAGCACAAAAGCATGAGACAACAGCAACTGCAGCGTCAACTATCTGTGAGCGCATCTGTGCCGGCGAGAATATTTTGTGCCGATACGCTACGTGCATGGCACACGACTGTATTGGTCGGTGACGCAACGGTCTAGAGGACATAGTCTCATACTTTTAATACAATATTTTTTGCCTGATACCTTCATAGCACAGTCATGGTGTGGTACCGTGTAGTCGGCAGAATCCTTAAGTAAATATTATATACTAATACCTGAACCATATTCCACCTTTTTTGGGAAAAAACCTGTGTTACTGGTCACCAGGCCACATCTACGGTTAGAATTTTGTGTCAAAATAGGCACAGACAGCACAGGATATAAGATAAGTGGACAGAGGGAAGAGAGGCGGGCGCGGTCCTAGAGACCAGCAACGTGGCAGGTGTGGTACAAAAATCACACACGCCAAATTGACACTTCTCCGTCCCAACCAAATTCTTGGCTACGGCCCTGTGTGACCTCCCCAAAAGTCTTAGGCTGGGACCGTGCCTGAAGAGAGGCCTTTGCCCTGCAGTGGGACACTGATGGCTGCTATTAGATTATCTGTTACAACATTACATGTACAGACGCCAGCAGGTCAAGCTACCCGTAACTGTCAAATTTTCATAACATACCTTGAACCTAATGCTTTAGAGATAAAGTTGAAAATCTATTAAAGAAATTTGATAGTTTGTAATAGCTTGATGTGCTGGCGTCGGTACATACACCTTCTGTACCTATCTGCTTAGTGCACCAGGTCCCGGGCATACTTGGTGCGCCGACCTCGTTGCTATAGCTACGGGCGGGTGGCGGGTGCACCCAGCCCGGCCAGAGCTGAGCGGTGTGTTTTCCCACTGAATGCACTGTGCACACCGTGTTGAGCCAGTGCTTGTCAATATTTTTATTATTTGTGTGAGGTATGAGCGTACGGTTGGCAGATTAATTGTGCACTTTGTAGCTAATAACTACGTAATGTAACTTTCAGATGCAGTTAGTAGGTAATAAATAGAATACTCTAAAGCTTTTAAGCCGATTACGTTAACGCAGGTTCTGAGAAAAGCAGCTACATTAAGTTGATGTGGGTAGATTTGAAAAAAATAATTACTAACGTTGCTAGACTCAAGTCATACATTCTTGGAACTAGCGAATTCACTCCAAAAGTAGATTAAAATATTTTTTAGAGCATCGCTTAAAATATGGTACTTAGAGACATAGTTAACCCACGATGACAAGAAGGCAGTATGCTACATTCTATCTAAAAAAAAACTGTTTTAACATGTACACCTCGATGGAACCACTTTTCCATTTTCACTAACCGTAACGCACAACACAAAAAAACTGGCCAACTGCAAGTATTACCATCGTAATAGAAAAATAAATAAAATAAGTTTAAAGTATTTTTTTATTTATTTTTATTATTTGTTGTTCTAGTGGCAACAGAAATATATATTCTTTGAAAATTTCAACTGTCTTCCTGTTACGAATCATGAGATACAGCCCGTTGCTGACAGACGGACGGACGGACAGCGGAGGTTTAGTAATAGGCTCCCGTTGGTTACCCTTCGGGTACGGAACCCTAAAATTACACGTTTTCTCCTTCGACACTCAATCAATCCTTTTTAATACAAAAATGTTATTATTTTGTATCAAATCCAGACTCCGTGGTTGCTGCTGAGAAATTCCTTATAAAAAAAACCCGGGAATATAATTCAAGACCTCATGCTCAGCCGTTGCGCTTCCGACCACTAGACCAACGAGGCAGTCCTGCCTGCAGTCAGGTTTTTATAAATATTTATTTTTATTAACAAACCAAAACAATTTACTGGAGTCACAAAGTAAGCTATCATTAAACAGTTGACAACTATGCCGTAAACTCACTATAATACAAAACATACCGTATTAAAAAGTTGAAATTAAGTTAAAACTTAGTCTGTCGGTACAGCTCTGCCCGGGACGCAACAGGCTAGCACTAGTATCGCTGTGTCTGGTTCCAGTTACTGAGAGAGTGTTCCAACACCCCCCAACACCCTGTGGAGTACATCCATTGTAAACTGTTTGCAATAAGCTCGAATATTACGAATATTGCCCTTTGAAGAGATTTCCGTGTGAGTTTTTTTTTTAAAGAAAACTAACATAAGAATCAATAATCACAGAAAGTAAATGATCTCGTATCAACTATCGTTGGAAAGTTTTGAGTAGAGGAAGACCAAAGAAACGATGGATGGACTGTGTGAAGGATGATATGGCAAGAAAAAAGGTGTCTGATGAGATGACGAGTAATAGAGAAGTATGGAAGAAGATGCTGCGTTGACCCCAAATGAATTGGGATTAGGGCAATGGTGGGCAATGGGTTATTAAGGAAATGATGATGATATGGAAGTAAATGGTTGGAGAGTTTTTTTAATTAAGCGATCACGGAAACGTAGCGTGCGTGCTCAGAGAAGCATGGTATTTAGCAAAGTTATACAATTTCATTTAAAGAAAGAGTGCAAAAATATAAAAAAAATTGAAAATCCTTAGGCCCACTTGCACGAAAAACTTAATTTAGAGTTCATAGCTGGCTAATTTGACAGTTTATCATACAATATTGTCAATTTAACCTCATGCTAGCATTTAACTCTGAGTTAAATTTTTCGTGCAAGTAGTGCCTTAGAGAAGTATTGCAAAAAGATAAAACATAATTGAATTACGTTCGAATTTCGACCACTATTGTGTCGCACGGCCCGCGTATCGTTTTGTGTCGAGTTTCAATTGTGAAATATAATTAATACCTCGTTTATAGGGTGTTCGTCGGTGCGTCTGTTCCGCACAAGGGGAAAGTCGGCAAGCGCGATGCACCGTGCGTAATGCGTCATGGGGTCACACTGCGATAGTGTGAGTAATGTGTGTGAGTGTCAATAAAAGCGGCACTCTTTGCACGGCGGCCGTCATTTACATGGCCCATCAAAGGCTGCAGGTTATTAAAGTGTACCCCTTTGTTGCGAAAGCAAAGCTTGTTGGGAAGCTTTTTTGGTAGGCTTTTTGTATTATTTTAGGTAGGACGGCCGATCAAGCTATACAAAACCAGTTTATGCGGATCTCTCAATATATAGCAAAGCGAGGCCAAGTTGTGCTGGAAATGTACAACTTCATGTGCCGCTGTATGTACTTGTAATATATGCCGTTTGTTGATAATAAATGCGTAATCTGAAGTAATATCTGATGACAGTGAATACTGTCATGTTATGTTTGTGAAAACTAATTTAATGTTAGTCTTAATTTTTTGTTATTATCATAGATCTATGTGTAGTTTGTATATAATGTACATAGTAATAAATATGATCTAGGAAGAAAAAAATAAATGCTTTATCTAGGTAATCTGTGTTTCATTTCCATATTTCAGAGTTTTGGGGGTGGCCTGTATCTAGCTGTGGACGTCGTCCGTCTGATATTATAATGATGATGGAAATTAAGAGGTTTGTACGTACATACAGGACATAGAGTTCAATATCCTACTAACACTTATAAACAAGAAGGTATTTGGCTTTCAATTGTATAGAAAATTCAGAGAAAGTAGGTAAAGTGAGTGTAAGGATGTATATGCAATCATAAGTGTGCATAAATTTGCACTTTCAATAATACCATTCATCTTAGAAAGTAAACAAATCATCATCATAAACCTCTTGCTTCTAAATAAACAAATATAGGGAAGAAATAATCCAACCATATTCAAACATCGAATAAGTATCAGCGATCTACGCCGTAGCTGGTGCTACGCGCTACGGCGTAGCGACGTAAGTCGATTAGGGATCGTAACAGCAATGTTAACGGTTCGACAAGGTTTTAACTTTGTTAAGGCTACTGGACCACGATATTTTCCGTTGCGATTTATGAAGTGCGGAATATCGAGGGAAGAATTAACACACTTAACATCACGCCTGTTGTGACATCGAGGGATTTAGCAGAGGTATACTTATGGAAATTTAGTCAGTTATGTTTTAGGGTTAGCCTATCACTAACAAGTAAGTACAAATCAAGGCTCCGTGCTGCTACTGAGAAATAATTCCTAAAGTTTTTTGAAGTGAAAACTTCTTTAGGCGCTTTGGGCATTTTTACGATGGGGAAAACAATTGAACGCGTGAAAGGAGCTGCGAGCTTAATTGTAAATGACAATTGTTTTTGTTGCAGAGTGAGTCGTATTGCTAAATATTACAAGCCCAAAAAAATACAATGTATAGTCAAATGTATAATTAAAACACTTATGCAAAAATATTTTCTAAAAATACTGTACATCACCATCATTATCATCATCAGCCTAAAACGTCCACTGCTAGACAAAGGCCTCCCTCAAGTGTCACCACATTGACCGGTCCCGTGCGACTCGCATCCAGTGGATCCCCGCAACCTTCATCAGGTCCACTTAGTGAGAGGCCTTCTAACGCAACTGTTCGGACCGTTAATATCATGGAGTTTTAAAATGAAAATAGATTATACAGGGTGTAAACAGACTCTTCACAAAGTCGTTAACCAAACATTATGTATATCAAACTAAGTAACTTTACGCAAAAATTATTGCTGGGAAACAACTTTTTTTTTTGGAGTGAAAAATCACGTTTTACGGTAGGACTCAATGTTACGCATTCATAATATTGTGCTGATGGATGGATTGAATAGTAGAATAGCAAAATAGTCCCGGGTCGTGAAGTTGTCTTCAGTAAAAAAAAATACATTAAAAACATGTATTTGAACAAAAAACTTGTGAAAAACTTGGAACTTTGACCCCCAATATTTCTCTCTAACTAGAAGGTTCCCAGGTTTGGTCTAGAACCAAAAAAAATATCGCAATGACGGGGAGAACAAGTACCTTTCCGCTTCGTAATGAGTCTTTTTACACCCCGTATATTTTAAACACATTTAAACTACCAAAAACTCTTATTTCGTTTTTACCACAACTGTACCCGACACTCTATTTTTTTATGTTTTTTCCTGAAATCCAATATTCCATCGGCGCGGAGCGTATGTTCTAATTAGTTTAAAATGCGCACAGGGCTCACCACAGGCCTGGTGCCTAACTCAGTCATATTTAGCGTGCGTAGCATCAAACGTGGCTGAATTTTAAAAGCGAATGCATGATGCAACCTTCCTGTATATTTGCTGCTGGAATTTCAGTATTTATACAGTGAGTAACAGAAAAGGTATAGTCATACTTAAGAGGTGTGCTACAGACCATCATAGTGAACCAGTTTGTCCATGCAGCCAACATCGTTTTCGTGAAAAAATAAACATCTGCCCCGTACATTTAAAGAAAAAGAATAATTTTATTTAAAAGTATTACAAAGTTTACAGTGGTGTTATTTCTCATACAGAATTCATGCATAATTAATGCTTATAAGTAAACTATAACTAAAATATATTTAACAGTTTTTTTTTTAATATATCTTGGGACAACCAACACACCGCCATCTGATCCCAAACTAGGCAGAGCCTGTACTATGGCAACCAGACAACTGATAAACATACTTATATATTTCCAAATACATACATATTATAGATAAACTATACACCCAGACACAGAACAAATAATCGTACTCATCGCTCAAAGATTTGTCCTGTGTGGGAATCGAACCCACGACCTCCGTCCTAGCAGTCAGGGTCACTAACCACTAGACCAACAGGCCAATCAAGTTGCAAGTAACCAAAATGTTGAATTCAAATGTTTGGTAGCGACCTACCCGATGTAGGTTTATTTAAACCTGCTGAAATTCCAGCAACAAATAAACAGGAAAAAGAAAGAAAACAGGTGATAAGGCCGGGAGAATGATGCTGTTGGTGATACAACAGATGTAAAATGAAGCCTTGAAGAGGACAATCACTAGTTCTTCCCATCATTATGATGATCATTAATGTTATCTTTGTACTGGAATTTGCTAGTTACAGAGATAATGAGTTATTTTGACGATATATTAACAAAAAACGTTTTAAATGTTCTCAAAATAGATTTTATAACATCACTTTATAATCTAACTTTAATTACCCTGCATGTTTTAGTGAAGAAAATAAAATAAAATTTGAATTCAGACTCCAATCCATAGTTTTGTTCTAGTTTACCATTTATTTATTTATTCAGATCAAAGACACTGAATGGAGACAAATCCACTGTCAGAAGTAGTCCGGTCCGGCAGCAGTCATTTTTAAAACATTGTTGTCATTTTGTTGATATTATTTGATCGAGTATTCCAAGAACAAAAATTGTATTATTGGTAGTTACGGTAGATTGTTACACAAATATACAGGTGCTACGCCGTAGCTGCGTAGCGCTACGTTGCTACGTGGCCGTAGCAGACGCGTAGGAGTCTTGTAACCCATTGTACATGGCTTAAGTTCCAGAAACACAAGCTGTCTCAACGCCCAGTCATATTATAGAGTACTTATAGATAGTATTCGTCGTTTCTATAATGACAGACATAACTACAGATTGTGACATATTTACACAATGGACCTCTTTGTAGTCTGAAAATAAATAAATAATAATAATATTTGTAGTTTTTTTAGCTCTAGAATTAAATATGTTGATCCGACGAAGCTTTCATCCGACGGGTTGAGCACTGCAAATTGGCCTAGAAACGAGATTAACATATCTCGTTTCTAGGCCTAGGCTAGGTTTTATCTAATTTTAGTAATAGAAAACGAAGATCTGATTTCTCTTTGAAGTATATTGTAAGAACTGGTCATTATATTGTTATATTGTAAGTATGCTTTTAATCTTATTACTAATATCCATTCAAAGACAATCTCACTTAGATTATTTATAAATGTTTGGCAAAACAGATTATAAGTATCATCGTCATTTACAAAACATCGCGTTTTTTTTGACAACAGATAAGTTTCACAACACAAATATATGGGAAAACTGTTTTTAAGCTATTGCATAGCTTCTATCGCGGGCCTTGAGCGTGGAGACCGAATCCAGAAATTCCGTAACGAAAATAACGTATCGAAAATAACCTAACACCTAGTGCCTAACACGTAGTGTCAGATATTGACAAGCCTAGGTTATTATTTTTAATCTACCGCTGGAGCTAGGAGGTTAGGTTGTATAGGTAAAACCTATAGATAAAAAATAAATAGATTAAAAATAATAACCTAGGCTTGTCAATATCTGACACTACGAAAGTGAATAAATAATTATAATTACATAAGTTGATAAAAAATGTGTGCCACACGTCTTTTTTTCTTGCGATTTAAGTGGTTTATGGTAAAGAGGAGCTCGTGGCTAAACAATAACAGCCGCTCGGGTCGATCTTTAGGTTAAGCCGTGCTTGCCTAGGTTGGTCTGTGGATGGGTGACCACCCATAACATACCGAGTTTCCTCCGTGCCTCGGAAAGCACGTTAAGCCGTTGGTCCCGGCTGTCATTTGAAGATCTTTGACAGTCGTTAAAGTAGTCAGTGGCCCAAAAAGTCTGACAACCAGTCTTACCAAGGGGTATCGTATTTCCCAGTAGTAACTGGGTTGTGGAGGTCAGATAGGCAGTCGCTCCATGTAAAATACTGGTATTCAGCTGTATCCGGTTAGACTGGAAGCCGACCCCAACATAGTTGGGAAAAGGCTAGGCAGATGAAGTGGTTTATGGTAAAAAATAACTAAGTATATTATTAAGCTTATTATTTGAATAACCTTAACCACTGGGTCTAGTTAATTCATAGCATGCTTTCGGAGTTCCGTACATCGCGATAACATTCTGATGAACATTCTCAATTAAGTAATCTGTCATAGCGTACCTTCTGAAACACGTAAGTCGTACTTTCAAACTTTGCAAATACGGTACATCGGTGTTTTAAACTTCGAAGTTCAGTAATAGAGTCAGCTTATGTATTAAAGTTTCATAAGACGTGCAAGTCAGTACTTAGGAAGATCAGGCGAGTTACGGCCAAACGCAAGCCTAGTCAGTATTAAAAAAAAAATTGGTTGTCTGTAAAGTTGGTTTACGATGCGTTCATCGATTTATTAGACGTTGTCACGTCAGTAAAAATCAGCCCCAAATTTGTATAGCGTGCGAGTATGCAAATACGATGCCAAAGGAAAATCTCATCGGACACGGACTTGTAACTTCCCAACTATGTTGGGGTCGGCTAACCACCGTCAAACCGGATGCAGCTGAATACCAGTATTTTACATGGAGCGACTGCCTATCTGACCTCCACAACCCAGTTAGTACTGGGTAACACGATACTCCTTGGTAAGACTGGTTGTCCGACTTTTTTGGGCCACTGACTACCTAACGACTGTCAAAGATCTTCAAATGACAGCCGGGACCAACGGCTTAACGTGCTTTTCGAGGCACGGAGGAAACTCGGTATGTAATGGGTCACCCATCCACAGACCAACCTAGGCAAGGCTATTGACCCGAGCGGCTGTTATTATGTCGCCACGAGCTCCTCTGTTTTAAACTGAACTGTTCGTTATAAATCAGTAATATGTATTAGCTCTACTACACAAATATTAACAAGGTTTACATGCATGTATGCTATGAATACTATACTATAGACTGCATAAAAGCTTCATATAGTCACATTTTTCACTACCCATGCTTTAAAATACACAGATTTAACACTAAATAAATTTGTTGTGTTCAATCAAGCGTAGCAGACAGCGTGCGTTTCAAAATAACATGTAATTAAAACATGCAATATTTTCCATTCGAAATCACTTTGATTGGAAATCGGAATACCTGAAATGCTCACACATACGCAAAACTCCCAGGAAGGGGATACATGTGTTTGTTGCACGCATACAAAATTCCTTTGAGTGCATCACAACGCGAAAGTAAAGTTTATTTCGTATTACGAACAGTAAATAAAGCTGGGTTACACGGCATGTTTATTTTTTCAACCGTGAATCTGTGGGTTTAGCACGCACACGCGGATTTAACGTTAAGTACGTGAATTTAAACGATTTTAAAACTGAACATATTAATGACGACAACAAAGCTTCCTATATTTCCTAGGTATTTCTGCTTCAAAAGATTTGAAGTTTACGATTCCTTAATATGGGTCCCATTTTACCCTTTAGGTACGGAACCCTAAAAAAACACGCGCCACGCTCGCACCAAACGTGGTACCACCATGGAAAGGGGTAGGAAAGTCCCCGGAAAAGAGTAAACTAGCGAAGATTTTACAAATAATGTCAGTCACTACGACCTGATATAATTTATTTAAAATAAAAATATAAACGCTTTAAGCGTATTTATTTTATATAAAATGTCGCTCTGCAATTACTTCATATTAAGCGGTTGTAATTGTAGTTGTTATTGCACAAGAAAAGAGAGGCCTCTCTTTTCTGATCCAACAGCAGTGGGTGAATTCAGGCTGTGGATGGTGATGATGATGAAGCAGTTGGTTGTTGGTCAATGTAGGCGGAGTCATAATAAACGAATTTCACTGAACTTAGTTTAAAGATTATTTATATTGTCAAATTATTTTATGGGTGATACTAATTACGATTGTCGCAGAAATCAAAACCCAAAAATCGTTCAAACTTTACGTTTTGGACGCGCGTTCACGCTAGGGCCACCGATATTTGAACAATGCTGGACTGTGCTAGACTTTATGGGAAACGGGTAATGTTAGTTTCCCTTTGACGGGTATGTCAATAAATAACTTTTAATATTTACAGAATCTCCATCAAAGGGTTATAATTTTTTTGTGATGCACTGTGTATTACAGAAAATATTAATATTTTCCCTTTGAGGGAGATATAGCATTATAGCTCTGACTATTTAAATACCTAACTGATAAATGTTCCCGTTGAATAATTTTATCTTTTTCTGGTTGGTTAACCATTACATAATGTTGGTTATCAACTTCGAATACTTATTGTTCTTAGCGAGGTTATACAGCTCAGTAGCACTCGTGATTCTGGTCCATCCGCGAAAGTTTCTCAGCCAAGACTTTTTCTCCGGCCGACGTCGCATTTGCCCGCTACTTGGCCCAGCATTTTTGAGTACTAAGTCATACCGTTTGTGCGAAAGAATGTGTACGAGTTAAACAACCTTTCTTTGTTTGATGGTCTGCAAGATTTTACGGTCCTGGATCATTCGTCTTAAGACTTCGTCATGTATGACTTTCTGAGTCCAGCTTAGGGAGAGCATAAGATAATTCAGGGGTTGTTTCTACCTAGCTCGCCGTCCGTCCGTCTTTTGACGACAGGCCGTGTTGACGGCGCGTTCGTGTTCCATGCGCGCCTCAAAGAGATGTCAGCAAACAGGGAGGGGCCCGCAAGGGCCGATGCCTGCCAGGGCTGAGGGCTGTTCGAAAGAGATACCGCGGCCCTGGAACACAAAGGGCAAGGAAGGAACATGGATGGGTTTTAGTCAGTACATGTCTGACACTCCCTTCCGCTCTGCCCAGAGCGGGAGAAGTCATTTGAAGATTTCCCATCCGTAAAAAAAAAGGGTTTGTTTATATTAATATTATAAAAAGGTAAAATTTGTTTGTAAGTTTGTATGCAGGGGTAATTTCCAGAACTAATGATCCAGTTCAAAAAATTACATTTTGTAGCTTTCTGCCAGTGGGAACCATTTTTCGTGGGTGCAGTAGGTTATAAATTATATTTATATCATGCATTTAAGTCGAGCTATCACAATTTTTGCGGACGAAGTCGTGGGCGAAGTTCTAGATACCAATGAAATTACAAGCTCTTTCATAAATTAAATAAGATTGAAGTGACGTAGTCACGCCATCGCCACTGCGACATTTCCTCAAAGTCACGACTCACGACGTAAATGCTAGTTGCATTTATGGTAAAAGATGAGGAATTCAAAAGCGATAAGATATTATTAATGATTATTTGGTTTATTTTCAAAGATAATTTTATAGCAAAATGAAGTGATAAACCCTGATAATTGGCAACAATTCGAGACTAAACTGCCCCTCGACAAATTGCTCGCACCGTGCACGTAATATTTAGGGAGAGGGAATATTAATCCCTCGCTAAGGGCTATTTGTACAATACACTCAAGTTCAATCAACATCTCTTCATTTTGTAAAATGAATTTTGACCTTGGAAGGGTATTTTCGAAAACGCAAAGAGTTGTTTGGTTATGCGTGACATAATAAATTATTTTGTTTTGTTTCGAGTATTTGGGTGGAAGCAGAATTACAAAGCAATTTTTATAGCAGCAATGGTCTTATAATAGGGAACTCAGTTTTTAATGGGTGGTTACCTATCCACTGAACAACCTAGGCAAGGGCAGCTTAACCTAAAGATTGATCCGAGTGGCTGTTATTATTGAGCCACGAGCTCCTCCTCTTTCTGGGGTCATCGAGTTAAGGATAATATAATTTTACAACTCGACTATAAAAAAAAAAACTACTAAGTCCAAGAACTACTAACTAGGAACTAACAAAGTCTTGTTACAAAGTTGTGCTGTTGGAATTAAAGTTATACCTTCTTGAATCCCTTCCCCACTCTACCGACTTTTACTCCTATTTCATTACTGCCCCCGCTGTGCGCTGTGCGGCTGTGGAACTCACTTCCGCCTGACATTAGGGACTGCTAAACTTTTGAAGTTTTCAAAAGAAGAGTAAAAGAACATAATCTTTCATTTTTTATATTTGTTGTATTTATATTTGTGTTATATTATATTTAAAATGTTATTTGATTTGCTTTATGTATTCCATTTTCTCTTCTTCTTTTACACACTATGTCTACATCGCTTTTCTGTAATACGTACATAAATTGTTACATAAAATAAAAATAAAGTTATTTTTGATGTAAGATTCTCCGAAAATAACGAAAAGGAAAGTATTACGTACAAAATAAATTTCTTCAATAACAAATCATTTGCAAGGCTTCTGTCAAATTACCTACTAAGCTCTCAAAGAAGAGATTGGCAACCTACACCTCTTATATGAAAAAGGTAATATAAATATGTTGGTTACTTAATTGGTCGGGCAATTATACTGTCTCGTAGCATCGGATTATATCAATTAGAGTTCCCCGTAAATATCAAGCGATCAAGATAATAGCGATCAAGGGCTAGACACATGTGCTCACCTACGCAAAAAACATTTGATACCTGGCAAACAAACTTTGTCTGTTGAAGCCCTTTGATTGGGATCCATTCATTCGACTTTGAGCTATGCAACATTCGTGTAAAGTTGATTGTCTTTTGTAAGTTGGCCGTTAGTTATGTCATTTCGTTGGTAGTGAAAACAATTAGGGACTTTTGTAAACATCACTCGTATGGGTTGCACTGGTTTTCAACTGATATCCCGTATTAATTGACCATCGATATTATTCGGAGTCTGTTTCACTACCAGTCCGTCATTTAGACAAAGCATGCAATATCCATTACCACTGGCTTGATCGATGGTGTTTTGTTTTCAGCTTCATTTCTGGTTTTATTTAGAGACGTTTGTTGTTGGTGGGTGTAGTGATTTATTTATTTTTATTTATTTATTTATAGTTAATTAAAACGGTATAACACCAATTACAGTAATTAACATAGAAACAGAATCAACAAAACAAAGCAAAAGTAAAAAATCCAGTTGATACCATTCAATGGCTTGAATTAAGTTACAATAATATAGTGATAGTGTACATTTTTGTACACTACACTGTATATTTTTTTGATTTTAAAATGGAAGTTTAATGGCTCTGCAAGCCACTAAGAAGTGGCTGAACACCGTACGAGAAATTTGTCATTAAATCAGCACGAATCCAGCGGGGATTGCATCTAGGACCACTTACAATCCAATCAAAATCGTCAACGCAAATTAATATCTGCACTGATGGATTAGTGTACCACCAACATGATGTACATGACAACATCAAACAACCCCTGTGTGTAATTACACAGTCATTCCTAACCACTAATATCAAATCCACTAAAGCAAATCATGCACACAGTCGCCATGGCTCTCTATTTAATCAAATCCATCGGATAGCTCAGTGAAAACAGCATCTGAAAGCCAATATGTCCGGTTTGTCAACAGTTGTGGACATCAAAGAGCCGGATGGAAACCGTGTCCGGGTAGGTGCCGAGCCGGTAGCGCGGCAAGGCCGGTAAGCTCGTTTCAATGCCCGGGCGGCGAAGGTAGCTGCATCGATTGCACTGATGTACTGTCAAAAGCAGAAATATGTATGTGAAGTTCAGATGTAAGTTTCTCGTCGAGTATCCGTTATGAACAACGGGGAAGTGCAATAAAAGGATTACAAAAAACGTAATTTTGTGTGCGAAGATATTATATGGACACCAGTCAAGAAATCCAATAAACAGTTTGGAGAAAATTGTTGCTTTTCCCTGAAAATTAGTACCAACAAATGAAAATGGATTAATTAGAGAGCGTTTTCGATACAATCATCAAACCTCTATTACATGGGACTTAAATGTAACTGGCATAACATGTTTGCACTATAGCATATACCTGCCTAACTCTTCAGAGATTACAAGCGTGATTTTATGTCATGTAACTGCATAATTCATATTTTTACCCTCGACTGTACCTGTACCTGCATGCACACTATCACAATATTCGTAGAATCCCCGGGCTGCGAGCTGTGGACTATTCAACAACACCGATATTGAAATTAGTGCTGCGAGTCTATACGTAAATCCGGTGTGTATGTGTGAGTTGCGAGTAGGGTTACCATACTGTATACGTCCGAACGTGTGGTATTGTTTTATATGTCGGACTGGTGTCCATAATTCCACGTCGGTGGTAGCGCGTATTTTGCTTAAGGGGACGTTAACACAAAAGCAAGACTGGCTCCGAATCTGTACGGCGCGGCGGTACGCCGTAAAAGTACAATACCCGTTTTTTTATTTTTTGTAAATATCCGGCTTTTGGTGGTTGGACGTTCCCTAGATATTGATACATGGATTTTGAAACTGAATACCGAAGATGGAGGACAGGCTGTTGGAGCGTAGCATGTGGGAGGTCTACGTCCAGCAGTTGATTTTGATTGTCCGGTTTTAAATCTGGACTTTTCTCTCGAAATAGCAACCCTAGTTCCGAGTGTTACATTTCATTCAATTATTTCGCGTTCAGCCTTTTAGCTGGAATGATAGATTGCGAGTAATGCTTCATTCGTGGTATTTTGAATATTGGAGGTATGTTGTAGCTTAGATGAAGTTGCCTGGCAAGTCAAGTTGATAAAGAGAGAGCATGTATTTTACATAAATAGCCTATAACGTGCCCTCGTTTCGTTGTCCTGGGAAAAGTTTTGAGTATGAATGTGGATGGGTATAAGAGTAGAGGAAGATCAAAGAAACGATGGATGTACTGTGTGAAGGATGATATGGCACGAAAGGAGGTGTCTGATGAGATGACAAGTAACAGAGAAGTATGGAAGAAGAAGACATGTCGCGCCGGGCACAAATCAATTGGAATGATGGTGATGAGCCAATAACGTTCCTTCCGCTAAATAATAAAACATTGTTTAATTTGGACTATAGATATTCATATTTCTTTAGTATTACATGATCTTAACACTTATGTAATCATTACCAGATCAATTTATGTATTTATAGGTTTCATAAAATCGAAATAAACAATTAAAATAAATAAATTAAAATTTTAATGAATAAATTACAACGTAACATAACATCAACTGTAATCCCCGTAGGGTTAGGCAGAGGTGTAATAATAATAGTACACCCACATTTCGCCAGTTATGTTTAAGTCCCATTTAATAGGGGGCGAGCCTATTTCCATCAACAGCACGAATACAGACTCCGTGGCTGCAACTGAGAAATTCCTGTTGGAAAAACCCAATAGCACTTTGCCCGACCTGGGAATCGAACCCAGGACCATGCTCAGCAGTTGCGCTTGCGACCACTCGACCTATACGAAGCAGTCAATAAAAAAAAATAACAATAAAATAAAAATGATAAATTATTAAATACAAAACATTATCAGGTAAAGTGAAGCCTGATAAACCTTCTTACACCTGCCGATACTATATCTGTCTGTCTCTGCAATCATCCTGGATGCGGTTGCCACTCCCTCGATTTCCGGCGATTTAGCGATGCTGACTTTTGGCGCATTAAAGCGTAAAAGTCAACACCACTCCACCCTGGCATCGGCAAATATACTCGAGGCACTGTAAAATCGAGGTAGTCGCACCAGTATCTTAAAAGCGTAAATTACTCTGAGAGCATCGAAGGCCTGCTGCGTGTAGTCAGTCCATAGCGCGCTCTGGTGTAAAAGATTTGGCAGTAGGCTGAAGTTATCTTTAACTGTGCTGTAAACTTCGCAAACCTATGAATGTATCAATATGTTAGTGCGCACCGACAGGCCTCTTCTTTGTGGTAGGGAGGCATGTTTTTATTTACCTCTTAAGTATTGGTAAACTACCAAGAAAAAGGCATTGATCAATTTAAAGTTCTTAGACTAACTCCAATTTGATGACACAACCGCACCACCCAAAGGTTGACCAGTAGAAAATGCTCATGGCATTAAGTACGCCTCTATACAATTGCTTGCTTAAAGTATTAACTAAATAACTCGTCTAGCAAGTTGCACAAGTAACTAGTGTTTAGTAACTTGTATAAACAAAACAGAGTAGTGAAACTGAATGCTGCTTCTACTTCTGGATACTCGATGTATAAAAGCTTCTCATATTATTACTGCAATAATTAATTTCTGGAACCAGAATATCATTTATAGAGAGAAACTGCGCAATAAATACGAAATACGTGGAAGCTCTTCAATAGATGTTACATTCGAATATAATTCCCTTGAAACACAAAGCTGCAGTTCTCGGAAATTTCGGCGCAACAGCCAATGGGGAGCTTGCAGCTCAAATAATGAACCTCCCATTTCCCGGTACTCGCCCGGGCGAGCTGTACAGCTCGGTACAAAGGTAGCGTCTAAAAAAGATCTAGGTCATACGGACGAGAAATAAAGGTCGGTGCTCTGGGAAGGTTTTCTTTGTTTGATGTACTTTTTTTAATATACAAATGACACATGTCAAAAAACTAAGACTCCTTTGTCATGTAATATTTCAAGCCAGATTAGAATATGAAAACTTTATACTGGGTTACGTAACGCCTTCACCAAATGTTTTGTAGGTGGTCAGGTGAAAACTACGTCCACAAAAAATAGGTTTTTGAAACTAGTTCCCTAAACACATTTTTGCCAACCGTACATAAACACGTTTCACAAACAGTGATAGGTAAATTCGGGATTTCAATTTTGTAATATTAGTGTCAGGACAAAGGATTGCTTGCAGCGTCATATTTGTTGGTTTCCCTTTGACGAGCTCCGTTTGATAGAAGGAAATATGTTGTTAATTAAATATTGCGAATGCGAGTCCTTTGATGTGTCGTCGGACTTGTGTAATGCTCGTTTTGTATGTGCAGGTATTATTGAGTCTGCCATTCGCGAAATTGGTAAAAGGAAGGGTGGAAGCTAGCTGAATTTTTAGTTTCTTTTTACAAATTCATGAATGGTTTGTTTATCTGATTGTGAATTATGAAAAGGCGAGGATTACGTAATCTAAAATCATCGGATATAATATTACCTATTTATTTCCTTTATTTAATCAGTTAGAGAAGCTACCTACGCAAGGAAATCTATTGGAGGCAAATAAGCATAAGTATTAATAGCCTACACTGTTGCCACGGCTGGGCCACAGGACTCCTCTCTCGAGGCGGTGGGTCATAATCCACCACGTGGGCCTAATGCGGTTGCGGATGACAGGTCTTCGAATTTTTGATTCTAGAATACACTGGTTTTCTCACGATGTATTCCTACACCATCTGCTTTGATAACCTTCGTCTGAGGTAAACAGAGGCTTATGTCGGCCTCTAACCAACTAAAACGCCACTGTTTCAAGTACAACCATGAGCCGGGGGCCGGGAGATACCCCTGCCCCCCGCACCCCCAAAAGTAACGTGCCTGCTTGAACTCTAATCCCCGACCTACGCTACTTATGTCCGGGATGTTACCAGCAGGTTCCCACTGCTCGCATCAAATAATGGCGCTCTTAAGTACCTGTAATAACTTACTCATATTAGTTTTAGATAGATAGAATATACTTTTTCAAAATTGATACACAGTTATTTTAAGATATTGCTTGTTATTTTCATCTATCTTTATCCTTAAAAAATCAGAGCTCAAAATTAAAGCAAGCAGAATTTAAGATCAGCCATTTGAATACATGAACCTATTTCGTTGGGCTGCGGGACTGTTCGAAAGAGATACCGCGGCCCTGGAACACAAAGGGCAAGGACTAAAACCCATCCATGTTCCTTACATGGATGGGTTTTAGTCAGTACAAGTCTGACCCTCCCTTCCGCTCCGGCCAGAGCGGGAGAAGTCATTTGATGATTTCCCATACGAAAAATAAAAAATAAACAATTTCGTTGGTTTCAACATTTACGCGAAATATTGAAGTAGAGAACACTTTATTCGATTAAAGCTTTTAGCAAGATGACCGCAGGCTCGGTATTGTGTGTACTTTTATCTGCAAGCGTTGTGTCCGCAGCTAGTCAAAAGTGCTTTCTAGGTTTGATTACTCTATAACAAGCAAACAGCTACAACATTTTTCAATTTATTCGTAGTTATTGATCTTCAGAAAAGAAGAAAATAATTTAGAGGAGCTCGTGACTAAATAAACCATAATGGGATCAATTCCCAGGTTAAGTCGCGCTTGATAGGCAAGGATGGATGACCACCCTTTAAATACCGAGTTTCCTCGGAAAGCACGTTAATACATTAGCAATAGTAGATCTTTGACAGTAATTTAGTCAGTGGCCCGAAAATATGTCAACCAGTCTTACCAAGGGGTATCGTATTACCCGGTACTGACTCGGTTGTGGAGGTCAGATAGGCAGTCGCGTCATGTAAAATACTGGTATTCAGCTGCATCCGGTGAGATTGGAAGCCGACCCCAACATAACTGGGAAAAGGCTAGGCAGATGATGTAGTTATAAATCTTCAACGTTACAAAATCAAACGTTTCAACCAAGGTAGTAAAATAAGACCAGCTGTTAGAAGGCTTTAAACCTATATTGTTGGAGGCAACGTTTCCAATATTGAAGTGTAGACGACGTTATTCGATAAAAGCTCAGGTAGTTTCCGTTTCCTATTTGCGAAGAGCGGGTTGAAGGGAAATTGTATAAGCGACTGGCATTCCATGGGAAGTCCTTTAGTCTAATATTTCTATTTGAGGCACGTGTGTACCAGCGAGGAAGCCATAACAATCAACCATTTACTAGCTCAAGAAACAAGGAAAAGATTGCAGGTTCCGTGTCAGTAAAATAGGATTTTCATACGCTTTCAGTGGACATATCGCTGCCCGACGGCTTTGGTGTGTTCCAAAAGAAATACATTATGTGTAAATGTTTTAATCTGCACACTTTTATCGAGTACGTCTTGCTACATCGTTCTCACATAATGTAACATAAATAATTTAACATGAATAATGTAACCAAGGTTTTGTAAAAATGTTCACATTTAAAAGAGTATAAATAGTTTATGTATATATATGTTTTAAACTAACATACTCATCATCATTCTCCTGTCCGTATCCCAATTTATTTGCGGTTGTTGCCTTTTTCATGTCTTTTTCTTACCTACTAGGCTACTTCGCTATTATTACAAAACACACAAAAACAAAAAAACAAACAAAATTTGTGAAAGTAAATAAATTATTTATTTGTATTTGTATTTCGTATTCGTCAACTCAGCAGTCAAAACCAATTTTAGTTTTGTATTGAGTGTAAATTGACCAAAAACCATTATTGTTATTATATTGATTGGTGCTACGGAACTCTTTGTGCGTAAGCCCGATTTGCACTCGCCGTCCGTCCGTCTTTTGACGACAGGCCGTGTGACGGCGCGTTCGTGTTCCACGCGTGCCTCATAGATGCCTACCAGGGCTGCGGGACTGTTCGAAA
Organism: Lycophotia porphyrea; assembly: GCA_950005105.1. Lineage (NCBI taxonomy): Eukaryota > Metazoa > Arthropoda > Insecta > Lepidoptera > Noctuidae > Lycophotia > Lycophotia porphyrea. The sequence continues at coordinate 14,354,153 of OX465396.1, read as the reverse complement.
CAGATACCGCGGCCCTGGAATACAAAAGGCTAGGAAGGAACATGGATGGGTTTTAGTCAGTACAAGTCTAAACTCCCTTCCGGTCCGCCCAGAGCGGGAGGAGTCATTAGATGATTTCCCATCCGAAAAAAAAGCCCGACTTGCACTTGGCCAGTTTTTTTTTATATTCACCTCTTTAAAAGTGCCTGTAACTGTCCTACTTGAAATATATGCTTTGGTTTTCGTCGCTAACAATTCCAAAACGCCTGACGAGAACTCTGTCAAACATACATCTCGTTTTATAGTTGTTAGCTCTTTTGGCAAATCTCTAGCGGTGATGGAACAGGTGCCTAAGCGACTGAGATTTAATAGAAAGTACTTATTTAAGTTTGAGGAACGAGTTTGCAGCTTTATCTAGACTTGTAACAAGAATTGCATCTCTTTGGCAAGTTTTTAGGAGGACTTCTAAAGCATGTGAAGATTATTATCATTCATCCCGACCGTAAAAGTCTTACTACCTTGATAAGAAAGACTGCTTTTAAACCAACGATTTATGATACATCTTTTTCACAGCAATAAATTAACTAACATTATAGCCATCTATTTACCATAGCAATTATAGCCCATGATGGCTATGGTACGCGGTATTTAAACATAATAGGCGAAATCTGGGTTACATACTATTAGGGACACCTCTGCCTAACCCTTCAGGTATTACAGGCGTGATGTTATGTTGTGCCATAAAACAAAATCACGAACGGGTATTAACGTGCACTCTCAGTCCAGCAAAAGCGAATTATGAAATCCATCAGCGTATTCCAGTAAATCTATCCAGTTAATCTGGAAGGGGCGAGGGTGGCGCCATCTGCAGCCGGACAAACAGATCACGTCAGACTAGTTCACAGACATCCTGCTGATCTTGTTAACACTGATGCGTTCAGCGAAGGCTTGGGTGGCTATTATTGCTACTAGCCTTCGACCATGGTTTTGCTTGCTATTTGTATGCAATTTTAGGAACGTGGATGCTCGCCTTTTTATACAAGGTGTAAACAAACCCTTCACGAAGCCGTCCACCAAGCATTCTGTCATCATCATCAGCCTATTAATGTTCCCACTGCTGGGACACAGGCCTCCTCTCTTTGAGAGGAGGCCTTCTGTAGGAAGAAGCTCTGTGAGGAAGCATTCTGTACATCAATCTAAATAAATCTACGCAAAAAATATTGGTGGGAAACGAGTTTGCCCTAGGTATTTTTACACCCAAAATAAGAGGTGTGATATTGTAACATCATCTAAGTAATTTATGTGTATAATAAGAAAGTCAACGCCTAGTTGACGCTTCCCGTGACCCAAGGGCTGGCTTTTACCTTGGCCAGAGGCTAAGAGTTGCCAAACAACGTGGCAACGCCGCCAGTCTCTTGGGCACATTACCAGCTGATAGTTCAACACTATCAGCTGGTAATGTGCCCAAGAGACTGGCTGGAGGAGTTTTTCGATGCCCTTTTATAGTTTGTTGTTAGTTTATTTATTTCAGTTTAACAGTTTTTAATTATTAATGTATATAGTTAGTTTATCCTAATAAAGCTAGAAAGTCAGTTAAAAAGACAAAATAAGCCAAATAAGTATCGATATTTTCGGCTTTATGCAAAAATAAATCGTAACCGCGATAAAACGCGATGTTGTATTCATAAAACGTCACTCATTTATTCGGAAAACCGGAAGGCGCCTTCTGTGTGTGTTCGTCGAACAAAATTGACTGGATTCGAGACGAGATAAAAATTAAACATGAGAGTATTTGACATGTTATCCGTACCTTGGAAAGCACGATAAGCCGTTGGTCCCGGCTGTCATTTGTAAACTGTCTTTGACAGTCATTATAGGTAGTCCACGACTCCCTGCCAAAAAGTCTGACAACCAGTCTTAATAAGGGGCATCGTAGCCAGTACCCATTACTCACTGGGTTGTGGAGGTCAGATAGGCAGTCGCTCCATGTAATATACTACCAGTATTCAGCTGCATCCGGTTAGACTGGAACCCGAGCTCAACGTAGTTGGGAAAAGGCTAGGCAGATGATGATGATTTGACATGATATTAGCATTCGCCTTTCTAAGCAACAACCAATAAGCTGTCTAGATATGAAGTACTATTAAACGTATTAGATCTAAGTATCTTTGATCAAAGCCGCAAAACCTCAAAGGAAGACTAAAAAAAGACGTTTGACATATCTAAAGCTAATGAGATTGACTTGGCATAAAGGGATCTGCATCTGCAGCCGATGTCAAAGCGACGTCGTTGCGAATATAAGATAATATCCAAAGCTTACCAAGACGCAGATACTAAAGATTACAAAAGATAGATAGAAGACAGGTAAAGCTGGAAGGAGGAAAGAATATTATATTCTTGAAGTCTTATATTATACACTTTATGATGTACATTAAAGATGATACAGGTATGAAAAAGTAAATATGCATTTATTTTAAAAGCAACCGTTTTAAAACAACCTTTAGATTTAATATATAAATACTTAAATATTGTATTCGATGCAATATAACTGTCGATACTTAAATAAAAAAGTTGAAAAAACTAAATACATCTAACGTAAGTACATCATCATCAACTTTTCAGTTTGTCATGCCTTTCATGACATCACCACAAGACCCCTCCACGTTCCTTCCTTGTTCTTTGTGTTCTAGGGCCGCGGTATCTCTTTCGAACAGTTTTCAACACTACTCAGTGCTGAGAGTTGAAATTCCCTCAGAGCATATTTAGACATTCACTCAGATGCTGTTTAGAGTTAGAAGGGGCATTTAATATTCAACAATTACTTCGAGCAAAAAAATAAATAAATAAACTGACTGATACACTGCCTGTAAATAAAAACACTTGATAGTTATTATCCCCTTTTTTTCCGATGGGAAATCATCAAATGAATTCTTCCACTCTGTACAGAGCGGAAGGGAGTGTCAGACTTGTACTGACTAAAACCCATCCATGTTCCTTCCTTGCCCTTTGTGTTGTATCTCTTTCGAACAGTCCCGCAGCCCTAATTATTTTCCCCTACATTTGCGACGACCGCAAACAGAAAGAACTTGTAAGTCTATTTATAACTAAGTACACCCAATCAATAACAATATTCTATTCTGATACGAAGGCGCCTATATTATTCAACGACTACTTCATACAAACGGACTGGCAAACTGCCTGTAAGTATAGTTCAAAGTGCATTAGTCACCGTCGACCTGCATTAAAAGCTGACGTCAAGTCGTATTAAACGATTAATTAGTTTAGAGAGTGTGTATTTCACGCGTTATCCATGTCACAGTTAAACTTGAAAATTAGGCAAAACTACTTTTGACCGGTTACAACTGTTTTAACAATTCCTAACATTACCTTAGAAACTTATAAAGTTGATAGGACTTTTTTTATAACCCTTTTAGTTTTTTTGTTTTTAAAGAGCTTCTCGATAACCAAAGGCGCTTTGTCGACAACAGATTATTATTTGTATATAGAGTAATGATGTTTTAACCTAATAAGGATTAGTCACGAAGTCTGGATTTATGCTGAGTTAATAGCGATACGTTCGCCATTTATAACACAGGACTTAAACGTCTAGCGAAATGTGGCTGTAGGGTCGAGTATGTACTATTAGGTAACCTTCTGCCCTTTGTGTATTTTATGTGTAATGAAAATGAAAAATTCATTTGTTTTCTTATGATGACGTACCGGAATTTCTTGTATGGAAAAAAATTTGGTGACTAACCGGGACAGTGACGAATCAGGCATAACTCATGGTTATGACTGTCTGTGTGAATCCAGTTAAAATTGCTTTTGTCCGATAAACAGTTTTGACTGTAACATCAACATGAAAGGCTTATCTGAATGACATGGAACCAGCATCACAACTCGACGAGAATCCGATACTCTGATGCACCCAATAATTGTGTTAAGGCACCGCTACCCCATACGGTAAATTGCCGACGGCGCGCGTCGTGTGACGAAATGCTTCTACGGGGATTTTTAACCAAGTCAATTTTATCTCGGCACCTATTAGCTCGCCGATTTTTAAGGGTTGTTTTTCCTGTCGCTAATGGATGCTGCTAACGTAGTTTCAATGTTTTTTAATTATAGCCCAGGGCAGTTGGAAAACAGCAGGAACGCAAGCAAAATAAAGGAGTTTTTAGAGAGTTGAAAGATGCAAGACGTTTTATTTAACAATTTCTACTGATTCTTTAAGAAGAACCAACTTTAGGAATTGTAAGAAAATATTTTTATAATTCTTGTCGACTTTTACAAAGGGGAAGCCATTCTTTTACGGGAAAGGAGTTTATAAATGAGTGTTTATTATGCTTAAAGTTAGGCAATGATCATCTGCTAAACCACACATTTTTTATGCCAAAGTTCTCTTAACTTTTACCAACATTTATCAATAATCCATTTGGATAAGCCGTTTGTTTACAAAAAGGATGATATAACTCCAACATTTTGATTTTTCGCTGTTTTTTGTATTTGAATATAAAATTAACGAAGTTTTCAATTAAGTAACAAAATGCGTAAAATAATCTTTTCATCTTTTGTTAAAAGGTTTCTATGCAAAAAAATATTGGCAACATAATGAAACTATTTTAAATCTAAGTTAAAAAAACGCTGTCCTGTATTTTTTATTTTTCAAGTTATGTCATTGTATCGCAAACAACCGATGTATTGATATCTCTTTGATTCACTTCCGCCAGGTGGGCCGATTTGAAACAACACAGGAAAGCGAATGCTTTTCCGCCCTTACATCACAGGAACCGTAGTTGAGCAATCAGCAGGAAATTAGTCGTGGGATATTTTGGTATTGAAGAAGAACGGGACTAATTCGATATAACGATTACTTTGCTTATAGCCAGTTGCGATGTAAATTGTAAGTTAAGTAGCATATCTATGTTGATTTTTGCAGATGCGCATGTGAATTGTTTTTACGCAATAATGCGTAAAAAGTACGTTACTTAGTACTTCCCTGGTGTGCAGCAGGGTGTGGGGCAGCACCAACAGTATCTTAAGCATGATTGCAAGTCACTTTGACTGTGTTTATGTGGGTCGCTGTTGTGCAATTATGCTCATGGGTTGTCACAGCAGTGATCCAACGTGTTGTGTTGTTTGTTTTTTTATCAATGCTTACTAACATAGTCTTATGTTTTACTGACAATTTCTGAGTCATGGATACTCGAATAAAGAAAATTTTATTCTATTCGATATCTACTTTTGTAGGGATAGACATACTTCTTTGCGTTTTTCCATGTTTGTAACTAAACACTTTAATAAACGCCCCTATTGTTTAGGAACCGGATCTAGACATTTTACGAGCAAGCAGTAAAACTTTGAACTTATACAGTCACTTACGATACCGATACCCGATATTTCAACGCTGTTGCAAGCGCCATGATCGCGGATTGATGATGGCGGATTGTTTGGTGACAGTATAAGTTTAGTTTTTAAACCAGTGATACAATTCTGTAGTTAATGTTATGCTGTTGACTTGCTACACGCTTTGGTGGAAACTGTAAGTGCAGCAAGTATCTGTTTAAACAAATAGATAAACGCAAAATGAAGCCTTATGACCAAAATAAGGTGACTAAGTAAGTAACTACATAAAGAGTCGCTCGAGTGTCATATTGTAGTCGTTCTTTAAATGTACTTTTATTCCTAATTTAGTCTCCTTTTCGTAAATTTTAAGTCTTTATTATTATTTAAGGTTCATGGTTTGTAAATTATGTATATACAGGGTGTAAACAGACTCTTCACGAAGCCGTCAACCAAGCATTATGTACATCAAACTAAGTAACTTTACGCAAAAATTAGTGCTGGGAAAGGACTTGTTTTTGGGCTGAAAAATCACGTTTTACAGTAGAACTCAATATAACGCACTCAAAACATTGTGATGATGGATGGATTGAATTGTAAGGGGGTCCTGGAGGTGTTTAAAGTAAAAATCTTACATAAAAAACATGTGTTTAACAAAAAGTTGGAACTTTGACCCCCAATATCTAACTAGAAGGTTCCCAGGTATGGTCTAGAACAAAAAAAATGATCGCAATGACGGGGAGAACAAGTGCCTTTCAGCTTCGTTAAGAGTCTGTTTACAGCCTTTATATGAAAATAAAATGGTATGATTAAATCTAAGTTAATAGGTATTTTTTTTTCAAGACGAGTATTTTAAAATCATTCGTATTTACGGTACATTAACTGCGCTCATTCGATCTAGGCGCACTGATCCGTAATCCGATAATAACTCAGGAAAAACGAAGAGTTTGAAGACTTATCTATGACGTCTGATAAACATCTAGTTTTATAACTTGTATAATCGAAAGCAGTTTATTTTAATAAATTCTGCCTCATTGGTTTAGTGGTCACACTCGCGACTGCTAAGCATGAGATCCTGGGCTCGATTCCCAGGTCGGGCAAAGTGATATTGGGTTTTTTCCATTTTCAGGTTTTTTTTGAAGCGACACAAATCCTGACTGGCGTCTGGATTTGTGTCAAGCTGATGGCAATAGGCCCCCTATTACATGGCACTTAAACATAACTGGCGAAATGTCATGTGTACTATTAGGTACACATGCTGTACACTTCTTCTACTTCGCTCTTTATATCCCCTTACATTATTAAGAAGCTTTTGGTTGTACATGCAACATCGACTTCCATTGTCTTGTGGAGCATTGTGTTTAGTAAGGGTATCAAATTGAGCAAGCTTGCGAGTACGGTGGACAAAAGAAATACGGGATATTTGTTAGTTTTTGTTTCTATAGTATTGCCGAGTAAAAGGGTACTTTTTTGTATATATATTTTTTTTTAATGTGCGTCTTGTTTGTGCATAATAACAGATTTTTGATTCTTTCAGAATTCACTAAGGCCTATATGGGTATTTATGAAACGACAAAAAGGTGCACGGTTCGGTTGGTGGTTTCGTATGGTGAAGATCCGGCATGAAACTCTATGGTTACTCTTTTCAAATCATTTGGTTTTACAATATTATCATGTTACAGCATTCGTAGGTCCTTAAATATGGGGGTACAGCAAAGGCCCGACAATAAGTCGTTACTTACTACACAAAAAACGTAAAACAAGATAAAAGGTTAGCAAAAGTTAACACGCATCTAGGAATCTTTGTCATTTGCCCAAGCAGCGTGGTTTACAAAAAATATTGAGTACTTACACACTCACTACCGCTCATTAGTGTCGGCTTATGTCGCGTGTCATGACACAATGACATTTGGAATGAGTGACAGATGTCAGTGTCACAATGACAACTTTACTATGGAACCCAAGATATTGATATTTTTTTTAAGATTACAAAAAAATATCGGCGTATGTTCCTAACGCTATTACTGCCAGCTATTACTCAAATCAGTGGTCGTCTATTATTCTAATCATACAGAGTGAGGGTTGTGCGATGGACAGTCGGCTCGGATGTCTCAATCAACTAAACCACCGTTAATTATTGCGATTCCTGGAGCTACTACTGTACATTGTGCAACAGGCCTTTGTGGTTGCCTTTGACATGCGATCGTATCAGACATCAAAGCGATTGTGTATTGATTATTATAAGATATTACGGTTCAGTGGTCAGAACCTAAGGCGCTATGGTTTTGTGTTGGTCCCTGTGCGGAATAATTATAACGTAACATTACAGACCCAAAAAACCTATACAAAGTAAGTAAAATGATGAAGTCATTGAAAGTCATCTTACTTTATTTGTCGTTGCTGTCAAAATGACTGTGATTGATACACTTCAACCAACTTATCTGTGAACACAGAAAACACAGAACTCAAATACATAAATGTACCAAGTTTGACACATCAATGCAAATCTAGAAATAATAATAAAAATATGTGCCGTCTCAAAAGCAAGAGTTAATAAAAGGGTGTCAAAAAGTTCGTCAGCATCGCTGTCAAGGGGGGGGGGGGGGATTTACGTAACAAGCAATGCCACCTTAAACTGCACACTTAAAGTGGTCATAGTATACTCTGGTTAAACAGACTGAAGGAAAGGGAAAAAGTACAGACGCCAGCAGGTCAACCTACCCGAAATTGTCAGATTTTCCCAACTTACCTTGAACCTAATGCTTCAGAGATAAAGTTGAAAATCTATTACAGAAATTTGACAGATTGTATTAGCTTGATGTGCTGGCGTCTGTACTAATCATGCCTCGTCCCACCGTTTGACGTTACGGCTGGCATTATAAGTACATTTCTATACATTTGTTCTAGTCGCTCTATCTAGTAGACGAGAATATTCGCTGTAGCGAATGTCGAATGTCCAGGCTGTCAGGTTGCCGTTGGATTATTACTGTCTTTGCCAAAATTACAATGACCTTTATACGTGCTAAAATAAGATTGCCGTTGGCTTGTTCCTGTACCTAAGAGCTAAAATAACTGTAGAATCATTTACTTATTTTTGTAACATGACGTCATATTTAATAACAGACTGCCTCGTTGGTCTAGTGTTAAAGTGTTATTGGGTTTTTCCGTCAGTAATTTTTCAGTAGTAGCCACGGGGTCTGGATTTTTGCCCAGTTGATGGCAATAGGCTTGCTGCGGCTGTTCGAAAGAGATACCGCGGCCCTGGAACACAAAGGGCAAGGAAGGAACATGGATGGGTTTTATTCAGTACAAGTCTGACACTCCCTTCCGCTCTGCTCAGAGCGGGAGAAGTCATTTGATGAATTCCCATCTGTAAAAAAAAAAAATGCAATAGGCTCGCCGCCCATTACATAGGACTTAAACATGGCAACTGGCGAAATGTGGGTGTACTATTAGGTACACCTCTGCCAAACCCTTCAGGGGTTAAAGGCGTGATGTTATGTAATATAAAGCTTACACTTCTCTAGTAATATCACACCTGCAGCTACATCACGCTGCAGTTAGAGTGTTGCGATACAAAGAAACGTAAAGCGTTGGGTTGCGATAAGTAATGAACTGGTTTTAAACCTTTTTTGTTCCACGAACAGTTCAGTTCACAGTTCTCATATCTGCAGCAACCTCTTAATACTATTGCAAATAAAATACAGTAACTATTAGCCTGTGTCATCCCACTGTTGGGCAAAGGCCTTTCGGTTTCTTAAGGGCTAGTGTGGACCACTGGTCGTTGGTTTGGCCAGTTCATCTACGAAATCGACCGCGACGTCTTGTAACTGGGCTAAATAAAAACACACATTATAAAAATGCCGTTTTTATTGGACTACCCCATAAGCTTAGGTTCTCTCGCCATCAGGTTATTGAAGAACTTCATGTTTCTCAGCTTGTAATGGTAGTGGCCCTTGCTCTTCAGTCTGCCCATGTGCTGCAAGGTTTTGATGAGGGGCAGGAACCGATAGAGGCCGTTCAGCTCGTCTCCCAGGCAGAATAGAAACGAAGACTCGATATAGGCTGCAAATATTGCGTTTTCTTAGTCTATTCAAATTCATGTTATTTACACTTCAGGTAATATCAACTTTTCGCAACCGGAAATAAGTAGATTTTCCAGATTTCTATTAAAATAGTCATAAAAATAATTCAAGTTGTAGAGTAAATTGAACCTTTTTTGTGTGTTGTAAGTTACAACCTTATATTGAGTTTGTTGTCCTAATAAGTCTGTATAAGAAAACTTTAACGAAGCCGAAAGGCACTTGTTATCCCGTTATTACCCGGTTTTTTGTCCTTGACTATACCTGAGAACCTTCTACTTACGGAGAAATTGGAAATCAAAGTTCGAACATTTTCACACATTTTTTTTTTTTTATATAAATGATTTTAATTATATAAGTTTACTTTAAATTCCCCTGTATTATTCAATGCATCCATCAGTACAATGTTTTGAGTGCGTTACATGGAGTCCTGACGTAAACCGTGATTATTCGCCGCAAAAAAAAGGCGTTTCACGGCAACATTTCTCAGAATAATAGAATTCTGAATCCAGTTGCTATCTATTTAAAACCCTGCTTCTAAATAACTTCACCCTTTCCCCAACCTGAGAATCAAATCTAGGACCCTTCTTAAATAATATTTACAGACACGCCTTTTGTATGGCTTTTAAGAAGGTCGCCCCTCAGTTGGTAAAACTAATTTAATTTGTTTTAAAAGGTATAGTGCCTTGCTGCTCCTCAAATTAGTTTTCAAAATGTCTAGCATACTTTAAAGGGCGTAATTGAAGAAAACGTTCATTATTAAGAAGCGGGGCATAGGAAATGAAATTGAATTCCTTTGACAAAGAAAATATTCATGTCTTTAGTTTCCTTAGGACTAACATTCTTTGTTCTAAAGTGCATCTTGTCTGAAAATACGGAAATACCTGGAACATTATTAAGTTTTTGTTAGTAGTCTTCTTACTTTATTAAAGTAGTCTCTGTTAGGGTCTGTTAGGGATACATAAAATGTTGTACTTAGAGGAGAAACACCCTTACACGTAACTATTTTACATGTAAAAACTATGCAAGCTATAAACGGACTCTTCACGAAGCCGTCAACCAAGTATGCTGTACATCAAATTAAGTAATTCGATATCTATGCAAAAATTATTGCTGAGAAACGACTTTTTTTTCGGGGTGAAAAATCACGTTTTACAGTAAAATTCCATGTAACGCATTCAAAACTTTGTGCTGATGGATGCATTTATTAGTAAATGGATTATGGAAGTATTAAAAGTAAAGTCATATATTTAAAAAGACGCGTGAAAAAGTTGGAACGTTGATCTCCAATATCTCCGTAGCTCATAGTCCAGAACAAAAAAAATAATCGCAATGACGGGGAGAACAAGTTGCATACGGGTCTATTTATACCATTTATAATATCGTTGTTTCCTATCTGACTATTCTGAAAAACAACAACGGAACAAATAATGAGGTCACAGTCGTGTGTCATAGTAGGATAATAATAACATTAACTGCGTCTGTGACCATTTAATGAATTTTAAAGTGTAATCCTTTTATGATATTGCTAAAATGGCCATCTAAGATGGCCATTTCAACTTAGAACTCGATAAGCTCAAAGGTTAGATAAAGTACGTGGGCAGTACGTAATCAATGACAGATGAAAGAACGAAAACAGGCGGGTGCAATTTTAATTAAAATTTTCTTCTGGAAAGTAACTTCAATTAAACCAAGGATCAAATATGCTATTTGTTTCCCTTCTACCTTGATGGATTAATAGGGTTGGTTCATGCACTGTACATCCACATACACATGATAGTCATTGAAGTGCACTCTTCTATTTCAAGAGCCAGTGAGTCATGCTAATCGGACGCTAAAAGCCACCCTCGGGCTAGCATTAATCCGTCCCACTGCTGGTTGATGGGACCGGCGAAAATTGATTTTGGTAAACCACTTTGGATTTGTCCTTCTAATTTTGAATGCAATTTTGCAAACCAGCATCCCTATTGCATAGCACATTATCTTTCATGATCTGAACGATACCGAGTTTACTCCGTGCCTCGGAAAGCACGTTAAGCCGTTGGTCCCGGCTGTCATTTGTAGATCTTTGACAGTCGTTATAAGTAGTAGTAGTCAGTGATCCAAAAAGTCTGACAACCAGTCTTACCAAAGGGCATCGTATTACTCAGTACTAACTGAGTTGTGGAGGTCAGATAAAAGTCACTCCATATAAAATACTGGTATTCAGCTGCATCCGGTTAGACTGGAAGCCGACACCAACATAGTTGGGAAAAGACGAGGCAGATGACGATGATGATCTGAAGGATATCGAGAAAAAACCAAAGTCCTCGCTCCTTAGACAAAGCTCCATAAACGTTTGCAAAAGTAAATAACGCAAAATATGATGCCATCACGGTGTTGAGTATGCTACGCTAAATACCCTACAACTATTGTTTTGTATCTAGTTGGCAGAATGTAGATTATAAAGAAAGAAAGTAGATTCTAAATATATATATACAATTTTTTTTTTTTTAATAAAAATGTTGCCCCCCACTAGGAATTTCTCCTGTATCGTGGGTGCGTTCACAAACATTTAAACTCACATACACAAACAGCCAGACCCAGAACAACTATCTGTAGGCCATATAAATATTTGTTCCGTGCGGGGATCGAACCCGCGACACGCAACGCAGCAGTCAATCGCCACCGCGCCAACCGTGCCGTCAAATGATATGATTTCCCCGTGGCTGAAGGGACCTTTATACAAACCCATTTGTCCTAAGTACGAAAAATGTTTTCTTTGTACATCACTACCTTATCACAAAATAAACATCTAAGTACATTTCGTTTCCTCAGAAAAGACTACTTCAAAAAGGTTTCATCATAAAAGATTATAGTTATATTGCATACCTTGTTATTTTATGAAATTTCTATGCTCAATTTTAAATTGATAAAAGGCTAGGCTTTCGAGGAATAACTACGTTGTTCAGGTAACAAAGCAGTCTCTCAGCAATTTAATATTTTATCAGCTTATTATGGAAGGTTTTTATTTATTGGAAAATGTGCTTGCAACCTACGCAGCTTAAAAATGCACATGGAGTATGAACGAATGGAGTGCTAATGCGCAGAACTGCAGATGACTATTAAGTGTTCTTATGTAGTAGCATGGTTGTACGATTCACCAAAGCAATGACAATACATACTGCTGAATATGTACTATTCAGTAGTGTACGTCTCTCAGCAGATATTATTATGTATTGCAAGTAAAAATTAAAACATGACAGCAACAAATTGTTAAAAAACAGTTCCCTTTTTACATTACCGATTTTACATTATTATTTCATCTATATTTTACACCTCAGTCATTGAAGAAGTCCTAAAATAGTAGTAGTTTTTATTGAAACTTTGAACTGAATTTAGTTATGTCTGTCTTTAACTGGCAAGGTGAGGTAAAGGTAACTGTAACTTTGACCCCTCCGAGAAAAACAGGCGTAACGCAAAATATGACGCCATTACGGTTTTGAGTGTGCTACGCTAAATAGCCTACAGCTATTTTTTTGTATCTAGTTGGTAGAATGTAGATTATAAAGAAAGAAAGTAGATACTAAATATATCATTTTATATACAATATAGTCATTGAAGAAGTATTAAAATCCCAGTTTTTATTGAACTGAATTTAGTTATGTGTGTCTTTAACTGGTAGGGTGAGGTAAAGGTAACTTTGACCCCTCCGAGAAAAACAGGCGTAACGTTAAAACTCATCTCCTTTGTTACAAATTAGCACTCCATTTCTACTTCATCTTTATATATCTGAAGATGGGTACTGAAATACTTGAACCTATTATACGTCAGGTAAGCAGGTTCGCAGACACGATACTCTGAGTGGGAGGGCAACAAATCCTTTGAAGGGCTGTTTATACGAAGTCTCGGTTCATAAAATGAACCGAGACTTCGTATAAGAATTCGTGTTGCAATTATAAAGGCGTTGTTATTGTTACTGGGGATGAGTGCTGCAATTAGTAAGGCTTTATTTCTGTGTTGCAGTTCAAGAGGATTAAAGTATGTTGTGTTTTGTACTGGAAATATTACAATTTTTAAGTGGTTTGCTACGAAAATATTATGTACGGTTAGCAAAAAAGTAAGGGTGAACGATTTTGACCGTTGGGATAGACATGTTTTTGAGTAGGGACCGCGAATCGGCAAACCAAAGTAAGGGCCAGGTTAAGTGGGGCTAAGATCTCCACAAGCTGGTGGCACCTGTTTGAGAGTTGCCGATAAACGAGTTGAATGATGTCCGATTGGAAAGGCCTAATTAACAAGCCCAAAGACTGTTGTAGGCCGATAATGATGATGAAGAATAAATTTCCACAATCAAAACAGTGTAAACTTTAACAAACAAGTATTAACAGACTGTTTACAATATTCCAAACGAATCTAAATAGTAGTATTGACTAAACTGTTGCAGCTGTCGACAGTTGCACCAGTTCCCATGTAAAACGTAGTGAAAATAGACTGCATAATAACTTTAGCCTTCGCTAGGGCCGTTACGGCGCGGGCCGTGAGCTATTTGTGGCGTTCCGGCTACGCGCTACGTGGTGCTACGCCGTAGCGCTACGTGGCTCTACGGCTACGACTTGCTACGAATTTATGATTTCATGCAGCGATTATGTCATCCATGCTAGACTAACATTACAATTGCGAAAGTAGCTTTTTCAGTATGTTACCTTTTCATGCCTTAACGTTGGAACGGATTTTAATGAGAGGCACAGACCATGACCTGGGTTACGACGCAGTATAATTTAATCCCAGTGTAAGTGGTACTATAATTTTTGACCTCTAAGCGGGCGAAACTAAGTGCAAAAGATATTTTACATAAACGCAGTGCATTCTAATCAAAATCGTATTATATCAGTTTTAATGCGTATTATAATTAACTAAGTTTTTCCATATAAATAAATTCAAAATACAAAATAAAATAGTTTTGTATTTATATTGGAGCTAGAGTTACTATGAATTTCGAAATAGATATTCCTAGAATGATACCAATTAGTGCAAACGAATATATTTTCCGATACGAGAATAGAAATGAAATATAACCTGATATTATTTCATAGAATTTCTGTGAGCTCTATTTCTGCAAACAATATTTCAAAACGAATGCGAATTATGCATTTTTTAAGGATTCAGGTGAAACTCACCGGTTGCACAATAGAAAGTTTGAAATTATATTTTTTAAAGCTTCTTGGTAAACTTCGCAGACGTTTCACAAAGAGTTTTATATTGGTCCGACTTGTTATGATGTTATAAGGCTTGTTAACGAAGAGTGGTAACAACACTGTTGGAATTTGTACCCTAATTTGGGTGATTTTAAAGTTGGATTTTCATACTCCAAGTATTGACCTCAGTTTAGGTCAACAAGCATTTTATTTTCTTTCACATAACATAACATCACGCCTGTAATCCCCGAAGAGTTAGGGACAGGTGTACCTAATAGTATACCCACATTTCGCCAGTTATATTTAAATCTTATGTAAGCTCGGTTGATGGCAATAGGCTCGCCTTCTATTAAATCTCATGTAATAGAGGGCGAGCCTATTGCCATCAACCGGGCTCAAATCCAGACTCCGTGTGTTACTGAGAAATTCCTGCTGGAAAAATCCAATAATACTTTGCCCGACCTAGGAATCGAACCCAGGACCTCATGCTCAGCAGTTGCGCTTGCGACCTCTTCACCAACGAGGCAGTCTATTTTCTTTTACGTAATCAGCTTATAATGCTACCACCAATGCCAAGAGTCTGAAGTTTATTCTTAAATGTTGTAACCATTCAGTAATGTCTGCTTAAGCTTAATTAATTTGACATTTCTATGGAACGTTTATGAACAAATGAAACCTACGTCCAAACTTTTAGGTTTATTTATTTACTTGAGAAAACATGTACCATAAATTTTAATTAAATTTTAATACTGGCTGGTCAAAATAGTGACGTCACAGAAAAAATTAGATTCCTCACACCCAGAGGTATCCAACATTACTCCATATATGTTCGCGATTCTTTATAGTTTCCGAGTTATAGCTTCTTTAGTCAGGTCTTTTTGTTACTCTTGATGCTAATGAGATTAAAATGAAAATGCAATGCAGAAAAATGCCGCTAGTTAACGCTAAAGAATGTGAAAAAGCCATGTAGAAATAAAGATAGTTTTTATACATATGTGGACAACATATGTTCCGCGGAACATGGAGTATTTCGTAAAAAAAAAACGTTACACGAGTGATGCGTTACGTGAGAACAATAACATTCAACGGAAGCCTGCTTGAGCACCCAATAACAATGCCTGATAAATAATACTGTTTATAACAACATGGTAACAAACAAAGCCTATTATTAAAGGAAAAAAATATCAGTTTCCAACGCTTAAGGGACTTACGCTAAGTCGCTTCCAAGAAATAGGAAAAATATCGCTAATTGGCCATCGACGGGGTTAAAAATAAACATGCCAGGCACTTGGTATCGATTGTGTAGTAGCTTGAGAACATAGGAAACGATTTATAAGGGGCGATGGAAATGTATGGAAAATAACAGCGCAAAGTAAACCCCAAGATAATATTGTTAATAGAGTAAATGAGTTATTTGATCTCTTTTTTAGTTTAAGTCAAAGATGTTTAGTTTTCTATTTAAGGGCAGTGGATTGCCGGTGTGTTTGAAGTTCCACGCTGAGCACACGACGCGCGACGCTTGGCTCCTGTTCACCTGCAGCCGTTGCAGGGGCTGTGCTGCAAATTCTAATTTATTAATAATATTTTGGTTTACATTTCAATGGATTGCCGGTGTGTTTGAAGTTCCACGCTGAGCACACGACGTGCGACGCTTGGCTCCTGTTCATCTGCAGCCGTTGCAGGGGCTGTGCTGTAATGTTTTCATTGGCGGCTTGCCCTGAACCCTCAACCCGACAACGCTTTGTGTTTTTTTTTTTGTTTTTCTAAATTGTCTGTAATCTTTGTTTTATATTAATTTAGTTAAATATATTTATTTTGTTTAGCTTTATGTCTAATAGCAGCAGCGATGTGGTGGGTGATAGTGCATGTCAATCTTCAACATCGCTGACGACCCTAGAGCTTTGTACCCAAGCACGATTTTTTAAAGGTAAGCGGGGTCTGAATGTGCACATTGGAAAAGATCATAAAGTACAAAACGCACCAACTACAGACCCTGTTATAACACCCTCACCTATAGCACAGGCAATATCCTCTATTGACCCACTCTGGAAAACCCAAAACTCCGTTCCTGTATTTAAGCGAGTTCCCCGAGGCGCTAGACCACTTGTAGCACAAAACTTAGCAGGTTGCGTGCGCCTTGCCGTCCGGGAGAACTCGCTAAGTGCTTGGGAACAACTGTTCACCTTCCCTTACCGAATTCTTCACGTGCAAAAGAATTTGACAACCAAAAAATCTTTAACATCACAAATTAAAGAAAATTGTAATATTTCTCTCTTCGTCTCTTTGGGTCTCCCACCTTTGAAAATTCTTTTCCCGATTATATCGAGGAAAAAATTCAAAATTTCAATGATGTTTAGGAAAGATTGCTCGAAATTAACATACATTCGGCCATCACAATAATTCGTTACTGCTGTTTCAGTCCAAAATTAACGTATTTCCTTCGTGCTTCCCCTTTATGGAAGCACACTTCCCTTTTGGACAAAATGGATGAAATTATCAGACATACTCTAACGTCAATTTTAAATGTGGCTTTGGACGACCGAGCTTGGGCACAAGCTACTCTTCCTATTCGCATGGGAGGACTCGGCGTCCGCAAAATTTCCAGTATTAGTTTACCGGCTTTTATATCCTCGGTCCACGGCACTAAGAAATTAATCAGGAATATCCTGTCATCCACACTGACTGATTTTGATGTGCCGTGCATGTCCGAGGCTATCGATGCTTGGAAACTCACATGCCCGAATACTGAAGAACCCGACCATCCATTTTCCCAGAGACGGTGGGACGAGCCGCTCTGCAGAGTAGTTTGCTCTAAACTACTCTGCAGAGCTGCATCTGCTGAACACATCTGCTACTACTGCTGACCGTGCGCGCCTGCTGACTGTGGGTGAGTGGGAGTCGGGTCTTTAACTTCACGCACTGCCGTCGTCGAGCATAGGCACATTGTTCGACGACACAACCTTCCACCACGCTGTTTCTTTACGCCTTGGTGCCGCCTGTTGTTCTCCTCATCGCTGTCACTGCGGTGAAGCTGTCAACAACCTCGGTCACCACGGCCTGTCATGCAGCCGAAGTGCGGGAAACGTTTTCTATTTTATGTTACATTTTATTTGTATTACTTTACGACGATATAGCTTTATTGCACGACGTAAGATAATGTTGTGTACACCAGAAATTGGTACCTAGATAAGAACCTAACCTGTATATATTTATTGTTTGAGTGTCAAAGGTGATGTTTCAAAATGGGCCCAGTATATGTACAATATCTCGGAAAATCGAGAAAAATCCGTGGAATTCGGGAAAAATACAGATAATTTGCATAAATGCAATTTTTTTTTGTAATAATTTGATATTTATCATTTATTTTTATTGACTTTCAATATGGCGTCTTGCCAATTTAGATACTCTGTGGTTGAAAAACAATGACAGTAAACCATAGATCGACCATTGATCATAGATCGTGAACTGTCTACTGTCACTAACTAACGTAGTGATTCTCTTTGACAATGTAATATGACAGAAATAAACATGTCAAACGTCAATAATCAATTAACATGACAGCTTACCGCCATGACGGGTTTTTGTTGTGTGTTGCAATTTCAAGTGTACATTCACGGGCTTTACTAACAAGCAAAACCAATTTAAAGTAATTGGATGATTTAAAACTGGACACTCCATACATTTTGAAACATCTCCTTTACTGTTGGTGTTCCTATTAAATAAATAAAGATACAGACGGGGGTATACAGTATAAATACCGTTTAAAATTAAGTCATGATTAGCGACAGTCTAATGCAGCGGTTCTCAAACTTTTTTAACAACTTGGCACTTTCTTTTGGAAACCTAAATATTTAACGGAGCCCTAAAATACATTACCTAAAATAATGAAAAAAAGTTTAATAATCATGTCATAATAATTACTTATATCTAACTAAGCTAATGTGAGGAATGAAACTGTTTTTTTTTTATATTTCATTGTTTTATATCAGGCTTGATAGAAGAAAGTTTCAACTCTCTTCTTTCAAGCCTGATATAAAACAATGAAAAATGAGACTTCAGTGTCGTATCAGGTTCAACATCCAGTCTATTGCGGTATTTTGTTTTTGTAGCTGCACAAGTCGAGAATCCTATTTCGCACAAGTAAGTGGTTGGGAACGGGAGAAGAACATTCAGGGCCTTTGTGGGATGAAGTGGATATTCATTATAATCCATCTAGCGGACAGCGACTGAATCAAGAAATGGATTTCGCCGTTTTACAATTTACTTGCTTAAAAAATATTATAATTTTAGTGACTGTCGTATAGTAACTTAATTTTCTCTGCAACCTTATTTTTCTTTGGTATATTTTTTAATTATGATCAGTATTTTCGTAGAGCCCCTACAGAGGCTCCACGGAGCCCTAGGATTCCGCGCACACTTTGAGGAAGGTTGGTCTAATGTATTTTTACCATAATCGTTGTTATGTATCAACCCATAACTGTCTAGTTTGAGGCTCACTGACAACTAACATTTTGTATGAAAATTAGCTGTAAGTAATATTTTAAGCCACTTGTGACTTCTCAACTTGTGTATAACCTTTATACTTAAGTATTACCCAGATAGTAAACAATTTTCCCCTTTTGACATGTGTGTACATATTTTTGTAATTATTTAAATCTGTTAATTAGCAATGTGTAATCTAGAATCAGGAATTTCTCAGTAGCAGCCACGGTGTCTGGATTTGTGTACAGTTGATGGCAATAGGCTCGCCTCCTATTACATGGGACTTAAACATAATTGGCGAAATGTGGGTGTACTATTAGGTACACCTCTGCCTAACCCTAAAATCTTGCTTACAGTGACATTACTTTTTTTTTTTTACTTTCGTCATGCTACTTGTAAGTTTTATAAGCTTTTATTTAACTAACCTTGTTAGTTAGTTAGTATGGTTAGTTAGTTAGTATGGTATTAGGCAAACCTTGCAACTGAATTTCAAACCAGTTTCTTCAACCGATCGAGCTGAAATTTTGCATACACCTTTGATTCTGGTGACAATATATTTTTATGATGAACTTGATCCAGCAGCTAGAATCGTCTCCTCACGAGATAACTCCTCAGCGGTTAATAGCACGGATACAAAACTTTCTATACGCGTTCGATGTTGATAGATAAAAAAAATCTTTTCTTTTCATTTTAATATATATATTTTTATAATGGAAGTTTGTTATACAATACTAAAATTGTAACCAAATAGAACTAGAAATATTGTGAACGCGTTGTGATACAATTTTGGTGCACAATAAAGTATATTTTTATATATTTAAAATTGTGGAAGAACTTGTCGACACGTGGCTTTTAACATGTTTGTGTCTCAAAGGCTATACCAGATTACGAAATAAAGCTATTAACAGTTATTCGCTCCGACAGCACTCCTTTGGTCGGAGTTAAACCCACCAAAAAGTTTAAGACAGAGTTTTACCGCCATTACATACCTCTGTTGAGGATACCTTTTCTTTTAATACATTAAAATATTTTACAGCCAGCTTACAAAACTTGTTAGGTATTTGAGTTTAAAATAAAATGAGTTTCTCTAAAATTAAAATTTAAACCGACGTCGCGTCGTCTAGCCGCCGCGAGCCGGTAGGCCGATTCGTCTGCGCGCCCGACGGATGGGGGAACAATTATTAATTTAATCAAGGCACGTAGAAGAATATTACGCTTTATTTATTTTTAAGCTAAGTTCGTATTTTAGATTGTTTGTGGTGACTTTTTATTCAATTTTCCCTGAGAAATTTTGTCACATATCGACAAGCCATAGAAGAAACACTCAAATAATCTTGCTACAGAAATGTGGTATGAATGTAAACTAGAGTTTTAGTATTAAAACATGCATGAAGGTTGCTGTAGGTTGTCTTATGATTCCGTTTACTTGATTATATTCTAACCATTGTCAATAGAATTTAATTAAGAAGCAGCTTATCTATTAACACACCTTATTTATCTCTCTACACATCGAGGCGTAGAGTTCACTTCATCAAGTCAACTCAAAGTTGATGTTGTTGTGTTACCAACTCATCGACAACATCAATCAGAGCCAGCTAGCTCTCCGTAGTTTAACAACAGGTAGCAATTTGACCTGCGTCGGTGAACAATGGATGAGATGTTCTTAATAATAAACGGGATTGCATAGGTGCGGGCATGCAACTGACGCGATGACGTCGATAACACACAGAGGCTCAGAGCTGATGTTACACGTATTTACGTGTAACATACTCAGCTCTGAACCTCTGTACGTAATGGGTTTACATATGTACAGCCGTGTGGGTAACGAGATGGACACGGCTTACTAAACAGAGGTATGAGGAACAAGGTGCGTGGTTTTCATTCTCTATACAGGGTGTGAACAAACTCTTCACGAAGCCGTCAACCAAGCATTATGCACATCCAACTAAACTTTACGCAAAAATTTGTGCTGGGAAACGACTTTTTTTTTTGGGCGATAAAATCACGTTTTACAGTAGAACTCAATGTAACGCACTCAAAACATTGTGCTGATGGTTGGATTAAATAGTAAGAGGGTTTGGAGGTGTTTAAAGTAAAAATTTTACATTAATAACATGTATTTTAAAAAAAACTTTAAAATAAAGTTGGAACTTTGACACCCAATATCTCAGTAACTAGAAGGTTCCCAGGTATGGTCTAGAACAAAAAATGATCGCAAGGACGGGGAGAACAAGTGCCTATCGGCTTCGTTAAGAGTCTGTTTACACCCTTTAGACATAACATAACATAACATCACGCCTGTAATCCTCGTAGGGTTAGGCAGAGGTGTACCTAATAGTACACCCACATTTCGCCAGTTATTTTTAAGTCCCATGTAATAGGGGGCGAGTCTATTGCCATCAACCGGGCCCAAATCCGGACTCCATGGCCGCTACTGAGAGATGGATGGTGATATTGGTGGATAAAGTGACCACTTTTTTTTTAATATAAAGTTTTAATGTTATTACTTTAATTCATCCATCAGCACGATGTTCTGAGTGCGTTACATTGAGTCCTACGATAAAACGTGATTTTTCAAAAAGACGTTTCGCAACAATTTTTGCGTAGTAGAGTTACTTAGTTTGATGTACAAAATGCTTGGTCCTTTTGGTCCGCTTACACATGACCGTCTTCTAAATAACTGCATTTGATTTGATTTCAATCTGCGTATATAATTATTATAATTAATTATTTTAATTAGGCATTAAATCCGCCTTTGTACAGTTTTTTTTTTACTTGTGCATAAAGTTTTAATAAATGAATAAATAAATAATTATGATCATGTCTCCGGGTACCGGTCTCTTGCTATACCACAGCCTAAGGAGCTATAGGTGCTAACAGCTGCAGAGCCGCTAAACGGGTTCTTCAATATCCCTCTCACCGCACTTCATCATCATCATCATCATCATCAGCCTATAATGTTCCCACTGCTGGGACTCAGGCCTCCTCTCTATGAGAGGGAATGGACTATAATCCACCACGCGGGCCCAGTGCGGATTGGTAGATGTAACATGTCTTCGAATTTTTGGTTCTATGACATGCCGGTTTCCTCACGATGTTTTCCTTCACCGTTTTTGAGAGCAGTGGTGATAACAGAAATTACACAAAGTAATGCGCCTGCCTGGGTTTGAACCCAGGCAGGCGCATTACTTTGTGACGACTTACTGTTCGTAAGTCGGGGTCGCTACCACTGGGCCACCGCTGCTCACCGCACTTACTTACTTCATTCTCTGCCTCTGTACTTTGCGCTTGAAGTGTTAAATAAAGGCCAATAGTAAAAATCTGGTATTATTGTACAGGTACCTGAACTCTCAGCGGTGTAACTCTTGCCTTCCCAGAACATCTTGCACTGCGCTACGTCCATGTAGCAGTGGTTCTGGAACATGAGTGAGGGCTCCCGAGCCACCATGCCGGGCACCCCACACACTGGTGCGTATGTGTCTGGACATTTCTAGAAAAAATTGGTTGTCTGTAAAGTTGGTTAACGGACGATTCATAAAATCGAGTGGAAGAGAGAAATTACCTATACAACCTAACCTCCTAGCTCCAGCAGTAGATTAAAAATAATAACCTAGGCTTGTCGATATCTGTCACCACTATCACTACAAAGTGCCAATGAGAGTAACGGAACGGGACCGATACTTTTTCGTGCAAGCAGCCGGCGTTCATCGATTTATTAGACGTTGTCGCGTCAAATAATGGTATTGATTAGCGAGAAAGAAGAAGATTTAATTAACCCTCATTTGAGCACGCTTGGATAGTTATAACAACGGTCGCGTGGTGGTGCCTGACACCCAGATCACATAAATAAAAAAATACATATGAATCACGATCACTGCTCGGCGATCAACTGTTTCTTTTGCTGCCACAACATCATCATCTGCCTAGCCTTTTCTTAACTATGTTGGGGTCGGCTTCCAGTCTAACCGGATGCAGCTAAATACCAGTGTTTTACATGGAGCGACTGAATATCTGACCTCCACAACCCAGTTAGTACTGGGTTTTCGATACCCCGTGGTAAGACTGGTTGTCAGACTTTCAGGCCACTGACTACCTATGACAAAGTTAATTAGTCGCTTTTTTCTCGTCGACGCGACGGTTGAAAATGTTATAGAAATTATAATTACCTAAATTATAATTTCTTTAAATTGATTATAAAAAGTAGTTTTTTTTAATTATGCTTTATAAATAGACGTCGGTCGCCTATCCGACTAATCTGAAAAACAAACAACGACTAATCTGAAATATCGAAACAAACTCAGTGTTCATAGTCTCTTTCAAAATCCAGACAAAATCGTGGACAATTATTATGAGGAACATGCCTGCCTGTCTGAGATCTTATGAGAAACATACCTGTCAGAAAAACAACACAGATTCGAACTAAATATGTATGACGATAGTTCCGCCTAAAGTACTGCCCGCAGTTTTCGGTTAGAGTATGGTTTAAATCAATGACAAATTATGCATTTTTTAGGTCTATTATTACCTTTGACCGTTGGTCAGAAGTTACGATTAAAATCCAATTAGAAACGTCAGCTCGTGAACTGATTGTCTGTTTCTGGCACACAATATACGCTCCCTTCTCCTGAATGCAGCCTGCGGCGTTTAATTTCACCATGCAGTAGCCACGCCACGTCACAATAATCAGATTGGATAAATTAATTGTGAAGCAGAAATTAAAGTTGCTTCCATACTGCGTCGTAAATAAAAGGGGCGCATTTGAGGTAAGGGAATAATGAAATTGTTTTACTAGATGAAACTTTTCTGTTATGTAAGGATTATTTTTAAGCTATTGCATAGCTTCTATCGCGGGCCTTGAGCGTGGAGAACGAATCCAGAAATTCCGTAACGAAAAATTCCGTAACGAAAATAACCTAACACCTAGTGCCTAACACGTAGTGTCAGATATTGACAAGCCTAGGTTATTATTTTTAATCTACTGCTGGAGCTAGCAGGTTAGGTTAGGTCCAGCAGTAAATTAAAAATAATAACCTAGGCTTGTCAATATCTGACACTACGAAAGTGAATAAATAATTATAATTACATAAGTTGATAAAAAATGCTATGCAATAGCTTTACCACGGCAGTCTCCGAGTGCCACACGTCTTTTTTCTTCAAGTTTTTTATCGCAGATACGCCCTTTTTGGTTACGGTGTCGGCTTAACAACAATCAGCAGCATTTTATAACCCTAGTGTATGTTAGTTATTTTGGAGTCGTCGGAAAATTCAAGGTATTCTAACTTTCTGAATCGTTTAGCTTGTGGTTCAATAATAACAGCCGCTCGGGTCGATCTTTAGGTTAAGCCGTCTGGTATTCAGATGCATCCGGTTAGATTGGAAGCCGACCGCAACATAGTTTGGATGATAACTTTCTTAATCATTTGATTATTTTCAGATTACCGTTATTAAATACTTTGACTTTTTAAATTTTATGAAGATTATAATTAATCGAAATGTGTGTATGTATGTGTGTTAGTTAAACCATAATTCTGCGTGCTAAAGTTACCATTCTACGAACAACAGCACCATAAATTTGTTACGGAAAACATGTTAGCGTTTTAACGAAGTTATGTATTTAAGAGCAAGCTAGTCGCATCCTTGAAACCCCTTCAGGTTTCAAGGATGCGACTTGCTTGCTCTTCGATATAATTAAATATCCGTCTAATCGTTATAATGTTATCAACCTGTATGCAGGATATCCGTGTCCGCTTTAGCGTTAAAAAGGGACCGGAGATGGTGTTAACAATCGATTTATTATGGACACACTTATTGTGTCCCTAGTTTCCTGTACTTATCATGTAATTCATCATCATTTCAGCCGAAAGACGTCCACTGCTGGACGTTGGCCTCCCTGAAAGGGGGGGTTTTTTCATAATCGCCACGCTTGGTAGGCGGGTTAGCGATCGCAGTACGGTTGTTACAAAGTACAGAGAATGCTGCTGCCCATTCCCTAGTAAGTCCCTTTTTCGCCTCTTACGACACATACGGGAAGATATGGGATAGTGATATTCTTTACGTCCGACACCATAAAATGTAATTGAATGTATATGAAACTATATTACTTACAGTGGGGCATTTATGATAGCAGGATGACAAAGTAGGCCTGTGATCATAATCATCGCTGACATTCTTCGGTATCTTGACCCAAGGTTTATACACCTTGACGGGGCCGAAGACCTTAATCAATCTCCTTCGTGTAGACTCGTTAAACATCGGCTGCATATCCCTCATTGGTAGATCTAGAACGTGCGTTGCGGCAAAGAAATGTCTGATGCTTTCGTTGATATTTTTACGGTTTAACATCGATCCGTCTACTACAACGAGGTTTCTGGTTTTGACGGGATTGTTTGGTCCATTGACTACGGGTGTTGTGGAAAATTCTTCCTCATCGTTTATTTGATCTTCTTCTTCATTTTCATCTTCTCTCTTTGGATCGCTTGAACAGATAAAATAATCAGTGATTGTAAATTGTACTTCTCCGTCACAGTTATATTTGTTCAGCTGGCATTCGTTCTTGAATGTTCTTATTTTGAACCCTGCGCCATCTTTTCTGATGCCACACACTGGGTCACCTTCCTCTATACAGTCGGTACAGGTATTAACAAACTTGACATTTTTTATGTTTTCCGAATCTGTCGTTGATTTAGTCGTACAGTGGTTCATATTTATTATGCCGTATGCTGCAACAATATTAGAGAAGGTTGTATGGTGGTGAATTCATAAAATATTCGTCGTAAGTCGTATTAGGAGCTGGGCGACGGCGACAACGGCGCCAGTGACTTAAATATTTGACGCGTTGCAAGTATCGATCGGTAGACTTAGTAATTGTGGCACAGTTTTGTAACCTCTTTTACTAAGGTCTGTTGAATAATAATCTATCTAATACTTAAACGAGCAATTCTTGTATAATTTTATATATATCAATCTAATACTTACCTACCTCCTTACTCTACCTTTATATATATAAATATATCAATCTAATACTTTTAAACGAGCAATTCTTGTATATATGTATGTATATATATATATATATATAATCTGAATCTCGGAAACGGCTCCAACGATTTTCATGAAATTTAGTATGCAGGGGGTTTCGGGGGCGATAAATCGATCTAGCTAGGTTTTATTTTTAGAAAACGTCAAAAAAAAACCGGTCATCCAGGTACTGTTTATAATATGCTATAAGTGACAAGTGACGAAGTGTCTGATGCTGTGACGAGTAAAAGAGAAGTATGGAAGAATAAGACATGGTACACTGAACCCAAATAAATTGTAATAAGGGCATGGGCATAATGATATGCTACAAGGATATTGACAACGACCGCTGGCTACATCATTGATTTGTCAAAGTTGTATTGATAAAAAGGTGTCAGTTCAGTTTTGGCCAATCCAAAGGATACTTGTACAAAAATACTTCAAGTCCGAGACCTGAGTGAAGTCGTGTAGATCTTAAAAGGGGATTTGAACATCGAATGTTGCTGGCAGCCTGGGATAACTTTCACATACATTTTTATTTATTATTTTATGCATTAATGTACCTCAACTTTTTTACATACATACATAAACTCACGCCTTTTTCCATGGGGGTAGGCAGAATCTACAGAACGCCATCTATTACATTTCTTACGTACTCCTTTAGCCTCGTCCACGTTCATACATTTGGTCATACACGCACGCCAGTTGCGAGTACAACGCACCTGACACTTCTGAAGAACTTCGCCAATAAGTTTCTTACCTATTTACCACCTACATAAGAGACAAAAAAAAACGCAATGTTGCAAGGTAAAGTCGTTGAAATTGTACCTATGTATTGTTACGAGCTGGGTATGGGATAAATTAATTACCACCGAATAAACAACAAATAACTTTAATTAACACAAAACACTTTAAACTCAATTACAATTACACTATTGATCACTAGTCACTTAAATATCGCACTTCCAGTTCACTTCGATTCGCTTCGTTGTATAGCCAAAATCAGACTGACTGCCCCCGTTTTTTTTTTTTTTTATGAAGGGCATCTCGCAGTTCAACCTAGGGAGGTTGTCGACTGCTTAACCGGGCTTTTCTGTGGATGCCTCGAAATTAAGGCCTCCAGCCAGAGCAACTTACAAACTAAACTACTAACTAAGCGACTACGCACTAAGGGACCCCCTGTGGGGTACGGACCTCGGCTCAGGGCGTCGCTGGGAGAGGACAGCAAAGGGACAGGCTGGATCTGAGTGATATTATTTAGGGGCTGATTTAAGTCTACAGGCTCAGCTGCGCGGGCTGGCTCGAGCAAGGGTCGGGGAGGGCGTGTACCGGGGTTTCGCGACGGGCCTCGTCGGCGAGGACGGAATTGACTGCCCCCGCAAATATGACGGCTATTTATAGGTCGACCGATCCTTCTCGAACTTTCTCACAGAGACACAATGGAACATCATCCTTCTAGAAACTTCGACATCTTTCTCGAATGTTCCAGACAGTTCCATAGTGAATACTGTCCTTCGAGAAGGTTCCACAACTCTCTCGAAACTTCTAGAAATTTCTGTACTAGAACATTCTAGACTCGAGTCGTCTTTGACAGTTCAATAGTAGATCATTCGAGACTCGCATGTAATCTAGAATGTTCTCGTAAAGTAACCGACGTAACAGTATGTTTTTCGTTCGTTGCTTGAAATAGCAAATACTTGTTAATAATAGTTCGTTTTCTACTACTATAATAATAAAGCGAATTTTAGATAATTTATTATGCATGTTTAGCCAAAAACTCACGAAGACCTGATTTGGAACCTCTCATTTGTAGATTCTATTGAATATAGACAATCAAATATTTTTTTCATCTCACAAATATCCTATATTTTTATAATAATAGAATACATAAACTTCGAGATGTCTTCGGGAAAATATCCCGAAGTAAGTGACAGCATAAGTTTAGCTATAAATCGTGAGTGCTTAAAACAGTGCTTAATAGAATACGTTTGCGTTACATTCCTTTTCCTTTTTAGGTAAATTGTAAAATTAGCGTAACGCCGAAATGTGAGAGGGCTCTTAAAGACCTTAGCATTATTAAGTACGCTTCATCAAGCAGTACAAGACCCCTTACAAAAGCTATTAACAACCACTACAGTCGAAATCAGTTCAACAGTTTAGGCGGGAGGAGGGTGCATACATAAACAGACACAAACCGTTTGGATCACCCCAGTTTACGTTACGCTGTAATCTGGCGTCAACAGCGGAAATCCCTTAAGACCCCTATTTATTAACTCAAGGTTGCCCTCGACACTCTTACCAAGTTAACTTGGGCTTGTAGCAACAGGTTGTGACCCCGATTGTCTATCGTTGCTATGCCAACCGATAAACACTTTTGTTGCCAAGTTGAGGTCGTAAGTTTGTGTTTTGTGGCTGAAGTTAGCGGTGCACGGCGCAGCGCTTGTGGTCTACGTTTGTGTTGATTCAGTTTACAACACAAGGGTTTAAAATAAATTAAAAGGGTTTGATCTAATTGGACTGCCTGACTGTTCTATTTTATTTTCAAAATAACGGTTACACATCATAGGTTTCTGTAATAATCAATAGCTGGCATCAATACAAACGAGTATGGAATGAAAGAAAGAAGAAGGAAAGATAATTGTGTTTATTTGGCTTGTATAGGGCAATTTTTTTAAAGCGACACCTTTCTGAGATGTAAGCTATCAAATCTAACTATTTTTTTGCACAAAGAATCAGCATTGCCACCCAACATGGCACATTTCCTATTGACAACGATGTCGACAAATTTTTTTGACGCCCGTAATTACATCATATTTTAATTCTTGTACATATTTTTATTATTATTTTAGATCTTTTCTAACATAAAATAATATAACATCACGCCTGAAATTCCCGAAGGGTTAGGCAGAGGTGTACCTTAGTACACCCACATTTCGCCAGTTTAGATCTTTTCTAGTTTGTATATAATGCACTTTAATGTAATATAATAAGCTATCAAAGTTAGAATCCATTCATTGATGGCACCATCGGTACAACTTTGTTTTTAAAGCCACAGATAAAACCTACATCCCAAACCTTCATTAGATGCGTGGCTGGTGTTTTGAAATTAAATTAAATCTCCCTTATTGAACAAACAGTTCTGTATCTTGGCAAGATGTATGCAAGTATACATACAGACTAAACTTGTTTAGTTCAAACAAAGTTCCAGTCGTAGACTAAATTAATGTAGACTAATTACTAAAGTCTTCAACTCCAGGAGAGACTCGAACAATTCGTGAACTACGGGCCGTTTTCCCGAAACCAAGCGATTCATAAACAATTTCTTTAAACGCCCTCTGTTTTACATACGATGGGACACCTTAATGATGCACCTTGCTGATGGGCGCAACAGAGGGGTATTCCTCAAAGCGCAACTGTTTTCAAATTATTCCTCGCGCAACTAATGGTTGCGCTCACAAATTCAAATTGTTCAAATGGTTGCGCTTCGAGGAATAATTTAGTTGCGCTTAGTTGGTTGCGCTCAAAAAAATAGTTGCGCTTTGAGGAATACCCGCAACTGAAAGTGCCAAACTCATCGCCAAATGGCTTCAATCAATTTAGTTTGCCATCAAAATGCTAAGAAGTAGAAAGCCCTCTAAGATTGTCAACGCTTGGCACAGCACGGAGCGATAAAATTCCAACATTGCAATAGTATCTATATCCCTTCATTTAGGCTAGCCTAATATTAGTAAAACGGGCATAAGAGAGACTCGTGAACTAAAAGTCGCAACTAAACATCAGGGGTGTTTGAAGCTTCATTTTCTAATAACGTTATGGATTTCAAGATGTCCGCTCAAGACCACATTCTCTTTACGTTTGTGTAAACGCCCGTCTTTTAATTTGAGCAATAATATGACCTCTGTTTATATTAGTCTCAAGTTTATTGTTTGGGAGAAGCTCTGCTGCCGGCGCCGGCTTCCAAAAAAACACCGTTGGATACCGTCGGAAAAATACATTGCCCGCGGCAGTGATTAAAAACGATGGCCATATCCGTAGCGGCAAGAGGTTCTTGTCAGAAATTAAAAAAAACTGTTTTTGTCATCCCTCCTTGTCTCATTTTAAACAAATATTATCTATCTTCCTTGTAAATTATGTTAACGTGTCACAAAATTAGTTTATCCATGTTTAGTACCTAAATTGATTTCTGAAAAAATGAAACAGAGTTAAAATTACATTTGTTAACATGACATTTATTGTTGTTTCGTTAATAGTGTAAACTTATGTTAAAGTTACCTCTCTCCTGCAGAAAATGTATAAATATTAAGTTCATTTGAGAAACCAAATAGGTCAGGTCAGCGAAGCTCATAGCTAAAGCATAAGCTCATATAGCTTGATATCTGAATAAATTGTTTATAAACTGCACACAAAATAAATAGCACAACACACAAGGGACTATTAAATATAAACAAAGCACAAGGGTCAAAAGAAACATATTTAAGGAAGTAGTTAACATTTATGACACTTTGACTATGACCTACTTTAATTCAAATAAAGAAGGACCAAATCACGGGATGATTATAATAAAAGCCTACATTTTAATTAAGCGGCATTTTCTCTCAATCTCGCCAACGACAAAAATAAATAAAAACTTGTATCACCCTCTACGACTCACTGCCGACAAATGTTTCGGTGAGGCGGGAAGAGATACATCCGCCAACAAACCAAAGGGTCGGCATTCCAGACACCGTCTGCGTTCCGAACTCAATAAACATCATATTTAGGATAAATGGAATTTGAGAACATATACATGGTGGGTGGATACGGTGAACGGAGCAGTAAGGGGAACTATCTTAACCGTTGCAGCTACACGAAAATAACTGTATCCATCCTGTATATCATACAAACCTCAGGTAAGGTACTAATTAGCTAGGTTTAAAATAACTATGAAAGTAATGTAATATTGAAATCTATCAACATGAATAGAGTCTATGGTTATACAACCATCAAAGCAAAACGTAAACTAAAAAAGAAAATAACAAATACAAGCTTAAGCCATACAATATAGTACTTAATATTTCCATGGTCCGAACACCCCTTCGAATTTTGAAACCAATGAAATACATTTCATTTTGCATCCTGCCAGTGGTATTTCGTCTCGTTTTGCATTCATTTAAAACAAAATGTTATTAGTCCAATTCATCAATACTACACCTTACAGGTATTAATATTGCATGGATTTTTAAATCGAGGGGAGACATGGAATATTGTACCTGTCTGTTGCCTCGGCAACGGGGAGATGGGTGGGCTTACCTGCATCTCCCCTTGCCGTCTGGCTGTAGTTCCATTAGGGTGTCCTACGAACATTGAGCGAAGGTGTTTATACAATAATATTAGTTGATTGGTATACACTGCAATCACGGCTAAAGCAACGGATTATTTGTCAGTCAATTATGAAAATGGGCAGTTGCTTGCAAATGTAAGCTAGTTTACTTTATACTGCATGTGTGCTCGTATTTAATTACTAGAAAACATTTTAAAGACGATACCTACTTCATTTTAGTAATATAAATGTCGGCGATAAGGCATGACGTTAAAATTGGTAGTTTACGTTTTAAAAACTGAGGAGTTCGTAACTAAATGTCGACGTCTGGACATATTGTGGAAGAGCACGTAAGTAGTGAGAAAAACCGGCTAAGTGTGAGTGGGACTCGCGTATGAAGGGTTCCGTACCATCGTATTAGGGGAACCCCCTTTAATTTTTAATATATTTTTATTATTTGCTGTTATAGCGGCTACTGAAATACTCATTCTGTAAAAAATTCAAATGTTTACCTATTACGGATCATGAGATACAGCTCGCTGACAGATAGACGGACGGAGGGACGGAAAGCGTAAGCTTAGTAATAGGGTCTCGTTGGTTACCCTTCGGGTACGATACCCTAAGAATATGAGAAGAAATGTCATAGAAAATATCTATGAAAATGTGACAGTTTGAGAGGTAAATAAACGCACTCAAAATTAAAAAAAGTTTATTTAAGCCTCCAATTGAATTGTCTAATAGAGTAAATCGTTCAAAGTTTTTCAGTCGTTACGACTAAAAAGAAAAAAATAAGAAAATAACACTGATAAGTATGACGGCTAATAGAGTTTTGCGGAATAAGACCCGACAGCCCCTAAATAAATAGGGACAGGGGTGAGGAAGCGGGTCGGAAAAGGGGATGAAATGATTGCCGTAGATTCAAGTTCAAGTTCAATGTGCCACCGTTAAATTGGAAACTGCAAAAGAGCGGTTTCAAGGGTCTAATCGAATGTAAACTTGACTTTGACGAAACATTTTATAATAGTTATTGTTCATTATCAACTGCCTATCCTTTTCTCAACTATGTTGGGGTCAGCTTCCAGTCTAACCGGATGCAGCTGAATACTATCATAGTTAATATGTCTATATTTTAAAACTTTTGAATGCCTGAAAAGTAGTAATATATCATTCTCGATATAGAACTACAGTAAACTCGTCTCTTTGGGAGCCACACTATATCGCCCACTCACCTATAAACATCATTGCATTAAGACCAAACTATAGCCAAGGCTGCGGAACTGTTCGAAAGAGATACCGTGGCCCTGGAACACAAAGGGCAAGGAAGGAACATGGATGGGTTTTAGTCAGTACTAGTCTGACACTCCCTTCCGCTCTGCCCAGAGCGGGAGAAGTCATTTGATGATTTCCCATCCGAAAAAAAAAACTAAATTATAGGACGCCGCTTATTACGTCGGCTAATATCCATTGCTTGGGGCGCCTCCGTACATGGCGAATTTGTATGCCTAGTGTGGCATCGATCCGCTCATGCCCGAGAAGTAGATGTAGCCCTAAACAAAACATGCCGAATAATTACTGGCTACCTCAAACAAACCCCATTAGCTGCACTATATCCGCTTGCAGGAGGGGCCCCCCCAGAGGTAAGAAGAGAGGTTGCCTGCTCTGCCGAAAAATATAAGCAGCAGACAGCCACCCTCTTTATAATATGGAGACGCCAAGATGCAAGCTGATGAGTCGGAAGAGCTTCCTTAGGTCGACTAATTCATTAGTCGATAACAACAGGGCTAGTGAAGCAAAAAAAAAAGTTGTGGCTCTTCAGACATCCCCCTCCGACACATTATGTTGAAGTTACAGAAAGGCTCCCACCGGAACACCTGCTGCCATGGAAGACCCACCTGGAAGACCCTAAACCGATTGCGAAGCCACATGGGCCGCTACAGATACAACCTGGTCCGGTGACATGCTTGCCGAAGCCATGTATGACTGCGGTGCCTCAACACAAACAATGGCCTCCTGTCCTGCACTATTTGTGGTTCCTCGTGAACTTTGAGGGACCTGTCCGATGCCAGTACCAACGTCGAGGTGGCGGAGTACCGGTCAAAACTAATTTAATTTAAAAAAAGGGAAATCATCGACACGACAAAAAAGAATCATTCACGATTGTAATCCCCGAAAGATCGTGTAGTCATGATTAAGTCCTATACAATAGTGGGCGAATCTATTGCAATCAACCGGGCACAAATGTAGACTCTGGGCTACCACAGGGAAATTCCTAATGAATAATAATACTAAAATAACTTAATTTAAAATAACTTAATAACTTCACTTTGAAATTGTGTTGTTGTTTTCAAATACTTCAAAACGTCTGTGTGTACAATTCGTTCCTCTCATAATAGGATTGAGTCTGGATCGCAATGCCGTATTGTTCTATTGCAACGAGGTTGCAGGGGTGGTGAACAGGGGCGGTATTTTGTGTAAATATAAGCCTATTGAGTTAGGCGTAAACGGAGACTTCGATAGAAGATTGAATAATTGAGAGGGCCCTCTTAACGATGGTTTCTATCAAAAAGTATTTAAGCTTCTAGACAATAGTACCGTTTAACGAGTATTTTAGAACAGATACTGCAATTTTTTTTTCAGTTTTACGTCTTCGAATATACCAACCAAGTGGATTTAAGTGTCTGTTAGTTTGACTGCTTTTTTTGGCCGCGAAAATAGATTTTAGAAGGTTTATGTACACCTAGTCATAAAATAAACTACCATATCTGAAAGTGGCTGGTGACTGAAAAGATGTGTGGTAATTGGTTGGTATGTGATGCAGAGGAATGAAGAAAATGTTGTGGGAAAAGTTTTGAGTATGAATGTGGATGGGTATAAGAGTAGAGGAAGACCAAACAAACGATGGATGGACTGTGTGAAGGATGATATGGCAAGAAAGGAGGTGTCTGATGAGATGACGAGTAATAGAGAAGTATGGAAGAAGAAGACATGCTGTGCCAACACCAAATAAATTGGGATAAGGGCAGGAGAATGATGATACTGTGCTTAACAAAGAAAACGTAATGTTTTATCAAGTGGTAAAAATAGTACGATCAGATGCGATTCACTAGTAGTTTATAAACTGCACATCTGTAATTCCTAAAGATACATATTCTAAAAGGCTTTGTTTTCATGTAGTAAAAGTTATTTTTTAATGAGAAAAGCTTGGTTCTTTTTAGGGTGTTCTTACTGTGGTTAGATTTCCAATTAATGTATATCATTAGGACATAGTTTAGATGACCTGGTGAAGGTTGCGGGGATCCGCTGGATGCGAGGCGCATGTGACCGGTCAATGTGGCAACACTTGGGGGAGGGCTATGTCCAGTAGTGGACGTCTTTCGGCTGAAATGATGATGATGATGATGATGATAGTTTACACTAAAAAACCTATCGAATAAGTAAGTTCACATGCTTCTTATTTGACAAGTTTTAAGCGAGTTCCATGACTGTTTCCTGAAACAATTTAATTAAAACGACACCCGTACGTTTTCTCAAATCATTAATAGAGAGTACTTATCTATGAAAGTTTTGTCGCTGATAATTCATTAGCTATTATTAACCTATGAAAGATTAGAAAAAAAAAAAAATTACGAACGATTTTTTTAAATCAAGTATTTACTTTACGGCTGTTAAAATAAAATCTAAATTAAGTTACTCCTAACTTATGTGTGGCCGTGGGCTAGGTCCTAACTTCGTTTCACTACCGGCCGCGTAGGGCTAAATGCAACGTCGCCCGACGGCAAAATGCAGCGCCGCGCTGTACCCCCGCACGGGTAATTCAGTTTGAAGGGTTAATATTTTTCCGATAAAAATCAGATACTTACACAAAGTTGTTAAGTTGTTTTTGCTGATACTGAAGGAAGAAGATTATCAGAGCTGAAACGATTTATTCTTCGTTCGCCCCGAAGTTTTGTCCCACATTCCAAAAAAAACTTAGTTTGTCCCATTGTAACTATTGAAGTTGTGCTTTGAACTTATTTTTTTTTATGTTTAATTCCTTTTGTGTTTCTACAAACATTTCCCAGCATTTCCCAGCATTTTCCTAACCTTGAATGTAGCTTACCAAATAAGCAGATTAAGAGGCAAAATTTATACATTACAGTTAGAAAACAATTACGTATTGACAAAGTTTTAAAATACGTTGAACCACACTAAGAATTACTCCTATAGCGTGGGTGCGTTTACAAACATTTAAACATAAATACAGAAACAGCCAGACCCGGAACAACTACTTGTATGCCATACAAATATTTGTTCCGTGCGGGAGTCCAAACCGCGACACGCAGCGCAGCAATCGATCACTCAGCCACGGCACCAATCGCGTCGTTATAAAAAAGTTCTTTCTGCCTACCCCCATTGGAAAAAGGCGTGAGTTTATGTAAAAAGTCTACCTGCTCTAACCTACCACCAGTGTAAGCTAGAGCAGGTGGGCTAGTGAATAGACAGGAAAATAAGCAAAAAAAAAAAACAAAGGTACCTACTTTCGCTGTCATCGACCTGACACCCATACTTCAACAATTGACACTCGTTGTCAAACACCTTGAATATAACCTCTTCGTCTCCATACTTGACACCGCAAACTTTCTCTTTGGCACTTTCATCACATTCCAGGGTTTCACAAAATTCCACCTTTTCATAATTACGTAAATTGGCATCGATTGGAAGGAAAATAAACACGAGGAAAAATATGTTCATTTCTGTAAGCCACTGTGGGCTGTTTCTGACGAGTTTACTTAGGCTGGCGTTCCACTTGAGATCAAGAGAGCGAAGCGGTGAAACCAGCTGTGCAACTATATATCTACTAGCTTATGACCACGGTTTCACCCGTGGGTAGTTTGGGAATTTCCCACGGGATCGTTCTTTGAGGATAAAAAGTATTCTAGGTATTAATCTAGGTTATAAACTATCTGTGTGCCAAAATTCATCCAAATCCGTTCAATAGTTTTGCCGTGAAAGAGTAACAAACATGCATCCATCCATCCCATTTGCATTTATAATATTATAAGTTGGATATTAGGCTTTCCACCAGAATATAGTACATCTTACTCCTTGTGCATCTGGTTAGCCTTTTCTCAACTATGTTCAGGTCGACTAATTTTAGCTTCCAATCTAACCAGATACAGCTGAATACCATTATTTGACATGGATAGACTGGATGAACCGACTATCAATGACGCAGTAGAACCCAGTCACACGATTATTCTTGGTTAGACTGGTTGTCACACTTTTAGTTTTCTGACTACCCACAATGACTGTAAGACATCTACAAAAATAATCGAGCTTAACTGTATTTCGTTTTCCCCGAGGCACGGAAGGGTCTCGGTATGCAATGGGCCGGCCAGCGTTGCTTTATTTACCTAGAAGATCAACCCGTGAGGCTGTACTAGCTCTTCTATAAAGATGTGAGCGTATACCTACATATAACATAACTTAGCTTTGTAGAACTCTCTTTCAGCCTAATTACGTCATGATTCGCTAAAAATATCAAAAGATTTGGAAAAATCTGAAGGATTGGTTGATATTATACACTTACACTGTATTTACATAAAGGGTGTAAATAGACTATTAACAAGCGGAAAAGCACTTGTTCTCCCTGTCATTGCGATATATATATTTTTTTTTAAATTAAGATCTTAAGACACTGTAACGACCCCCGTACTGTTCAATCCATCCATCATCATGATTTTTGACCCCAAAAAAAGTCGTTTTTTAATTTTTGCGTAAAGTTACTTAGTTTGGTGTACATAATGCTTGGTTAAAGGCTTCGTGGAGAGTCTGTTTACACCCTGTATTATAGGTTACTTGCTATTATTGTACTTGTAATGTGTATTGAGACTCCTTTTTAACTTGTAATGTTTGTTAGTTGTTTTGGTCTAATTTTGCAACTGAATTTATAAAAAGTTTTCCCCGACCGATTGAGCTGAAATTTTGCATACAGGTTTAGTTTAGATGACAATGCATGGCTAGCTAAGTGATGTCATTCTAAATCCAAAATGGCGGATTAATTATCATTTATACACCCCTATGATATAGGTATCAATTAAAAAGGTATATGTATATTTGAAAGCTGGTTTTTTTAATGTTTTTTTTTCTTGTTATTCCAAAAGTAGTCTGGAAGATCAGCAATAAATACTAAGCTATCAGCGATAAAACTACCGTTGTACCCATTGAATTAGTAATATTGTAAAATAGCTGTGTATCACTTTTGGTGTCCAAAATATTAAAAAGGGTGTAAAAAGACTCTTAACGAAGCCAAAAGGCACTTATTCTCCCCGTCATTGCGATCATTTTTTTGTTCTAGACCATACCTGGGAACCTTCTAATTACGGAGATATTGGGGGTCAAAGTTTCAACTTTTTCACAAGTTTTTATAATTAAATACCTTCACGACCCCCGTACTATTCAATCCATCCTTCAGCACAATGTTTTGAATGCGTTAAATTGAGTCCTAGCTTAAAACGTGATATTTCACCTCAAAAAAAAAATTGTTTCCCAGCAAAATTTTTGCGTAAAGTTACTTAGTTTGATGTACAGAATGCTTGGTTAACGGCTTCGTGAAGAGTCTGTTTACACCCTGTATTCTATCTATCCATATATAGCTACGCAGTTAGCACACCTTCGATGGAACGGCAACCTAAAGGAAAGTCAAGTAATTAATGTTCAATTGAAATGACTGATCGCTGTGGCTTTATTGCCAATTTCAATTACGTACTGCTGGCAATTATGGTAATACTTAATACTTGTGGGCAGTTAAGTACATCAAAGGTACGACAGGAGCTCCGTGCGTTGGAGAGATTGATTAGGCCATTTGTTTTGTATTTAAGACGATTTTTTTGTATGTAAAAATCACTTACACGTTAGTCTCCGAAACGACCCAACCGATTATAAGAAAGACAAAGTGATTAACTACACTAACCGCAGTCAAAGAGTTGTAGTTAACGGTCATTCTTGCATCGCGCAGGTCACTTCTGGTGTACCGCAAGGTTCTATTCTTGGTCCCCTTTTATTTGTTTTGTATATTAACGACATCAGCCAGTGTTTTCTTAATAACAAATTTCTCTTATACGCCGATGATCTTAAAATATACAGAACAATACGCGTTGTAAATGACTGCCTTCTGTTACAACAAGATTTGGATAGATTGTCAGACTACTGTCGTAGGAATAAGTTGCAGCTTAGTTTACCTAAATGTAATTTTCTAAACTTTACAAAAAATAAAAACATCATAACACATAGATATACTCTGTGCGACGTTCCCCTAACAAAAGTGGACTCTGTCCGTGATCTCGGCATCATCCTTGACTCCAAGCTTTGCTTAGACTTGCATATTAGCAAAATTGTGAATAAAGCGTACCAACTTTATGGATTTGTTATGCGCTCGGCACTAGATTTTAAGAAGCCTTCTTCATATATATGTCTATATAAGTCTCTCATACGCTCGCAACTGGAGTATGCCGTGTCCGTCTGGAGTCCATATTATAAAAAATACATTGAGGCGATTGAGAGTGTTCAACGGAAATTCTTACGGGCTATGCATTATCAATGCTTCGGATATTACTTGCCATATCAGGATTTACTTAATAAGTACAAACTCACAACACTTGAAAGTAGGCGTAAGTACCTGGAAGCCATGAACCTTTATAACATTGTTAGTAACAGGTTTGACTGTGTTGAGTTAACCAACATGTTATGCTATGTTGTCCCTAGAACAGTGTACAAGCGAAATGTGCGCGATGGCAGACTATTTTCCACGCGTGCCTGTCATTCTAACACTGGTTTGCGCTCACCTGTTCGCAAAATGATAGATGCTTACAATGGGACTTTTGAACATATTGACATCTTTGCATGCTCGCCCAGTATGTTCAAAGGTCTTATACTCAAGGAGCTCTCTTGATTAATGTGTATAAATAAATATAGATAAGTATGATAGTTAAGTAAGTTTAGTTTTTAATATTATTATGTTTTATTACCCTAGCGTTTAATTGTTTGTATTTTATATGCCACATTTAAACTGTGAACAGCGTTGTGGGCTGCAATATTGTTCTAATTTTATTTATATCTCTTTTTTTATACTATATATTGTAGCTGTTTGCTGTTCCCTTTGTATAAAATAAAATTTAAAAAAATAAAAGTAATTATTTAAGGTGCGATTTTTATCTTGAGTAACCCTGGCCTAAGCCAGGGTTACTCAAGATTAGGCACTCACTTTTTATGCTAAATAGAGATTTAGGTAAGTAGGTAAACTTGGAATC
This sequence comes from Lycophotia porphyrea, assembly GCA_950005105.1. Taxonomy (NCBI): domain Eukaryota; kingdom Metazoa; phylum Arthropoda; class Insecta; order Lepidoptera; family Noctuidae; genus Lycophotia; species Lycophotia porphyrea. Next base: position 14,314,492 of record OX465396.1, on the reverse strand, counting down.
AAATAGTTCATGAAATCGTAGTAAATCGAATGCATGGGAACACTTGTTTTCAATGAAAATAATGTAAAACTTGATACTATAACTTTAAATACCATGGAATCAGTATCTATCACCTTCAGATTGTGAATATGATTATTTTATTATCTATCTGAAGAACAATTTTAAACGGTTTCAATATAACGCATTCATTTCCGGTAGTTTATTATCTATGAATGTTAAATCATTCAGTTCAGTTCGGGTACATGTCAAATCTTGATTCACTAGCGGCCCGTCCCGGCTTCGCACGTAATTGACTAACAGAGCACCACTTATCAAACTCAAACTCAAACTCAAAAGCATTTATTTCAATTAGACCATTACAGGCACTTTTGAATGTCAGAAAAACAAATTAGGCTAAGCTACAGTCACAGACACAAGGCATAATAACTTGTGAAAGTACTGTAGTTGCCCATTCCAAAGTGTAGATCTCTATGGAGAAGAATGGGCAAGAAACTCCATGTACACTCTTTTCAATCAAAATATTGTTACAAAATCTTGGTTACATCATTCATATTGAGATTATACATATATGTGAGAACGATGTTGAAATACGTGCACGTTAAGAGCGTCCAGAGTAAAATATTATATCAACAATTTAAAAACAAAGTAAGTAGTTAAAATAAACCGTGGCAGCTTTGAGATGACCAGTCCCAACCGACAGCGCCCGTTCACGAGCATGACGCATGAATCAGCCCCATTCAGCTCAAAATCTTTTATCAAGTCCAAAATCTTCCAAGCTTGAACCAACATATTCACAAAGAAGATCGGCATTTTGAGACTCTCTTAATTTCAGAAGCGTTCATCAATGAAAGTACGTATGTTATATGAAGCAATTAAGGGCCTATTCTTTCCGTGTAATATACCTATCCTATCCTTTTTATTAAGCTGCATAAAGTAAGATAAGAAGAAACAAATATTTTACATTTAAACGCAATAATTTGCAATATCGGAACGTAGAAATAGTGACGGAAGCCATGGAGTTACCATATTTAATAGAATATAAAATAGTAATAGTAAGTATCATGTGACGTTTGCTACCTTTTATTACAAGGCAAGCCATTTATATTGCTGCGATAGTTTATGTGTTTAGTCCCATCAAATCTAAGCCATTTTGGGTAAGACTCCTTCTATCTTTGGAAACATATGTTTTCTTTGCATTGAAGTATCCATATTATATTATTTTTGGAATTGCCTATAACTAAACAGGTATAACTTGGAGCATCGTAACATTTACCTTAATAATTTTTAAAGAAGTTTGGTTTCACTCAAGGAAACAATTCGAACCGTTTACGATGAGCTACGCCGCGTCGTAGCGCTCGGCGTAGCATACCGTAGCACAACTACGGCTGAACTACGCCGCGTCGTAGCGCTCAGCGTAGCATACCGTAGCACAACTCCGGCTGAGCTAACCCGCGTCGTCGCACGCAGCGCAGCTTACCGTAGTATAACTCTGACTAAGCTACGGCATGACGTAGCGCTCAGCGTAGCTTACCGTAGCAGTGGCGGTACGACATTCCAGAGAAACATGGAAATGCCGCAGAGTGCTCTGTCTTTTCTTTTCTTTACTTGATGAACGTTCTTAAGGGGGAACAGGGGCTGCGATTCTCCATACGTAATCCCAATGTATTCCCCTTTTTTCTTCCTGAATAATGCCTCTAGAAGTCTAGAGCAATCTTTTTTTTTCCATAAAATCAAGGTCGGCCGTAAACACGTCCCTATCATTTCGTTTTTTTCAGTAACTAATAAGTTAAGAAAATAGGACGCTCCAAAAATTTCCAAAAATTTCCCAAAATTCATTCCAGGACCTCTTCGCTGTATCTAATTACCCATTAAAAGTGATGTTCCGTCAAGTCATGTGAAAGTTTAAAGTGTTTGCGTCCCTCGTAGCGAACGATTGACAATGTTCTTATGAATAGACGGACTGATAATTACCTGAACGTATACTAAGTATCCCAAGGCCCATTGGCCAAACGCGGAACGCGAAACGCGGGGAAGACCATTCACTAGATGGGAAGATAACATTAAAAAAATTGCCGGCTCACAGTGGCAAAAAATAGCCCAAAACCGAGAGAAATGGAAAGCTTTGGAGGAGGCCTTCACCTGAGAGGAACCACTCTCTGGTGAAGGCCTCCTCCAAAGCTTTTCAGGGGAAAAAATAAATCAAAACTTGTACCCACATACCTAGTAAAAACAATTATATTTATTTTCAACATAATTATTAAATCTAATAATCTTTTCTGTGTAATTATAGTTGTATTTAACGTAATTATTAATAAATGTAAGTAGTAGTCGTAGTTAAGTAGCTAAGTACCAGTTAAACTTTTTCTTTTGTTTATGTTTTATTGTAAACTGGAAATAAAAGGCTTTTTATTTTATTTATTTATTATACTAAGTATCACTTATGGAATATCTTCTATGATTATTCATTATTTCGTAAGTCAGTATAAGTTTCATCTTAAACACTAACTAACTACCTAACTTGTTAACTTGTTTCGTCGTGTCGTGTTTCGTTATGCTTAAAACAGTGTTTGATAATTACCTATAAACAAGGGGATGGCATGGTTGTTACAATGTATAAATAAATGAAACTAGAACGTAAGTATTTACAAATATTTATTTGGCTAAAATGTCGAATGCGTCTTCAACATAATTATACATACGTTACAATAGGGATGTTTCCTGAGTAAAAATTCTATTTAGTCCGCCAGTTAGATTATCGAAAAATATTGGATAATTTTTTTTGTTTTATCAAATCAATAAAAAATAGCGAATATAAAACGTATCAAAGATCCTGAGTGGGAGCTTGTGACGTCACTTTCCACTAAAAAGTGTACCGAAATGTGACGTCACACAAGTTTTCGACGCGCTGCATGGACCTCATTTATAGTTTACGAGAAAAAAAAAATACGTGTCCAATATTTTTTGGAAATCTATCTGACGGACTAATTAGATTTTTTTGGTCAACTACCCTATTATCTACGTTTAGTGCAGAACACATTCCGTCATACAACAACAACACACAATATATTTAAAAGTTACATAAACATCACTTTTAAGGATCAAATAATAATTTATAATCTCTTCACAAACATGAGCTATTATGTATTGGCTTAAAATTACGATGACTAGATAAGTTTGTGAGAGACTCGTGTCTGCTCTAGGAAAACCTTATTAGCAGATAACATACATAACATATTTTTCAACACATTTGCTCAAAAAATGCAATGCGAAGCCTATATACATTGTTCGAAAGTTAAAAATTACGCATTATACAACGGAGCGTGCGTATTCCTTACGGTTTTTTTTTAATTTCCATAAAAAAATATTTTAAGAATTTCACCAAGGAGTTTCACATTACGAGAAAAAATAAGCTGACTGATCGAACCTTCTTGGAAGCGCTTTTGCTCCATACGTTTGTCTCACTTTAATACTAAATAATAAATGAGACGAAAGATGTAGTTCTATTTTTCACCACGTGCATGTAGCGCCATTTGCAAATTCGCGCCATTTTCATATTAGAAACGTCAACGATTGTTGCGATTTTCCGACTGATAATTACAAACAAAATAATAATATGAGTTCAAGCGAGGATTCTGATATTAATATGGAATCTACTCCCTCGACTTCGTCTCGGGCTTACATTCGTCTACTCGATTGTAAAAACCAACTTACCGCACTAGTATCATAAATAACTATTAAAAGTTTTTACTTAAAAGTTATACATGAGATTTTTTCTACATATCTTAAAGAAGTATACACCATTTATACCTAGATCAACATATTGCTAAATGGTTATGATGTCCATAAATTTGTGATAAGCACACATCTTCAACAAGCAAAAAAATACTATCTACTAAAGCTATATATATATATCACATAACATCACGCCTGTAATCTCCGAAGAGTTAGGCAGAGGTGTACCTAATAGTACACCCACATTTCACCAGTTATGTTTAAGTCCCACGTAATAGAGGGTGACGATGGATGGACTGTGTGAAGGATGATATGGCAAGAAAGGAGGTGTCTGATGAGATGACGAGTAATAGAGAAGTATGGAAGAAGAAGACATGCTGTGCCAACACCAAATAAATTGGGATAAGGGCAGGAGAATGATGATACTGTGCTTAACAAAGAAAACGTTATGTTTTATCAAGTGGTAAAAATAGTACGATCAGATGCGATTCACTAGTAGTTTATAAACTGCACATCTGTAATTCCTAAAGATACATATTCTAAAAGGCTTTGTTTTCATGTAGTAAAAGTTATTTTTTAATGAGAAAAGCTTTGTTCTTTTTAGGTTGTTCTTACTGTGGTTAGATTTCCAATTAATGTATATCATTAGGACATAGTTTAGATGACCTGGTGAAGGTTGCGGGGATCCGCTGGATGCGAGTCGCACGGGACCGGCCAATGTGGCAACACTTGGGGGGGGCTATGTCCAGTAGTAGACGTCTTTCGGCTGAAATGATGATGATGATGATGATGATAGTTTACACTAAAAAACCTATCGAATAAGTAAGTTCACATGCTTCTTATTTGACAAGTTTTAAGCGAGCACCTAAAACTGTTCCATGACTGTTTCCTGAAACAATTTAATTAAAACGACACCCGTACGTTTTCTCAAATCATTAATAGAGAGTACTTATCTATGAAAGTTTTGTCGCTGATAATTCATTAGCTATTATTAACCTATGAAAGATTAGAAAAAAAAAAAAAAAATTACGAACGATTTTTTTAAATCAAGTATTTACTTTACGGCTGTTAAAATAAAATCTAAATTAAGTTACTCCTAACTTATGTGTGGCCGTGGGCTAGGTCCTAACTTCGTTTCACTACCGGCCGCGTAGGGCTAAATGCAACGTCGCCCGACGGCAAAATGCACCCCCGCACGGGTAATTCAGTTTGAAGGGTTAATATTTTTCCGATAAAAATCAGATACTTACATAAAGTTGTTAAGTTGTTTTTGCTGATACTGAAGGAAGAAGATTATCAGAGCTGAAACGATTTATTCTTCGTTCGCCCCGAAGTTTTGTCCCACATTCCAAAAAAAACTTAGTTTGTCCCATTGTAACTATTGAAGTTGTGCTTTGAACTTATTTTTTTTATGTTTAATTCCTTTTGTGTTTGTAGCATTTTCCTAACCTTGAATGTAGCTTACCAAATAAGCAGATTAAGAGGCAACATTTATACATTACAGTTAGAAAACAATTACGTATCGACAAAGTTTTAAAATACGTTGAACCACACTAAGAATTACTCCTATAGCGTGGGTGCGTTTACAAACATTTAAACATAAATACAGAAACAGCCAGACCCGGAACAACTACTTGTATGCCATACAAATATTTGTTCCGTGCGGGAGTCCAAACCGCGACACGCAGCGCAGCAATCGATCACTCAGCCACGGCACCAATCGCGTCGTTATAAAAAAGTTCTTTCTGCCTACCCCCATTGGAAAAAGGCGTGAGTTTATGTAAAAAGTCTACCTGCTCTAACCTACCACCAGTGTAAGCTAGAGCAGGTGGGCTAGTGAATAGACAGGAAAATAAGCAAAAAAAAAAAACAAAGGTACCTACTTTCGCTGTCATCGACCTGACACCCATACTTCAACAATTGACACTCGTTGTCAAACACCTTGAATATAACCTCTTCGTCTCCATACTTGACACCGCAAACTTTCTCTTTGGCACTTTCATCACATTCCAGGATTTCACAAAATTCCACCTTTTCATAATTACGTAAATTGGCATCGATTGGAAGGAAAATAAACACGAGGAAAAATATTTTCATTTCTGTAAGCCACTGTGGGCTGTTTCTGACGAGTTTACTTAGGCTGGCGTTCCACTTGAGATCAAGAGAGCGAAGCGGTGAAACCAGCTGTGCAACTATATATCTACTAGCTTATGGTTTCACCCGTGGGTAGTTTGGGAATTTCCCACGGGATCGTTCTTTGAGGATAAAAAGTATTCTAGGTATTAATCTAGGTTATAAACTATCTGTGTGCCAAATTTCATCCAAATCCGTTCAATAGTTTTGGCGTGAAAGAGTAACAAACATGCATCCATCCATCCTCACTAACATTTGCATTTATAATATTATAAGTAGGATATTAGGATTTCCACCAGAATATAGTACATTTTACCCCTTGTGCACCTGGTTAGCCTTTTCTCAACTATGTTCAGGTCGACTAATTTTAACTTCCAATCTAACCAGATACAGCTGAATACCATTATTTGACATGGATAGACTGGATGAACCGACTATCAATGACGCAGTAGAACCCAGTCACACGATTATTCTTGGTTAGACTGGTTGTCACACTTTTAGTTTTCTGACTACCCACAATGACTGTAAGACATCTACAAAAATAACCGAGCTTAACTGTATTTCGTTTTCCCCGAGGCACGGAAGGGTCTCGGTATGCAATGGGCCGGCCAGCGTTGCTTTATTTACCTAAAAGATCAACCCGTGAGGCTGTACTAGCTCTTCTATAAAGATATACCTACATATATTATAAAAGAATTAAGCTTTGTGGAACTCTCTTCCAGCCTAATTACGTCATGATTCACTAAAAAAATCAAAAGATTTGGAAAAATCTGAAGGATTGGTTGATATTATAAATTTACACTGTATTTACATAAAGGGTGTAAATAGACTATTCACAAGCGGAAAAGCACTTGTTCTCCCCGTCATTGCGATATTTTTTTTTGTTTTAGACCATACCTGGGAACCTTCTGATTACGGAGATATTGGGGGTCAAAGTACCAACTTTTTCACAAGTTTTTTTTTTAAATACATGTTTTTAATGTATTTTATTTTACTTAAGACACCGTAACGACCCCCGTACTGTTCAATCCATCCATCAGCACAATGTTTTGAATGCGTTACATTGATTCCTACCGTAAAATGTGATTTTTGACCCCAAAAAAAAGTCGTTTTTTAATTTTTGCGTGAAGTTACTTTGTTTGATGTACATAATGCTTGGTTAAAAGCTTCGTGAAGAGTTTACACCCTGTATTATAGATTACTTGCTATTATTGTACTTTTAATGTGTATTGACACTCCTTTTTAACTTGTAATGTTTGTTATTTGTTTTGGTCTAATTTTGCAACTGAATTTTTAAAAAGTTTTCCTCGACCGATTGAGCTGAAATTTTGCATACAGGTTTAGTTTAGATGACAATGCATGGCTAGCTAAGTGACGTCATTCTAAATCCAAAATGGCGGATTAGTTATCATTTATACACCCCTATGATATAGGTATCAATTAAAAGGGTATATGTATATTTGAAAGCTGGTTTTTTAAATGTTTTTTTTTTATCTTGTTATTCCAAAAGTAGTCTGGAAGATCAGCAATAAATACTAAGCTATCAGCGATAAAACTACCGTTGTACCCATTGAATTAGTAATATTGTAAAATAGCTGTGTATCAATTTTGGTGTCCAAAAAATTATAAACGGTGCAAAAAGACTCTCAACGAAGCCAAAAGGCACTTGTTCTCCCCGTCATTGCGATCATTTTTTTGTTCTAGACCATACCAACTTTTTCACAAGTTTTTTTTTTAAATACATGTTTTTGATTTTTATTTTTTTACTTAAAACACCTTCACGACCCCCGTACTATTCAATCCATCCTTCAGCACAATGTTTTGAATGCGTTAAATTGAGTCCTAACTTAAAACGTGATTTTTCACCTCAAAAAAATAAGTTGTTTCCCAGCAATCATTTTTGCGTAAAGTTACTTAGTTTGATGTACAGAATGCTTGGTTAACGGCTTCGTGAAGAGTCTGTTTACACCCTGTATTCTATCTATCCATATATAGCTACGCACACCTTCGATGGAACGGCAACCTAAAGGAAAGTCAAGTAATTAATGTTCAATTGAAATGACTGATCGCTGTGGCTTTATTGCCAATTTCAATTACGTACTGCTGGCAATTATGTAATACTTAATACTTGTGGGCAGTTAAGTACATCAAAGGTACGACAGGAGCTCCGTGCGTTGGAGAGATTGATTAGGCCATTTGTTTTGTATTTAAGACGATTTTTTTGTATGTAAAAATCACTTACACGTTAGTCTCCGAAACGACCCAACCGATTATAAGAAAGACAAAGTGATTAACTACACTAACCGCAGTCAAAGAGTTGTAGTTAACGGTCATTCTTGCATCGCGCAGGTCACTTCTGGTGTACCGCAAGGTTCTATTCTTGGTCCCCTTTTATTTGTTTTGTATATTAACGACATCAGCCAGTGTTTTCTTAATAACAAATTTCTCTTATACGCCGATGATCTTAAAATATACAGAACAATACGCGTTGTAAATGACTGCCTTCTGTTACAACAAGATTTGGATAGATTGTCAGACTACTGTCGTAGGAATAAGTTGCAGCTTAGTTTACCTAAATGTAATTTTCTAAACTTCACAAAAAATAAAAACATCATAACACATAGATATACTCTGTGCGACGTTCCCCTAACAAAAGTGGACTCTGTCCGTGATCGCGGCATCATCCTTGACTCCAAGCTTTGCTTAGACTTGCATATTAGCAAAATTGTGAATAAAGCGTACCAACTTTATGGATTTGTTATGCGCTCGGCACTAGATTTTAAGAAGCCTTCTTCATATATATGTCTATATAAGTCTCTCATACGCTCGCAACTGGAGTATGCCGTGTCCGTCTGGAGTCCATATTATAAAAAATACATTGAGGCGATTGAGAGTGTTCAACGGAAATTCTTACGGGCTATGCATTATCGATGCTTCGGATATTACTTGCCATATCAGGATTTACTTAATAAGTACAAACTCACAACACTTGAAAGTAGGCGTAAGTACCTGGAAGCCATGAACCTTTATAACATTGTTAGTAACAGGTTTGACTGTGTTGAGTTAACCAACATGTTATGCTATGTTGTCCCTAGAACAGTGTACAAGCGAAATGTGCGCGATGGCAGACTATTTTCCACGCGTGCCTGTCATTCTAACACTGGTTTGCGCTCACCTGTTCGCAAAATGATAGATGCTTACAATGGGACTTTTGAACATATTGACATCTTTGCATGCTCGCCCAGTATGTTCAAAGGTCTTATACTCAAGGAGCTCTCTTGATTAATGTGTATAAATAAATATAGATAAGTATGATAGTTAAGTAAGTTTAGTTTTTAATATTATTATGTTTTATTACCCTAGCGTTTAATTGTTTGTATTTTATATGCCACATTTAAACTGTGAACAGCGTTGTGGGCTGCAATATTGTTCTAATTTTATTTATATCTCTTTTTTTATACTATATATTGTAGCTGTTTGCTGTTCCCTTTGTATAAAATAAAATTTAAAAAAATAAAAGTAATTATTTAAGGTGCGATTTTTATCTTGAGTAACCCTGGCCTAAGCCAGGGTTACTCAAGATTAGGCACTCACTTTTTATGCTAAATAGAGATTTAGGTAAGTAGGTAAACTTGGAATCAAATAGTTCATGAAATCGTAGTAAATCGAATGCATGGGAACACTTGTTTTCAATGAAAATAATGTAAAACTTGATACTATAACTTTAAATACCATGGAATCAGTATCTATCACCTTCAGATTGTGAATATGATTATTTTATTATCTATCTGAAGAACAATTTTAAACGGTTTCAATATAACGCATTCATTTCCGGTAGTTTATTATCTATGAATGTTAAATCATTCAGTTCAGTTCGGGTACATGTCAAATCTTGATTCACTAGCGGCCCGTCCCGGCTTCGCACGTAATTGACTAACAGAGCACCACTTATCAAACTCAAACTCAAACTCAAAAGCATTTATTTCAATTAGACCATTACAGGCACTTTTGAATGTCAGAAAAACAAATTAGGCTAAGCTACAGTCACAGACACAAGGCATAATAACTTGTGAAAGTACTGTAGTTGCCCATTCCAAAGTGTAGATCTCTATGGAGAAGAATGGGCAAGAAACTCCATGTACACTCTTTTCAATCAAAATATTGTTACAAAATCTTGGTTACATCATTCATATTGAGATTATACATATATGTGAGAACGATGTTGAAATACGTGCACGTTAAGAGCGTCCAGAGTAAAATATTATATCAACAATTTAAAAACAAAGTAAGTAGTTAAAATAAACCGTGGCAGCTTTGAGATGACCAGTCCCAACCGACAGCGCCCGTTCACGAGCATGACGCATGAATCAGCCCCATTCAGCTCAAAATCTTTTATCAAGTCCAAAATCTTCCAAGCTTGAACCAACATATTCACAAAGAAGATCGGCATTTTGAGACTCTCTTAATTTCAGAAGCGTTCATCAATGAAAGTACGTATGTTATATGAAGCAATTAAGGGCCTATTCTTTCCGTGTAATATACCTATCCTATCCTTTTTATTAAGCTGCATAAAGTAAGATAAGAAGAAACAAATATTTTACATTTAAACGCAATAATTTGCAATATCGGAACGTAGAAATAGTGACGGAAGCCATGGAGTTACCATATTTAATAGAATATAAAATAGTAATAGTAAGTATCATGTGACGTTTGCTACCTTTTATTACAAGGCAAGCCATTTATATTGCTGCGATAGTTTATGTGTTTAGTCCCATCAAATCTAAGCCATTTTGGGTAAGACTCCTTCTATCTTTGGAAACATATGTTTTCTTTGCATTGAAGTATCCATATTATATTATTTTTGGAATTGCCTATAACTAAACAGGTATAACTTGGAGCATCGTAACATTTACCTTAATAATTTTTAAAGAAGTTTGGTTTCACTCAAGGAAACAATTCGAACCGTTTACGATGAGCTACGCCGCGTCGTAGCGCTCGGCGTAGCATACCGTAGCACAACTACGGCTGAACTACGCCGCGTCGTAGCGCTCAGCGTAGCATACCGTAGCACAACTCCGGCTGAGCTAACCCGCGTCGTCGCACGCAGCGCAGCTTACCGTAGTATAACTCTGACTAAGCTACGGCATGACGTAGCGCTCAGCGTAGCTTACCGTAGCAGTGGCGGTACGACATTCCAGAGAAACATGGAAATGCCGCAGAGTGCTCTGTCTTTTCTTTTCTTTACTTGATGAACGTTCTTAAGGGGGAACAGGGGCTGCGATTCTCCATACGTAATCCCAATGTATTCCCCTTTTTTCTTCCTGAATAATGCCTCTAGAAGTCTAGAGCAATCTTTTTTTTTCCATAAAATCAAGGTCGGCCGTAAACACGTCCCTATCATTTCGTTTTTTTCAGTAACTAATAAGTTAAGAAAATAGGACGCTCCAAAAATTTCCAAAAATTTCCCAAAATTCATTCCAGGACCTCTTCGCTGTATCTAATTACCCATTAAAAGTGATGTTCCGTCAAGTCATGTGAAAGTTTAAAGTGTTTGCGTCCCTCGTAGCGAACGATTGACAATGTTCTTATGAATAGACGGACTGATAATTACCTGAACGTATACTAAGTATCCCAAGGCCCATTGGCCAAACGCGGAACGCGAAACGCGGGGAAGACCATTCACTAGATGGGAAGATAACATTAAAAAAATTGCCGGCTCACAGTGGCAAAAAATAGCCCAAAACCGAGAGAAATGGAAAGCTTTGGAGGAGGCCTTCACCTGAGAGGAACCACTCTCTGGTGAAGGCCTCCTCCAAAGCTTTTCAGGGGAAAAAATAAATCAAAACTTGTACCCACATACCTAGTAAAAACAATTATATTTATTTTCAACATAATTATTAAATCTAATAATCTTTTCTGTGTAATTATAGTTGTATTTAACGTAATTATTAATAAATGTAAGTAGTAGTCGTAGTTAAGTAGCTAAGTACCAGTTAAACTTTTTCTTTTGTTTATGTTTTATTGTAAACTGGAAATAAAAGGCTTTTTATTTTATTTATTTATTATACTAAGTATCACTTATGGAATATCTTCTATGATTATTCATTATTTCGTAAGTCAGTATAAGTTTCATCTTAAACACTAACTAACTACCTAACTTGTTAACTTGTTTCGTCGTGTCGTGTTTCGTTATGCTTAAAACAGTGTTTGATAATTACCTATAAACAAGGGGATGGCATGGTTGTTACAATGTATAAATAAATGAAACTAGAACGTAAGTATTTACAAATATTTATTTGGCTAAAATGTCGAATGCGTCTTCAACATAATTATACATACGTTACAATAGGGATGTTTCCTGAGTAAAAATTCTATTTAGTCCGCCAGTTAGATTATCGAAAAATATTGGATAATTTTTTTTGTTTTATCAAATCAATAAAAAATAGCGAATATAAAACGTATCAAAGATCCTGAGTGGGAGCTTGTGACGTCACTTTCCACTAAAAAGTGTACCGAAATGTGACGTCACACAAGTTTTCGACGCGCTGCATGGACCTCATTTATAGTTTACGAGAAAAAAAAAATACGTGTCCAATATTTTTTGGAAATCTATCTGACGGACTAATTAGATTTTTTTGGTCAACTACCCTATTATCTACGTTTAGTGCAGAACACATTCCGTCATACAACAACAACACACAATATATTTAAAAGTTACATAAACATCACTTTTAAGGATCAAATAATAATTTATAATCTCTTCACAAACATGAGCTATTATGTATTGGCTTAAAATTACGATGACTAGATAAGTTTGTGAGAGACTCGTGTCTGCTCTAGGAAAACCTTATTAGCAGATAACATACATAACATATTTTTCAACACATTTGCTCAAAAAATGCAATGCGAAGCCTATATACATTGTTCGAAAGTTAAAAATTACGCATTATACAACGGAGCGTGCGTATTCCTTACGGTTTTTTTTTAATTTCCATAAAAAAATATTTTAAGAATTTCACCAAGGAGTTTCACATTACGAGAAAAAATAAGCTGACTGATCGAACCTTCTTGGAAGCGCTTTTGCTCCATACGTTTGTCTCACTTTAATACTAAATAATAAATGAGACGAAAGATGTAGTTCTATTTTTCACCACGTGCATGTAGCGCCATTTGCAAATTCGCGCCATTTTCATATTAGAAACGTCAACGATTGTTGCGATTTTCCGACTGATAATTACAAACAAAATAATAATATGAGTTCAAGCGAGGATTCTGATATTAATATGGAATCTACTCCCTCGACTTCGTCTCGGGCTTACATTCGTCTACTCGATTGTAAAAACCAACTTACCGCACTAGTATCATAAATAACTATTAAAAGTTTTTACTTAAAAGTTATACATGAGATTTTTTCTACATATCTTAAAGAAGTATACACCATTTATACCTAGATCAACATATTGCTAAATGGTTATGATGTCCATAAATTTGTGATAAGCACACATCTTCAACAAGCAAAAAAATACTATCTACTAAAGCTATATATATATATCACATAACATCACGCCTGTAATCTCCGAAGAGTTAGGCAGAGGTGTACCTAATAGTACACCCACATTTCACCAGTTATGTTTAAGTCCCACGTAATAGAGGGCGAGCCTATTGCCATGAACCGGGCACAGATCCAGACTCCGTGGCTGTTTCTGAGAATTCCTAATGGGCAAACTCAATAACACTTTACCCGACCAGGGAATCAAACCTAGGACCTCATGCTCAGCAGTCACGCTTGCGACCACTAGACCAACGAGGCAGTCACCTACCAGCACCCACCAATATTATACCTAGATCGATATATTGCACAAAAACTGTTCATGACGTGCATAATTATGTGTTGCATAATTATGAGCACACATCTTCAACAAGCAAACTATATTATCTACTAAAACTATATATATGTGTAATTTTTAAAGGAAATACACCTACTAAAACATTTATATCACTATAACAATGGTCCAGGGCTGCGGGACTGTTCGAAAGAAATACCGCGGCCCTGGAACACAAAGGGCAAGGAAGGAACATGGATTGGTTTTAGTCAGTACAAGTCTGACACTCCCTTCCGTCTATTAATGTCGTACACTCGGCCAGCTCACGTACATATAAAAAGTGATATTATGGTTGGTCACAACACCGTCTTTCCTACTTCTATAAACCAGACGCTCCTCTATAATCACCGTATCGCGGAACCGGACCCGCAAGCCATTAGGCGGCACTGACTGCCCTGGGTTGAGATGTTTCTGCACCTTACCTGAGAAAAATGATTTTTTGTTTTAGAATACTTTATTTCTTCCATATCGTGTGGTTAATGCCTGGTGGTAACCTGGTGTCTGAATTTTTATGCTGGCTATAGGCCTTGGTTTTACACGCACTTGAATAGACTTGCAGGTTTCCTAAGGTACTTCATTCAAATTATCGACAGTGACAACGCCGCCTCTGCGGGGTGGCGCAACAAACGAGCCGGAAAGTGACATTTGGACCGATGGGGCTTTCTAACAATACGCAGAATACGCACATGAATCCGAAAAATCAGAGGAGCGTGTTTCAGGGCTGCGGGACTTTTCGAAAGAGATACCACGGCCCTGGAACACGAAGGGCTAAGAAAGAACATGGGTGTGTTTTAGTCAGTACAAGTCTGATACTACCTTCCGCTCCGCCCAGAGCGCAGTAGAGCCCATCCGAAAAAGAAAGCTGCATGTCTTGGGTTCTATTATAACTGTAGATCTATGACTTGTCAGTCTGACGGCCACACCACTAGGCTACCACTAAGCTTAAGTAACTTTCACATCCCGTAGGACTATGGCAGTAGTACCTCTACCTTAACGAGGACAATGAAGCTATAGGTACCTAGCATAACCTGACCTTAGACAGTGCGAAAACATTTACAATGCGAGATCCACTTTTAACAATATTCATATTCCCCCGAGGGCTCCATAATGATGGAGCGGCTCCAAGCGCGACACCACCAGGCGGGATCCACTGGGGTTTTTTTTAACTTAAAACGAAAATAAAACACAGGAAATGTTTTAATGTCTATGAAATTGGCTTTATTAGACTGATACTTTTATGCCGTTAATGTTTCAATCTGATGTTATTTAGATAAATAAAAGATATTAACAAAATTGGGTTCTCTTTAATTCACTCCAGAACATCGCATGACAATGACAGCTGTCATAGATTATGTAAAACAATATAAGGTGCATTCACAAACATCTCTTTTTCTTTATAAAATATACTTCGTAGTCTAAGATGACGAGGCAAGTTTCTAGACCGGTGACTACGTCGAACTTCTAACCTCGAGGACTCTTCCGGGCGCTCAACTGATATAGTAACTGAAGTAGGTGGCTGTTCCGGATACTCTATGTCATAAAGTTGAGACTCTGGACTTGGATACCAATGATAAAACGTATCAACACCTGACAAAGTAATATTATTATCATAGGGCCTGTACTCAGCAGTGTGTTCTGTTGGTCGGCCAACTGACTTAGCCAGCTTCTCCTACGAAAGGCTTGATGTGGCATCTGCTTCTTCTATATTCCTTATTACCTACTACCACTATGTAGGATCTTTCATTTAGTCTCTTAGTAATAGTGCCAAAACTCCATTTCTCATTAACTTCAGGATGTAGTTGAGTAACCACCTTTTGTCCAACAAACAAATCCGGTAAAGTTCTACTTTTGTTATCAAAACTTTCGTAATTTGAAAAAATTCAATATGTTTCCTTACAAACACCTAAGAAGAAGTATTTTGTGTGTACATAAATAAATAAATAAGAAAGAAGTCGGCTGGAGTTATATCTGGTGAATAAGGTGGTGGCTCGATGGTATTTGTTGAGTTTTTGGTCAAAAATTCTTTCACTATGATGGCCTTGTGCGAAGGCGCATTATCGTGGTGCAAAATCCAAGAATTTCTTTCCACAAATCTGGCCTTTTACGTCGAATTTGATGTCTTAAACGCCGCATAAAGTTCAAATAATATTGTTTATTTACTGTTTGACCTTCCGGCAAGAATACTGAGTGAACAACACCGCGATAGTCAAAGAAAACGGTCAACATTACTTTGACTTTGATCGACTTTGTCGTAGTTTTTTCGGTTTCGGTTCAGTTGGAAGGCGCTTGTTGACTAGTTTGCATGTCAAACTCGTAAACCCACGTCTCGTCACCAGTAACAATGCGTTTCATGAATGTTGGGTCAAAATTGACTCTTAAGCGATTGAGTTTTTGCTTATTTAAAATGGTACAAATCGACTCGTAAGACACAGAAAGCTCAGCGGCTATCTCTCTCAAACTTGAATGAGGATTTCCGTCACTTTTGCGATGTTAACTTCAGTTGAAGACGTTGATGGCCTACCAGGGTGAGGCAAATATTCCAGCACATCTCGACCGCTTCTGCACGTTTTATACCACTCATAACCACGTAATTTGATAAAGTCGATTCACTGTAAGCGTTTTTTATGATTTTCAGGGTTTCTGAACACGAAATTCCATTGGCGATACTAAAAAGACAAACTCTTTGTTCGATGTTTTTGTCCATTTATGAAATTTGCAATACACACTAGTTATGATCGAACTAAAACAGCACTATATTTAATCTAAATAACGAGCTGAGTTGTGTGTATATTATTATGGCATACAATTAGCAGTCAAATAAATCCATTCATGACAATTTCACACAGTAACATGGTTTTAATATCTATATTTCAACTTTATGCTACCTGCTTCTAAAACAACACCCTTTACTAAAAGAGTAATCGCATAAAGTAACGTAGTAGTGACGTTTAAACGTCATAAATGTATAATCAGGCATTTATACACCATAAAATGACGGTTGATAGAATGATGGTTGTCGTTCTGTGCACAGGTGGGTGAATCTTACGTATTCTGTTGATTCCCCTGGCGCAATTTATTTGAATAGATTTTTACAAGCAATAATGAAGCTTAAAATTCAGCTTAATCTGCTTCTCAGCTTAATTATAAACACAATTAATGAATAGGCCTTCTGGCCGTATGGTTCCGAAAATATAGCAATTTACATTTTTGTGTGGCAGGGGAATCAAATAAATTGCGCCAGGAGAATCAACAGAATACGCCGAATTTCAAGATTCACACCGATAAAAGGGGTGTACAGGTACACCCCTTTTATGCCCACGTCTGATATAGGAAAAAACAAAAAGAGCTTTTATCTCTCAGCCACGCACCAAGCATAATGCAGACTTTGGATTGCTAAAAATTTCTATGTGAATAAATTTAAAAATGCTTTGTCCCAACTGGGAATTGGACCCGCTTGCGACCACAAACTCAACGAGGCAGTCAATCTAGAATTTTCTACGTGATGGAGAAAATCCAAAACCCACACTTTATTATAAAGAGATTGATTGAAAGCTAATAAATAATTAAATTCCACACAAAGTAAAGAACAACAATGGTCGAGTGCAAGTAGCCAAAAAATTAACGATAGTGAAAATGTGAGCGTCGATTTTTATACTCAACAAAAAAAGTCCCATGAAAATCCGACCACTTTAAGCTCGTTCCACGTTTTAAGTATTTTTGGTCTAAGTGCACTCGGCCACAATGGTTGTAATACAAGTTAGTTAACTTACTTATGAGCTGCATGTTATCACCAACTATCTCTATGACGGCTACAACTGGTCCAGGGAATTCTAAATTGGCCATTTCCATTATATTCTGCAAAACAGCTGTAATAATTAATGCTTGCCGAGTCAGTTCTGCTATTGTTGTTGAGACATATTGTTGACTTTCTTCTTCAAAATTCATTCTTGCGATTTATGGGAATAAAGTTGAGAGTGCACTTTAAAACTTCAAAACACATTGGAAGCGGACCAAACTTGAATGCGCGGTACGTTCCGCCTATGCCCAAAGGACCTGTGGCTACGCGGCAGGAGAACGGACGGTGTTCATTCAGTGAATAAGTAAGTAGCGCCATCTATCGGCTGTAGCTTTAAATTATATTTAAAATAAAGGTCAGTAGTTATGTATGAATTTAACTAATAGGTTTTAAATATATAAAAAAACTACGCTATACCTAATAACTGACCTAATAACTACGATTGTTCTAGTTTAATCTTAGTAGTGGTTTAATTACCTAATTTGCTTCGTAGCGCCATCTGTCGTAACGAATAAATAGCTGGTCATATGTTTTTGTTTATATTTTAATGGATACGTCTTTGTGACTTCTACCTGCTTCCTTGCAGTTTCTCATTGAATTTTCTAGATGTCAGCACTATCGATTTCAAATGAAAACGGTTCCAAAAGCAAATCAGCTGCTGCAGGATATGTAAGGGTTGAGCCTCATCTATCAGCATGGAATCGCATTTTACTTATATCCTTTTCTGTCAATCAGAACCGTCATTTCCTAGAGTGATAAACCGAGCGGGAGTGATAAAGCACGCGGCAGCATCGACAATGTGCTTGGTGGCACGCTCTGTCTCTTGCTCTAGCACTCTAGCAAAAATGCGATTCCGTGCTAATAGATACCCATTGCCATTGGTCAAATTTGTCTATGCATTTCTTAATTTGTCACAGTTACCACTGACATCTAGTATTACTACTTTTATTCGTTTTGCGTTTTATAGGGTAAAACCACCAAGTTGAAGAAAACACGTAAATAATAATTTTGCTGATTCCGGTCCGTTCCGTTGGGTGTACCGCAAAGACAAATCATTTATTGCGTATTCTTCTACATCTTCACTAATAAAGAGGTACAGTGGTGCCGATTCCCTTGTTCACAAACTAAACTAAATTTAAGTTGAGTGCATCTTTTTCTTTCTATTTCATTATGAAAAGGACAGAAGATAAATATGAACAAGGGAATCGGCACCAGTGGGTACAGTTATTAAGTTTCGGTATATGAGGTAATCTCTAAAACTACTCATCCGATTTTAAAAACTCCTTTCTGATGGAAAAATACAATAGTATCGTTTTCTTCGCCATAAATACGTTTCTTCGATGCGGAAAAACTCGCGGACAAAAGCCAGTGTTTCATAAAATATATTGACCTCTCGATTTGGTAGTGCTTCTTTTTTATTTTTACCCGACTGCCAAGAAAGGGATATGATTTTATTAGCCTGTTCTGTCCCACTGCTGGATGAAGGTCTCCCCTATGCATTGCTTTCCAGTTTTCTTTATCTTTATTAGGCGTAATAAAGTAAATATTTACTGACATCCATACCTTATAGGAGGCCTGTGTCCCAGCAGTGGGAACATTATAGGCTGATGATGATGATGATGATGATACCTTGCCACGGGCTATTTTTATAAACATGGTGTAGCTAACGGCACACGTTGTTTTTGCAGAAGTTTTAGATATACTAAAATAATCTGTGTTTCATATTATTTGCTTCGATAATACTTATTTACGTAGGGATATTAATTGGAGAACTGGCTTTAGATTTTATGAAGTAAATCTATATAAATAAAAAATCAATTGCCACATGTATGACGGACCATCATTTTAGAACGGCTAGACCGATTTCACTGAATTTTTTTTTATGGTTCTGTTCATAAATACTGTCAGGACAAGGTATAAAGAAAATATTGATGCTTCATCACAAAATAGCAACCGTACCAAACCTGGGCGGCTCGCTGGTAAAGGATAAAATCCAGTATATTTATGATCTGTGATAAAATCAATTATAACCGGGAGTCCAGGAACTTTTTCTATTCTTTTTATTATTCTTTGACGTAAAACTGAAATTAAACGTGGCAGCACCGTCTGTTTTGTTTGGCAGTCAAGTGTCAAAATTCATTGAATAAAACTGTCAAGTGTCAAAATGTAATTAGATACAAATTACGATTTTATAAGCACGATCCCGAATATATTGCACAATATTACATATTAATCATTCTTGGTTGTGGCCGCGTTGTGGCTGATTTGTAAACAAGGAGTGTATTCGATTTGAAAAGGAAATTTAAAAAATAACCTACAATGGCGTCGAAACCTGAGTGCATTCGTAGTAGAATCGTAAAAACCTATGATTTAGATGAAATTGAGAAACTTATTAAAGATGCTAAAGTTGCACATTGCATGCTCACGGACCCACCAGCAGTTGGTAAGTCAATTATTAACTTAAACGTATACAAAATCCCGCTAAACTAAATACAAAGTGTAAGGAAATATTCATGCCAAGGTGAATGATAATACTGCATCTGACCCATTGTTATTATTTCGTAACATATCTTCCCTAGTTTAACATGCAATAGTGTGTAATATTCATAAAACATCACTAATATTTAATGTAATCGTGCATTTGTTTATCCTGCTGGCCTGTTTATGATATAATTGTAGTTTTATTCAGTTCTGGGTTTTGTCGGTGACCAAACATTTAAAATATTGCACTGACATTACTACATATTGTAAGCAATATTTGCCTGCCTTTTCCACACTATGTTGGCGTTGGTTTGTTGTTTAATTGGATGCAGCGGAATATTAGTATTTTACAAGGAGCAACTGCCTATCTAACCTTACTTATTAAATAAGGTCTGATAGATAACTACTAAGTTGCTAAGTTATATAGGTGCAATGAGCAGCAAAGAAAGAAAAAATAAACAGTAATCATACATCGCATAACAAAACATTTTGAGTTCAACAGAACTGAACAACAAAAAATTAAACCTGACAGCCTGCATGTTGTGAGTGCCACAAACAGGTGCCACTCAGCATGATGCTGTGCTATGGGGGGCCCACAGCACAGCGCCATACATACAAAAGAAGCCACCTGGCTATTGTGTGGTTATTCCATAACTAGGATGTCTGCAACTCAGCTGTGTTTTCATGTATAGATTTTGTATTATATCAAATCAGACACCTTTATGGACCTATGGTATAGATAGAGCTATGATTGTTATGCCATTGAAATATTGAAATACTACAATGTTTTTCTCAGTAGTAGCCACGGAGTCTGGATTTGTGCCCGGTTGATGGCAATAGGCTCGCCCCCTATTACATGGGACTTAAAACATAACTGGCGAAATGTGGGTGTACTATTAGGTACACCTCTGCCTAACCCTACGGGGATTACAGGCGTGATGTTATGTTATGTTTACAATGTTTCCAAAATAAAGCATTGAAAACCTTGAGCAGCGCACCATGGTTCACAAGGAACATTGAAGTACATGAGTACCTACAAATACCAACTAACAAGGAAGTTGTAGAAAAGACTTACAAGTAAAGACTCCAGTGAAATAAAAAGGAACTCGCTGTGTGTGACATTACTGATGTCCTCAGACTTTACCTACTAACTTAAAAGAAAACAACGAGTGTCAATCTGATTATCATTGATACCTAACGAGATGATGCATTGTAGGATGTGAAGAATCTCAAACTGCCAAACTAAACAATAACCAACCTGATTACAGCCCAATAACTGATTGCAGATAAAATGTGGCTTTAATTGCTGTCATTTATGGTCAACATGCTCACATACTTGTACTATGAATTATTTGTCATCAAAAAGCAATTATTGATTAATTATTATGTCATAGTTATCAATAAAAGTATGCATGTTTATTTTGTTTGGGTCCTCTACAGTGTTAATATATGTTTTTTCTTTCTGCATATATATTTTTTTCATTTCAGTGGATGAAGAGAGTGTTATGACCCGCCTCAGTGCACTCACACTACGTGGGTCAGATGGCATCAGTTGCTCGTGCTGTGGTGTCGGTCCGTTCACAACCAGAGCCCAGCAGACTGCCCACTACAAACACCACTGGCACACACATAACCTGAAGAGGAAACTGTTTGGCAGGAAACCTATTTCGTTAGGAGAATATAATTCTCGTCAAGGTTAGTAGAACTAGAACTCCTTCATTTATTTTTGTAGTTGCTTTTTAGAAGGAGGTTGTCAAATGTGTGTTGCCTGTGTTGTTGTGTTGCCTGGAATGTTACCCTAATTACCTTTTTACAAGTCTACACCTCCTATCAGTCCATCAGGGTTGTACCTTTACAGTCAAAAAAGCAAGCCAAGCCATTTGTTTTCTAAGGTAATTTGCATTTTGCTGTTTTTTTAAAAAAACATTTCTCATAATCAATAAGCGTTTGTATTTGGCCCCAAAATAGACAATGTAAACATTTTGTAAATGGTTTCTTCCAGATGAAAGTTCTACTTCACCCAGTGACTCAGACGGTGATGAAAACCCCAACACTCCTGCCACAGAATTATTTGCAGCAGCCACTCGGCACTGCAAAGCTTTCTACACTAACCCCAAGGGTCAAGTGTTCTGTATCTACCGCTGTTTGCTTCATCATCGGAAGGTAATATGTTAATATTAACTTACATAAATGAAAATAGCCTACTAGATAATACATCACCATTTTACTTTTCAATTATCTGTGGGTGTAGTGCTCTTCACTTGGCCAAGGATAGACAGAGATGGCGTAACATCATCAAGAAAAAAATGTTTTCAATGGAGGATCACGACCCTCAGTAATGAGGAACACTACTTGAGGAGGAGGAGGAGGAGGAGTGCACTATAGAACTTCCTCATAGGCACTTGTTCTACCCATCATTGCGATTATTTCTTTGTTCTAGACCACACCTAGGAACCTTCTAGTTACAGAGATATTGGGGGGTCAAAGTTTCAACTTTTTCATGTTTTTTTTTTAAATACATATTTTTAATGTATTTTTTTACTGAAAACACCGTCACGACCCCCGTACTATTCAATCCATCGATCAGCACAATTTTTTAAATTGCGTTACATTGCGTCCTACAGTAAAACGTGATTTTTCACCCCAAAATAAAGTTGTTTCCCAGCAATAATTTTTGCATAAAATTACTTAGTTTGATGTACATAATGCTTGACTGACAGCTTCGTGAAGAGTCTGTTTACACCCTGTATTTATTTCTAACCAGACATGTTTTTCAGGAGGAAATGTCACTGGACGGCGAAGGTCACGTGTGGTCCCGTCGAGTCAAAGAACTCTTGAGCCCAGGCTTTGGGCGCTGGGCCGTTGTCATGGTCTCTGGCGGTCACTTCGCTGGCTGCATATTCACCGGCGGTAGCGACGCTATCCACAAGACACTACACTCTTACACCACGCGGAGAGGCCAAGGGATGGCTCAAGCAACCAGGGACCAGACAGGCAATGCTCCGAAGTCAGCGGGTTCTAGCTTGAGGAGATACAACCAAGAGCAGTTCCTTGCGGTAAGTGCTATTTAGCAATGTAACTGTTTGCTGACTCTTTTTAATAGATTGTATTAGTCATAGTTTAGTTTTTTGTTTTTCAACTAATGTATTAGGCATAATTAGGGACCCCTGCTGGGTTGTTAGTGACCGCAGAACCGCCTTTGACACCATTCGGCTGACAAAAGTATGAGGTAAATCGAGAATATGCCTCAGTGGTATGTTCAATTGCATTCTGCATTTATATGCTCTCTTTAATGCTACAGGAATCCCACATGGTACAATTCTAGGTCCAATTCTGTTTATATATTAAAATATCAACCTTTGGATTTCAAGTGCAAAAAAGTTTTCAATTATTTTGTGGTAAGCTGATTCATATTTAAAGGCCAATTGTATACTGGTCAAATTATTACCAAATTTATGATTTTTTATGCTTTTATCTTAAGCTCCCCGACAAATATTTAGTTAAATTATTGTAAAATATTCATATATTTGATCCCATAAGGTGGATAAAGTGCGAAGGCAATTACTTATCGCTGATCTACTCTATTTTGTATATTGGCTTGTTTACTTAACCATATTGCGTGACCTGGAGTGTAATTATGTTATGTCCTTTAATTTGATTGCCCTAACAAAGTTAACACATACAGTTATGGGAACAGTTTGGCTTGCTTCTGGTTATAGTTTTTCTAACCTCTAATAAGGTAAATGCTCCAAGTAATATTATGGTACCCTCTCATACCTATATTTATTTTGACGGCGCTGAATCTCAAGGCGTTTATATACGCAAATCATCTAGAGGCCAGCTAGTTCGACAGTATAAAGTGTAATACTGAATAATGTCATCATTCATAATTATTTCATTCACTCATCCATTCACTGGAGCAGACTACCAAAGCGCCTCGGATGGCTGGCCAAATCTTGAGGCGCTTTAAATACAACAAAGAGGAATTCCTGATGGTAAGTGTGACGATGCTTCCTTCGAACGTGCCAGTAGCATGAGTAAGTGTTAGTAAGAAGTGAGGAGGCAGCGAGCGTAAAAGAATGACAAACACCTTTAAGACTGGCTGAACTCGTTACTTTATGCTCGGTGATAAAAAACGCTCCATGCAATGATATCCAACGTGCATATTTGTACGAGCAGATTTGGCTATTGGCTGTTTGGACACTTCAACTGGAAGGGACAATTTTGTTCCTGCTCTCCAAATTCAAAATTTAGGTGTAAAGAGTATTAATACTCAAGCGGGTTTTCTTACAGAATCAATGCACGGTGTATACAGTTACAATACAATGAGATTATTCAGCCAGCGCATAATTGATTTTTCTAGACTTTGCGTATCATGTGGATGGAACTGCTTTTTGTTAAGTGTCTGTTTCTATCTGTTGCAGCTTTTTTCAGCTTCTCTTTTAGATTGGATGCCGCGAGATTTACCAGGTAAAATAATTTGGGGTGGCTCTCTAAGTCTGAACTGTTTTTTTAGAAAACGGGTTTAGAAGTTTTCAGATAAAATTCTTGTGTAATTTCTTAGAATGTACTTCCAGATCTTCAACTTCGGAAAGCATCATTGGAATTGATTCAAAATTTATTAGTTTGGGAAAATTCGGAGTTTTCGATTTTTATTTGGAAATTAAAGAAACTACATTATGGCCAAGAACTAATTTAACTTCCCATCCTGTATAATATAATATTTTGTATGTCAATGTTGCATGCATGAGTGTGTTAACATATTATGTATTTGCACGTTTGCACGTATATGTGTGATGCACGTAAAATATGAATTTATGTATGTATGTAAAATAATATGTTAAAATAAAGAAAAAAAAACCATTTCTTCCGTTGTTTCATTTCAGAAAAAATACTGCGTGTAAGAAAGGCGTGCTCATATTTAAGGGTTGTGATTTCGGACCATGAAACTGATTAACACGAATCGCGAAAGAATAATCAGTTGTCCCATACAAAACTTCAATACCTACTCGACCCGAATGTATGGGACAGCTAATATTTTTTTCGTGATTACGATATTGATTCCATGATGAAAGTTTTCCAGTTTGATGGTCGCTGTTTGTGTAGTTACTATGCGAAATCTGTGGTACGAAACTGCACTACTGACCTAAAAGTATCTGAAAAACAAAATGGCGGCATTCGTTTCACTTCGGACCACGCGCTCAGAGGTCCTTGTTCAACTATACTTCTATATTCTTACAAAATATATTTGTTTTTCTAGCATGTCCAAAACATCTTAGTAAGTTGGAATGAAGACTTAAAAGGCTGTTCGCTGGTGTTCTACCGTGCCGTTGGGGCGATCAACCAGGCTGCGATCTTCGGGAAGCCTTCTCCTTTGAGGAAAGAAGATCCAAGACTCAGGCAACTGCCTTTCCCGACTAGGAAGCCTACCTTCAAGGAAGTGAAGAGGGTGTTCCAAACACTAGCCAGTATTGAAGTTTATGGTGAGTTGATAAAAAAAGATAAATAAAATCGGAGTGTCTGTTTGTAATATTAAAATAACCTAGCTTTTTACTAACAATAAGTGCATATGGATGTATACACGGTACATATACCAAAACAACATTTTTTTCAATTTTTGTCTGTCTGTCTGTTTGTTCTAGCAAATCTTTGAAATGGCAGGACCGATTTTTACGGGATTTTAGCGTAGAACTGTTAGAGTAGTCGTGTTCTTGAGTGGACATCGCGAATTGGCAAATGTAAGGTAGCGGGTGGATGAGAGTGGCTGACAATCGAGTAGAATGGCGTTCATTGCGGAAGCTTGTGCCCAGCAGTGGACTGCTGTAGGGTCTAAGTCCGTGGTGATAAATAATCCACACATAGGACTTAAACATAACCGGCGAAATGTGGGTGTACTATTCCTTAACCTTTTAGAATTGGACGTACTTAAGCAGAAAGAACTCAATCCTCATTATGTCACATATGGATTGAGTCCTTTCTGCTTAACTACGTCCAATTATAAGTGTGATGCTTGCTAATAATAAAAACTGTAATCCACAGATACGTTGCAAGACTTCCAAAAGGCGTTGCTGACTGTGACGGGTAGTAAAGTACCGTTGAAGACCAACTCCGACATCAGTATCGCAGAGAGCGCCAAAAAAGCGCAGAAACCACCAGCTAAGGTCCATGACAGGGCAAAATCAAGGTGAGAAGCGAATTATTTTGGGTTATTGACTGATTAAGCCGACCGGTGCAGATATATACAGGGTGTAAACAGACTCTTCACGAAGCCGTCAACCAAGCATTATGTACATTAAACTAAGTAACTTTACGAAAAAATTAGTGCTGGGAAACGACTTTTTTTTTTGGGTTGAAAAATCACGTTTTACGGTAGGACTCAATGTAACGCACTCAAAACATTGTGCTGATGGATGGATTGAATAGTAGGGAGGTCCTGGAAGTGTTTAAAGTAAAAATCTTACATTAAAAGCATGTATTTAAAAAAAAAAACTTGTGAAAATGTTGGAACTTTGACCCCCAATATCTCCGTAACTAGAAGGTTCCCAGGTATGGTCTAGAACAAAAAAAATATCGCAATGACGGGGAGAACAAGTGCCTTTCGGCTTCGTTAAGAGTCTGTTTACACCCTTTATGATAGAACCAACTTGCTCAGCAAGGCGCCACTGACGCGCGCCTTGCACGCACTAAATTACACTGCTGACAGGATCGATTTATTTTCCTGCTGTCTGAATAAATTCACAAAAAACAATATTGTATGTGTTATGTTACTTAAGATATATGATAGTTTAATTAAGGACCACGCTAACGCATTAGGAATTCCCTGTAATGTTAGTAGTGTTTGTGATAAATAAATAAAATAAATAAAAAATTAAAAAACATTTTTCATCCGCTATGCATCAATGTGGATTCGATATCGTTTAGTTGTCCTATATAGCAGTACTGCAGTTGGAACATATAGTGCGAGTTATTCATTGCTTTGTAAATCTTTCGTTCAAGACTTCAATTGGTCTTGAACTATTTGGAATCGCGTAATATTTTCAGTTGTTAACCTACTTAGCCATTTTGTTCTGGTATTAGATTAAATTTATCTGTCCTTCTCT
Organism: Lycophotia porphyrea; assembly: GCA_950005105.1. Classification (NCBI taxonomy): domain Eukaryota; kingdom Metazoa; phylum Arthropoda; class Insecta; order Lepidoptera; family Noctuidae; genus Lycophotia; species Lycophotia porphyrea. Next base: position 14,287,367 of record OX465396.1, on the reverse strand, counting down.
GTTGACTGCCTCTTTGGTCTGGTAGTCGCAAGCGACTGCTGTGCAGGAGGACCTGGTTTCGATTCCCAGGTCGGGCAAAGTGTTCTTGGGTTTTTCTATCAGGAATTTCTCAGTAGCAGCAACGGAGTCTGGATTTGCGCCCGGTTGATGGCAATAGACTCGCCCCCTATTACATGGGACTTAAACGTAACTGGCGGAATTTGGGTGTACTATTGGGTACACCTCTGCCTAACCCTTCGGGGATTACAGGCGTGATGTGTTATTTGTATTTTATTTATTTAAACTTCATGTACAAGAGTGGTACATATGCGGACTTAATGCGACAAGGCATTCTCTACCAGTCAACCTTTGGGTCAAATAGGACAGCATTGTGGTAGAGTACAAAAACAACAAATAAGGAAATTACCATTTTGCAAACTTATACACATAAACGGGTACATACTAATACATACATATAAATATATAATATAATAAACTAATATATATTGTATCTATCCCCTTGCTGGCTACAACATTTCATATAATACATTACAGAGAGCGTGCCCCCCGCGAGTTACCAACGCAAGTGACCTCAAGCGAAGACGAAGGTCCTTGCTACATCGACTCCGAAACCCCACCAGATTGGATCAAGACCCTATCCGAACAAAGCAGTAATGGAGTCATCACAAATTCAAGGAAGGACCTCCTTAATGATAGCGCACTGGCCAGTTGTGTCGACACGGACAGTGACACGGAAACTGTGGAAAAAAAAGAATTGAGGAAGAAAAAGAAACCTAGTAAAAAGGTAGAGAAGGTGGAGAAGGTAGAAGAGAAGACTCAAGTGACAATTAAGAAAGTGCCGGTGAAAATTCCTGCCAGTGTTAAAAAGGTAAGTGTTACTCTTTGTTAAATATTTTATTTACAAGATTCACGCCTGTAATCCCCGTAGGATTAGGCAGTGGTGTACCCTAATAGAACACCCACATTTCGCCAGTTATGTTTAAGTCCCATGTAATAGGGGGCGAGCATGTGCCATCAACTGGGCACAAATCCAGATTCCGTGGCTGCTACCGAGAAATACCTGATGGAAAAACCCAATAGCATTTTGCCCGACTTGGGAATCGAACCGAGGACCCATGCTCAGCAGTCGCGCTTGCGACCACTCGACCAACGAGGCAGTCTATGTTTTATTTTTTCTCGCTTTAAAGCATGTCTACCAGGGCTGCGGGACTGTTCGAAAGAGATACCGCGGCCCTGGAACACAAAGGGCAAGGAAGGAACATGGATGGGTTTTAGTCAGTACAAGTCTGACACTCCCTTCCGCTCTGCCCAGAGCGGGAGAAGTCATTTGATGATTTCTAATCCGTAAAAAAAAAACATGTAGACACTGAAAGGTATTGAAAAGTAATTGCCTGTCTTATAGCCGAAGTGCCTCTAAATATTTAGTGTGTGCCCCGTGTTTTCAGCCGCCCCCAGCTCTTAGGATTCGTAGCATAATGTTAAAACTAGCCCATAATCTTCCTTAAAATATATTGGGCCATCAAATGCAATATGATTTATTTCAATCAGACCAACCAGTTCAAGAGATTATTGCGTGCGAACAAACATACGAACATTATTTTTATACATATCATATATTTAAGACAACAAGAATGACTACAATCCAGAACCAATTTCACTGCTCTACTGCCACTAAAAACTATTTTCTACATAGATTAACACCAGGGATGTTGCGGATATTCGCAAATGCGGAGCATCCGCATCCGCATCCCGGATGTTCATGCGGATGCGGATCGCGGAACGCGTCCGATCTTGTCACCGCAATCTTCGCTCCTATTGGTCAATCAGCGCTCCTATTGAGAGCAGCGGTGGCTCAGTGGTAGCGACCTCGACTTACGAACAGTCTGTCGTGGGTTCGAACCCAGGCAGGCGCATTACTTTATTTCATCACCACTGCTCTCAAAAACGGTGTAGGAAAACATCGTGAGGAAACCGGCATGTCCTAAAACCAAAAATTCGAAGACATGTGACATCTACCAATCCGCACTGGGCCCGCGTGGTGCATTATAGCCCATTCCCTCTCATAGAGAGGAGGCCTGTGTCCCAGCAGTGGGAACATTATAAGGCTGATGATGATGATGATTGGTCAATCAGCACGTGCCCACGGCACGCGCCTCTCGCAAGCCCCGACCAATTTATCCTTGTCGTGACCTGCGCTACATCCGCATCTGCACGAACATCCGCATCGATTGTTGCGGATGCGGATGCTCCGCATTTGCGGATATCATCATCCCTGATCTACTTTCATGAAAGTAAAAGTTAGGTAATTTATTCCTCAAAATTCGCAATCGCATTCATCAATCTTATCTCATGTACTTTCATCATATCTTCACCAGATGTGGAGAAGTATCTCTGATAAGGACAGCATCACTTTGGAGCCGATCCTAGAAAGATGGGAGGGGGACATTCAAGCTGCGTGCAACACACAAGATCCAATTGATGGCAACACTGCCTTGCACAAAGCAGCCATCGCCGCTAAACCTGATATGGTCACGTAAGTATGGTCTGTAATTAATAAACAATAAAAAAAAAAAAAAAAAAAGTAGATTGATTCATAGGTTCTTCGGGCTTATATCTCTGAGGTTTTAAACAGACCAACGTGGTGGCGATTACATAGAATAAAACACTTAATTCAAAGAGACCTTAAGTGCAAAGTTTATTTATTTATTTAAAAAAGTTTAAAGTATTTAGAAAACTTTTACAAAACACGTAACACCCCGAAAAAGGTTAGTGTGCGTGTATGACCAGATGTATGAACGTGGACGAGGCAAAAGGAGTATGTAAGGATCGTAACAGGTGGCGTTCTGTGGTTTCTGCCAACCCCCATGGGAAAAGGGCGTCACATTATGTATGTATGTATGTACAAAACACTGAAAATAAGTTTTAACATTCTATGTTAAAACCGAATTGTATTTTGTGTGTACGAAACGACGGAAGTCGTAGGGGACAGATTGATTGCCATGTCTCGGATTGAACTGTCACTCGAACACGGTCTAACATGCTCCGCGTTCAACGTTCTCTTTGATGCTATGCTAAATCTAATGTTTGTAGAATGGAATGGAGGAATGGAAGTAGATTTTAACTGTAGTATTGTAAGATTACTGTATGACTGTCGAGCTTGTTTTTTACGGGGTGTAAACAGACTTTTCACGAAGCCGTTAACTAAGCATTATGTACATCAAACTAAGTAACTTTACGCATAAAATATTGCTGGGAAACGACTTTTTTTTTGGGGTGAAAAATTACGTTTTACGGTAGGACTCAATGTAACGTATTCAAAACATTGTGCTGATGGATGGATTGAACCGTGCGGGGGCGTGAAGGTGTCTTAGGCAAAAAAATACATTAAAAACATGTATTTAAAAAAAAACTGGTGAAAAAGTTGGAACTTTGACCCCCAATATCTCCGTAACTAGAAGGTTCCCAGGTATGGTCTAGAACAAAAAAATGATCACAATGACGGGGAGAACAAGTGCCTTTCGGCTTCGTTAAGAGTCTTTTTACACCCTTTATTATTTTTAATTTATGTTCCAGTATGTCTATATGTAAACCAAATAAGTTAATAATAACTAAATATTAATTGGAATTTCTCAGTAGCAGCCACGGAGTCTGGAGTTGTGCCCGGTTGATGGCAATAGGCTCACCCCCTATTAAATGGGACTTAAACATAACTGGCATGATGTTGGTGTACTATTAGGTACATCTCAGCCTAACCCTTCGGGGATTACAGGCGTGATGTTATGTTATACATAATAATGTTCACCTTTCGCTGCTGACATCCCTGACCTGATGCCCTGCTACAGTCAGCTCCTGTCGGCGGGCGGGGACCCGTGCATCAAGAACCACGTGCTTCAGACACCATACGCTGCAACGCCTCACGCAGACACCAGAATCGCCTTCAGAATGTTTCAGGCGCAAAATCCTGAGAAATATAATTATGCTAAGGTAAGATAAAGTTGTAGTGTGCTTTTTAAATATATCAGAATCATTTAAAGTTGGTATTTTATCATAATAGTACATTATGGTATAAGTGTGTAATGTTGGTGATTATCGCTGAGGTGCCATCTTAAGAGAGCCGAGGACGGTAATCACCATTACACACGTGTATCATACGAATTTTTTCAACACACTTGTGAAGAAAATAATACTAAAAAATCATTTTATTCAGTAGATAAAAAGATTATTTAGAAAAATTCAATGGCGCCTCAGCGGTAATCACCAACATTACACACTTGTACCATAATGTACTATTGTACTATTGAATACTTTCTTTTTTGTATCGAAACTTTTTTAAGAACAAAGCAACTCAACCAATAAAATAAAAAATAAAACCCTATAACTTACTTGTGAATAATAGCAATGAAAAAGTCACAGTTTGATAACAGGTGTCATTATGTGCCTAATTGCGGTGAATTTAGAGCCATTTTATGAGCAAGTGTGTTGAAAAGGTTTGAACACGACATTTTTTGTATCGAAACTTTTTTAAGAACAAAGCAACTCAACCAATAAAAAAAAAACCTATATCTCACTTGTGACTAATAGCAATGAAAAAATCACAGTTTGATTACAGGTGTCATTATCTGCCTAATTGCGGTAAAATTAGAACCATTTTATGAGAAAGTGTGTTGAAAATTATATTACCTCTTCCAGTCTCAAATCCCCGGGCCAGTGACGGCTGAGCAGCTTGAACAGCAGAAAGAGAAGAAAGCTCAGCAGAAGAAGGCGAAACGGCAACGAGAGAAAGAGAAACAGGCAGACAAACTTAAGGCGAACGCGTTCTTACAACTTACAGATGAAAAGAAGGTTATTACGTTATGAATTAATATCACAAGCCGTTTATTCTAATTAGGTTGAAAATCAGCACTTTCAAACGATGTAAGACAGTCTGGATAAACTCATTTTTATAGATATCCTAATTTAGAAGGTCTATGAGAAGTTAAGACCTTGCTTACGTTAAAATAAAGTCATAAATTGCGTGCTTAAGAAAAGGTGTAGTTATGTTGATTCATTTTCGACTTTATTTCGACACCAGCAGGGTTGAGGTTTTGTTAGCAGTAGAAGCCCTCGCTGCATTGTAATTTTCAAGATATACGGGACACTGACGCGAAAACGGTTACCACGTATTTAGTACATTATTCTGAGCCCACATATACAGTTATAAAAAAAAAACAACGGGTTGCACTCCGCGAGTGCTGGCAGAAGAGAAAACTTGAAACAACGCCATCTAGCTTACATATTGCTGTCTACTATGTATGTTTTAATATTCTTTTCCATTCACAGAAAAAAGTTCCCGTACACGAACAACGTTGTTTCTCCTGTGGTGCTCAGTTACCTAAAGTTCCCTTCGAGTATGACGACTGCAAGTTCTGCCGAGTTCCTTGTCTGCACGACCACAGAAAGATCAGGCCTCTAAACATGAGCGTATAAGATAAAATATGTCCAGCCAGAGTGCTTTACAAACTACTTACTACAGCCATACCGTTTAATTGAGACGGTGTCTGAGGTAGAGGCGCGGTGCGGGAGGGGTGTTGACGCCTGGCAGCGCGCGACTGACACATTATTCCCGGTTTTTTTAAAGAAAATTATCGACGCTCAAAAATGAACCTTCGCTGTATAAAGTTAATACTCATATTCGTATAATACATTTTGTGACAGTCGCTTGTAAGAATATGCACATACAATTAAAACGAACAAGCTTCATTTTTGTATGTCATGTTACTGTCCATAGCCGGACTCATTCACAGCCCAGTATTTCGCGAACACTTCGCGAACTTCGTTCGCGTGCTCACAACATGCGGGATCTCAAAAAAAAAAGAGACATTCGGGTTAAGATCTTGTGGTAGGTCGCCACACCCCTCCCGCCCCGCGCCGCTACCGAGGGCATCTTCTGTGAGTTGAACGGCAGGCCTTTAGATATGTGGGAATTTAGATGCGTATTTACTAAGTGATTGAAGGTGCGTTGACGTTGACGCAACCTTACATTATGTAGTCTAATTTAAAATAAACCCAACTTTTAATATGGGTCATTTTTTACTATGTCTTACGTTTACTTAATACAGACAGTTAAACTGTTATATGTGAACAGCGGTGGCCCAGTGGTAGTGACCCTGACTTACGAACAGTAAGTCGTGGGTTCGAACCCAGGCAGGCGCATTACTTTGTGTAATTTATTTCATCACCAATGCTCTCAAAAACGGTGAAGGAAAACATCGTGAGGAAATCCTAGAACCAAAAATTCGAAGACATGTGACATCTACCAATCCGCACTTGGCCTGTGAATCATAGCCCATTCCCTCTCATAGAGGGGAGGCCTGTGTCCCAGCAGTGGGAACATTATAGGCTGATGATGATGAAACTGTTATAATCGTGTAGAAGCATGAAATTTTGCACAAGAGTGCCTTATTTTGCCTTTTGAACGTACTCTTCACGAAGCCATCAACCGGTTTAAATACGACATGAAAGGTTGTATGGAGGTTGATACACGGAAAGGACGTTTTTTTTTATCTACCTAGAAACAAATGTTATTAATAAATTATTAGGTCGCTTAGTGAATACGCAGATAAGTTCTCATTTGTGACATAGTTTTTCGGATTTTATTTATTGTACATTTTTTATTGTAAGCGAACAAAATATAATTTTGTTTTTAATATACTTTTGGTTTCTATTTACATTTTTACATATACTTAACCTCAGTCATGCAAACGTTATATGAAAGGGTACTGTTGGAAGCAAAAGTTGTAATGCCAACAGTGCAATAATATTTAAGCATTCATTAAAATTCTCTTACTGCTGAATGAAGCCGGCTTTATTTTGCAACGAGTATTTCTGAATTGAATGTGGTGACCCGAAAAGTGTGTAGCTCCCCTTAAGAATTGCATTCGCGTTAGTATATTGTTCTAAACGGCGCTGTCGCATATGGCGTCTGTCTGCAATTTATGTATCCATGCATGGGTAATCTTTAGCGTTGCGTCGACAAAAGCTACTAAAGATTTATGGTTAGGTTTGAAAAAGATCTATACGGATAAAAAAAGAACAATAGTTGATGAAATGGTCCACCGGTAGCTTGGACCCTGCTCCCGACACCGTCGAAAACTATTTTTCCAATATGTATTTTTAGTTTTAGTTTCTAGGAATATTTGAAAATCTACGAGATGTGTAGAAAAAATAAGAAAAATAAAAGAAATAAAGAAAAAAGAAATAAAGAGGAAATAAAGTGAATTATAAGTGTTCATCAAAGATGTACAATTTATGCAGTTTACACGCGACTGAGAATTGTTGTGTTTGATTTTTAGGATTAGTCGGCGGCTATTCGAGTATTATGAGTACATAAATGTACAGCTGATTGCAGTACCTATGGAGGCTGTGTTAATATACAATATAATTAAAGTCGCGAACATCAGCGCATTAATCTGCGTGCAATAGTTGTCAGGGTCATCATTGCTGTGGAATAATGGCTCCGACAGCTTTTTAAACGCAGTTTATGTGTTGAGATTAATAACAAACCACACATACTACACACACACACATACACTACACACACACATACACTACACTCACACATACACTACACTAACACACACACACACACAAATACACTACACTCACACACACATACACTACACTCACACACACACACACACATACACGACACACACACACTACACTCACACACACACATACACTACACACACATACACTACACACACACACACTATTACTATACGATGTGGAAGGGTCACGGGCTTGAAAACGGTTACTGCGTATTCAGTACATCATTCAAAAAAAAAACATACATTTCCATACATTTTAATCGTGTAAGTATTGCACTTTTGTAGGAAAAAGTTGATTTTTTTTAAATAACCGATTAAAATTGTTTTTGATGGGGGCTCAGAATGATGTAATCGTTTTAGACCTCGTGACCCTTCCAGCCCTTATATCGGAAATGTACCTAATATTAGAATCTTTACATGTTGTATATTTTGTAACTAAATAAAGTACAGTCATGAGAATAAAAAGAGGTCATATAATATAATAATAGCTAGCTATTAATAATACTTACAATAAAAAAATCAGGTGTTTGTGCATGCATGTTGGGTACGGATTTTTTTATTCAACAGAACTTAGAGGAAAAAAATAAATAGTATGTTTTATATAAAGCAATTTTATTTGAATTTAATTAATGTCATGACATGTCCGTCACGAACACTGTAGTTAGTTTTTTTTACTATTTCAACTTATAAATCGATGTTTGTAATTGTCTCCGCTTTTACAATGAAATAAACGATTTTATAATAATAGTGTTTTGGTAATTTAATGTAAACTACATTCCCACTTAGAGCTCGTACACATATAGGTCCATTTTTACATGATTACTGAATCCGGAATACTGTTTTGTGTGTGAACTCGCTCATACAACTACATACGCCATCAAATAACGGACCTGTAAAACGGATCGCTATGTGTACGAGCCCTTAGATTATTTGCAAATAGGAACATACCATGGAGGAGTTTTCTAAGCAACGGAAGTTGGTTTTGTGACTCAAACGGTATATAAGGGTCTGACCACACTAATTGACGTGGCTTGGCCCGAGCCGAGATAAAAGAGCTATTTTTATATCCATACAATAACAGCAAATATTCCGACGTTGTATCTAGGCACGTCGTCATCGGAACCGTAACAATGCGAATGGCTTCTTAATTGCATGGCTATAGAGCTCTTACTCGTCTCAAACAGATTCCTCGTCGCTAATGCTGAGGCCACATTGGCTGCGGGTTTCGGCAAACCGTTTTAGTGTGGGAAAGAGACAGCCCCAACCCGCCCTAGCATAAAACCTAGACTCCACCCAAGCGAAGACAAGCGGAGGTGTGCAAAGCGGAGAGATACTTAAGAACTAGGGTGTGTCGTAGCTGTGCAGAGATATGCAAAGCGGAGAACAGAGATGTGCACCACACACCGCTTACAGCACATACGGGGTGTAAACAGACTCTTCACGAAGCCGTCAACCAAGCATTATGTACATCAAACTAAGTAACTTTACAAAAAAATTGTGCTGGGAAACGACTTTTTTTTTTGGGCTGAAAAATCACGTCTTACAGTAGGTCTCAATGAAACGCCCTCAAAAAACTGTGCTGATGGATGGATTGAATAGTAAGAGGGTCCTCGAGGTGTTTAAAGTAAAAATCTTACATTAAAAACATGTAGGTATTTAAAAAAAAAACTTGTGAAAAAGTTGGAACTTTGACCCATAATATTTCCGAAACTAGAAGGTTCCCAGGTATGGTCTAGAGCAAAAAAATTATCGCAATGACGGGGAGAACAAATGCCTTTCGGCTTCATTAAGAGTCTGTTTACACCCTTTAGTAGTCATGCCCTACTAACCCGTAGACGCGCAATCTTCCTTCCTAGCAAAGGTTTTCCAACCAAAGGTTTCTTACTTACAAACTTTTAAGTTTAAGTTTCTTGTTGACTGACGTGACTGATGGATACTCTACTCCCCTTTTGTCTCAGTATCCCGAGTACCTATCGATTATTATTAAGGAGATTAAGTTATTTTTTTTTCTCGCATCAGAATTCGCAAATTACTTCTGAGTGTGAGACGTGCCGTTTCTCTATTTCTTATGAAGTTAGATTAGCTTTAATTTTAATATCTAGAATTATGTATTATAAATTATATATATATATAATTATATATAAATATTTTTTTTTTCATTATCAAGAAACTATATGATTTATTGTTTTGATATTTCCTTTAAGATATTGTAGAATATAAACGAATTGATTTTTATTTATTTTTAGTCATTTAATTTGATTGTGATCTTGCTTATACAGGGTGATTGGTAATTGGGTGCAGGCCTTGAAATGGGTGATACTAGAACTCATTTGCAACAAATTTGACCCCGATAATAAGGGGTCCGGTCTAAGTGGTTTCGGAGTAATCGAACTTTTAAGTTTTTAAGGCCTGCACACAATTACCAATCACCCTGTATATACAAATTGAATTGAAATGTCTAGACTAGAGAACTATGTAGGTATTTTTTTTTCTTTGAATTATTTCTATATACCATTCATCCTATTTTTATTAAATTATGACAGAACTTCATTATGTTCATTCTGCTTACTACCTAGTCATATTGCACTACATGTTGTGTTCTGGTAATTATAAAGACCTTGTTCATAACGACATGTGATATGCAATAAAGAATTGAATTGAATTAAATTTAATTGAGGACCTTCCTCGTTTCGATTTCAGGTCGGGCTAAGGACCTTCACCCACGGTGGCTTTTTGCAGCGATGTTGCGTTTACGAAAGGTGCGACATTCTCGCTGTTATCGTACTTTAGTCGTATAAGCAAACGTGCGACTGAAGCACGACAGCAACGTGGTAGCACCGATACAAAACGGTGGTTACCTGGGCGAAGGTAACCACCGTTACCAACGACTGTATCGCGGACTGCCTCGTTGGTCTAGTGATCGCAAGCATGACTACTGAGCACGAGGTCCTGGGTTCGATTACCAGGTCGGGCAAATGTTATTCCATCAGGAATTTCTCAGTATCAACCACGGTGTCTGGATTCGTGCCCGGTCTGCAATAGGCTCGTCCCTTATGACATGGGACTTAAACATAACTGGCGAAATTTGGGTGTACTATTAGATACGCCTCTGGCTAATCCTTCGGGGAAATACAGGCGTGATGTTTTGTCCAAGTACTAAACAAAATGATGGGTACATTTTTTTGCTGATTCCTGCTCTGCATACCAAGAAACCATTCTACTAAGTTTCTTCCGGTTCACTTCCGTTTTTTCTGAGACACATGCTGCAGTTGTCCGACCACGTGCGAAACCATAGAACATGTGTCTAACATTAGTTGGACTTACGCCTGGCGTCCTCAAAAGCTTGTGCATCTTATGCTGAATACATTGACAGAAAAATATCATTTTTTTGCTCTACTGTTATAATACATGGTGTAAACAGACTTATCACGAAGCAAACTAAGTAACTTTAAACGACTTTTTATTTTGGGGTGAAAAATCACGTTTTACGGTAGGACTCAATTTTACGCATTCAAAACATTGTGTTGATGGATGGCTTGAATAGTACGGGGGTCGTGAAGGTGTCTTAAGTAAAACAAAACACATTAAAAATATGTATTAAAAAAAAAATACTTGTGAAAAAGTTGGATCTTTGACTCCCAATATCTCCGTAACTAGGTAACTAGGTCATCATCATCATCTGCCTAGCCTTTTCCCAACTATGTTGGGGTCAGCTTCCAGTCTAACCGGACGCAGCTGAATACCAGTATTTTACATGAAGCGACTGCCTATCTGACCTCCACAACCCAGATACTACTGGGAAATACGATACCCCTTGGTAAGACTGGTTGTCAGACTTTTTGTGCCACTGACTACTTTAACGACTGTCAAAGATCTTCAAATGACAGCCGGGACCAACGGCTTAACGTGCTTTCCGAGGCACGGAGGAAACTCGGTATGTAATGGGTGGTCACCCATCCACAGACCAACCTAGGCAAGCACGGCTTAACCTAAAGATCGACCCGAGCGGCTGTTATTGTTTAGCCACGAGCTCCTCCAAACCCCATAACTAGGTAACTAGGTATGGTCTAGAAAAAACAAAAAAAATGATCGCAATGACGGGGAGAACAAGTGCCTTTCGGCTTCGTTAAGAGTCTTTTTTCACCCGTTATAACATAGATTATTAATGTATTTAATTAAGGAAATAGCTCGCTTGGTTGTTTTTTCTTTGCTAGTTAGTTCAGAGTTAGAGGAAGTTATGTTTCAGTCTTGTCCGCCGTAACTTTTTTCCTTTATTCATAAACAGGTAGGTAAAGGTAACCTACGTAGAAACTAAGTATATAGAAAAGTCATCGTAATTAGCAGTGAGAAAATGAAACTCACACACTACTTGAGCCGTACTGATATTCGACCTGTGTGCAGGTAGAAACTATAAAGGGTGTAAAAAGACTCTTAACGAAGCCGAAAGGCACTTGTTCTCCCCGTCTTTGCGATCATTTTTTTGTTTTAGACCATACTTGGAAACCTTCTAGTTACGGAGGTATTAGGGGTTAAACTTCCAAATTTTTCACATTTTTTTTTAATACGTGGTTTTAGTGTGTCTTTTTAGAGTTCCGTACCCAAAGGGTAAAACGGAACCTTATTACTAAGACTCCGCTGTCTGTCTGTCCGTCTGTCACCAGGCTGTATCTCATGAACCGTGATAGCTAGATAGTTGAAATGTTCACAGATGATGTATTTCTGTTGCCGCTACAACAACAATTATTAGATATACAAGAAACTTTTTTTTCGGTTTATGGTGCCTTCGTGCGCGAGTCCGACTCGCACTTGGCCAGTTTTTACTTAAGACACCTTCACGACCCCCGTACTATTCAGTCCATCCGTCAGCATAATGTTTTGAATGCGTTACATTGAGTCGCGCCGTAAAAAGTGATTTTTCACCCCAAAAATTAAAGTCGTTTCCCAGCAATAGTTTTTGCGAAACGTTACTTAGTTTGATTTACAGAATGCTTGGTTGACGCCTTCGTGAAGAGTCTGTTTACAGCCTGTATGCACAAACGGAACTGATGTGCATAATAAGTCCGTATCGGTCCAATATACCGCGGTAACCGCACGTGTCTTCGTGTATAAAAAATGATTGCATTTATTATGTTATTGCCATCAAAAACAACCACACTTCAACTCCGCAATCACAAACTTCAGTTAAAATGTAAACAATGACTAATAAAAACTGCATTTATAGTATTTCATTCATTCGTAATACGCTCAACGCATTCCATTTTACTGCGTAATTCTTTATCTGTCCATTTTTTTCGAGGTCTCTTTGTTTTTCCAATCGCCTTCCGTAACAATACCTTCAATAGGGTGACAGCGTTTCTATGCGCGTACGCTCTACAAAACTACGAACATTATCATTAACAGTAGGTTGTATTGAAAAAAAGATTTAGAAAATGAGCTTTACCGCGCACGAAATAAGAGCTACGTAGCGGCAAACGTTAAGTTGGTTCTAAGTTACGTTTCGGTGCGGTGCACATGGAGTCGGCAGTCGCGCGCCCACCGACTGTGGTTCCGGTGGGGTCGATCACCACGGCGTAGTGTATGCGTGCCTTTACACACTACATTCCGAACTTTACTCGCGAGCACGGTGAACGCTTCGCGCCAAATTTCTTGTTCGAAATTTGAATTTTGACGATTGTTTTTTTTTGATGAACATAGGACTTTTTTATTATTTTTGATTTCATAAAATTAATTGAGGAAGCGGCGGGAGTTTCGTGATTGTGTAGTGACTTATTATTATGAAAGACGAAATGATTGTGAGTAATAGTTAAATAATACAGAACGATATGTGTTGTTATTAATTGTGCAATGGTTTGTGAACAGTAAAACTTTCAAGATGAAGATGCGATGGAACTTTTTTGTACATTTATTTGTTTTATTTGTGTTGGCGACGTGCGTCGGTAAGTATTTTTTTTTTCATACTTCATCATCATCATCAGCCTATAATTTCATACTTACTTAATTATAAGCAAAAAATATTGTAGTAAGTTCGTATGATTTTTTTTTTACTAAACTACAAACGGTATTATTTAAATCAGAATAATTAATGATTTTTCTTCAGATTTATTCGAATTTGTTTTCCAAATATTTTGCATCGCAGTATTTATAGCACCGGCACAATAGTAGTTACTGCACCGTACCGTGACATTTTCACTCGGAAAATTAACTATGTGAGTATAGGTACGTATTTTTTATTTACACATCTGACGGCACGGAAAATTTTTTTATGAATTAATTTATCTATCCGACGCAAGATTGATAATAAACACGCTGCAATCTTAAGCAGTTAAACCAGACATAAATAAAACAAAGAGAACATGCCTATGTACATTCTTATTATAATTTTATATAACTAATTAAAAAAAATAAAAAATGCAACGACTTTAAAAATTTCCAGGACATTAATTTAGTCGGAACAATCATAGCTCACGGTGCCTGACCATGCAGGCCGAATATTTTAACATGCATTGTCTCTGGCTAATTTAAAACGATTAAAATCTCGCGTATACACGGCATGAAAGGGAAACACGATAGAATTATGTGATCTATGAATAATGGCTGCAATTTTGTGCATTGCAACACTGAAGATGGTTGTCTTATTCCGTAATGTTTGATTTAGATTGTATTTTAATTTGGTGAACGTTTCTGGAGAGGTTTGTTGAGAATTGCGCTGATGTTTTTGTGTCAATCATCAATCGTAGTTTGCTATTTTTATTATTTTAGGAGACGATGTATGAATAACTTAAACTTAAGTTGTTTTTAAACTGTGGTCTTTACTTTCCAGTAGGAACAATTACTTTTATTTTTCAGAATATCCAAGTTCGTGAGTATTAGCAAATTTTCAGCTGTTTTCAGTACAAAAAGAAACAGTTTTCTTCTTTTACAATTTACGGCTTATTAAGACAAGAAATAAAAGGATTGAAGTACCGTCTGGTACTTCAATCCTTAGTAGGATGACACTAGTAATCATAAGCATTTAAAAACTATTAATTCAAGTCTTTCTTTATATATTAATTTCTCCACATTTTACTTGACAACTGTATCACAAAAACGGTAGTCAAAAAGTCGCTGAATAAAACATCAAAATTCCCAATTTCTCACGGTCCTACAGCTAAAAAAAGAGGTGATAGTACAGCATTATGGAAGGCTATAAGTTTCCATCAAGCAAAGGCATTAAACCTCTACTTAGTCTATGAACTTTCAATAAATCGGCGGGGATCCCTGCCCACATATATTTGGGATATCGGCTCGTTACTCTCGGGTCTAAGGCCGGGTTGGGTATGATCATTTTATCGAATGCCGGCAGATATTTAATGCAACTCGCTATGGGAATGAATGAAGGATAATATTGGGTAGGTTTTGTGAAAGAATTACCCTGCAGAGAAAGTTTAATCTGTGTTTTGGTTGGGAGTCTTTCGTGAAAGAAAATTTGCTTTTAAAAATTAAACTTATACTAGGAGAAAAAAAAACGTACGAATAATATAAAAGGTTTAAGTTAAATTTGCTCGTTGATCTAAAATAATAA
This sequence comes from Lycophotia porphyrea, assembly GCA_950005105.1. Classification (NCBI taxonomy): domain Eukaryota; kingdom Metazoa; phylum Arthropoda; class Insecta; order Lepidoptera; family Noctuidae; genus Lycophotia; species Lycophotia porphyrea. The sequence continues at coordinate 14,272,217 of OX465396.1, read as the reverse complement.
GTTTTTTTTTTAATTAAATGATTTCGTAGCACGATGCCTACTTTCGCATTATGACTATACTTTTTGTATTTTCAAGTAATCGGTAGACCAATTCCAACATTTTCAAACCACCATACATTAGGTCGAATAATGCCCTAATCGCAGTATGCCTACTTTTATTTATTCCAGTGCATTTGGTATGTCTGTGGGACAATAATCCGTATTAAATTATATCTACCAGTAACTTAGTAATGAGCGAAATAGTTCGGAGAGTAAGATCAACGGATTGGCTTGTAGTTCGGACCTGAGGAAAAAAATTCTAGCCGGGGCTAGATTCTTAACGTTAACTTAAAGAGTTTAGACTGAAAAAGGGTCTTGGTAAAAGTTAATTCACTTCTAGTTCAAGCTGATTTTAGTCCGAAAGAAACTTAACATGACATCACGCCTGCAATCCCTGAAGGGTTAGGCAGAGGTTATGTTTAAGCCCCATTTAGTAGGCGAAAAGAAACATTAAGATAACTACATTGCTGTAGACATTCACTTACATATCTACCTATCTCCAGTATGTCTGAATGATCCCCCCAACGGAAAGACTCATTGTACTAACAGATAGAGCTAGACCGTAATGGCCTACCTGACACGACATCCAGTAATTAACGTATCAGCGTCCGACCTACCTCTTTAACATTCCCTAAGCTGTTATATATTTCTGAACGTAGTGTAATGGTGCTGCTTCGTTGGAGCATTCGTCTGCAATGTAACAAACCTAGATTCGATTTTGAGCATTATGTTACAAATACACACTGCCTCGTTGGTCTAGTGGTCGCGAGCGCGACTGAGCATGAGGTCCTGGGTTCGATTCCCAGGTCGGGCAAAATGTTATTGGGTTTTTCCATCAGGAATTTCTTAGTAGCAGCCACGGAGTCTGGATTTGTGCCCGGTTGATGGCAATAGGCTCGCCCCTTATTACATGGGACTTAAAACATAACTGGCGAAATGTGGGTGTACTATTAGGTAGACCACTGCCCAACCCTTCGGGGATTACAGGCGTGATGTTATGATTTTATGTTACAAATACACACTCCTGGTGACCGAAATTGAGGAAAAGTTGAGGAGCTCGTGACTAAATAATATCAGCCGCTCGGGTCTATCTTCAGGTTAAGCCGCGCTTGCCTAGTTTGGTCCGTGGATGGGTGACCATCATTACATACCGAGCTTCCTTCGTGCCTCCCGGCTCTCATTTTTAGATTTGGACCGTCGTTACAGGTAGTCAGTGGCCCGAAAGTCTGACACCTGTCTTACCTAGGGGTATCGTATAACTCAGTACTAATTGGGTTTTGGAGGTCAGATAGGCAGTCTCCAGCATTGGGAAAATTCTCGGCAGATGATGAGGTACATACTTCCGGTGAGCATTCTCATGTAATGTAACAATTGTAGATTCGATTTGGTACAGAAATAGGTAATTTTTACATGTTGTAGTTGGTTGCACACTGTAATGCTCGGTTTCTCCTCACTAGTATAATACTCAAATCTGAACTGTTACATTCCAGGCAAATGCTCCCAGGTGAGTGAGCGTCTTTAAAGAGCGACCTCTATAGAACCACATTCAGAAATAAAGCAGAAATACGTGTGTGTGTTTTTCCGATATGCCCGATTTTCTTAGTTAGTAAGTTCCCTGTACCGATATTTTGTTGTCTAATGCACGGTTAAGCTCATGGTGAGCAGCGGTGGTCCAGTCATAAGTTAAAGGCTCTGACTTGCGAATCGTTCGTGGGTTCAGAACACAGGATAGCTTCGCCAACACTGCTCTCAAAACGCCATCGTAAGGAAACATGTCCTTCAAAGGGAAATTTGAAAACATGTGAGACCAACCAATTCGCCACATGGTGGATTATGTATGACCCACTTCCTCTCATAGTGACCTCACTACACGGTCTCCTGGCCTGGGGTAAGCCAGGCCTTGGTACACTTTAAAGTGATTTTGGTTTATGCTAAGCTATTGCTAAATCTTACCATCATGAATATCGTACCACCAAAAGCAATCATAGTGTTTGTTAGGTATCTATGCACCATAAAGAACAAAATTCTATTGGAATTAACACCATCTGTATCCTTACGCCATAGTAGCCAGTTCTTCACAAAGCTCTCCTGATTGCCAGCAAAAAATAAACGTGGCAATTACTGGTATTTTGCAGAATTTTAAACTTTTTTAACTAACTTTTCTGCAGGAAAATAATCGCGGAGAAGACATACTCGTAGATCGTATCTAGTAGAAAGTTCAAAGGCGATAATTTAACTAGGAGTAGTCCGTGGATCGTACCGTACATAATATATTGCCAGCCAGTTTGGTTCTAGTAAATGTGGAAGTTTTACAAACATTTTAAAATACGTTTTAATATAGCCCCTCTCCACACCTCTAGTTAAGTTACCATTTTTGGTAGTTAGGCCGGATTGTACCATTTAACGGTAAACGCAATTAATGTTAAACATATTTAAAACATAATTCTGTCTCTTTTAATTTCAAATGATTGGCAGAAAAGGTACAAGTGTTTAATGATTTATGATGAATCTTGATTTCAGACAAAAAAGGTTCCATCTTTTAATTTAATTAATCTGCTAGATCCAGTCACATTGCAAAAGGCCTTAAGTAAAATAAATGGTTTCCAATAAATGAGAAGGGTCCTGTCCTGCCAACCCTATTTAGATGGCATGTCTAGATTGAAATCTTAGGTTTCCAAAACCCGCTGTACGTAAAGCGTAGATAGTAAAAAAGTTTCGAGTACAAATGACATATTTCGCCAGACTCCAATGTCCTCGTGTTGAGAGGAAGTTTCTTGCAGCTTCTAATAAAACTTTTTATTATACTTTAGTCGCCTGACTTCCCTATTGCTGAACGCTGAAATACTTTACATTTACATAGCGACTGCTATGGCTGTTCCAATTATGAAATTCAAATCAAGCGAGATTGGTCTTTTGTTGAAGAATGACAGTGGCGCAGGACTTAAAATCATCATTTCCATACATTGCAACACAGTCAGTGCAGACTGTGAATAATCCTAATTCTAATATAATATTATAAATGCGAAAGTAAGTTTGTTTGTAACCTTTTTATTACTCTTAAACCACTGAACCGATTATTCTACATTTATGTCATATACCTACGTTGTCAGGTGTACAGACATATGGTACCTTTCATCCCGAAAAAAATACTGTTGCCGAGGAAAACAACAATAACGTTCTTATAATAATAGATGGCGCCATTTGTCTTTCGAATCATAACTGAATTACATTATTGCAGAGTACAATCCTAATTGATTATCAAATGCTAAATTAACGCGTTCGAAACCGCGGGCAAAAGCTTGTAGTTAATAGTAGCACTGCACATGGTACAAAATCACTTGACTCTTTTTCTAATATAACCCTACCAATAAGAACTATGATAACCCCCCTCTCCTGCCAGGGCTGCGGGACTGTTCGAAAGAGATACCGCGGCCCTGGAACACATAGGGCAAGGAAGGAACATGGGTGGGTTTTAGTCAGTACAAGTCTGACACTCCCTTCTGCTCTGCTTAGAGCGGGAGAAGTTATTTGATGATATTTCCCACCCGAAAAAAAAAACCCTCAGAAGGTTAAATTAAAGCTGCAGCCTTCTTTAGTTATCACGCAACCTCTGTTGATACCCATCAACATCGGACTTGTCAGATTTGACAGCCTTCGCGTCCTACACTAGTCGATTACGGTGTTACGGAATGATTGCTTGTAAACAATGAAGGTAGTCGTCCAAACAATCGGGCGCAATCAGATTATAATTACGATCTCCGACTACGTGTGAGCAGATCGCAAATAGCTTCCTTATCCGGGAGAATCGGATCAATATAGTCTGAAACTATGCAGTATAAAAAGAGAAAGTTTATTAGTTTGTTTGCTCGCCTTCCGGGCACCCATACGATAGTTTTAAATCGATTTCAAAGCTTATTACCCGAAGAGATCGCTTGGATAGCTAGTCGTGGTTGTAATATTCTAGCTTTAGGGTTTCCGTGTGACATTTAATTGAAACTGCCTTCTTTTAGTCGACTTTTCTTTAATCGACTAAATGTCTATGGTAATTTTCATTAAAGATAATTAAGTCTAAGTATGTATTGAGTTACTTTGGAACCGTCCAAATTAATAATGGGTGGTATGTACAGGGATTTGTTGATAGCTTTAATGGCATTTCGTTACTGTCTGTTAAGGGGCTGTCGATTTGACCCAATTCTTTACGTTTGTTTTTTTAAACCTATAATGATAATATTTGGTAAATGGGGCTAACGAAGTTAATTAAACTAGAGCGACACTTTAAAAACGTGCTTCATATTCTACAGGTTTTTTCAATCACTCTATTCTGTTCTTATTAATTTATTTATGTACACACAAAATACTTAACAGGATAATTACATTAACATAGAAGAGCACAAATGTACTGCTTATTTCATTAGAAATTTCTTCCAGCAGACCTGCGAGAGGAAAGTTGGATTAGAAATGTAGTTATTAAAGAATAACATACATACATAAGTAATATAAAGATATTACTTATGTATGTATGTACTTATTCTTTATATTATTTACAAAAAAAACAGACTATAAAAAAATGTGAGCTTAACCTAGTATTGGGTTTTCTTACAGCAAACTTCAATGTGAGTGAGAATAAAAAGCGCTAACCTAGAACGAGTGCACATGTAAACAGCACAGACGCCAGCACATAACGTGTATAATTACTTTAATAGATTTTCAACTTTATCGCTAAATCATTAGGTTCATGATTGATTGGGAAAATTTGACAGTTTCGGGTAGCCTGCAGTGCTGTGTGTACATACTAATCTAAACTCATTTGTGTTTAGCACACAATATGTACATACTTTTAGTATTATATTACACATAAACATAATAAATAGAATATATTATATAAAATGGGTACTAAATACATAAAGTTAATTTTCAGAAAAAAAAACAGATGTATTTGCTCCAGCAATATCGCAATTTAGATTTAGATGTAGTAAGTTATCATGAAAGCGCAATCTTCTGTGGTACAGGTCCAGACTCTTGCCAAGTCAGACCTCGCAATAATTAGTTCTGGGATTTGAGTTAACTGCACTGAAACTAATATCTCTTGACATGCCATAGATTACCGATACTAAATTCTAGACTTACATTTTATATGTATCAAAAGAGAAATGTTTTAAATGAAGGAAATATTTCAGTTTTTGCACTTATACACTTATTGTTGATGGTTATGTCAAAAATGTATTAGATTGACAAATGTAGCATAACATCTCATCACGCCTGTAATCGCAGAAGGGTTCGGCACAGCTGTATTTAATAGTACACCCACATTTCGCCAGTTATGTTTAAGTCCCATGTAATAAGAGGCGAGCCTAAATTGCCATCAACCGGGCACAAATACAGGCTCGGCTGCTATTGAGAAATTCTTGATGGAAAAACACAAGAACACTGCTTGACCCAGGAACCGAACCTTCTTGCTCAGTAGACCAACGAGGCAGTCTGTTTGGCTTGACTTATGCTGCTGAAAAAATCATGTCAGGTCATCTACTGTCGTTGTAGAAATACGAAAAGTTTTAAAAGTTCTAAACTTTCAGTAGGCTCAGAAATTTTTGTTTAGTTACCTTAAGAGGTCGCCATCAAGACTGTTAGGGCAGAACTGCTAACAATTTCAAAACATTAATTAGGTTTTCCTGTTAAATTCGCCCAGTGCTTTTTGATTTAAATAAAATTGCCTGTGATGCGTGAAAAAGCGAAAGAGATTACCACAAAAAAGTACAAATAAAAATATCACAAACTCATTGAGAAATCAGAATCATCGCATTTGAAATGTATATTTTTTGCTGTTTTCCAATATTTCCAATGGTTTTACAGCGGCCAGTTTTTTCTGAGTTAAATCATTACGATTACCAGGTTCTGGCAAGAGATACTTGTTTTTAATGTTTTTAAATAATGTCATGATTATTTGCTTTTTCCTGACGAAGTTTTTATAGATACACCTGCATTTGAAGCTTAAATAGATTGTATAGTATACACTTGCATTAGTATACATTTGTAACAGATAATTGGAATCTTTGTGAAAAATAAACTTTTAAGGCAATAGTATTTAAACTGAATACCTAAAAACAGAGGAGAGAAAGTAGAATCGACCATTCCAATATTTACTTTAACATGAAATTACTCTAGATAGCCCAAAATATGAGAAAGTATGTACGACTGTGTGGTTTTTCATAACGCATGAAATTAGTAAGCTTATTAAAACTTTAAACGCAAGCTAATGACCATTCCATGCATGATTTAACTCAGAGAACGCGACTTATTACTTAAAACCATTAAAAAAAACTATTAATCAGTTTATTTGACTATCAAAAAGCTTTTAAATACCAATTAATCACGGCGGCCCCTCTCACAGAGATTTATAAAGCTATTAATATCATTAGCGGTAGAAAGGAAGATGAGTATTCTTCACACCTAAGTTTTACCGCTTTATTAGTAGGCGAATGAGAAATGTTTAGTGATCATTATCAAGGCAAATAAATAATAAGATGAATAGCATTCGTTTAAGTGGAAGTATGTATAGAGATCTTTAACCTTTTTTTTTATTTTTGGGGTAGAAGTGCGTTGGTTATTTCATGCCTTTATTTTTAAATACTGCCATCAGACGCGGGCGACTTTTAAATCGGGAGCCCTGATAGGTTTAATTTACTTTTTAACTTCAATCTTCATGTATTAAATCTGTTTATTAACTATTTTTTTAGTAACTTTAACTATTCTTTTGTGTCTTGTGTGGGGTTTAAAAGCATGTTTTATTTTTGTTTGTAGATTAGTGTAAACAACTGTCGTAAGACCTAATAAATAAAATTAAAATAAAATAAAATGTCCCACCGCTGGGCGAAGGCCTACCTACTCCAAAAGAGTAACTGGAAGGATCCAGGTACTCTTAACCAGCCTTCGTGTTGCGCATCCATATCATCTTGCCACTTCTTTCTAGGCCAGCCTCGGTGACGCCATCTATCCTCAGGCACCCATCGTGTTGAGACCTTTTCGTTGCCACCGGCCTGTACTGCGGGGGCCGTTCACGCGACATCGCGTGATGGTGCCTTACAATTATGTACGAGCTATAAATAGCGAACGCAGTGTATTAAAAACGTTGTTAAATACGTTGAAAAAATACTTCCTTAGGGAAGACATTCAACGATTTTTTTTTATTTTGGGTATCTCGGTCAGTTCAGCATTTTAGCTTGGCAATGAACGTGTTAACTTAGCTAATTGAATTTATAAACATAAAATCGGTTTCTTTACGAATTAATTCAACATAGAACAATCATAATTACAATATAAACGATTGATACGTAGTCAAATAACATAGGCTCGGGTTTATTGAAGCCCATGTAATGTTTCAGAGTAGCCATTAATTATTCTTTTTAACAGATGTTCTACGAAAATGAGTTAATATGTATATTGATTTATTTTATGACCTGAATTCTGTGCCTGCTGATATGGATCCAAATATTAAAGGTTCCGTTCCAATGGCACAAAACAATAAATGTCAAAAGCATATCGCATGATTATTGCAACGCGCCGTAATTATAAACTGATGTATGGCACGAATAAATTTTACATTTCAGACATTGAAAAAATCAGTTGTGATTACGAAAATGTTACGTTAATTTTAATTATTTTAGCCGTAGGGCAATTATTGTGCCATTACAATTTTCCTTTAATTAAAATAAGTTGGTAGACAGTTCAGACGTTTGCAATTTTATGTTTTAATTAAAATTAAATTTTAATTTTGAGAGACACCCAAATGAGCTTTCGATTGGAGTGATTGCATTTGAATGTGTAGGATTTTCTCGGAAATCGCTGAACCGTATTGAGTGAAACGTTTTGTGTCTGTGTTATTTCTAAAAACTAGAGAATGGATCTTAATTAATTCAAGCATGGTTTTTTACTTTTGTTACCCAAACTGTCGGAGGTTTACACAACGCACACATTTTAATTGCTGTCTACAATTTCACGAAGTTTGATAGGGGTTTTCATTCTTTCTAGATTTAATTATATTCGAATTTATATTACACTGATATGCTGCGTCTTTTATTTTAATTTGATTCTTAATTTTTTGTTCTCTTCGCACTTTCAACTGATCTTGATCCTGCTAATTAACTCAATTTAGGTACCTACTGCTTGAAACTCATTATATTTTTGTTTCTTTTTTTGCGTCAATGGTATTCTGTCAGCCGTACCTATACAACGTATAACGGAAAGGGTATTGTAAGCCGAAAGGGGGTCCCACAACTCTTCATTCTGAACAACTTTTGTTCTACGACTTTTGGAAATTCGAGAAAAAAAAAATTCTCCCTATAGTAAAAAGTCACGTGACCAACAAAATTTGTATGGAGAAGCTAATTTTTTTCGCGAATTTCCCAAAACCGTAGAGCAAAAGTTGTTTAGAATGACGAGTTGTGTGACCCCCTTTCGGCTTACTATACCCTATCCGTTACACGTTGTATAAGTTAATACATAATTCCATATTACACAGTTGATTGATTGCCAATGACATCATCAACACAATGCTAGCTCAAATCTACTGCTCCGTCAAAGTGGCTCAGGTAAATTATAGCAATCAGTGTCATTTGGCAGGCTGCAGGCGCCTATTCCTGACTCAGATTGATCCTGTGCCAGGTGGATTTGGCGGGCAGACGAGAAGTGATATAGGTAGGTACAGTGGTACTAGCCGACCTTTTTCGCATTGATGAAATTTTTGATATATTGGTCACTTTGGTAATTGAATATCTTGAATGAGACTTATATGACCAGCCGAAAATAACTACAATGGTACTATTGTGAGTGTCAGTCAATGGTCAAGCGATAGCTATATAGCGATGTATTACATTCAATAAGTAAGTACAGTCACTAACAAAATAAGTGACTCTGATCCAGAGACGGTAGATTGTCCCTGCTGATTTAAACACACTGGATAACTTAAAAATTATTAAAAATCGTCGAGTTTATGATGATTTTACAGCTTTTAATAACGTATTACTGACATTGAAATAAATATACTTAGGAACGTATTCAACAGTGAAAAGTATTTTGTTTGTTTGATAAGGTAAGTGTCTCGGTATTTTATATTCTATACCCAGTTTGCACACGTGCACCTGCCTTGTGCACACTGTTTGGGTACACCCAATAAACACCTTTTCCGATAAAATATAATAAAATAAAGCACTTATTTCTCAGAAAATAAAACAAAGCTTCTTAAATTACAAAAATGTTCGCACTCACAGCTATTCAAATCGATCGCCAGCGTGATTGATGACGCCTGAAAAAAAGGTGTAACTGTTTACCGATCTTTGTCGAGTCCTTGGCTCAGTTTTTTCACACTTATCACTATAAAGGTCTGACCTTTTTATGTTCTAATAGATTTCTCTATTTTTACGGGCTAGTAACACGTTGTTTTTTTTGCCAAAACAAATAAACACTAGTTAATGGAATAAAGTCTTTTTGCTGTTTTGCTAAACGCTTTTGTCCGTGGTTACCTGTATCTCTTACAGGAACGTACCGCCGTACATAAGAAGTATCCATTATTGTAACCAGGTCTATAGGTTCTACCTGTGTATTTTTATCGATATTCGTTAAGGCTTGTAAAGTTTACAGGCCGACAAAAGTCGCATTCGCATTCATACCTAATATTAACATGGCTCAGTATGGATGCTTCCCTCCCTTTCCCCTTCCTGTGATTTCCTACATAATTCATAGCGATTATTAACCTATTGTTTCGTAAGTACGGTAAAGGTCCTAAGATTATTTCAAGAATCTGTGAACAAACCGATGCATTAATTAAGTTCCCTTTGCTTATTGAAATATCTACGGAAATGGAGAAGCAAATTATCGCGGCCGTCAGCACAATCAGCGTCAAAATTAAGTGATCTTTGCAGAATTTCAAAACTGCTCTAAGAATTTCAAACTTGCTTTGAGTTACATTTTCTTTGGCTAGCATCTTCATATAAAAATAATTTTTTTCCTCCTTAAATATTCTCTTAGGGTAGCTACCTATTATGATGTTTTTTTCCTTTTCACGATAGATTAAGTCCTGTTCATAATATTAATCCATGCCAGAGAGGGTAAACATGAACATTATTTTGTTTTAAAACACTGGGTTTTGTCCTTGTTTATAAAATATGTAGGATAAGGGGTGAGTGGGGTAAGATGTGTCCAGAATCACCCCGCTATGTACCAGGCTTAAATCAGAAAATATTGTGGATGGGGACGAAGATTGGGGTTGATTTTGGGTCTAACATTATTGGATGATAAAGCTAAATATATTTTGTGTGATGTTTTTAGTTTTATTGCAATCTAAGATAGTGTTTTTCTCTATGATTCAAAAAGATTGCTGCTTGGTGATTGAGTGGCTTGGTGTTTAGCATTGCAACGTGGAGTGCGAACTTTGTTGCCTGCCAGTATTTTACTTGTCACTATCACCTCTTTTTTCTGTCATAATTCTCTGTTGTTTTTTGAGTATTGTACTCACTGACACGTAACGTACCGCCTAAACCTCCGCTCTACCTCACAAAACAAAAGTAATTATTAAGAAAGGATTTTCGAAAATTCAACCCCGAATGTAGTTAAATAGGAGATAAAATTCGCCATTTTTACTAATGGGAAATCCCAACAGGAACATGGTTTCTGTTATATTTTCCTGAATTGACCTTATTTTTTTTGTACTTTCAAAAATATATTTTGTACTTTCAAAAATATATTTTACTACTTATACCATATTAGTAAATCAATTCATTTCCGAAAGTGTCGACTGCCATATTATAAGTTACCGCGTCACAACTTCGCAAGGAGTCCCACGGTCGCAATTAGCGCATTCCTTGCTACGGTGCGCGCGCGCAAGCAAGACGCGCCACAATGATATTTGTACTCCTTTGTTATTGATAATCCGATACTCATGTGATAGTGACGTGTACTGTTTTGTAATGTAAGCGGATTATACTGACGCTGTAGAAAGTATGACTAAATACTGCATTCAATTATTACCTTACGTTTTTTCTTGTAGTATCGTAACCAAAATGCTGAGTTGTGCAGTCGCTCCATTATAAAATAGGTGCTATAGTCTGGGGTCCCTAAAGCTACAAGCGTTTAGGCTGGAAGCCGACGCGAACGTAGTTGGGAATGCCATGGGCTGTTTTATTTTTCACTTATTAAACTTAACGCGTTCAGCATAGTGAACCAATCTAAATCCCCGATCTACCATAGTTAAACGATCTAAATCCCGAGCAGTGTGTATCGCGGTTACCCCTCTCTCCTCTCCGGACTACTTTAAGACGAGTAGGAGATTATATTATTGATTTCAAAAAGGATTGAACAGCACACTCTCATGGTACTAATTAATTACGTATTAATGCTATACGACCACTAATCCTCTTGTATCCTTATCGCTTAGCCTTAGACAGTAGTTTCGTTTCCATTTGCTATTCGCAAATTATTAGAGGTTAATATGATGATTTCCAGGAACTTGAGATCAAAAGACACTACCATAGAGGTTCAGAAAATAAGTCAGGATTTTGGCCTTTTGAAAACTATCGAGTTCTGTATAACCCAATGGGTCTAGTGATAACGTTTGGAGTAAACGTTGAACAAAATCGGACGATTTAAAAAAAAACTCGTTTTTGTATAATATTTACTTAGTTTATAAAACTTATTCATCCACTTATAATACCACCTCGTTCGTTGTCGTTGAAGTTCTAATACGATCAAGAATCAAGTTAGTCAAAAATAGCAACTTTACTGGAGGGTGCAAAAAATGTAATATCTAGGTAATGGTACAATACTTAGGTGTAATCGCTGACTAGGTGTACAGACGATCTCATTAAAATGGCCGGAAGAAACTGGATAGCCATGAAACAAAATTGCCAAAAGTGGAGAGATTTAGAAGAGACCAACACTCAGCATTGGGTGGCCAAAGATTGAAGAAGAATGGTACAATACCATTTTATTATTTTTGTTCACTTAAAATTACATAAAGATGTTGCTTGTTTCTGTGATTTGCTGAAACAATGCGTCTTCCGATTCCCTAGCAAACGGCATCAAAAGTCAAAATTTCAAAACCGCCAGAAATTGACTTACGTTCTGTTAGAACTTATTTTCAACTAGCTAGGCGGTTTGGTTTTTTACGACTCTTTCAACTATTATCGTCATATTTCAACCAATTCACACAAAGCCTTGACAAATTATATACCTTTCTCATGAATCACTTTATCTATTGAAGAAAACCGCATGAAAATCCGTTCAAGAGTTTTTGAGTTTATCGCGAACAGACAGACAGACGCGGCGGAGGACTTTGTTTAATAATATGTAGTGATAGTAATAGTGATTCGAAAATTGTTCTAATTTTATTTATGTTACGTTCACGTTGCGCATTCATGCCTCCTCAGCTCTGGTGAGAACTTTGAAAACACTGACAGTATCATATAGTTCACAGAAAATGAGTTCCATCTAATGTAAGTCTTACTTCAGAATAGTAGGGTCATTATTTGTTAAGGGTCTAGCTGTTTGTGCATTGTGATTTGTGTTAGTAACATCATCCACAAAAAATTGTGAAGCTGCAAGTGTGAACGGTTTATTTATTATTTACTTAACTACTAAAGTGCTGACCGCGTAAAGTAGAATGCACTCAGAGGTGCCATTAGCCGGTAGATACTGAACTTTTAACTCACATTTACGTTGTTTTGATCGTAAATTGCCAAAGTCATTGTTACCACAACTGAATATTGAACGCGAAGAATTCCTGTTACGGAATAAGTGGAGCGTTTAGTGAAAATAAATGTTTATTTTTCTCTATTACAGAATGCAGATTATTTGAACTTTATCTTTCTTTCACCTAAAATCGTATATAAGACATAGTATACATAACCTCACGCCTGTAATCCCCGAAAGGCTAAGCCGTGGTGTACCTAAAAGTAGGTACCCAAATTTCGCCAGTTATGTTTAAGTCCCTTACGGAAAAACGCAACAACACTTTGCCCGGCCTGGGAATCGAACCCAGAACTTCATGCTCAGTAGTCGTGCTTGCGAACATTAGACTAACAAGGCAGTCAACGTGGAAGTATCGTAGTACTTCTTGTATATGTATTTGCTCTATTCTAGTCTATCCTTTAATGTAACCATATTGGGCCCTCTTTCCGCAGCTGCACACTCCGAATGGATAATGAAGATGATTTTAAAAAGAAAGAGATAAAAAAATCAGATAAAACGAATATTATTTCTTTGTTTTTGTAACTTGTTAAACGTGGTGTCTCTAAAATCGGAACGAATGCCACGCCATTTTGTTTTTTTCTATACAATTTCAACACACAATTTCACAAATGTGACATCTGTCAATGTCATTTAATCGCCAAAATGTCCTTGTAGTAGTTGTAATAAGTCATTACTTTAGAACCCATGAGCAAAAGTAGACGTGTACGGGAGCTGTATTGATGTTTTGTAAAGTATACTTCGAACCTCACTCAAGTGATCACCAGACCGCACTTAATTCGAAAGCAATTTCATCTATATCGTTAAGGATTCACACCTCCATACCGTTCGAATTTCGAAGTGACGTCTATGGAATAACACAACTTACTGATTGGTATAATCAATGCTCTAGTTTACGATACGACATAGTTTATAGTAAATATTTGCAAACTCTACCGCTTCTATTGTTTCTTAGCCTTCGGTATTCCGACCCAACAACTTGCTATCTGAAATTCTCAATCTTCCTTCAGTAAAGAGATTCTATATTTATGTTGTAATAGCGGCCGATCAGTTTGCATCCGTGCGTAAAGATAGCCAGGAAGAAACCGAGTATAAACTACTATTCGTAAATAACTTATCTAGATATAGGAGGTCGAATTCGGAAAATAAACTCGGTGAATACCCGGGTCTAGATTTGCCAGCGGCTAAACCCGACCGTGAAGTTTATTTTTTTCTGGATGAAAAAGTTCTTAATGTCTTTTTTCAGGTAGATAACCTCTTTTCATGCTAGAAATCATCTAAATCACGTCGCTAATATCAGAGTCACAGTTATAATCTGTATTAAAGGTGGGAAGTGGAACTTATCTGTGGTAAACTAGCTAGCTTTTGCCCTCGGCTTCACTCGCGTGGAGGTCGAAGTTTATTCCTCGGGGATTTACTATCGGGATCAAAAGTATATTGTGAACTAACCCAGGTCATGCTCTACCTGTGTGATCTCATCGAGTCTGTTCAGCTGTTAAGACGTGAAAATGTAACAGTAGAGAGACTGACCGAGTTACTTTTGCGTTTATAATGTCTATGGATTGTGAAAAGTATCTTCTTTGACTTCATTCCTCTTCTAGGTCTTTCTCCTCGTGCGAAATTATCCCATGGGAACGTTTAAAATATAACCTAGTGGGATTTTTCGGAATCACATCTGCAATTCCGGATATTAGGCACCCCCTAGGTACAGACGCCAGCATATCGTCACCAAGCTACCCGAAACTGACAAAATTTCCAAGTCAACCTTGAACCGAATGCTTTAGCGATAAAGTTGAAAATCTTTTAAAGAAATTTGACAAACAAACATACAAACTTGACGTCTTCATAATTTTAGTATAGATTCCTCATAACATCCCAAAAAACCAACTCTGTAGATACAATAGGTACCTAGGTACATTGTCGCATGAAAAATATTCTATCAAAGCCAGAATTCCCTGCGTACCGCAAACAAAATTGTTTCTGAAACAACATAAAGTTAGCAGAATAGATATTTCACCTGGAACGGAACAGCGATCACTGAATATCATAAAGCAAAGTTCCGAATCCCATCCATTTCTGATGTTTGGCCTAATCTCAAAATCTATCGGTCGGATTTGATTCACTACAGTTTTCGGCTACTAGCGGAGAACGCCCTTTGGAAGTTATTCGCTGTTAATTTGTAGCCGTATTTAGTGGAAAATTGCTTAATTATTTTCGTGAAAAACTGATCTGTATAGAAGAAACTGTTACCCTATGTCAATTAAATTATTTAATAAATTACCTAATGAACTGGGAGACCTACGGTCATTACTTTATTCTGAAAAAAATTGTATGCCTGGTTAGTCAATAAATGTTTCTACACAACCCAGCAATACCTTAGTTATAAGAATAGAAAATTATTGTAAAATACTGAAGACTATGTTCCTATTCTAGTGCAATAACAGCTAGTTAAGTTAGAATAAAATAAAAAAAAGAGTACTTATTTATATTATCCATTTCATTTCATGCTTATTGTAAGTTTTCATTTTATGTTTCGTATACCAGAAATGGTAATTTGTATTATGTAATGTAACATATATGTACCATCTATCTACCCATATTATGCGAATAAATTATTTGATTTGATTAGGACTTTGCTGTTATTAAAATAAATTCGTCATCATCATTTTTCTCTTGCCCTTATCCCAATTAATTTGCGGTCGGCGCATCATGTCTTATTCCATACTTCTCTGTTATTCATCTCATCGGACACCTTATTTACTCAGTCCATCCATCGTTTCTTTGGTTTTCCTCTAATCTTATACTGTTATTAAAATAAATAAAGGCCTAAATAAATGTCGAAAAACTCACAGATATTCGTTGATCCAATGGTCGCAAACGCGACTGCTGAGCATGAGGTCCTGAGTTCGATTCCGGCGTCGGACAAAGTGCTATTGGGTTTTCCATCAGGAATTTCTCAGTTACGGAGTCTGGATTTGTGTCCGGTTGATGGCAATAGGGTCGCCGCCTATTACATGGGACTGAAAAACATAACTGGCGAATGTGGGTGTACTATTATGTACACTTTAGCCTAACCCTTCGGGGATTACAGACAGACAGACTTACAGATTTTATTTATTTATTTTTATCATTATATCTGCCTAGCATTTTCTCAACTAAGTATGTACTTCCAGTTCAACAGGAATACATAATTAAATTTAAAATACATAAGAAAATATCTTTTAATCAAGTATTTTGCTGATAGCAGAAGACCTCTCCTTCCTCTCATGTATACTTTAATATTCTGGATATATATTTATAGTCCTTATATTTATTTGATGTGTATATTTGTATGTATGTTTATTTAATGTATTTTGGTAAATTTTTCGTTTAAGTTCTAATTAAAATATTCCTGTTTTGTCTTTTGTATGTACACACTGTGTCTATATTTCTAATCCAATTTTCCTCTCGCAAGTTTGCTGGAAGAAATTTGTTATGAAATAAGCAGAACCTTTGTGCTCTTCTATCTTAATGTTATGTCCCGTTAAGTATTTTGTGTGTACATAAATAAATTAATAAAATAAATAATATTATTGAATACATTAAAAAATTTACCACTATTTCAATTTTATTTGACTAAATCGTTGCAAAAGAAAAGACAAGAAATCACATATTTTGTGTATCTGTTCCGGTAATTTATACATCTTTTACAAGTGACCGTACTGACTAGACTACTTCCAAAGCCCAAGTGACCCGAGAAAGTCACGTAAAGAAAGAAGGTAACATGTCGCATATTTCACTCTCTACGATCCTCCCCGAGGAGGTGGCTTCAATACGAACTAGAGTACAGTCACAAGCACCATTACGTAAAGACTGTGTCATATATCATCAACTTTTTAAAGTATTGTTTTTACATATAAAATAATCTTAATTTATGTAATAATCTAACTCGTTTTATGTAATAATCTTATTTGCTAAAAATTTTGAAAAATTTCATTTTTCCATTTAAGCGACGTCATATTTTTATGAAAAAAATCCTATCTCCAAGTTACAATCATTATTTCTCGCGAAAATTGCTTTTAAATTTAGGAAAGTGTATCTACACATATTGGTGCTCGTGATTGTACATGCAGGTAACCCGGTATCAATAGTCGGTTTGTCGGTCAACATGCATATCGGCCAGGAAATGCATTATTAAAACCAAATATTGATAAATATGAATGTTTTTATCTATTATTTGTTTAAATATTCGATATCGACATTTGATGAAATTGGTTAATTATTATTTAATGCGTGTGGGAGTATACTAAATTAAAATTTATTAGGTAGCGTTGGTGTGGTTGAGGAGCTCGTGGCTAAATAATAATAGCCCCTTGAGTCGATCTTCAGGTTCAGCCGTGCTTGCCTAGGTTAGTCCGTCGATGGGTGACCACCCATTACATGCCGACTGGAGCCAAAATGTTTGCCTAAAGGTTTACTAAACATTACCATATACACCATGTTTAATAAGGAAAATAAATTACTAACTTTAAACTCAGAAGAAAGACTTGCTAATTTTCTCAAACAAAACGACCAATAAAATCATCTAAACACAATTATTGCATTACGAAGTTTAGCAACGTCTTTGATAATTAACGAATTGGCTCCAAGAAAACTGGATTAATAATTCAAAGCCCAACTTTGACTGTGGTTTGAGAACTAAACGGAGGTTTTGCTATTTATTATGTTAGTTTAGACGTTCCGTCATTGCGCAATGTTAAACTGATTTTAATAGTTGTGTTGTTTGCGAAGAAACTTAATAGGATTTCGGTACAGTAAGTGATACAAAATCTCAGAGAAGGTAGACTTAGAAAGTGCTGGCAGAACGATTGAATTCCCTAAGATTGGCTAGGAAGGCTAATATGAACAGATAAATATGGATGAGTATGAGGAAGACCTTTGCCTAGTTGTGGAAAAGTATAGGTTGATAAAAAAAGAACACAGAAACAAAATTTAACCCATTGCTACCCAATTCTGTACCCGCGTCAAAGGCCCCAAAGCGAAAAGTATCTATTTTTTATCAATACTGAGTTCATCTAGCTCCTTTTGCACGGTCTATTTTATACCGAGTTTTCATAGTACATTTTACCGGGTCTGTGCCCGACAAAATGCCAAACAGGACAGATATGGCACCCCTTTCAGTTCTAGCTGGATTTTTCATTATAAATTGACATGTATTTTTGTTTGTGCATTTTCTACCGATTTGGTGGAGTGGATCGCTTTCGTATGAGCCCCGTGAGGCATGACACGGTGGTATGCAGGTATCGATTAGCTTGTACCTACCACATGAAATTGGCACAAGCAGCCATTTATGGCCTCAATTGATGGATGTAGAAACTGTTTTCTATTTATTTAGGACTTTCAAAGTTGGCGCATGTTCATATTATTTGACTCCCGGTCTCGTCAATAATACCTTTTCAGTTACCAATATAACACATTCTCTATGTATCTAACATGACATACAAAATTAATAATGTACCAATTAATAACAGAAAGAGAACTTACCAGACAATAACATAGGTATATTGTTGAGAGAGTTAATCTTGCGAATGATTAGTTTGTATATTTCACAAGAAATTCCGAATTTTGACTCCAATAGTGTGCTTATTATTAATAACTAGCTTCTGCCGGCATTGAAAAAACAATCCTATGACACTCAGGAATAACGTAGCTTTCTATTAGCGAAAGATTTTTTGAAATGAAAACGGATGAGTAGTTTCGAAGTTCTTTCATTCAAACTTACAATCTTTACTTTTTAATAATATTACTAGTTTTTGCTTTGCTCGCCTAAGATTGTAAATTAAGTTTTAACTACGACATTTGGGGATAATTTAGCTTCCCAATATTGAACGAATTTTCGAAATCGAATCTGCAGTTCCGAAGATACAAACACACTTGACATACAAACTTGCAAACAAATTTTACCTCTTTATAGAATATAGTACTTATAGACTGTATTACTGTGGTAGCCCTAGCTTCTCGACCCAGCAGGGAGTGGCTCTCTCATGAACTCACGACCTCTCGATTACCAGTCAGTGGCTCCGTCATTAGGCTACTGTAGGTTCGAAACTTAGCGTGACCAATGCCTATACTAGTATCCAAGTCGGAATCTTTCACTACATCCACCGAATAATATAACTTTATAGAAAGCAGCTGGTAATTTACGATTTCCTTTCATCGAGATTAGTTCAGTAAATTCTTTATTTTTAAGACTTTGATTGCTTAATGAACACGATGGCCTTTTTGGCGCGTTTTAGGGTTAATTTATTGGGAACGTGCCTTTTTGGTAGACAGACTTTGTAGACAAATAATACTGTAACAGTATTTTTGCCTTTTCCACGCTCAAGTTTTTCCATTTTTCCAGACAACTTTAGTCATCAAAACGAAATATGTACTTTTATCAACATAACAGTAGGTTCCTAATTACGTAATATCATATTCTAATTGACACGCCAAATTGAAACACAAATATAGTTTCAGCTCTGTGCCAGTCAGCTTAATGATCTGATTTATGGCTGAACGTAGAACACTTACATTTATGAAGCGAATTTTCATGTCACCCTCATCATCATTTGGTGTTTGTCCCTAAACAGTCATGTTTGTGAGTTATCAAGGCGCTTGCTACCCTCACCCCTAACATCGCAAGGAAGTTTAACAGCCTGTGCCGAGCGGTGCCGGTACCATTCCCTGATTTGTTTGTCTTTTCATTTTTCAATTTGTTGAAAATGCCTGTGTCTTTATGTTGGTACTTCAAAGACCATCATGATTCAATCATTAATAATTTAATGATTATTATCAACTATTATCGATAAATTGATATGCATTTCTATTTAACCTCAAAAAATAACTGTTCGTTTCCTGGTTTTATTTATTTATTTATTAAAACTTTATGCACATAATGTACAAAGGCGGACTTAATGCCTTGGGCATTTTCTACCAGTCTACCTTAGGGTGATGCAGAGACAAAACAGTAGGTGCAATAGTATAGAAAATTTCCAAGAATAAAATATAATAATAAATACATATATACATACATACAACAAAATATACAAAGTAAAGAGAGATATAAAAATACATAGATGAAGAAAAACAACAAATTAATTGTGAGACGAGTCTACCAACTTCTTATGAAAGTGTTCACGAACTTTAACCTTAAAAGTGAACCGACTGGTTGCCGTCCTGATATTCAGAGGGAGCGCATTCCAAAGGAAAACCGCCTGGACAAGAAAAGAAGATTTAAGAAAACCAGAGCGGTGAGTAGGACATCGTAGAAGACGATTATTAGAAGAACGAAGAGTCTTGCTGTGCGCAGAGCATAAATATTGGAAGTGAGAAGTCAGATAAGAAGGAGAAGTGGGTTTGTCTAGAAGAGAAAACAAGGTTGTCAAAGCCCTTAACGCTCTGCGCTGTCTGATGGGTAACCATTTTAAGCGTGACCTATGTGCGGACACATGATCATACTTACGAAGATTAAAAACGAATCGAATGCAGTTATTTAGAAGTCGGTCAAGTTTATTGAGGAGATCTGCATTCAGGTCATAGTAACACACATCGCCATAGTCAAGTATAGGGAAGATAAGGGACTGAACTAACATTACCTTTATGTGTGATGGGATAATATTTTTCAATCTATAAAGCGACCGCAACGTCCCAGTGACTTTTTTGCTCACAATCGCAACCTGCTTACGCCAGTCCAGGCAAGTGTCAACATACAAACCCAGATCCTTGACATCGGAGCTAAAAGGAATGACAGTGCCATCAAAAGTTACCGGCGCTACCGTTAAACCATTCAGCCTCCGTAAGCTATGGGTGCTCCCTATAATAATAGCCTGACACTTGGTTGGGTTAACGGCTACCCCGAAAATGTGGTTGGTTTTGTGAAGAAACAATGTCAGGCGTAACGCTAGTGCTGTGGTTATCCACAACAAAGTATATTTCTTTACCGCAAAAAGAAAACGAAGTACCACTCGCTGTTTGCCGGGTTATTATAGAGAAAATACCTCATCTTATACCTTCGAAGAAAATTTTGATGTATCACGCGGAAGCCCCAGGAGTAATACAACAAAATATAACTTAGGTGCTTATTTCAGTACGTGGGTAAGTCTGTTGTACATTCGGTTTCGTATTTTGGCATAAAGCCAAGGTGAAACGGTTGGTTTTAACCAAAAGCCGAACGCTTAGGCATTTAGCTAAAAACAATCTATTGTGAACACCTGTGACACGGGGCGAGAGTTAAGCTTAGCGGTGTGTATGTGTGCGTTACCTATCTAATATTTCGGGAGTGAACCCATTCAATATATTGTTTGCATACATAAGTATAAAATGTTTTGCGATATCAATTTCCTCCTGAATACGTTTCATAAATATTTACGCAGGCAACGCGAATAGAAAATGAAGTACTTATATTACTTTGCCGTCCGCACAAAGTTATAAGTGGCAACTTAAAGACATGGCTACTTAATGGCACCGGTTGGCAGCTGGCCAGCAATCTGTCATCATTTGGTGTTGGTGGTTACAATCATAACCAGAAATACGCCATAAATGCTGGCACGATACATCTTTTGAAAGGTGCTGAAAGGAATTCGCATTGGCACGAAGGATGGAAACATAAGTTTCATTATATATAAGAAGTACTGGCTGCGAAGACGGATTGAGTTGCCATTACAGAAATAGAACTAAATTTGAAATATTGGCGGGATTGACGATTGACCGTTAAAGAGGTTATGAAGAAGAGTGTGCTCCTACAAAAAACCTTATTTGATATCCCAAAATAGTAATATTAGGTACCTGAGTACATATTTAGTTGTGTAAACATCGTCGCAACTGCCTGTGGAGTAAAAAGCAATAAAGATCTTGTACTTACATATCGATATTTACCAAAGATATTGGAATACTTGGAAGAAAAAATAATCGTCCCTTATCCCTCACATTTGGGGCAGTTATATATTACATACGAACTTACATACCGTGTAAAAAACCTTAATCTTTGTTGGAACAAATAATAGCGTATCGATATTATAAACTAATATTGACTTCGATATCAATAGGACCTTTCCCTTTTTCGTCCAATACACTATTTTAAATAGAAAATACGATAAAGACCTTTATCGTAAACTTTGATGGATTGGAAGGCAAATAGGTTTACTGTTCACAGAACTTGAAAGCAGTTTTGATAAGGAGGGTGCTTCGCCCTTTCCATTGAATCTTTGCGTCCCGCGTCCGGTCGTTCGTCCGTCTCACGGCTTATGATTTCAATGGGGGTCTCACTCCGCTGGCTTTGAACAAGCCCCAGATATAGATAGGACGAATTAAATGTTTGAAACTCGGTGATTTGACTAGTTTCTGTTGTTATTAATGTTTGTTGCCTTTGATCCGTTTGCAGCGCAATTGGATTTCGGAGATGAAATCCACAGATATTATTAGAACAGGAAGGGTATTTAATAAAAAGACACTTAACCCCTTTAATTTAGACACAGATATTTGAAACAATTTCTGTCTAAAATTCGGAATTTATCTCCAAATTATCTCCCGAAATCTTTGTGCAGAATTCCGTCGCTTGAACTTTAAGATCGCTTTCTATAGACTCTATCTTTATCAAATCTTTGTTCCAATCTTGAACGTTTAGTCGATTTATTTATTCAGTGTTAATAGAATATTAAAATCCATTGACATTTTTTGTGAATTCTTTAGCATCGACCGTAGAGGGACAAAAAATGAATGTACAATGTTACAAGTCATTGCCATGAAAATAAATGTAAAACGAATTGAGATAAGTAAAAAGTGGTATCCCACAGGCGTCACGGGGTTATAAAGCAAATATTTGTTTACAACGAGATTGAGTGTACGTGGGGCTGTCGCGCTTGGCCGCACAGCCGACGACACGGGGAGCGCGCGCGCAGGAAACCGAGCCAATTTTGTATCGACTTAGCGCTCATTTTTATTGTCATGTTCCGGATTCATTTCCTTTGCAGACATATAATTAATAATGTCTTCATTCTGGGCTATTTTAACGCTCCTCCATTATCTAGAACAATCCCTTTAATGTTGCTGTTCCACTTGGCTTGAATATCCCTCCATATAAGTGCAAAATATCAGTTGCACACAAGTGGAATTTGGCGAGCATCAGTTAATTCGATTGTTCTCCGCCAAATTGGAGTATTGTATGGTGTTATACTGAGCTGACCTGAAAAACTGGGTTGTTTTGCACTTACACAACAGGCTCCGCAATTAGCACTTCGTTTTCTAATTCATTGATGAGTTCTTTTTGGCTTTTTTCCTCGTATTAAAATAAATATTTCTTTTATCTTTCTTCTTAGGTTTGAAATGCTAATCACAGTAATCACAATCTGAAATATTTACAATACAAATTCCCGGAACGAAAAACATCAAATGATTCCAAAACATTGCGAAAGTTATTCAATGTTGAATCCAACAAATTATTTATCAACGCTAAACATTCATAATTCATTTCGTCGCGCTAAACTGCCTAAACTTATAAATCATCATAAATTCCAATTTCCAAGTTTGGGAACTGGCGAGATGTATCATTAAGTTGGTCCGACACAAATCCATTTCAATAATTCATATCAATCCCTATCATTCCGTCCCCCATCGGGCCCCATCCCTATACTTTCTCGTGGGTCCCTATAATTACCTGTTTATATTCGCTTTACTTGGTCCAGGGTTTGTTCATTGCTTTGGGCAAACGGAGCAATTATCACATCGCCGCCGGACAGTTCCCACGGGATGGTAAAATTTGTAACTCACATACAAACGTGTCGAACCTCGCGGCTCACACTTTTTGTAACATTAGGCTCGCAGTAGGATATTGTACTGCGGTCACTCTTGTTACGAAGCCTTAGAGCGCATCCTCGTCGGTCTTATCTCCATTCTCCTTTTACATTGCTGCCTTCCTTCCACTTAAAATAATGTTGTTGCTCAACTGACGAGACATGGGTTGAGTGCTCAAGAAAATGGGCGTTCTGGTTTCGGGTTACAATGACGCAGTACTGGTTTTGTTTGCTCGAGACGCGCGCGATCGCGTGAGAACCTTCGGAACTGCATGGGCGTGACATCGGACTCTTTTTGTCGTACTTTTTTAAACTTATTTCTTTTGTAAGGCTAATGCTGAGCTGTGAGTGAGTATCGGTAATAACTATACAGTCAACTTTCCGACGTGACTGTGACAATGCAATTCGTAAGATTGTTCAGATGATTTTTATATTCCAAGAGTTAAATATAACGTCCGTCATACGCATTGTTTTCCATGAATAATTGTTGTTTGGAATTTCTTAAGAATTCGTGTACCAGCGTCTAGTTATGCACGCTTGTGTTTGTATTTCGTCACACGCTGATTTCGCGCCTATTCGTTGCGTTTTTTCAATTATTTTTTACAGGCTCGCTATCGACTTTTATATGAAAAAGTTGGCAAGTGAGCCTGTTCGGGACAGGATTCTATAATTGATTGTCGGCGTGGCTATTAAAAAGACATTAGACATGACCGTCCGTTTGCTTTGCGTGTGTACTGCAACAATACAATGTGGATGTTCAGTTTTCAATTTCCGATGTTATCGCTAGTTATAGTTAGGTGGGCACTTTCGCCGGTGTTTGCGGCAGGCTACTGAATATGTATCGATTGTTTATTTGGAAATATGATCTGGCTGTATAAACTTTGTGGCGTGTTATAGCATTAGTCAACAACGCACAGTTTTGTTTGTAAACTACACAGATAATATAAACAAGTTTGAAGTTGGAACATTCATGCTTGCATGCTTACGTGTAAAGCTTGAATGTATTGTATGCCAGCATGCAGTTTTAATAAGGCTTGGAACGTGAAGGAGAAATAATGACGAAGTTATTGTACTGGCGGTAGGTACTTGCCCTGGAATGTTTTGGAGTATGTGAGCATTTGATCCAATTAAAACAAGCTAAATAGCTCAATTACAGGCGGAATTTTATATAAATAACAGTAGCTTTTAATACTATTTTTTTTCTCGACGAAGGTAGCTCGTTAATGCAAGATAACAAGTCGGATCGCTTTACCAAAGAAAAGGAGATAGCCCCAAATCGTACCGGGCCGCACAAATAATTCTATCTACGTATTTCTCCGTAATGAAATTTACATATTTCATTTTATATAACTATCCAATAAACTCTCCGGTCTGGTATATTGTTTCCGAGCGTGCTCTGTTGAATAAAACATAATATTTTTATTGCATGTTTGCGTCCAACGGTGCATATATTTTACATAGATCTCGATCTGGCACAACCGAATTGGCTGCATCTACATTTTTATTGGTTTTTTCTAAACGTATTTTTGTATGAAAACAAAAAAAAACAATAATAACACGATAAATATTGTCGGCAATCGCATTACCTGAAAGTTATTAGACATTGCAGTGCAGAGCTTTCGTTATTTGATCGGTTCCTTGTTTTTTACGGTAGTAGCTATCTCAGGTAGCTACTAGCTATATTTATACTATCTGATATTTTTTCATTCTCCTCTGCCTCCTTGGTCTAGTGGTCTCAAGCGCGACTGTTGAGCATGAAATCTTGGGTTCGATTCCCAGGTCAGGCAAAATATTATTGGGGCTTTCCATCAGGAATTTCTCAGTAGCAGCCCGGTTAATGGCAATAGGCTCGCCCCGTATTACATGGGACTTAAACATAACTGGCGAAATGTGGGTGTACTACATATTAGGTACACCGCTGCCTAACTCTTCGCGGATTACAGGCGTGATGTTATGTTATTTTTTTCACGTTTGAGTGGATAATTGAATGTACAAACCAAACCTATAATTAAACAAAATTTGCATGTTCAAAATAGAAACTATAAATATTAATAACAGCTTTTACGCTTCATTAAAACTTACGAACTAAAATAGTCCAGCGGCGGCGCCATTAAAGTAGGCTAATTAACTTCTTTAAAGTTCGCACGAGTGCAGTCGCGAACAGCATAGAGTTAAGATAGGCGGCAAAATATTCTCACTACAAAACGTAGGTAATTATGTAACCATAACCAACGAAAAACTATTAACGGTCCCAAAAAATAATCATTCAATACACTTGGTACACTTCCCACGGGGCTATTATCGAGATACTCGATCACAAAGCTAGTGTTGCGTGCGTTTGAATATGGAACTACGGCATTTGTTCCGAGAAATGGTCCATTGTGTGCCCACTAGCGCCACTAATGACCGCAGACTTAACTTTGTAAGTAGTATAAAGCGATATAATAGAATAAGCACTCAGCCTCTGGGCAGTTGTCTATGCTTCGCCTTTTGTTGGGACAGGTGATTGATGGACCCCACCTCATTGTCTGTGTCGCGTTTAGTTTGAAAAATGGCGAATGTTTGCGTTTATTTGATTGTTCGTTCGAATTTCGAATTTTTTCCCGCGTTCGTAATGGACGGTTTATGATATTGAATCGAATTTTGATGTTGATGTAATTAGTTCAATTTCGCTCGGAGACTGAGTAATATGATAATAGATTTACATTTTTAATGGCCGTACCTGCTGGTATGAATTCAATATTATGTCTTTATTGTTTATGCTTTTAGACAGCTTCGTTAACTGTTTTTTCAGAGTGGCTGTATTCTTAAGAGCTACATAGAATTAGTGTATTGGCCAGACATGTGATACTTTTTATTTTTTTTGGTCGCCTGTCGCAGGTGTGTATGGAGGGGATACTAACAAAATTAAAAAAAAAAAAACGCCTATAGTAAATCGTAAACATGTTCCCAGTCGTCGTAAGTCATTTATTCATATGTTAACATAGGTCCGAAAAATAGTTATAAAAATTACAAGCGCGCTATGTCGTCACCACATCATATAAAAACTATTTTATTAAATAAGTAAATAAAAACATAATTAACGGTCCCTTTTCCCCTCCCTAGCATCCCCTGTCACTGTTTACAATACGAGAGCATCATTTGATTCAATAACAATAAATAACAAATCGAGTATAAAAGCCCCGCACTATATCGAGTACGTAAACAGACGGACTGGGCCATTAAGTAATCGCTTTTCGCTCAATTGGCCGTAACTGGCGCAAAACGACACGCTCTCACTGTATTTGCTTCTCGTTTACGGATCAAACAGCAAATATGAGGTAATCTGTATCTGTAGCATCCATTACCTAGATAGTGGAAAGATAAAACGATTGAACTTTGAAAGTTGACGGCACGGTTGGCGCAGTGACTGAGCGATTGACTCCTGCGTAGCGTGTCGCGGGTTCCATCCCCGCACGAGAACAATTATTTGTATGGCCTACAGATAGTTTTCCGGGTTTAGCTGTTCGCATATGTGAGTTTAAATGTTTGTAAACGCACCTACGATACAGGAGAAATTCCTAGTGTGGGGTAACGTTTAAAAAAAGAAGTACCTTTGATCTTCTCTATACCTACAAATAATGGTGCCTCATTCTATCTAACGAGCCTCTGCGATTTGGGTTCAGCTCCTCGTACGCCTAAGGCTTGAGTACCCAGGGTCCCGCTGTCTTAAAATAAATCAAAGACATTTTTATTTGCCATTACTGTGCCACTGCTGAGCAAAGGCCTCCCCATATCTTTCCAGGTACTCTATTTCTACGCCACCTTGGCATGGCAACATCTCTTTTTCTAAGCTATGTCTATTCTAGGTGGCTAAGATCGATCGAGTAATAGCTGAACTCATAGCCTACCTTTTGCTAACATAAACAGTTTGAGCTATTGTTGCTTTTGAACTTCTGTCACCAAACAGCCCATTGTTTGAATGAACAGAGCCAAACCTTCAGTTTTCCCAAACAACAAAGCCATTCCTACCTTTGACTTTGACTTAAACAGTTTTGGCGAAGGATTGGATTTGCTAGGTCGTCTTAGGTAAACCAGCTACAATCGCTAGATCTGGCAGAATACCGTAGCCATTTTGACGTTTTGGTGAAGCTGGCAACTTGACAAGTGACCAAATTAGAAGGTGTCCTATTCTACTTTTGGATATTTTGAGTATTTGTAATTTCTGTCCGAACAACCGATCCCAACAAAACCTTGGAAGCCAGATTGGGCTCGAAGTGGAACTGATTATGATGAAGACGAGTTAACTTTTAAACCTCCTCGTCCAGTTAAATAAAACTAACTGCGTCTTTCCGTACTTCGGGGCTAATCTAGAAAATTACAGACTGGATTCTGGCACGGTTTCCGCCACTTAAACCGTTTTCCAGGGAAGGTTTTGTTAAATAAATTCATCGCTTGTAAATACCCCCAAAAGCTAAGGCTAACTACGTATCTGCGATGTTTTTTGTAAGTATTTTTTATTCTACTACTGAGCGACAGCTCCATTAATCAGCTCAAAGAATATAAAATGAAAAAAGGTCAAATTTAAGAAAATAGCGGATTTACTAGAGATTATCAAATTGATAATTTCATAGTAGGTAAAATAAATACTGACCAAAAAGTCTGAAAATACATTCAGATAAGGTTTTTAGAAAGGAATTTTCAAACATATTTGAAAGTATTTTTCAGCATTTATTAATTTCGGTTCAACCCGTTCACCATGGCTCAACAAACGGCCAAAAAATAATAAAAGATTACGTCGAACATCGGAAAAGGTTTTCCACATTTTAGGAACAACCTTTTTGGGGACCGTTTAGATATAAAACAGAATATCTTTTCGTTTTACATAATAAGTAAAGTTAAATCATGAGTATGAACAACATTACTTGTTTTTGTTGTCATAAATACGTAATATCTTGAGACTAAAACTTTTAGTAAAAATTCTCAAGCCTCTAAAAGGAGCTGTTCATTTTCATCTCAATATTTTATAGTGTTCCCAAGATATCGGCCAAAGAAATTGTTGCCATATTTCTAGATGAAGCGGGCGAAAACCAGCCATGTTATGTTTAAAGTAAAGTAAGTGGAAAGAAAAGTTATCTTTTAGCTATGAATACTTGAATAGTTTTTCAAAGTATGTAACCTGGAAAAATGTCCCTGTAGGCTGTAAACCTGCCAAGCTCTGTTGCGTACCACTGTAGACGTAACTTCTAAGAAAACGAACCTTTCAGGATAGATGTACTTTAGATTCGACTTTTCTAAATTGAACGTCACTTCTCTTGCCAAACCTAGACTTGCGAGATATAGGTACTGGATTGAATCATTGACTGCCTCCTTGGTGTAGTGGTCGGAAGCGCAATTGCTAAGCATGAGGTTCTAGGTTCGTTTCCCAGGTCGGGCAAAGTGTTATTGGGTTTTTCCATCAGGAATTTTTCAGTAGCAGCCGCGGAGTCTGGATTTCCGCCCGGTTGATGAGGCTCGCCCCTATTACATGGGACATAAACGTAACTGGCGAACCCTTCGGGGATTAAAGGCATGATGTTATTTTATGAGGATTGAGTCAAAAATTGAGCTAGTACAAAACCAAAACATGATCGAAAAGTTTTCACAAATATAGTGCTCCAACTTTATTCTAAACTTTCAAACCAAAACAATGAAGCGCCAATCGAAATGAATTATTTCTGAGCATCATGAGTGATTTACGCGTTACTTACCAGACATATGTAAATTCCCTCGAACTCGCACAGTAAGTAAGGCGCCGTCAAACATGTAGGCCGAGATGTACTTAGTGGCTCCGCTAACCGAGACGGTAAATATGCCTTTATTTTGTGACAGAAGAGTTGTACGCTTGTTTTGAAGCTCATTATAATACTCACTTCGAGTGACATGCTTGGGTGTGGAAGAAAAACAGAAAAGATCTTTTTCAACTTTCTGGAATTCTTGAGAGCGTGGGAATTAGTCCTGATGACGTAGACATAGTGACGTTCTGACAGCGTTAATGATGCTTCAAAAGTTCAAAATGTATCGATTGACGTAAGCTACTGACAATTTTATGAAAATCTGGTTGAGGTCTTAAGATGTCTGATAGTGTTTTCTTTCGAACTAATAGGGCAAGATCCCAGGGCCGCCAGACCTTGCTTATTTGCTAACTTACGAAATGTCGAGTTGTGTTTGCATGTACTGTAAGCGTATGCATATTTGCTAGTTTGGGCCGACGACTTGTTTTCAGGCATCGGGTGCTAAAGTTACGTAAAAATGTTACTCACTTTTTAAAAGTCTTGACTGATTTTTATATAGTAAGCTAGCAGCTATGCATATGTTCACAGTATCTATAGTATTATCAGAAAATAAGCGATGAGGTTTGGCGGCTCTAAAATCTTGGACGTAGTACGCCAAACAAGGGGATTACGTCTTCGGTTACAAGACTGCAAATAAGATCATTTGAATTTTATTGTAATATTTATATTGTAATTGCAAATTGTTGTTCATATTGGGATACAAATATACATTCTTGAAATATCCGAATTACCATATCATGTCGGGCAGAAAACTACTGGCGATGCCGCCAAAAAATATAAGACAGCAATATTTGCTGAATTTTACTGTAACATAATAAATATGCATACAGAAATCCGCTTGTAACACATGCAAAGCCGGAATTAGGTCACAGTGTCCTACAAATGGTTGGACACAATATAATCACGTTATGAGTTGTGATATGATCCACCCAAGATCATTAACTTAAGGGGTCTATGGAGGAAGCTTTCTGAGAGGACAGCTATGGCCTATTACCAACTAACTAACCGCTTTAATGTCCAGTGGCGAATTAACAAAGTAACGCATGTGCGTAATATGAAACAATATGTACAATAATGTATACTTAAGTGGTTAAGATGTCCAATCTCTAGAATTCTCATTGATATAATTTCGTCTGTACCCTGATGTCTACATATAGTCAAGTTAGAGAGAGTAATTTGGTACTTGAGTTTAAGTAATTACTTTTGCAAATATTTTTATGCAATAGAGAAGAATTTAAACGACGTAAGAACCATCAAAAAAGCAATTTAACCAAAAATTCTACCTTTTAACAGTTCTAACTTCAAGCAATTACTAAACCACAGAATAAAAATAGTATCTTAAATAATAACTTTTTCTCAAGACACTCAATTTTTTACACTTTTTTTTGACTTGTTTTTATTGATACGTATGTAAATGTGCGTGTTTCTTTTTTCTCAGGCCTAAGTTTTGGTTTTGCAAACGATAGGACTTTTAATGTCTTGTTCTACCTATCCTGTTGTCTGCACCTTTCAAGAATTGATGGCTGCTACTGATTTAGATTATCATCGAAACTCTCTACTCGTATTATTGAGTTCGATTATTTCGTCGTCGTTTTTGCTCGATTCGGCAAGCGTAAGGTGGGACGCCCTAAGGCTCGGTGGAGCGATGATCTTCAGCAGCAACTGAATCAGAGTTGCCGAGAATCGAGTTGAGTGGCGTGCAATTGAGGAGGCCTATGTCCAGCAGTGGACTGTTATCAGTCCATAATCATAATTTAGCCTTTATAATTTAGCCAACAATTTAGCCTTGCTTGACTGTTTCTTAAGGATCTGTCCCATATCTAAGTTTATTCACCATCACCATCCTCATCATTATTTCAACCAAAATACCGCCACTGCTGGACGTAAATCTCCCAAGTGCTACCACATCAGCATATTATGTATGTAAAACCATTAAAGGAGTTCGTTACACCTACGGTATTTGATTAAAATCTGTTTGATCGAACATGAATAGATCCTTCATGCTTCAGAGATTCTAATAATCTTAATCTTCTATAAGGTACACATGTAGTATTAGTTTTTCCTTTTTCAAACATTATTTTTCGGCGTTACATTTAGACGACATAATTTGTAGATCATTGATCGTCGTAATCAAATACCCGAAAGTCTGACTACCAGTCTTACAAAAGGGCAAGTACAATGGGTTATAGAGGTCGGATAGGCAGTCGCTCCATGTAAAGGTTAGACTGGAAGCCGATCCCAACATACTTGCAGATTATGACGATACAATAATTGAGTACTTACTACTTATTCAAGTTTTCTGTTGTGTGTGTCCTTAGCTACACAAATATACGGTCGGTGTATTTTGAACTTCATATTTGGATATCGGCTTGCTATCCTATCTAATCAGTGGGGAACCATCCGTAGACCTCTACGTCCCAAACGATACCAACGTCGTTCCAGTTCTCGAAACATCGCTCCGATAGCATTTTATGTGCAAAATTTTTGGTTTTATTCCTTTTACGCCAGGACTATTCAGTTTCCGGTTTTTCCGTAATAGTGATAAGTTTAATGGATGGAAGTAGGGTTACCATTTCACAATTTAAAGTTTTTTAAAGTTTTCCGAAAAAGTCCGGAATTTTACTTTTCAATTGTAATGTTTTCAATAGAGATTTATTTCAGTTTTCCAAAAGAAAGTCGAACAAATGACAAGGATAAAAATCCAAAAGGGGACCCATGAAGTCGGATATTTCCGGACAAATCCGAATTGATGGTCACCCTAGCATGCCCTAGATAGAAGAGTTAATGGAAAATGAAAATTATGTTCATGAGTTTTGAGTTACTTTTGTTATCAACAACAATAAAACAATATATATTCTGATATGAATCGCAAACGCCAATGAATGAAAGTTGTAACTTTTGTAGAGAACATTATTATTATTCATAGAACGTTTGATATTGGAAATGATAGAATAGAAAACTGATGAGTTATGTGGATTGTTTGTGAAAAATAATATGATTATGAATGGTGAATTCGGGCATTACCTTTTATTGTCTATCAACGACCGGGAAATGCTTAGATAAGACAATATAATTTTTATTTATCCAAAACATGAGTATACACACACATGGCATGCTAGATGTTATTTTGAGTGTTAAACTTTCGAGTTGACTAGCGTTTGCCCGCGATTTCGCGTAGGTTGAATCCCACTTGAACGTACTAAATAAGTACTAGGCCCGGATAATAAGATAAGGGTGCCAAATCTTATTTAAAACTGTCCAAGGTAAAATACAAACAAGCAGACTAACGGACTAAATTACTTTTTATGTACATATTTTTAAAGAATTGATCAGAATTTATAAATACGATCAAACTAAAAGTTAAATCATTCTCAAACTTATTACTTACTCGTATAAGATTGAAAGCGATTAGCATTTTTCAACAATGACATCACCTTAAAAAAAAGTGGCTAAGCAATTAAGTTTAATAGTGACTGTACTGACGACAACTTAGAATACTTAACAATTAAGATAATCCTGGCTTAGCGGTCACCAACCCCTAACACCCCTCCCCCCTCCTCCACCTGTCACAACCCCCGCGTTCACTACGAGTATAATAGATATCGGCTTTCAGGATCAACCTTTGTCCAGCAGTAGAGAAATATAGGATTTGGAGTTAAATGAGGCTATCTATTATTGGCCAGTAATTGTCTTTTCTGTAGGTCAAATGTCAAGTCTTAAGCCGCATCCTGACCAAAGCAATCATTGTGCGAACACGGCCATCGCGTTTTTGTTCGGAAACCTCAAAGTTTTACGAACAAATGGGTGATATACAGCGTGTAAACAGACTCTTCAAGAAGCCGTCAACCAAGCATCATCAAACTAAGTAACTTTATGCGAAAATTTGTGCTGGGAAACAACTTTTTTATTTGGGCTGAAAAATCACGTTTTACAGTAGGACTCAATGTAACGCATGATGCATTGAATAGTAAGGGAGTCCTGGAGGTGTTCAAAGTAAAAATCTTACATTAAAAACATGTATTTAAAAAAAAAGTTGGAACTTTGACCCCCAATATCTCCGTAACTAGAAGGTTCCCAGGTATGATCTAGAACAAAAAAAAAAACATAATGATGGGGAGAACAAGTGCCTTTCGGCTTCGACAAGAGTCTGTGTACACCCTTTATAAGCGTGAAAATCGCGAATTTCGCGTGACCGATCGCTTTGGTTAGGTCGCTGCGTTAGACAGAAAAGGTTCAGGCAGTGATAACCACACTAACTCTGAAGTAATATCTTTTCTTGGCGATATTTTTACCTTTAGTATTTGGTGGTATCTATCTCTGATAAACTTCGATTCGCCCATGCTTAAAATTGAATAGCCATAACCTCCCACCCGTTATCTCCGAAGGGTTAGGTACAGGCGACCCGAATAAAGTAGGTACCTACACCCACATTTAGCCTCTTACTCATATTATAGTCTGTTCTCATCAACCATACACAAACCTAAACATCGGAGTGCTACTCAGAAATTCATGTTGGTAAAAAAAATGCTGGTGGCGTACCTACATAACCTCCTGCTTTTTAGAAGTCGGTTAAAAAACCAACGGTACGTACGTTCCTTCACCATCATTTAACTTTAGTCTATATGATGAACTTCGATTGACCTATGCTTCAAATCGTCCCTGATTAACAGCGCCTAACCACACACCATCATCATCATCTGCCTAGCCTTTTCCCAACTATGTTGGGGTCGGCTTCCAGCCTAACCGGATGCAGCTGAATACCAGTATTTTGCATGGAGCGACTACCTATCTGACCTCCACAACCCAGTTGGTACTGGGAAATACGATACCCCTTGGTAAGACTGGTTGTCAGACTTTTTTTGGGCCACTGACTACTTAACGACTGTCAAAGTTCTACAAATGACAGCCGGGACCAACGGCTTAACGTGCTTTCCGAGGCACGGAGGAAACTCGGATGTAATGGGTGGTCACCCATCCACAGACCGACCTAGGCAAGCACGGCTTAACCTAAAGATCGACCCGAGCGGCTGTTATTATTTAGCCACGAGCTCCTCCTAACCACACACCAGTGGGACTTTAAACCGTATATCATGACTAGTGCTTAACCCACAACGATAGCCAGCGTGACGGTTTTATGTACAAATCTATTTATCATCAGTATCACGTTCAGCGCTGCGTTTCGGAGAAACAATGGCGTGTAATTACCATACTTGGCACCGGCAGCCATCGCAGTATGACTTTGTTTGTATTGCAGGTGAAAACTATCTCTGTGACACTGTGCCTGTCTGACGTTTCAGTTTTTGGAATATGAAATTGATAGCATAAATTATATTGCGATCCTCCAATTTGATTGCCTCGTTGGTCTAGTGGTTGCAAGCGCGACTGCTGAGCAGGAGGTCCATGGTTCAATTCCCTGGTCGGGCAGTGTTGTTGGGTTTTTCCATCAGAAATTTCTCAGTAGCAGCCACGGAGTCCGGATTTTTGCCCGGTAAGCAATAGGCTCGCCCCCTATTACATGGGACTGAAATATAACTGGCAAAATTTGAGGTGTACTTTATGGTAAGAACCCCTCTGCCTAACCCTTTTGGGATTACTGGCTATGATGATGATAATGCTCCAATTTTTTAAATTTGTATACCGCCCCTGTTGTTTCAGATCTCATTAAATCAGTAATAGACCAGGGTAGAAAAGCCTTTAAAGATAATAAAAAATGAAACAAAATAATAGTAGGATGAAACCCATTAGAAAAGGAGGAGAATATTATAAAAATGAAAGGAAAAATAATTTACGGGCGATCTGAGGTCGGGAAGGGGATGGGGGTGAGTTTTTAAGGGCAAAAAACGGTTTTTCTCGATTTCCGGCAAAACTAAAAGTCCTATGGAAAAAAGTCAAATGGCAAAGTTGTAGGTATTAAAAAGATTTAAAACTTTTGTACTTACACTTTTTTCACATAACCTCAAAATTTATGTGAAATATTCAAAAAACCAAGTTTTTGGTTTTTTATTTTTATCTTTTACAATTTTGTTTTTCTTTTCACGAAATTTGGTGAAAACTTACCTTTTTATACAAATACGCTGTAATTTATTTTATAAAATAAATTACAGCGTATTTGGGACATAAAAAGGTAAGTTTTGAGGTTATGTGAAAAAAGTGTAAGTACAAAAGTTTTAGATCTTTTTATTACCTACAACTTTGCCATTTGACTTTTTTCCATAGGACTTTTAGTTTTGCCGGAAATCGAGAAAAACCGTTTTTGCCCTTAAAAACTCACCCCCATCCCCTTCCCGACCTCAGATCGCCCGTAAATTATTTTTCCTTTCATTTTTTATAATATTCTCCTCCTTTTCTAATGGGTTTCATCCTACTATTATTTTTTTTCGTTTTAAAAATTATCGACCCTGGTCTATAAAGGGTAAATGGGAGGTGTATATCATCTTTATTTAGAAGTTTTGAACTTCATATCTCGCCACGTTTTCCAACAATTTATTGTTTGTATAATCTTTTAAAATTGTAATTGAAAACTATCTATGAAAATTGAGTTTGTAGAAAATAGATTTGAAATTCGAATTTCAGGTTTAAATATGCAAATAAAATCAAAACGGCAACCACAGACACGTTTTATATTTTTTTGTTACGTTTTTCTCAGATGCTTTTGGCCCAGACCCATTTAATTTTGATAGACGGATTAATTAATTATCATAATACGCTTTTATCATAATCACTTAGTCTCGTCTTTTCATTTAAAGTAAAGGCATCAGAAGAACTTCACGAGAATTTTAGAAGTTCTGAAGTTAGCAGTTAGTTTTTAGAACCTAGTAAAAGTTTCTGATATCAATATAGAGAAAAGTCGTTGTTCAACAAAGGAAAAAAAAAATAAAACCTTATTCTAAATGACGGTGCAGATTGTCGAGTTTGTAGGTACTTAGGCAATGCGAAGTTTTTTTTCTGTTTGAGATTGGAAAACTTTTAATTCTTGTAGGTTTGGTACACTACTACACCTTTGAGTTTTTTTTTCCAATAATTTGTGATGTCTAGTACAGACGCCAGCACATCAAGCTACTACATTTTGTTTAGTTTATTTAATAGATTTTCAACTTTATCGTTAAAGCATTGACTTCAAGTTTGATTGGGAAAACTACAGTTTCGGGGGTAGCTGATGTCTGTACCTAAAAATAAAATGTTCTTTTGTACAAATTAGTATGATTGTCTATTTATTTTTGTTGATATGATTTGTCCAATGTTGGCAGACTAATAAAACTTTTTGGGCCAATCATCGGAAAAGTTGAATTTGATTGGTTCCATTGTGGGTTCTTATTGCGAGAATTCCCTCCACGATGTGTGAAATCTTTATGGGATAACAAAGTTTATTAGAAATGGTATTCTTTCACTTTACCCTGTATTCTTTGTACAAGAGTGTTGTAAAGACAAAAAAAGGAAGGTAACATAAGAAACAATTTGGGTACAATATCTTGATTTCTGTCCAGCTCGTCGCACTTCCTCCTGCGAGGTCTCCTCGTTGCCTTCTGGCTGTGTCAGGGCTCCACAACCTAGTTTTTTGCCTACAGCTCGTCATCAGCGACCAGTGGTCCACATTGGCTCTGGATCGAAAGATTTGGAGGTCATGGGGCCTTTGCCCAACAGTGGGATGACATAGACTAACAGTAACCTTGATTTCGATAATCAACTAAGTGGTGTTTCAAAATGTATTTGAAAGCCTATCGGAATGCTCTAAAATCCTCTCTGTATAGGTGGTATGGTACAAGCGATCAATACATGAAAATAGCCCATCCACTTGAAACCGAATACCCGTCAGATTTCACACATTTTACCGAAAAAATAGCGCTTAATCCATCCGCTGACTCAGCTACACAATCAATGTGCGCAATCAATCCCGCTAGCCTTTCCCCAACTACGCTTGATTCTCAGCCCCTATTCTACCTAGGTACTGAGAATATTAGTATTTTAGCAGCTACACAAACAATCTCCACTAATATTTAATTCATCGCAGGTAGAACTGAGAGGATCCGTACATTCCGAACTCGAGCAATCTACACAGCTTTGCTTTCGCAACTTTCATAGTTCTGGTTACGAATAATACTTTTTAAGACTGCTCTGCTTTAATGGCTTTATAAGTAGGTGTGATAAGCAGAGCATTTTACTTTGGGAGGCAATTAAGCGTAACCTTTCCCAAATATGTTGAGGTCTTGCGGTTGGACTAGATGTGACTTAGGGCTCCCACACTGCGAAATCGTGACGTGACATTACATCACACCTGGTGACAACATTTTAGTCCGCTCTGAGACAACGTATCTTCAAATGAAGATATGCTCATTCTAAAATACTCGAAAAAACTTCCTCTGCAGTACTCAAAGCGTAGTATTTCGAGTAAAATAGTTCATAACGTAATAAGTGGATGAACCCAAAATCTTCTTCTTTTTCTATATCTGTATGTAATAATAGCAGTACAACACTCTTTTTGCGACTACTTCTAAAAACACGTCCAGTACGGTTGACTACCGTTGAAGGTATGGTCACCTAAACCAAAGCTTTGTGGCACGAAATCGCGTCGTGCTGCAATTTGCTGCAGGTTTTGTTGCGACACGATGTCGCAGATTTGTGTGGGAGCCCTTAATATAAATAATTTACTCGTAGTACAGGTCATTCGACGTCCGCAAACAAATTGCGGGGCAATACCAATTTCCAATGGTTTTGTTATGTCCACAAGGGAATCGGTTAGAGGAAATCCTTTTTATAGCGTTTCGTTTTTCCTACAAGACTTCCGTCTGGTACGATATAAGCTTTTCAGCAGCTTTTTTATTTTTTAAAACGTTGTCCCACTCTAGGAATTTCTCTCGTGTCGTGGGTGCATTTACAAACAATGAAACTCACATACGTAAACAGCCAGACCCGGAACAACTATCTGTAGGCCATACAAATATTTGTTCCCTGCTGGATCGAAGCCGCGACACGAAGCGCAGCAGTCAATCGCTTAGCCACTGCGCTAACCGTGCCTTCAATATCAATCTAACTACAGTTTTGATTATTCCATCGTCAGAAAAACAAGTTCGCTGTTTATTGTGTAGTTAACTGTACTAACGTTAGATCAGAAAATATCGAGCCTAAACAACAT
Source organism: Lycophotia porphyrea (assembly GCA_950005105.1). NCBI lineage: Eukaryota > Metazoa > Arthropoda > Insecta > Lepidoptera > Noctuidae > Lycophotia > Lycophotia porphyrea. The sequence continues at coordinate 14,233,692 of OX465396.1, read as the reverse complement.
CTGCAACAAATACGTTGAGTGCTGAAATGCTCAGAGCAGTCAGCGCTGCTCGAAACTGCTCGAATCTGCTCTAGAGTCACGTGTGTGTGACTGCGCTCGTTATCAGGCCATCTTCACGCCTTTCGACTCACCCGTAATGAGCAACCGTTAAACTCGTGCAATACTCGATTCGAAAGGAAAAATTCTAGATTATTCTTATGGATTACGATATCGGTGCTATGAATAGCAATGTAGCTATTCGGTTGGGGTATAAAATTCTTTATTTTTATTAAATAGGGGTCGAATGCTTTTGTAGTTTCATGTCAGGTGGAGGTTTCTTTGATATTCCTTTCGTGTTCACTTCTAAGACCCGTTTAATAATACCACTCGCGATTGAGAGCTCCCTCGTCATTTCTATTTGATGTGCTTACTTTAAGGAGCTGACACTATTGCGATGTAAAAAGATTGGCTTATTTACTCTTCATTTTGGAATGTTTATTAAGCCAAATAATAACAATCTTAATATATATAAATTACGCGTCACGTTGATTGTCCGCGATGGACTCCTAAACTACTTAACCGATTTTAATCAAATTTGCGCACCGTGTGTAGTTTGATCCAACTTGAAAGATAGGATAGCTTACATCTCAATTTATAGTCGCAATATTATTTAAGTAATTGCATTACGTGACGCAGACGAAGTTGCGAAGGTCAGCTAGTATTATTATAGATTTATAAATTAAAATAACCTAAAGTAACTTAACAATAAATTAAAAAATGACGTCAAAAAACTCCTCCGCAACGCTGGCAACTGGTAATGTCCCCAAGAGACTGGCAGTGTTGCCACGTTCTATGGCAACGCTAAGCCTCTGACCGAGGTAAAAGCGAGGTAGCAAATGATTAAAGTTTGCGATGAGAATTACATACATCTTCAATCTAGGCGGTTACCAGCAGTTACGGTAGAAAACAGAGTTGTGAAAATTGCGGGACATAACTACGAAAGACGCTTCCCATCTCCCTGGCACCTTAAAACGGTTAAAACGACGTCGTTTTAAACCGTTTCCAAACACGTAACAACTTCTATAATCCCACTACCTCTCTCAGACTTCCGCTAAACCTTTTACAACAAAATAACTGCTCAGTACTAAAAATGAACACCAGTGAAAAGTACTCGGTAAACTCAATTCACGCGAACAATAAGGTTTGATACGCCAGTGGCCGCGGATGGCGCTTTGTGAGAAATATTTGCAATCTTCATAAAGTGCTGTAATGTTGCCGTGGGGTGCTGACGATTCGGGCCTACCCTTTTATGCGGCGAATAAGCTTTCAACTTACGATATGGGACGTTCATTAGCCACTTGCGAAATAAAGGGCGGTTAAATTGAATCAGTTGGTGTTTTTAGATTGTTTTTTGAGATTTTCTTCCGTTGAGTGTCCTGTTGTCAAGGGGGAGCTTGGAGGACCAAGACGTGAAGAAGTGTTGTATTAGGTTTCTTTGATTTTGAATTTCTCATCATTTTCACCCCGTAGCACAGTTTGAATTTTCTCTTGGTTGATGACAATAGGCTCGCCCCCTTGTTACTATAACTGATGAAACATGGCCGTAGGTACTATAACTACACATCTGCATGACCTTGCGGGGAATACAAGCGTGATGTATTGCTATGTTACTGCCAATATGGATTACAGACAGCTAGTATTCCAATCAGCCTCTTCAACTTGGCTAATTATGCTTGCATCAGGAGTCGATACGCGTCAGCAGTGCCACGAGAGAAGCTCAAACGTAGCTCCCTCTATCGCCAGTACGTTGAAGCCAGTGTGCCCTTATTTCTTGTTTTTTTTTTAGATAGATGTGTTTGTCAAAGGACAGAGCAAAGAGTGACACGACCTGTACCTATGTTTGTTACCCAGCCTTTGGATAGCGTAAGTCAAAGTCTACTAGATAACTCCAAATGTGTGGCGACACCGAATTAACGAATGCCTAAATATTATTGTTCTGTGGAAATTTCAACATTCGACGCTGAGCCTAGCTTTGAAAATCCAACAGCACCTATAAGTTTAAGCAAAAACAGGCATTAGTTTTATAAAACCTTTTGAGAGTGAATGAGTGGACTCCAGACATCTTAATAGCGTTCCATTGTGTTCACGTCTAGCAGTGGAACTCAGTGCCTGTTCAGTGCGAATCAGTGTTATCGATTGTGTTTGCGTGACACCTACAGCTTTGCCCTACTCAGCAGAACCGTGTAGGCTTTAGATCACAATATGTGCATAATTAGTGACAGGTTGATGTCATTAGGTCTGGCTTATCTACGAGCACGTCGTCGGCTCGCCACAAATGCTGACTTACGAATCAGCAATTAGGCGTTATTACCATGATTTACTTTCCAAGTAGAAAAATTGGGCTTAAAATACGTTTGAATATAAATTGTGAAGGCCTAGCTTTAAAGCGTGTTCGACAATTCAAATTAAATTTTCCAAAACGGAGCCCACTGCTCAATAGGAATTCTTATTTCAAAATTCGAAAACGGCGCCGAAAATTCAACCGTAGGTTTTGAATCTTTAAAAATGGGCCTCAAAATCATTCTATTTTATGTGTTTTGTTTATAGCTGGCTGTTTCCTATACTGACGCGTATGACTTCCGTGCATCGTGCATAAAATCCGCTTGCAATAATAAAGGAAGCTTGTATTTTTCATTCTCACAGGTTGGTATAAGGTTTGTTGGCTATTAAGAATGTATAAGAGGTCATATAAATACATAAATTCGTCCTGTAGGACCAAGATTTAAAAAAAAAAACAAGAATCTTACACTAATTTACTGATAGTATTTCTATTCGACGGCTGAAACATTCAGAATTTTTGAAACAAGATACTTAGTCACATTGAATACCTTAACATATTTAATTATGCCTCTTAAAGCCTTCTTGGAGGCTAATGTTCACCCAATTTTCCATCCTGCTCTTTTACTTTAGTATTTTCAAAGTAAAAGGCGCATTTAATTCATTAGGTACTTCACGTTCAAGAGTACCTTTTGTAGCATTCAACACATTACTTAAATAACTTCTGCAACTGACTAAATAATGACAAACCTAATTAATTAAGGAAACGACAACGAAGGAAGCTTCTCGCCGGACCATTTCTTGGAAACAGACCTTTTTTTTTAATTTGTAGAAAATTTAAAAATAAGAAATACATGGAGGGGAAAATCATACATTTTTAATAACATTTAATTGTGAATGAATTTCGGCCATTTTGGTAATGCTCAGGTATTGTCTGTAATATCCGTGCTTATGTAACGGACGTCCGATATCTGATAGTTATGACATTTTGTAAAGGTATATAAATTGCGAATAATCATAATTTATTGTAATATGGATAGGGACGTATCATGTACTCTTTGACACGGCTCGCATAGCGAGAAGGCTCCTTTCTCTGGAGCCCTAACCACCGGTAGTTTAAACCCTGCTCCCAACACCGGTGGACCACAATTTTTATGTTTTTTGTTTTTTTTAAGATTTTAATTAATAAATTTATATTTTTTTATGATTTTTTTCATTATTTAAAAACGCAGTTCATACCTGCATTATGTAGATAAGATAAATAAACGAAAATAACTACATATATGTAACAAGGACACATTTATTAGATTCAGTGGTGAGAGTAAAGGAGACAGAAACACTTTTTCTTCATCTCTTTCACGTATGCAAGCTTTTTGTCTGGCCCTAGTTGTTGGCGATCCACTGAGGCCTAACAAAACGGTTGTTACTAGCTGTCACGGTACGATTCCTTTGGAAAGTATTAGTCGACTACATTAGATAGTACCAGTTTACACGAACTTGCAAAGATTTTCAAATGGCATAGAGTGCTACATAATTCTTTTGGTCCTTGAATGATATTAACAGAATGGCAAAATCGATGAACGTTGGTGAAATTGTTATTAAAAAAACAAGATGGCAGCTGTAGTTCTTATTAAAGCTTAAGCAGCAAAAGAACCAGTTAGTACTATACGCAGACAGTTAATCTACAATATTCAACGTGTAAACCAATCCTTCACAAAGCCGGCCACCTCACCAAAATACAAAAAAAATATTGCTGGGAGACGACTTTCTTTTTGCGTGGAAAATCACGTTTTACGGTAGGACTCAATGTAACACACTCAAAACATTGTGCTGAGGGATGCTTTGAATAGTAAGAAGGTCCTGAAGGTACTTATTTGAAGTAAATTTATAACATTAAAAAACTTTTATTAAAAAAAAAAGAATTGCAATATTTCATCCCAATATCTCCGTAACTAGAAGGCTCCCAAGCATGGTCTACAACAAACAAAATATCGCAAAAACGACGGGGAGAACAAATACCTTTCGGGGTATTTTAACACTTATTATTGCAATTATTGACACTTATTACCCAGTACTAACTGGGTTGTGGATGTCAGATAGGCAGTCGCTCCATGTAAAATACTGGTATTCAGCTGCATCCGGTTAGACTATAAGGCGGCCCCAACATAGTTGGGAAAAGGCTAGGCAGACGATGAAGATTGCAATTATTGACACGAGTTCTTCAAATGACTTATCTATACGATTTTTACGTTGTATGTCATCCGTTCAGTGAGTGGACTGACGTTTGATTGAGTACCCCACAGCTTCGTTACACTAGCTGTTAGTCTGTAACTCGGGAATGTCCGAATATAAGCCGGTATTCTACAAACTGCTACTAAGGAAGGGACTCCTATGGGAATCCACTGTTGTGAATCTTGCTATTTTGATCGAAATATGATGCTACCTGTATTAGATTTAGAACTGGTTCATTTATTACTTAACGCGGAATACCCACGCCAATTTTCGATGGGGGTGGTAGTCTGAAAGTTCGCAGTAAGATCCTTTTACATGTTTAGCCTCGAACACGTTTATAAATCTAGTATTCCAGTCATACACACACGCCCGGTTGAGTGTCCTAGATAGAATCGGAAAACAAGCTACGTGATACTTTGATTCCATCTATACTAATAACATTATAAAGAGGTATGGATTTGTTTGTAAGTTTACATGTTGGGGTAATCGCCGAAACTAATGATCCAATTCTAAAAAATCTTTCACTGGCAGAAAGCTATATTATCCGTGCGTGCTGCAGGCTTTAAATTATATTTATATCATGCATATAAGCTGAGCAATCGCAGTTTTTACGAAACAAGTCGCGGGCGAAGTGGTAGCCATCAAAATATAGAGCTTGAAGAAAATTATAATCTCTCTCTAGGTATCCCGCAACCCAAATTGGGAAACGCCCGCATTTCTTGGAAGCCTAATAATGTTCACTGCCAACAACTTTTCCGACAATCAATTATACAGGACTCAGTTAACTTGAACTCAGTTTTGAAATCAGATAAGTATACTCGTACCTAGGTATTCAAAAGTTGGCTTTCGATATTCAATTTTGTTCTAATGACCTTAATTTAAGGGCGAATTTCCCCAATCAAACTAGCAGTGATAGATCATGGTGTGACCGTCGGACCGTCAACTCATAGGTCTCAAGTTCGAACCCAAGACACGCACCTCTGTTTTTTCGGATTCATGTGCGCATTGTATAATTATCAATTGCTTCCGTAAAGAAAAACATCGTAAGGAAACCAGCATGTCTAAGAGATATTTCTCGACAGCATGTAAAGTTAAGTCAGAGGCCCATGGGCAGTATACAAACTCTGACACCAGGTTAGACACTGCCACAAGAGAAAAAAAATAAGAAGACCAATCAAACTAAGTGCAATCAGCTCATCGTAACTACGTTCAAGAGCTGTTTGTGTCAATATCTCATAACAATGATACTATTGACAGCTCTTAAACGCAGTTCCAATATGCTGATCGTGTTTCGTTTACATACATAACATAGCATCACGCCTGTAATCCTCGAAGGGATAGGCAGAGGCGTACCTAATGGTACACCCACATTTCGTCATGTTAAAGTCTTACGTAACTGGGGGAGACCCCATTATCATCAATTGGGCGCATATCCACGATCCGTGGCTGCTACTGAGAAATTCATCATGGAAAAACCCAAAACACTTTGCCCGACCCGGAAATCGAACCTAGGACGTCTTCCTCAGCAGTTGCGCTTGGGACCACTAGACTAACGATGTAGTCATGTTTAGTTTCTATGGCGTAATTGCCCCATAATATTAAATCACCAATCCGCACATGTAAACACTGCCCGTTTCACTATAATCTTCTAACTCCCTTTTCAACACCCATAAAAAGGGACTTTATCGCTTTACATTCTATCAAAACCCCGTACTAAACCTATACGGCTATATGATGAAATATGAACGTAAAATACGCACTTAAAGTTCACCCAAACGGACGACATGAGCCTAGAGAGCCTGCAATGCGAATTCGGATCAACTAACAAAAAAAAAAAAATTAAAAAAACATAGAAAACTGACGTACAGCTTTGCATGCAACCGTTTGTGCGCAACTCGGACTCTTCTGTCAATCAATTAATCTATCAGCCTTTGCAGTTCTCTGCTCGAACCTTTTGTGGACACTAAAATATCCATAACATCACGTTTTCATATGTACATATATCCCGAAGGTATAGTTTTGTACTGTTTATACACGTATTTCGTCAGTTATGATGTACAAAACGGGAAGAAATGACTGAAATTTTGAAACTTCTTACTTTTTAGCTGTGGGTATGTATGGATGTCCGCTCCATTGTGATCTCGTAACTCCTTAACGGATGGACGATTTGGATAAATTATGCGTTATTAGATTTGTCTCGGTAGCGCAAGTGTCACTGGTAACACTCGCTTACATAAAAATTAAAAAAACAAAGAATAATTGCGGATTTAGGGAGCCATATTGTGGAGTTCTTTTCTTATAAACACGTCGAGTATCAAAATTAATAGTTTTAAAAGGTGATTACAAGACTATATATAACTTGTATCGTATAGAACGCAAAAAATTTAATCGTCTGCGAAACTTTCACATTACTAAACTCAAAAACTGGAAATTAAAAATAAGTTTTTGTTTTTTTTTTTACTTTTTTTAGAGACTAAGTTATGTTCTTCTTAATGCATGAAACTACAGTTAGACTATGCTCAACCTCGGTATCATACTAAACCCAAAGATGTGCAGTAGCACTCACAACTGCTAAACAAAAATATTGACCTGATTTTTTCTTTTACAGATGCTGTACAAAGGTTTATTGAAATGCCAACGTATACTGAAGTGAACCCCGGTGAAGATGCTCTGCTCAAGTGTAGGATATCAGACAAGAAGGGCGTGTGTTCATGGCAGAAGGATAATAAGGTAAGTGCTGATAGATATATATAATGTATGTTAAAGACATCGACGGACACGCGACGTTTTACCACGAGTAGGTGTAATGATTCTAGACTCCCAAGAGATAAAGTTTTTCTTCGGTTAGTGAAAACAAAAAATCTGCTCCTTCATGCAAAAGTATTCCTACAAAAACGAAAAGAAAAAAAAATGAAAGAAAAGAGTACCTACTCGGTCAAAATATATGAAACTGCTGAACCGTCGAAAAGTTTAAAATCATTAACAAACCAAAAAATTAATAAACTCGTAACCCTGCTGCATTCAGTAGAATGCAGCAGGGTTACGAGTCAGCCCTTCCACCTTCCACCTTTAACAGGTTAAGTGTATTTTCCAGCCTGGCAATGAGTGAATTATCGTAATATAGAGGAAAATCAGTCTATCACCTACAGCACAAGATTCATTGGGAAGGTCCAATAGAACCATGTGTCTTTTGTCATACAAGTTCATTTATACGGCACTCGTACTCGTATCCATATTGGCAAGTGTCCATGAAAACACATACGGTACTACCATATTATTAAAAAATCGCGGCAATGGCACACTTTGTCAATCAGCACCCAAATTACTGAACACACTTTCAATCACAATCAGCAGGTTTGTTGAGGAAATTTTGAATTAATTGCCTCATAATAATATGTTTAAAAAATTCGTCTGCTCAACAACGTAAATAACGCAATGAATGTTGTTGCTTTATAAAAATTAATAGCATTCGGATTATGAGTGTATTACACAATAACCTCCCAGGTCCATAGAGAATGTGGGATCGAGACTTCTTCATAGACTTATGTACAAGTAGGTAAGGTTAGTCTATCAACGTATGATCGTTCGATACCGAAGGTCCTATAAGTAACCTGCCAGGCCTACGGGACTGTTCGAAAGAGATACCGCGGCCCTGGAACACAAAGGGCAAGGAAGGAACATCCGATGGGTTTTAGTCAGTACAAATCTGATACTCCGTTCCGCTCTGCCCAAAACGTGAGAAATCATTTGATGATAACCCATCCGAAAAAAAAGGTCTATAAGTAACGCCACTGACACAGCCACTGCACTGCACCGGGCCACTTAGTTGGCCCAACTAAATATACCATAAACTCAAAAAGAAATAGAAGAATTTTTATATAGATAATCTTTTTACCGAAACGGTTGTACAATACTATATTAATGAATTTTGAGAAAAGAACCACTAATGACTTTTATGTTCTACACAGTTATCGAGTAACTGTTTTATTATTAGAAATAGTACTTATAAATCGACAAGCTCCTCCTAGTATGAAATGCCTCAGGCTACAGCATTCAGCCAGCAATGTTCTCAATAACTATTTCCCGGCCCTTTCATAAAACCTCTTCGCTTTAAAAAATATCCGCAATGTTGCCATGTGAAATAAAATTATTTGAAGAATTCAAAATGGCGTAATGTAGTGCAGTCACTTGCAACGTCAATGTACGAATAATTACCGCTTACTCTTACAAAAATTACACTCTAATATAAGCTTGAATTAATTACATACAAAATAATGTAATAAGAGTTAATAATACTTCAGCAAACATTATTTTGTAAGCCGAGTAACGTTTTAACACAAAAGAAAGTGGAACAAAGCAAGTGTAGCAAAAATTTTGTAGCATTTACTTTCCTTGTAAACAAAACATTATCCATTAATGCTTGCAATACCTGTTATATTAGGGAAATTTGAAATGGATGGATCCCAGTTGGATACAAACCACAGATTATACGACTACAGACTTCATGAATGCTTTATACCTTCATGTAATCATTAGCTTTTGCTCGCTGCTTCGCCCTCGTGGAGGTAGGAAATTATCCCAGAAAACGTGGTACAGGGATATGCCATTTCTATGTTCATCCAGTTTCTTCCAAATCTGTTAAACTTTAAGTCGTGCAAACCAGACAGACTTGACGAACGTGATTGACAAACAAACCGATCGACAGAGTAACACAGTCGTTAGTAGATAGATATACTTCCATGAAATCCATCACCAACTATTAGCCTAAAAGTTCTGCCCAGCATAAATCAGTTTCCAATCCTAATAATTCTAGCCACAAACTTATTTCCCTACCAACCATAGGCATCAAAACAAAACCTAAAGAAAACGAAGTGTATCGGCTCTTTGTCAATTTGTTACTCCAAGAAAGTTGTAAAGAGTCAACCATGATAGATGTGTAATGGGGTTTGTGAGCAAGTGTTTGCAAACTTCCATTATTTATGTACCATCGTGTTTTTAGGCTGGTGGCACGCCCGGCCGTTTTGGTTGCGGTTTTGTTCCGATTTGTAGTTTAAAAGTAAGTTTGGGAAAGGTCTGGGGTGTAGACAAAAAGTACAGGTTAATTTATTGCGGAAGACAGGGTGTTGTTTCGCGGCTTGGTAGAAGAGAATAAATGATAGGCCAAGTTAATTTATTGAATTTATGACTAGTGCTAATTTGTGAAAGCCTGATGAAACTTCTGTGTTGGAGATGATTTTCGAGCTGTTTAGGGTTGAAACTCTGGGGCCGTGGGGTCCGAGTGTTTCAACCTTTTTAAGGACTTTTCGAAACGCCTAGTTGACGCTTCCTGTGACCCAAGAGCTGGCCTTTTCCTTGACCAGAGGCTAAGTGTTGCCATACAATGTGGCAATGCCACCAGTATCTTTTTGATGCCATTTTATAGTTTCTTGTTAGTTTATTGAATAGTTATTAATTGCAATAATGTATATAGTCTACTTATTAATTAAAGAAATATAAAGGGTGTAAAAAGACTCTTAACGAAGCCGAAAGGCACTTGTTCTCCCCACCATTGCGATCATTTTTTTGATCTAGACCATACCTGGGAACCTTCTAGTTACGGGGATATTAGGGGGCAAAGGTCCAACTTTTTCCCAGTAAATCGTGATTTTTCACCCCAAAAAAAAGTAATTTCCTAGCAATAATTTTTGCGTAAAGTTACCTATTCTAATGTATACATAATGCTTGGTTGACGGCTTCGTGAAGAGTCCGTTTACACTCTGTACCTATCATTGTGATCACTATTTCGTTTGCCTCATCAAACGATCGAACTGATCTCAGTAAGATCTAGTTTACATATGCAATCTATCACGTACTTACCAGCAGTGCAAGTTTTACTTCTCACGTCTATACATCGAGTCGGGTCAGTAGCCGCGACTTCGATTGCCAAGTTTGCCACTTGCCTAAGCTTGGCACGTTGCTCTCCAAATCTACGGCATTCAAGTGTGATACCTCTCGTATAAAATCTGGTTAGAGTTGCTTTAGTGTCCTCCACGAATATAATGAATTTCTTATGCTGTGAGGAATGGTGTGTCTTGGTTAAGCTCAAGATACTTCCTTGCTTAAATTTCTGTACAAGACGTGTTTATTGTAGTAAGTAAAATGTAACATCACGCCTGTAATCAGTGAAGGGTTAGGCAGAGGAGTATCTAATAGAACACCCACATTTCGCCAGTTATGTTTAAGTCTTGTGTGGTACGGGTGCTTATTGGCCATAAATCCAGACTCCGTGGCTGCTACTGAGAAATTCAAGGAAAAATCCAATAGCACTTCGTACTCGAAGTGCTATGCTTGGGAATCGAACCGAGGATGTCTCGGTCAATAGTCGTAATGACCTCACGAGGGAACTCTTCAACGGTTAATAGCACAGATACGAAAAAAAATTGAGATGCATCATGATTACGACAAAACTTAAAAAAAAAAACAAAATTTGAAAAAAAAAAATAATTAAATAACCTTTTTAAAAATATACTTAAAAAAAATGCACTTAAAAGAAGAAAATAAGCCTTGGTGAAAGTAAAAAAATACTTTCATAAAAGCTTGTCGCGTATTGTATTTTTTTGCCTTTTCTATTCAGGCAGAATTGATCCAACGTGGTCATCCACTGACCCACAACACCAAGGGTTTTAATTGTGTTTGTTTTCAGTACATTGTTAAAACTTAATGTCTCTCATGGGCATGCAATGGGCCCAAAATTGGAACACTGCGCTCAGCTTTAGAATGAAGTAAATTTTAACTGAAATGTTGACTGATTCTCTGAATAAATTGTGTTGACATTGTAAGTTGAATCAAATCTCCTGGGCCACTACTCATGTTAGTTGGAAAGAGTCCATTATACTTTGTTCCCCAGACAAAGGGTTTCCATGAGGATTTCCCCGTACCAAAAAAAAAAGTTGAATCAGATCCAAAACACTTTCCACATCCTAGTACACACGCCAGTACATCAAGGTACCCGAAACTGTCAAATTTTCCCAATCAACCTTGAATTGATTTTCAACTTTATCGCTAAGGCATTGGGTGCCTTAGCGATAAAGTTGAAAATCTGTTAAAGAAATTTGAAGTAGCTTGATGTGCTGGCGTCTGTACGTTAAACAATTGAGTTCGAAGTACGGACTTAGATAGTAAATCGTTTCGCTAACGACTTTATCACCTTTTTCCTAGAATTCTTATTCACAGTGGTTAAAATTTCAAGCCATGCAGTGACCTCATTAGTATTGTGCTAGGAAAAAGGTCTTTATTTGTCGCCATTGCGGTTTATACCTGATTGACTCATCACGGTACACACAGCGACATATCAAGCTATACATTTCCAGTACAACATGGCCTCGCTTTGTATAGATTTCCCGTAAAATGAGAGATCCGCATCAACTGGTTTTCTATATCTTGATTGGTTGTCGTTCGTACACGTTTATGTTTATGTATGCCCTTCGCCACTGGAATGTCTGTTCGTACGTGCAAGTACAGTGCGGCTAGTGTGTTGTGTTGTGAGACTGTCGGCGAAATAAGGAAGCCTATGTAGCATGGTTCGAAGTGTTAATTATCATGATAATTATCTTGTTAATTATCATGATAATTATCTTGATAATTGTCGTGATAATTATCTTGATAATTACAAAAATCATAATTATAATTAGTAAACTTCACATAATTATATCCGAATGCGATTTTCCGCTTCCACGCGTAGCCGAAAGCGTTAGGGTCAACTTTAAAAGAAAATGGTGACGTACATTGTGTTTAATTAATAAATAAACAGATTTTTTGGTACATTTGTGGGAAAAACTAAAGTATAAAACGACTAGTCTTTCTTTTCTTTACATCATATTTTAGAAATGCAATCAACATTTATGTCTTTTTTTTTCTAAAAGATCAACTTATGAATCAGCTTTGATAATTCTCAAACAAAATTCTTCCACTACTGTTATAGCCAATGAAAGGTGTGGAGTTGATTAGAAAGGATATTTAGGAATCGTATCCCTGTGTTGATCTAACAGGGGTTGTAGGCAAATGAAGTCGCAGAAAACCTCTAGTTTATCGAGTTGTTGATATTTGCCTCAAAAAACAAGTTGCCTATAAACTGACAAATATACAACACAACTACAGAAAACCCTAAGCTAAGAGCATCGAGAGTTGTAAAAACTACACGTAAAAACGCAATTTTATTCGCTAGATTTTATATGTTTTTTTTACGGCATACAGACTTCGTCTTAAACGGAAGCCGGCGTATTCCCACTTGCACGTAAACAAAAGTCGTTTACGTACCTGTACCTACTTGTACTCGTTCCTTGATTTGTTTTGGGTTAACGATTTCACTAACACTAATGAACACCCAAAACAATGCCTAACAAAAACGTACTGTTCAATCTTTAATGCTTGGCGTCGCGTCGCGCCGCCGTGAGTGGGAATTCCAATAGTGCATTAATATTAATGTATCTTTTTAGGTAGCGTTTAGTGATGGTGAAAATAGGAGTCACTTGATATTGTGGAGGTACTTACAGACATGAGACAGGGTATTTAAGATATCTCTGTCGTACATAATTGCTGATATGTGAATCAGGGCGGATCGGGTACCATTCTACTGAGAATGTACGACGTGTCTGTGTCTTTTGTCTACAGAACATTTTTATTAGAATTCTTAGAGTCATTTAAGCACTAATTTCAGGAGATTTTTTTTAAGAATTGACGAAGAATTTTATTACCCACTTTATTTACGGCATTGAAAAAGAGTAGATTAGGTCTGTATTACACAAAAAGAAACAACGAAGTTTTGGTTTATGACATCTGAAATGAAAGTTTATGAAATAGGAAAAAAACAGATCCTAATGAATAATATTTTTTTTTTTCAAAATAACACTATACAATGTACACTCATGCTCTAGCTAGAAAGTGTAGTCTACACTCTCGAGTCTTCAACCAACTGATTCATTCATTTCAATAATAATTCATAAATGTATAGAGCAGTTTTTTTTGTTTCCTGATAAGCACTCGTTGTTCCCGAAAGCACCACAATAAACCACCACAGCTACAAATGAAGTTCTTGAAATCGCAACTTTCCTTAAAATGCTTTAATGCGGCGCAATCCTTGCACAGCGATATACAAAACTCGCCAGGAATACAGATAATACTAAACGTTAACATTAACCAGTGTTTATCAGGCGGGTTAACGTAAACCGCGCTGTTTGGTATGAGCAATCGTTGCCGTGCGAGATCTGAATCTTAACGAACCTAAGTCACGATTGTTTTTAAAGTTTAACTAACTATAGTTAAACGGATTATGATGCCGCTGGTCGCATCCTGCCTGTTCGCTTGCTCGTATGTTTTAAGGGTGGTTTATTTATGGACTGTTATTAGCCATTCATGATGTGCGATAATTATGTAAATATTTAACGGCAGTCATGCGTGTCACTTTGGACGGCCGCCGGGTTTAAAGTTACCTATATTTTCGTTTTGTTTGCTGTAGTGGAACTAAATTGTTTTTAATTAATGTTTGTAAAAATAATAGTTAACGCTACAAAGAAAATTATGGGCATGATAAACATCACATTATTTATTTTTAATTTAAACTTAATTTGTATGTATGGTCACCCAGAATTAATTTACATTTATATTTAAAATAAAAATTAAGTTACTTTAAACACATCTCTGTGATCCCATAAAAAGAAAAAAATCGGACATTGGTGCCGATTCCCTTGTTCACAAACTAAACTAAATTTAAGTTGACTGCATTTTTTTCTTTCTATTTCATTATGAAAAAGACAGAAGATAAATATTAGTTTGATCCTGTCAAATTAGTCAGCACCTGACGTAATTTGATGTAATTTTAGTAATCAACTTTTTAATCACGTCTAATTTGTGTCAGGCGCTCGTTAATTTGACAGGACTAAACTAAAATTTATCTTCTGTCCTTTTCTTAATGAAATAGAAAGAAAAAGATGCACTGAACTTAAATTTGGTTTAGTTTGTAAACAAGAGAATCGGCACCATTGTGTCCCAAACATAACTTTTTTAGACAATGATCGTTGTATCAGTAATTATGGTAACGATCTCCTTGTTCGGTACTTGTTTGTGTAACCTCTTGTCTATGCCCAGGTTTTTTAAAAGCGGCCGTTCCATGAATATCATTACCATTTAGATTTAAAATGGAGTTTATCTTAATTGTTTGATGTTTATCCCGTCGAGCACTATTAGTATTAAGATTTTATGATCACCTTTTATATTTATGAACGAATTAGGATTTGTAGTGTCTGGAGGATGTTTAATGGGGTCTTTGAGAGTGGGAAATAATAATGTGTACTGGAAGAAGCGTACGGGAATCGACTGTTTTATAATGGGCATGTGCTGAGGAGGGCTAATCGCATGTGACTAAAAGAGTGATGAATATAAATGGTGATGAAGAGGGAGTGGAAGACCAAGGAAACGATGGATAGATTGTATGAATGACATGAAAGAAAAGGTGTAAATAAAAGCGGGACGGTTGACAGAGAGGAATGGACGAAAAAGACGTGCAGCGCCGACCCCAAGTAACATGGAACAATGGCTGGTTGATGATAACTAGAAGAAGCCTACACTCAACATTTTAAAGCATGGACCATAAAACAAAAACGAGACAAGCTTAGATAAATATTTATATGAAAGCCTTTGTTAAGTTACAGTTTTACACAACTTACTCAGCCCATGTTCCTTGTTCAAGATAACTATACTACCGTAATATCCTTTCCGACCGTCAAAATTATATCCCTATATTCTATAACAAAGAGCCAAAACCGCGTTTGTCCGTCTATCTGTGCATATTTCTAGCTAATCCACAGATTTCATCTCTGTGCAAAAGTTTCCAGAAAATGTTTTGCCATATTAATTCGACGCGTCCCAATCCAATGGCGGCCAACATTTCACTATTTCTTTTCGTTAGCTGGTTTTCGGTATTCAGATCGATATTGAGAAAAATATTATGTTTTCTATGACAAACTGATTTTGGTCGAAACTGCGAAGGTTCCGTGTTCGAAATATTTGTTTGAGTATGGCTTTTGTGCAATGTACAGGACAATGGAACCTGAGTGTGTGCCACGGTACAGTACAATGTCGGCGATTTTCTTTCAAGTGTGCTTGCTGTGTAGGACTGGACCGAAATTCTTACAAAATTCTTATTTTTCCGGACAATACGGGGAATTCGGAAAATCATATCTATCACTACAGTGGTACGAGTATCTTTTTGAGCTAGAATAACGTCGATAGAGCTGTTCGTGAACATTTACACATTTGTTTTTTAAATCAAGATGGCGGAGTGAGTTCCTTATTTAGCCAAGCGTGATTCTTTAGGCCTTTAAGTGCCAATGTTAGGGGGGCCACTATTGGGCTGCGGGTTGTTCGAAAGTGATACCGCGGCCCTGGAACACAAAGGGCAAGGAAGGAACATGGATGGGTTTTAGTCAGTACAAGTCTGACACTCCCTTCCGCTCTGCCCAGAGCGGGAGAAGTCACTTGATGATTTTCCAACCGTAAAAAAAAGGGGGGCCACTATAAGTAAATTGTTGTTAGTAAAAACATATATGGGAAATTATCTGTGGATTTTTTGTTATTTAAAACTATGGACATGGGTCAACATTTTTAAGCTATTGCATAGCTTTTATCGCGGGCCTTGAGCGTGGAGACCGAATCCAGAAATTCCGTAATGAAAATAACCGTAACGTAACTTTCATAACGTAACGTAACGAAAATAACCTAACATGTAGTGTCAAATATTGACAAGCCTAGGTTATTATTTTTAATCTACTGCTGGAGCCGAGTAAACCTATACAACCTAACCTAGCTCCAGCGGTAGATTAAAAATAATAACCTAGGCTTGTCAATATCTGACACTACGAAAGTGAATAAATAATTATAATTACATAAGTTGATAAAAAATGCTATGCAATAGCTTTACCGCGGCAGTCTCCGAATGCCACACGTCTTTTTGTTTTCACACAGTAATCCTACAACCACGAACTATACTCATCTCTACACCGCTGACATTTGACACGTATTCTCGCAGCCATAGACATTACTGGTTTTCTATCGGTACAATACGGAGGAGACAAAGGCTCGATGTATAGTCATTAGCAAGCCCCTCACGAGTCCGCACTCCGTGATTCATGCTCCCTGGGAACGTTGGCAGAGTTGGCAGAGAGCCTGCTGGCCCCCGGGCAAGGCAACCTTGCTGGGGTATCAATGAGAATAGAGCGTTATTGATGATTCATTTATTTTATTTAACATTTTATAATATAATATTACGCCACGTCTGTAATCCTTGAAGAGGACAGGGGAAATAGTACACCCACATTTCGCCAGTTAAGTTTAGTCACATGTAATAAGGGTCAGCTTATTGTCATCGACCGGGCACGGAGTGGTGCTTCGTGGCTGCTACTGAAGAATTCAAATAAACACCCAATATCACTGAGCCCTATCTGGGAATCGAACCCAGGACCTCATGCTCAGCAGTCACGCTTGCGTCCACAAGTTCCACCATTTTTTGTACACACTTAATACAGAAAAGAAAGAAAGAAACAGAAAAATATGTCGTTGAGGATATTAGTGATTAAATGAAAAATTACGCACAAATAAAATACGAAAGCGTTGCTGGAGGAAATTATGTTTCTTCGTACTCCTCCGCTGTTCTTTCATGATTAATTTTGTTGCGGGATCCGAGATAGTTGAATAGTTTTTCCGGGAGTCGTCGAGCTTTTTTACCGCGGTGGTTTTCTTGTGGGTGCCGCTGTGGATTCTGGCTTTAAGAAGGTGCAGTGGTTGGATATAGGGCAGCGGTATCGTCCCATAAAATGTACGAAAATATAGTTCGATGAAAAAAGAAATATATAAACGAATGTGTCTTCTGTCAAGACTAAACTTCAAATCAACGTCACCATTAATGCGACACAAACAAACATTAACGCTGTGTCAGGCAGAAATGGCTGATGTAAAAATCTTTGCGAAATTCTGAATTTTAATATCGCCTCCGCAAGTTCTAGTCGTAACTTTACGTGAAAAATAAAACCTCGAGAAAACACAGCGATATATTCTCGTACATTTTATGAGCATTTACTTTGACGTGTTTATACCTTGTCATATTAATACCCCTAGCACAAAATCTAATGTGGGAATTATAGATACATGTCGCACTGTAATACCGATTGAATAGTAAATTACGAAGATAAACGGGCTTCGGACGTATCCATCGAGTTTTCAAAGAAATCGTTTGATGGATTTTTAATCAGGTTCTCCTTTGAGGGTTGGCAGTTGGCAACCAATTTTGCTTTAAATTAAAGGGTACTTGATGGGGTACGGTATGGGTTTAATTCTGTTTGTCGAGGTTCCTATTCTTAGGATTACTAGGTAAAGAATTTATTATAGGGTGAATGGATTATACTTAGAGTAGTGATGTTCTATTTATAAAAATGTCAGTAATGTTAAATGTAAAGTGACTTTGATTTGCTGATATTAATTAATGTTTTTAATTGAATATTAGCCATTTATAAGGTAGGATTGAGGTCAGTACCTACTTTTATATTGAGAAAATGTTATGGAATTACGTTTCCGAAACAGATTCAACTTAGAAGTAGTCCTCAACTTTGCTATAATTAATCACAAAGTGAATGCTGCAGTATTATTAAAACGAGAGTCATTTTCACAATTTGGGGTTATTCTGGCCCTTAAAAGCAAACATAGATAGACAATAATAGGAAGCATAATATCGTTGGAAGCATAGCAAATCTTTATTTTAGTCAAACTACACAGCAATTACAGCATTAGGACGGAAATGGTTTTTCCCATTAATAGATCACGCACTTTTTTGTACATTTGCGACCCGCCCACCGCAAATTTCCTCATATTATGTATTATGCGAAACTCATAAAATTATAGGTCCTGTGAGCCTATTTAATGCTTTACCTTAATGTAGTAACCATGTCGTGACTTTCTTTTGTCATAACCTCCATGACGTTACTCAAATTATAGCAGATTATAGCTTTCGCTTACGTCCTTTCTTTTGCTTCATAAGCCATGATCATGCAGCTATAGTGCTGCATGGTCCCTAACTTAATTTGAAAAAGAGTGTCCCTGGTGTTTCTGGCCCATTCTTCACCATGAGATCTATGCTTTGAAATGTTCAACTACACATCTTTCATAGTTGTTATGCTTGTGGTTGAACTGTGGCTTCATATTCTAGTTTATGACTGTTTAAAATTGTCTGTCACTAGCCCACAGACACTTTCAGAACTAGAATAGTCTATCCTACTAGTCCTACTAATATTAAGAATGCGAAAGTTTGTGTGTATGGATGTCTGAATATTTGTTACTGTTTCACGCAAAAACCACTGACCGGATTTGGATGAAATTTGGCACACAAATATTTATAACCTGGATTAACACATAGGATACTTTTTATCCCGATAGTACAATCTCGTGGGTTAATTACCGAACTACGGGCGAAGCCGCGGGCATAAGCTAGTTTGAAATAAATGCTTTCGTTTTGCTTTCTTTTGGCACACGAAGGCTTAGTCTGACAATTTCACAAATAAAAAAAACCGCGTCCACCAATCTCTCCATGTCCCTCAATCGCTAAAAGGAACCATGTTTGTCCCTTAAGAGGTTAATTTTACATCAGATCGGGATGTCGCACCTGCATACGGGTTATTGGCTTAGCGGAATGTTTGTCGCCCGGTCCAAAAATAGCGGCATTGGTTATGTGACGTCATTATAGCATACAGCACGGTGAACACTGTGACTGTACCCACACGAGGTACGTGTACGTAGTAGTCACGCCTCGCGGTCACGCCGCCAGAGCATTGTTCCGAGCCTATGTGGGCTGGTGCAGGAAGGAGGCGGCAGCGGAATTATGCATTTTTAAATTTTTTCATATAAAAATGAACAAACCCACACAAAACCTCGCACAGTTCAAAACTTAACCCTAATACCTAAGCATAAACCACAGAATGTGAATAATTATGTGAAATAATGTGTAGGAAACTCATGCTATGCTATGTAGCTATAACTATGTAGAAGTACAGCAAAGTAGGATTAATTCAGAACATCGTTTGTGGCGCACCTTGAGACAGTGTCTAGAACAAATCGAAAGATCTTTAATTTATGACTATCTAGATCTACCGACTATTTGTATCTGGCATTTAGATTTTCAAAAATGTTAAGAGTATGTAGTAGGTATAGTCATAAAAATTTAGAAAATCTAAATGCCATGCAATTAAAAAACTTGTTTATCGAAATCGCATTTCAATATTCATATTTCTATGTTACTTAATTTATCTAAATCAAAACCTTGAAGGTCGTGTAGCTTGAGTAAAATATTCAGTCAAGTGACTAAATAATCTTAATATTTAACATGTGATAATTAAGATTTTCATATTCCTCGTTCTCGGAGCTCTCAGTCACTGCGACGAAACAGGAATACGATTTTAATTATATGCTTCGGTAATCTTCGTTTGTATTTGAAATAAAGAGTTCTTAATACTTATGCAGAGTGTTAGAAGGATCTTTTGCCGCTCGTATGATGCTGACATGACGGCCTTGTTTATTAATATTGTGAAATTGTTTTGTGAAATATATTGAAAACAACATTTTTGGCCATGTGCCAAAAGATCCTTGTACAGCTATAGTCTCTTTTTTGTTTACTTTTTTTCCACCCTAACAAGCTCCGTTAGTCCGAATAGTAAAGAGGCATTGCTTAGTAATAAAAATCTTTTTGCCATCGATGGCACCCCGGTGGCGTTTAAAAACTTTTTTAGGATGCCATAAAATAATAATAAAAACAAAAACGGTGGTTGACAGTCAGTTCACATTTTGGAGCGAAACAAAAGTATTCGTTTTGGAATGTGCTGTAATCGACAAATTACTGATGTGGTGTAATTTATACATTATATTAGTGAAAATTAATAAATGTAAAATTATAAAACATGTGTGAAGTTGACTCGATGTTGAGCAGACTAGTAATTTTTTTTTTTTTTACCTTCTTTTCCTATTAATATATGTAATACGTATGTAGTTGTAAAATTATTACCGATTACGAGGACTAAACCAGTAAGTATTCCATTGAAAAGCTTGAAAAATAAATGAAATAAGTACTAATCATGAGTGCGAAATATCCTAAACACTATGAACAAATTAGTGATGGTTCATTTGGCTAGCCTTTTCCCAACTATGTTGGGGTCGCCTTCCAGTCAGATTAGTGATGATTATAACCTTCATAATAACTTACTCAGTCAAAAGCACTTACCTACCACGCTAATAATAAATAATTTATTGAAGATTACCGCACAACCATGAAATGTTTTGTCGATAGTTTTTATGATCTTCACGAGCAAAAACATTGACCTCAAAGTTATTACTACTGCTGAGGTTTATGCAATAAGTTATCATACATTTTGTTCATTTTGTTTCCTAAGTGCAAAATCACGAGTAAAATATAAGATATAAGTACCTATATCTACCAAAGTTACCTAAATTACTAGAATGAATTTGTGTATGAGTTGATTAGCAATAGGCTCGCCCCTTATTAGTACATGGAAATGAGACATTCCTGGCGAAATGTGGGCACACTATACTGCCGTCATAAGGAAAAAGGCCACAACTAACATTTTTTTTCGAAATTGAGTTATATACATATTCGGAATCAGAAAAAAAGGCAATTCTGCCAGAATTTTTAATTCAATTTCGAAAAAAAATTTAGTTGTGCCCTTTTTGCTTATGACGGCAGTATAGGACACTTCTAACTGGCGTGATGTGAAAATTTTAGTGTTTTCGCCGTCCACAGTCCACTGCAGATGTCATACGTTTTATTCTATATAACTATGTCCGCATCCGTTTATGGCTCACGTCAAACCAGAAAGCGTTTTCACCAGCATGCGGCTGACATTTCGGCCCCACACGTCCGTATCCGCCACTGACGTTGCTAAAAACACCACTTTTTAGTTTTTACCACTTTTTGCCTTTTGACACGGCTCGCATTTTATAGTGATTACATTTTTGTTCAACACTCTATTTTTGTTACTTCAGTGTCATATTGTTGATAACATATTGGCGTATAATGGCGTACGCTAAAACAGAAGCTTTGTTTGTGTTTTGTTTCTCGTGTTTAACTTTTGTTTTTCGGACGGATTAGGCCGTATTTCGGTTGTAGTTATGACTTTATTAGTTTTTCGTGGGAAGGGATGCCGGTAGCGGATTATGGAAGCTGTTATGAGTTTTGGGCCCCTAAGTTATAAATTGGTTCGGGGTTTCGGAAAAGAGTTTATAGACTTAAATCTCGTGCAGGCTTTTAGGTAGGATATTTTTAATTCTAAGGAAGGATTAAAGCGTCGATACCTTGGTAATTTGTAACAGCATGAAGTGATTTTGCATTTAAGAATAAATTACCTTTTTTTAGTTGGCAGCTTAACTAAACTTTTACTTCAAAATGTAGGTTATATTACCAAGAATTATGCAGTGCAGCTCAATACTTAAGCAAATTTTACGTTGCATGGATAATTCATTATAACAGTTCACAAAAATACCAGACTCAATATCACAGCTCGACAAAGAATTTGTATTATCCAAATCTGAACAAAAGCCTCCTTATTCATAAAAGAATTTTATTATGTACCGACACATGGCGCACAGGCCGACAACCGACATATTTTGTCGTGTCAATAGTTCTGCCAATAAGCTCGAGCCTGTGACAAAGCCCTTTCGTTTATCTTAATCTTTTAGGGACGGCATCCGTCACGCCAATTAGAGGGACAATAAGCCATTATTGCGTAGTCACCACGATCCTATATAGAACAGGACCATTAGTCATCTATATCTGATAAGAGGGATAAGAACTCGTCCATTGGTTAGCTGACTCATCCATCTTTTTGCATACTCCTGAGAAACTAGAATTGTGCATACAGTGTGTTATTTTTAACGAAATACAAAGGTACTTCAAGGGTATGCAGTTCTGGGCTGCGGGACTGTTCGAAAGAGATACCGCGGCCCTGGAACTCACCTTTGAGTTCCAGGGCCGCGGTTCCTTCCTTGCCCTTGCAAGGAAGGAACATGGATGGGTTTTTAGTCAGTACAAGGCTGGCACTCCCTTCCGCTCTGCCCAGAGCGGGAGATTTGATGATTTTCCATCCGAAAAAAAAGGGTATGCTGTTCTCGAGACCAAGCCAGAAATATGAAAAATAAAAATAATTGTAAAAACGAATCAGAATGAAGTATTTAATTTTGTTACGATTTGTGCACGTGTATATTGTATTTTTTAAGGTAAAAGTCGTTTTCTTCACGGTTGGCTCCATATAGTAAAACTCCCTCCTCCTAAAGTATGTCCCTGATTCAATCGAACATCCTGTATAGACCAAAGAAGTATCGATAATAGAGATGAATCGATAAGAGAATGCAAGTCACAGATATAGATCTCTTTGCTTGATTTGAGTTGAGATGGGTCTGCGTTTGTCAATGCTAATTTGTAATAAAGTCTGAATGTGACGCGGGATCCCCTTGGTAGAGGTTTTTGAGAATGACTATCAATTTTGGGTAAGGTAAAGTCATGATTGGTGAGTAAATGGTAGAACCTTATACTTATTGGAATTATTATTGTTGGTAAAGTAATAGCAGTAGTGGTTTTTTACCAAAAGTGTGCATTGACTCCATATTTTCGCATAATAGATCCTCTCACCAAAATGTACAGGATATTTTAAATACCAACCAGTGCACAAAATACCGATTTTTCGGACATAGGAACGCGGATTATTTTGCCATGTCATTTGTGAACCAAATAACAATCCGTTCGGACCAATATGTATGTTTTTTACGCACAGGCTGCGCATTCGTGATGGCCTCTAGTATTTTTTGGGTAAACAATTTGGCCACATTTCACGGGAATCGGTTCAAATATTTAACCATTACGCAGGCTCAGGTGTTTGTGATACATGCACCATCATTACTTGAACGCACACCGAGGAATAGCCTGTATTCTTCATGGCCATATCCTGTAGGTTTGTCGCTAATATTCCACAGTTTATGCTACTATTTCTTATTACTTATTTCGGAATACTCCGTCGCAACTTCGCAAAGAAAAGCACACAGACTTGGGATCTGTCTGCAGGATGTAAGTCACAGCAAAAAGAACTGGGTCACTATACGTACTAGCTACTTCCATACATATTTCATGTGTTTACTATTTTAAATTAAAAACTCAAGTGCTTGATATTGCTAGTCGTTATTTCTAGCGACACAAAAAGCCCGCGGCGCGGTACGTACCCGGTTATTCGCTGAAATGCATGCTGAAATACAGGACAGGTTATGTATGTAGTAGCTTTTCCCACGGGTATGCGGTTGAAAATATGTTCTATAATAAACATAATAATCTTGATTAAAAAGCTGTTTCCATAAATAAAAGTCGCGTGTATGTTGAGACATAAATTATTATCCGTTGACTTTAAGTAAACTTAAATTAAAACACGAAAAGGTTAATAGAAATGCAGAATTATATAAAAATAAGCCTTAGCATTGCAGTGGATATATTACAGAGGGTTTATTTTTTTAATACGAAACTCAAAGAGAAAACCTCCATTGTGTTTTATAGAGGAAAAAGATTAATCAAGGTCCTCTAATACCACATGTTATCATCAGAGAACGATCAAATCAAAAGAAACGGAGGGTCAAAATAGGGCTGCCCTATCAAATGAAAAACTTATCGTGAATGAGTGAACTACTCTTCATGTCATGGGGACTATTCATCTCAACCAATAGGTACCTTTACACAAAGCAATCCCTTGCTACTCACAAAAAGGTATACTCATTACGCAATCATTTGTTTAAACTTATAAACCCCTATATCTTTTGTATGGGACCTAAATACGAAATGACGAAATATGGTTGTACCTACGTACGAGTACTATAAAGGGTGTTTGGATGATGGACCGACACAGTTATTTTAGTGATAGGGAGAGTTTTATACCAGTTTTCACCTAGAGAACCAGTCTAAGTGTCACAGTAATTGAGGTATTATTTTCTTTGTTTTGCGAATTGTCATGGAGTTTCTTGCCCGTTCTTCTCCATAGAGATCTACGCTAGGGAATGGGCAACTACATTACTTTCACAGTTTTACTTACATTGTTTTCTTGTCGACAATTCAAAAGTGCCTCTAAGTGGCCTACTTGAAATAAATGCTTTGATTTTGATTTTGTCTTCTACAAGTCATGAAAACTTTTTGGTCGAAGCTGTAATATAATGCAATAATAAAGTTACACTATAATACAATAATGTTTTTGTTATTGCGAGCGCAGCGAGCGCGAGTCATGGAGTCGTCGTAGCTAAAGTTGTTGCATGCTTAATATACGAGCAATACATTTTACCACCTCATCGTTTATAGAACTGCTTAGAATGAGATTTCTTACCGACAAATTCCGATTTATTACTGCCCACACGTAACCGCTCGTTCAATATTTTTTACCGCTCATTTAATTATTTTCCTGCTCAATTATATATTCACTGATCCATTTCATTATTTTTTATTACAAATTTTTGTTTACTTTACTGCTTAGTTTTAACTGCTGAACTAGTTATTAAACGTGCCATTTATAATTTTTAACTTACCAAAACCGCTATTTACAACTGCCTCTTTAAATCAGTGCCAATATTTTTTTGTGTTTATAGCAACAAAAAAAAATTGAAAATGAATTCTGTTTGTAACTTCGAAAATCTTAAAATTAAGATAACATAAATAAATAAATTATATTAATAATTATTATATTATTAATAAAGATAGATAGATTAAGAGATCTACTAATAAAATATAATTGTGTGCCAGCAAATGTCACCCCAACCCTTCCAAAAATGTATCGTTCCTTCTACCAAACAACCTGTATAGGCACACCTCTGTCTACCCTTCGGGGACTACAGGCGTAATACCACGTTATCTTTTGTATTCCCAGCTTTATCCATAAATTCATTAGCTGTATCAAAGGGAGCAGTTAAAACTGATTTCATATATTTACTTTCACAGTCTCACTTGTCACGTACCGCTAACAGCGGCGGTTAGTTCCCAAGTTTTCCCATTTAACTTGTTGTCCCAACTTATTGATATATTTACCAAGTTTCGAATTAGTTTAGCACTTTTAACACTGCGCCTGAGTTCGCCTAAGTGTTGAGCTTCTTAGGATTATAGGGATTTTATATGATTTGTTGTTGATAAAAGGTTTATTGTGTGAAATTGCGATGGAGTGTTTCTTTTTTTTTGGGAAAACAGTTGATAATCATTTCGAAAAGTTTTCAGCGTCAAATGATGAAAAAAATCTATAATCTTTCTTAGTCTAGTGGTCGCGAACGATACTCTGCATGTAGGTCCTGGGTTCTATTCGGACGCCAGGCAAAGTGTTATTGAAGTGAAACTTCTAATGCGACTTCCAACAAGGTTGCGTTAAACGTTTAACGCTAGTTAAACATTTAACGCAACCTTGTTCGTAGTCGTTGTTTAACGCAACCTTGTTGGACCATGGAAGGGTATGAAAGCACGTTCCACATTACGAAGTTTCACTTCATCCGCGCGGAGGGACTCCACGCACTATTTGGTTTTTCAAATCAGGTTGCTGATTTGTATTCAATAGATGGCAATAGCGATGCATATAAATGTTGATGGATGGAGAGGGAGAGGAAGACCAATCGTATCATTCCTATACACAATCCATCCATAGTTTCCTATGGATGGATTGTGTGAGGAATGATATGAAGAAAAAGGAGTAAATAATTACGGTTGATCGAGGACAATGGAAGGATAAAACGGGTTGTGCCGACCCTAAGTAACATGGAACAAGGGCAGGAAGATGATGAGATGGCAGTAGGTCATGGCAATAGGCGCGCCTTTATTAAATGGGCTTAATCATAACTGGCGCAATGTGGATCCACTAAAGGTACATCTCTGCCATACACTTCGGAGTACACAGACGTGAAGTTATTTGCTACGTTTTCCATAATCTATTTTAATAAAAACTATTTTCCTACTTTTTGATGTCCATGGTTTGGAAACCCTGCAGGTAACGATATCAATTTTCAACTAACTTCTATTCCAAGCGAGTTTTCAGCATTGAGGTAGTTTTGATATTAAACTTTTGGTACGGGTGAGATTATCAGGTTTAGGTGGGCGTGAAGAGCTTTCAGAGAGGTAGAGGCTGATGATATAAATATAATGTAGAAAATTATTGACGAAGCTTGGACTTCCAATAAATATGCGTGTGTATAAGCGTGGTGACACTGATCACCATCATGCCTTTTTTTAACCTTGCCTTTTTTATGAGACTAGCGGATGTCACGCGGTTTCAGTCTCGTAGTTCCCGTTCCCGTGGCAGCACGGGGATAAAATATAGCCTATGTTACTCGCTGATAATGTAGCTATCAATTGCTGAAAGTTTTTTTTTAAATCGGTCCAGTTGTTTTAAAGTTTATTCGTTACATACAAAAATACAAATCTTTATTCTTTATAATAATATTAGTATAGAAGGAGTAAAATACTCCGTGTAAGAAAACATAGCATAACATCACGCCTGTAATCCCCAAAGGGTTAGGCAGTGGTGTCTTTTATTAAGTACACCACTGCCTAACCCTTCGGGGATTACTTTATTTAGCATAGGCCATAGGTGGTCATAGGCTGATATTATTTATTATTTGCCTTCTGCTTTAGTATTTTCCCTTACCAGTTTTCCTATTCATGAAACTACCCGAAAAATGTGCCCTGTCTCTCGTTTCACTTTGTCCTGTCCATACCACGTACTGAGCCAGCGCAAAGATAAATAGAGTCGTATACATACTTACGTTCCGTTGAGTTTTAAGTCCAAACGGTATTAAAGTAGTTCCTGCTATAGAACGGAAAAGTCTTCTGGATCGATTGCATACCTCTATGTCTGGACTGCGATGATGTTAGTGAGATAAAGTTTTTATTTGGAACAAAGCGCTTTATTTGATCGAATAACTGGGATACTTTTTAGCATTGAGTTTAACTTGATTGCTTCATTGGTTTAGTGAAGTGGTTTGGGATCGCTACTGCTGCGTGACGTTCTGAGTTCGATTCCTAGTCCGAGCTAAGTGTTATTGGGCGTTACCATCAAGAATTTCTTTGGAGCGCACTGTTTTTTCTGGGTTGATGGCAGTTGGCTAGCTCCCTAATACGTAAGAATTAGCTACAACTGGCGAAATGTAGGCATACCATAGGATCACCTTTATGATGATTATTATCATGAATAAAATTTAAGTCAGTCAAAAAGGTCAGGCGATCATGTGGAAAATGCGAAGGTATTCCAGTTTCGGAAAGGTAACGTTATCATTCAATTTATTTTGTTGTCAAATCTCATTTCAACTTTTATGATTAGTTTTTTGTTTTTTTTTTTTGGGCGCTGACATTTGACAACAGTGGGACAGACTGTGCTGATCAAATGTTTAACCAGGCACTTTGCAATAGGAATGTAAACCAGGCTTTCATGAACGAAGTTTAAGTATTGTTCACGTGATGTTCTGTAGGTAGGTGTTTCTGCCAGCCCTTCTAGTGAATGGCGTGTTTATATGTTTGGAATTAGGGATAAGGAAAAGACGCCTTCTGTTCGATTTTAATTAACATCAACGAATGTTGTATGCGATTCTTATTTTAAGTAAAAGTAACAGTGTCTGTCTGTGTTTCTGATAGTTTTTAATGCCTAAACTGCTTTACTGGTTTTGATGAAATTTGGAACGCAAGTAGACCAGAGTTCGAGTGAATTCTAGGCCCCATCATCGCTTCACATCAGGTGAGTTGCGGCCAAACACAAGCCTCATCATCTGCCTAGCCATTTCCCAACTATGTTGGGGTCGGCTTCCACCCGACCGGATGCAGCTGATTTGCATGTATTTTACATGGAACAACTGCCTATCTGACCTCCACAATCCAATTAGTACTGGGTAATACGATATCCCTTAGTAACACTGGTTGTAAGACTTTCGGGCCCCTGACTACATATAACGGCTGTCAAAGATCTACAAATGACAGGTCGGACGGATGTACGAAGAGAACTTGGTACATTATAGGCAGTCCCATCCACGGACCATTCTAGGCAAGCGCGGTTTAACCTGAATTTTGATTTGAGCCGCTGTTATTATTTAGCTACGAGCTCCTCCAAACGCAGGCCTATTAAGCATAAAATATAAGGACATAGAATATGTATTATAAGATTTTTATACGAATAGTACATCCCTGTGGTGTAATTTCCGAAGTCCACAGAACCGAAACGGCGAGCAAAAGCTAGTATAAAATAAATGAAAACTGAACCAGCAGTTACAAATTATGACGTAAGTTTGTAGACAGTGCTCTGCTAACGTGTCCACTCTATGTATGAATTTGAATTACTAATTTTATAAGTGGCCTAAAAGCAGTAGGATATTAGTTTAGTCAAATGAGAATGTAGCATCTCAGCTACTTGAGATATTGTTGCTTTAATCGCAACTCTCGTTCTCCGAAAGGTTAAGCAGTGATGGGGGATCACTTGCCTGCCAGGGCTGCGGGCTGTTCGAAAGAGATACCGCGGCCCTTGAACACAAAGGGCAAGGAAGGAACATGGATGGGTTTTAGTCAGTACAAGTCTGACACTCCCTTCCACTCTGCCCAAAGCGGGAGAAGTCATTTGATGATTTCCCATCCGTAAAAAAAATATATATATATGGGGGATCACTTTAAGTTTCACGTAACGGAGGGCGAGCCTACTGTCATGAATCGAGCACGAATTCAGGTTACGGGCTGCCACTGAAATTCCTGATGGAAAAACCCAATAACACTTTGCCAATGTATCTAGGTCTTTGCGTGCGACTACTAGATTCACGAGGTAGATGGACCTGTTTGTCATAAAATCATACCAGTCCTCCTTGACGGGTCAGGTAGAGGTATATAGTCAGCTACATGCTTAATCAGCCTATAATGTTCCCACTACTGCTGGGATACAGGCCTCCTCTCTATAAGAGGGAATGGGCTAAAATTTCCTTCACCGTTTTGAGCACCCACAACTTACTGCTCGTAAGTCGGGGCCATCACCACTGGGCCACCGCTGCTCTCAAGTAAGCTACATAAATGGGTTATATTCGTAAAGGTAATTCAAAGCAGTTACGTCACACCACCAATTTTACCTTCAGGGATCACCTGCGGCACACATTTTTTATTTATCAATCCATTCTAAACGTGGTAAGCAGAATTCCCCAAGGCATCATACGCTTATTTGGTTCACAGCGCTGGTATTTTGGAAATGACAACAAAATTAACCTTTCCGTGTTATTATATGCATGCAACTGCTTGCCCCCTGTTAAAATAGCGTGTCGGCAGTACGCGCACAATAAAAACGAGGTGTGATAATAAAATTTTAATAGAGTTTCTTAGAAAACAGGCATTAGTTTATACCAAGAACTGCGCTGCGAACCGTTAGCTATTCTTAATTACATACATAATGTTATTAACTTCAAAATTCGTTTTGGTTTTGCGACATTTTTATGAAATTTAATTTCATGTTACAAATTACAAAGTTGGAGTATTTTAAAACGTCCTGTATTTTAAAGGAATTGGAATCTAGCGAAGCTTTAATTAGCTGCCTAGTTTTTGATGGTGTTCTCAGGATTAAAATCTAAAGGCGGAACTGCTGTCTGTAGGCAACTTGCACATACTGTACATGGAGCTAATTAGAAGAGCAATATTAACTCGAGTGTTCAGTATATAGTAAAGTGTGAACAAAATTGTGAATCAACTGCTTCGTTGGTCCATGTGGTCGCAAGCGCGATGGCCGAGCATAAGGTTCTGCATGGGTTCGAGTCCCAGGTCGGGCAAAGTGTTATTAGATTTTCTATCTGAAATTTCTCAGTAGCAGCCATGGAGTCTAGATTTGTGCCCGGTTGGTGGCAAAGGGCTCGCCCCCTATAATGTGGGACTTAACCATAACTGGCGAAATGTGGGTGTACTATTAGCTACACCTCTACCTAACCCTTCAGGGATTAAAGGCGTGATGTTGTATGTTATGTAAAATCGATAAACATTTTTTGAAATATTTCTCACTTTAAATACATATGTACATACTCGTATATTTTCAGTATTGTAACCAGAGCATTCAGAGCTGAATACCTCATTAAGAAACTGTAGATATCTCGAATACACACATAACGAGACTATTCGGTATATATGACTACCGAATTTAATAATATCTGTACAACACACTATTGGTATTGAATAACCAACTAATTAGCTAATTTAATTTTGGGTGAGACACTGAGAGCTTAAAAGGCATTCTCGATCATCGCATAGATACATACATTATGACCGATTTATACTTGCGACACACTATCTACACTAATATTAAAATGGGGTAAAGTTTGGATATAGGGGTTAATCTTCAGATCCACTGATAAGATTCCGCAAATTCTTTCACTAATGCGAAGCTGTATTATCCCCGACTGTTCATCATCTGCCTAACCTTTTACCAACTATGTTGGGGTCGGCTTCCAGTTTAACTGGATTCAGCTGATACCAGTATTTTACACGGAGTGACTGCCTATCTGACCTCCACACCCCAGTTAGTACTGGGTGATACGATATCCCTTGGTACGACTAGTTGTCAGGCTTTCGGGCCACTGACTACCTGTAACGACTGTTAAAGATCTACAAATGACAGTGGGGACCAACGGTTTAACATGCTTTCTGATGCATGGGGTAAACTCGGTATGTAATGGGTGGGCACCCATCCACGGACCAACCTAGGCAAGCGCGGCTTAACCTGAAGACCCGCCTCGACCCGAGCGGCTGTTGTTTATTTACCCACGAGCTCCTCACATTATCCGCGCGCGTGAACAGTACGTTGTCCTGAGATAATTTCTAATAAATCACGAGCAACGCCGCGGGTAAAAGCTAGTAATAGACATAGCTATCCATGTAGAAGAGTTGTAAGCTCACTGGTTACCTTTCTACCGTTGATTGCTCGATGCAGTCACCTGTACGCCGAAACAGACAAACAACATAATTCATATTGGCCGCTCGTACTGCATCCAGCTTTGCGTTCTCCTGTACGGTGTGGGTACTCCGCATTGCTTCTGGGAATTGATACGCTTGTAAGCAAACTGCTTATTTCGCACGGAAACTGAATATCTCTGTATCCAAAGGATATTATGGTAGTTATCATAGCATGTTTGACGGATTGAGTTGGTAATAGAAGGAAGATAAGAGCGCAAGATAGCACTGTGTAACACACACTATAAATAGCGTGGTCAAAATCGGATGTAACTAGGGCCATCTTTTTTGACCACGCTTCGCATCTGTTTTGGCCCTTGTGACTTCCGATTTTGACCAAAATTTTGGTCAAAATCGAAAGTCACAAGGGCCATCTTTTTTTACGAACATCGCTCTTATGCCAATATTTTTCATATGCTTATACATTTTTGTAGCACTGTGTAGTAATATGGGCGTAGAACCTTCATCCTACAGAACATAGATAGGACCTTCTATGCGAATGTTTTTTTTTAAGCTACAGTTTTAAACCAAGCTACTGAGCTGCTTTAAAATGGCTGTAACCTGAAAGGTAGATAATTAGCTCAACATAGTATAGCGTAGGTATCCTATGGGCTTTTTATCGCCAAAAATTCCAAAATTTTCCCACATATTCTATTGATATATTTTCTATAGACCCTAAGAGAAGTAACTCCCATCTATTTGTATATGTTAATTCTAAAACCCTCAGTAGACATTTCATCGAGTATACACGGTGTTCAACAAGGGTCTCCTTGATACGGGTGCCAGTTAATAAATCAAATATACTCGTACCAGATTAACTGAATTAAGTTGGCCAGAAGTTGATCCATGATTCAGACTTAGTGTTATATTTAATTAAGAAGTTATTCAGCTCTCTGGGGACTCCTTTCTTCAGTTTCTGAAACTTGTACGAGGTACTTATGTGTCTTTTTGTGTCGTGGAATTACGTACTATATCGTTAGAGGACTGAGCTAAGTACCACCTTAGCTAGTTATTAGTTAAGTAGGTTACTGGTGGATACTTAGCTCGATCCACCAACTGTAAATAGATGAATCCACCCTATGTATCTATACTAATATTATGAATGCAAAAGTTTGGATAGATGGATTTTTCTTACGCAATCACGCCAAAACGACTGAACGGCTCTGGTTGAAAGTTGAAGCAAAGAGATAGATTATAGTCTGAAATAGCACATAGGCACGCGCACACGCGAACGAAGTCGAGGGCAACAGCTAGTATTATTATTTATTTATCTATACTAATAATATACTCGTAAAGAGGAAAGTTTGTATTTTTGTATGTCTACACTAATATTATAAAGAGGAAAACTTTGTTTGTTTGGTTGTAATGAATATGCTCAAAAACTACTGGACCGTTTTTAAAAATTCTTCCACCATTCGAAAGCTAAATTATCCACGAGTAAGCTATAAATTATGTATATTGATAGCATGCATATTAGCCAAACTATCACAATTATTGTCGGGCCAGGCGGAAAAAAATACCTCTCAAAACAGAGTTATTTGCATGCGCTGCCTAAACCGTTGAATATTATTGAAATTAATGTAGGGCAGTCTGGTCCGTTTTAAATAGTTGTACAAAAAAGTCCGCGACACCATGTTTCTATCTTTTATATTTTAGCAGATATAGTAGCTTTTATGTTTAAAAAAAGTATTTTACGACATACTTACGTTTAAACTACAAAATATTAAACTTTATACAAAAAAATATTTTTATGATCACAAGGATATCATAGAGATAAGATTTTCCCTTTACAGTTTGTCGATCGGTTAAATAGTTTCGAAGATAATATAAAATTAATAGATCGCAAAATGCCATCCAACATTCACGAACCGCATTAGAACATGCCTTGGTAAGTTGTTATAAGATTACGTCACTGATAATATGGGAAGAATGTACCATGAGTCAAGCTCATTTTGAAGCAGTGGATCGAACACCTA
Organism: Lycophotia porphyrea; assembly: GCA_950005105.1. Classification (NCBI taxonomy): domain Eukaryota; kingdom Metazoa; phylum Arthropoda; class Insecta; order Lepidoptera; family Noctuidae; genus Lycophotia; species Lycophotia porphyrea. Next base: position 14,200,134 of record OX465396.1, on the reverse strand, counting down.
AGAACTTGAGAAACTCAGTCGCTGTCGTGGGTGGTGTAACTTTTATGTTTGCTGGTGACTTTCGGCAGGCACTATCCGTCGTCACAAAAGGGACACGTGCGGACATCATTAAGGTATGTCCAAAATCATCGCCCCTATGGAGTATAAATTAAATTTTAATTTACGTACTAACATGAGAGCCCATCTTTTCGGAAATATGGTTAACGATTTTCCACAATAGCTCAAAGTTGTAGACGGGTCTTTTTCTTCTCCAACCTTGGGCGCTAACGCGGTGGAAAACGTTATAAAACAGAGTCTGGGTAGGATAGTTCACAGCTTGCAGCAACTAGATAGAATATAATAGATGCAGTATATCCTGACCTTGAATATTTACTAGATAGAGATATTCATTCGCATTGTTCAAGGGCTATCGTCTCACCTAAGAACGATACAATCAACATCACACCTGTAATCCCCGAAGGGTTAGGCAGAGGTGTACCTTGTACCATGTTATAGAGGGTGAATCTATTGCCATCATCCGGGTACAAATCCAGATTCCGTGGCTGCTACGGAGAAATTCCTGATGGAAAAACCCAATGACAACCCGGGAATCGAACCCAAGACTGCTCAGCAGTCGTGCTTTCGACCACTAGACCAACGAGGTAGTGAGGTAGTCAATAATCAAAAACATCAATAAACAAATTTTACAAAAAGTCCCCAGTTAAGTCAAAACCTACAAGTCCATTGATACAGTGTGTAATCCACTGTCCGCAAGAATTTTTGATCTCCCTTTATCCATCTGGCCTGCCACCTTACGAACTGCTATTGAAAATTGAAACGCCTATCGTGCTTTTAAGAAATTTAAGCCCTCCTAAAAAGTGCAATGGCACAATCCTACTAATAAAAGATAACTTAACTGTAGCGGCTATTTTCATCGCACCAGGAACTGGCCAGTTGGCGCAGATCACGAGAATTCCAATGATTTCTACGGACCTGCCTATATACATAATTCAAGCAACTCCAGTTTCCCATAAAACATAATTTGCCCTGTTTACTATTAACAAGTCCCAGTGACAAACATTCTCTTTGGTTGGCATGTACCTAAGAAAATAATATTTTATCCAAGGGCAGTTATAAGGGGCGGTTTATCAGGAATTGGATCACCCGCAAATCAGATTATTTTGTTACCGGAAAATGAAACAACCAAAAAAATTCTAAACAGAGCAGTTTTAATTTAAATACCTATTTAATTTCATTAGGGGCCTACCAGACTTAAATTTTATGAATTTATTTCACCTATAGAAAGCTACAATATTGAGTAATACTTATGGGTTGTATTTTCGAAATCCACGCGGACGAAGTCGCGGGCGAAGTGCTAGTAACGAATAAACTTAAAACTACTGAACCGATTTGAAAAATTCTTTCAGCAATGGATAGCTACATTATCAGCGAGTAACATAGGTTATATTTTATACGCCCGTACTCCCTCGGGAACGGGAACTACGCGGGTGAAACCGCGTGACGTCCGCTAGTAATAATTTTATAAATGCGAAAGTTTCTCTGTCTGTCTGTATGTTACCTTTTCACATCTTAAAGGCTGAATAGATTTCTATGATATTTTGCACACAAGTAGACCGTGACCTGGGTAAGGACATAGAATGCTTGATATCCCAGTAGTGCATTTTTCTGATAATATTAAATCTGCATGCGAGCTAAAAATAATAAAATATTTGCTTACGTGTCTGAATTTTAACGTTAACATCTTCTATGAGTTTAATAACAACCATCACTGCTACATTACTCAACAAATCCGTCATGTTGGTAAACCGTAAAATTAATTGATAAATTGAGCACACAGTCGATCCACGCTCAAATCCCAGTCATTTGAGCATTTCGTCGTCATTACCCGCACTTAAAGTTAAAAGCTTCCACGATTTTGATAAGGCACTCGTGAGCCCTTTTTATGAAGGTAGCTCTTATTGTGATTTTCTTTGGATTTCAAACAGTGCTATGTCGTATAAAGGAATTCAGTTATGCTGAGAATGCTTTAAAAATGCTTTACGAGTTCTCCCTGAAGACTTTAACTTAGGTCCAATACTCAATGTTGCGATATTTTACGCTAATTGTGTCTTCTTGTATGCATGTAATTTTATCAACCGTATCCAAAGTTTTCTAATTAAACCAAACCAAAACCTTTATCATCAATTTAATATATACGAGGTTCATTTTCCTATCTATAAACATTATTAATTTCCATTTCAAATATGGCTGCAATAAACCGTTACAATTCAAAAAGAAGAACTCTATCTTGATTCACCAACCGTCAAACTCAGCTATGAATCAAGGATTGGCATTCGTTGCGAAAGTGTCAGGTAACCAGTGAGTAGTAGGATATAAAGCTATGGTGTCGCGATTGTGACCCGATTCCGTGAACCGACTCGCACACCGTGCTGGGAATGATAAGTAGACGGCATAGGTTTCTTTCATGGCCGTTTGACAGCTATAAAATATTATTGTTTTGTCGCGATCACGACGTCTTCGCGTCGTCGGCGTAGGTAGTAGGTGTTGTTTCGTTGAAGTATCTTTTGTGATACTATATTTTGATGGCTTGATTTTTTTGCGCGGGTTTCATTTTCCGGTATTATTGGGAATATGGCCCCGTGGGAGTCGGGTAAAGCTACATAAGGAAGGATGAACTCGTGAAACAAGAAGGAGGAATCAAAGGGTGAAGCTTTTATAAAAGAAAAACATAGAAGTTGTGTGAATAAAGATTGAATAAAAAAGTTTTGCACCGCGATTAAATAATGAACATAATTCCATTGAAAATAACTCAACCAAAACCTCCAATCGATCGATTTAATCCGAATGAACTAAGCCAATTCACCAGAAAAAAAGCTAATAAACCCCGTACACTATGAAATATTGTTTTATTCAAATTCATTAAATCCATTACGTTGCGAAAAGCACGTTATTTCTCAGCGAACGAAATCTCTTCGGATTCACAAATTATAGGGCAGACCACACATGTTTCTACTTAATTGCTGAGGCGATGTCTCACACACGGCGGCGTCACGATAATTCGGTGTTCGTGACTGTACATTTTAATATTCTCGTCTCAGACGCGTTGCTATGCGTTGATACATCGATATTTATGAAAGAGGTGTAAAGGTCTTTCATATGTATGGTTGAAATGTCTGCTGCGATTTCGCAGGTAGAGATATTTTATGAATGATGGGCGCGGACTATCCGATAGTGCGCAATTTTTATAGAACTAAAGGCTGAGACGTCTTTGTAGTCATACAGATATCGTTTTTTACAAAGCTGATCCATGTTTTTTATCATAGATCTTCTTTCATTTCTATTGATATCATGAATGGCACTTGAAATTTTTTCTCAAGTCAACCGTTTTTTACCGCATTGCTTCCTCTCGACTAGCTTATTGTCAAACATTCCAAACATAACGATTACGCAAGTTCACAACAAAAGGCAATTCCGTTGGGTTAATCCTTTAATTGTTCGAACACAATAAATCCTTAAACTCACCCGAACGGGTCGCAAAAAACATACGTTGACAGTACATTATTCATAGCGAATCGGACACACACGCGTGTATTATGTGTGCGACCTTTATTCCGAGCTCTTGCTTTCATTTCGCCCCCAACTGCTTATGAATAAAAGCTTCTCTGTTCGTCGGTTCTCGACTACATTAGCGATGTTAATATACAATAATCGTGTTCATAATTGATGCTTTAGTATTGAATGTCTCGTTGTATGTGAGGGACCACTTCAAAGTTGGATGTGAAACCAGCAGGACGATTGTATAGGTATAAACGTATCAAAGGATTCAATGTAAGCCACGTGAAATAATCTCTTATGCGGGTGGTTGGCAAATTCAACCCCTATTTGATCTTTTTTGAGTGTGGGTTGTATTTGAATTTAAATATTTAATCACTTGTTTTAAACGTTATGAGCGAGTAATGTAACGGGTTTAGCGAAAAGGTTAACTAGGTACAAAAAAAAATCAAATGCTTATTGGTAAATTATATGAACGAGTGGCTTTTTTCATAAAAGTAAAGTGCAAATATTTTAAGAATTTTACCTGAAGAAGCCTGTAAAAATATAGTGAGTAAGTTATTTTAATACCTATATTACCTGCCTTTAGGTCTTAAAAAAGAAGCATTTTTAGTAAAAGGTATAAACATGGGTATCGGTAGCGAGCCAGCAAGTGCTTTTACCTGACTGCTGTAATACATTCTACCAAAAACTAAAGAAGCGAAACACAGAATAAACGCAGAGTTATGACTACCGAAATTGTATGATCATATCAATTCACACCCAGTATATAGGTGAGTTCTTCAACAAACAAACACAACACGCCTATTTCAACAAATAAGAATTATGACAATCAAATCGACCAACCCTACGACCTAGATCTGCCAATACTTCAACACAAACCATCTTCAAGGTAGATAAAAGCTGTCCTTGGTGGTTCAATAGGCCTTATGGTGATTTCATGGCATATTGGCAGGATGAGGCCGATCCCATCATTGTTCGACGCTACATACGTGGGCGAAGGTACGCCGTATTGAGTGCTGTGGAATGTCCGCGTTGAAAAATGAAGGCAAAACACGATAGCAAGATTGATTGTGGTGATACCGAATTGGTGCCTTTTAATCATTTTCTTTTTTGTGAAAATGTGGCTTGATTTTTTGTGGAGTTAATGTATCGTGCCGGAATCTATTCTTAACTAGCTTGGTAAAGGATTTTCTTATTAAGTTGGAGTAGAAAAGAAATATAGCAGAACTGTGTGGAATATTGGTTACACGGGGCTTATTTTACAAAGCGTATAGATACATATATAATGAAGGTACGAATATAAGTACTTGGATTAATGTTATCATACATTTAATTAATGTGCGTATGGGAATGAGTAATTAGCTGCCACATGTAAAACGTTTTATGTCCTACAAAGGTGTCCGCAAAGGTAAATCAGCAATTACATGATAATATTTATTTCAAAAATTTGGTAAATCTAGTCACAAAATGGTATCTCGTTTCTACCTGACTGATTTGCAAAGCCTAAAAACCCATCCTTGGCTCCCGTAGTTAGTTCCCAAATGTTTATCAAACTCCTTTACTTAAGCCGCTTTTGAGCATGACTACTGAATGCCACTCAACCCTCCACTACATGAAGTGTGTCCATTAACCCGTCAGTCGGCAGCTAACGTTACCTACTCCAAGTTCATAAGTAGACAGCGCCAGCGCCATCTATATGAAACTCGAAACGATTGTTTAATTGCACTCTACCCCAGGGATCCATTCCACTGATCGGGGTAAAAAATAACGGCTATCCACACGATGGCATCGGTTATTTGTTGAGCGTGGAAATTGTGATAACAAATGTATTTTTTTTTTATTAATGCAAAAGGCCAGTTGGTTCCCGGCAAGGTGTAGATCACCCTGCCTACAGTAGTTATCAATTACTGTAGCCATGATAGTTTAAGCTGTGTATGCTTTTTTTCCTTGGGACAAGCCCGCCACACTTTTTTCAAAGCACTGCAACTCCTGGAAGTCAGAATCAGGGAAGTTTATAACTGAGATAAGCTTAGTGGCACCACGTATAAATACTATACTAACTGCTGTGTATGTTTTATATATTTCGGGGGCGATAAATCGACCTAGCTAGGTTTCAAGATAGGTGGTCTTAAAAGTGACAGAGAGATCCAAGAAGAAAGGCAAGCTGTTATCTCTTGTTTCCGTGTCATGGTTCGGACAAATTACAGTCTGACTGCGGACGCTACGGATATTTACTTTAGTATAATGTTTATCAGTGTCGGTGTCCACTTTGTCCGTACCGCTTTGATCGAACTTTAACTGTACCCCCAAACTCTAGACAGTTTGGGGGTACAGTTAAAGTTAAACGAGGTAATAACGATAATTTCACCCTTTTAACCCTTCATTGCGAGCATACTCAACTTTCACGATTCTATGAATACAAAAGCATGTTTTGTTATTCATGTGGTTTAAAATATTCATAATGGGGTTGTTATTGAAAGGCTAACTGACAAGACATACTGACCGACTGTTCTCGGCTCTCGGTAATGAATAAAGAGCTGTATTATGAAGACACCCAACACTTACTAAAGGCAGTGTCAGATTACAGCTAATTATGAGCGTTCGTTCTTTACAGATGCGCAATGTGTTAGGGAATATTTTAATGATCATTATTATTTTAATTATAGCGCTAAATGGGTTTGTGTTATTCGGTTACTGAAACTAATGAAATAATTAAACTGTGTGGTGAAATACTGAAATTCAACTTTTAGAAGTAGTGTACAAACAAATCGGATCCAAATACCTACCTTTGTGGGTAGTTTTGTTACATCATCATTATCAAATCAGCTCGGAATCACCCACTGCTAGGTATAGGCCTCCCCTTTTTTCTGTCACACTTCCCGGTTCTGGACGTTCCTTATCCAGATGTTTCCCGCGACTTTGACGATGTCCTCAACCCAACGAGTTACATGATACGGCCCAATTGCACCAAAAATCACGAAATGTATTTAAAGCTAAACGTATTGATTTCTGTCCTTCTCATTTTAAAACGAAAGACAGATATAGAACGACAATTTAAATTCGTTTAGCACTCAATGAATTTAGTGATCTGTGGTACTAGGGTTTTAGAGGTCAGATAGGCAGTCGTTCCATGTAAAATACTGGTATTCAGTTGCATATGGTTAGACTGGGAGCCGATCTCAACATCATCATAATTCTCTTACCCTTATCCCAATTTATTTGGGGTCGGCGCAGCATTTCTTCTGCTTCCATACTTCTCTATTACTCGCCATCGTCGTCAACAGTTACCTCCTCTTTAGCAAATGGTGAAGATGTTGGTGCAAGTGGGCCTGCGTTAAGTTTTTTTGGCTAGCGAATGTTTCTGATTTTCAAAAACTATTGAATTAGCTTATTAGCTTGTTATAAGTACATAGACTGTGAAATAACGCTCCTGTTTGATTTATATTGTAATAACAGCTCTTGGGCCAGATGGAAATTTAATGGTTTTAGAACAAGTTACAAGTACCGTGTAGACGCGTAATACGTAGATATTTGATGTCGGATTAAGTTACGAATTGTTTTTGTTCGTGTTTACCGTAGTTTGGGTTTCATATCTGAGGATTTTAATCATTAACAGAAGATTTTGTGCTTGTCAGCACAAATTAGACTGATGTAATCTGAACATGAACATCAAAGTTATTTGGATTAGAGATCGGATCAGTATATTTAGATTTACCTAAACTTGAAGAAAGTGGCATGTGGATTATTGAGTGTGTGTTTGTGTGTGACACCTTCGGGATCTAGTAGTGGTAGTAATTATTCACTGCCACTACTATATACTATAAATAAAGGTTTAAAGCAGCATTTTCACATACATATCATAAAATACAACAAACAGAAATGGTGTCTTAATAGATTTCAGTTTATTTTTATCGCATTCCTAAGAATTTTAGTACATTTTTAGGGATATATGTTTCCGTTATAAGATTATTAAATTAGAAATTATATCTACATGTTAGGATCTTATTTCTTTGAAGATTATATCATCATCATCAGCCTATAATGTTCCCACTGCTGGGACACAGGCCTCCTCTCTATGAGAGGGAATGGGCTATAATCCACCACGCGGGCCCAGTGCGGATTGGTAGATGTCACAAGTCTTCGAATTTTGATTTTTTTCTTGAAGATTATATATGTAAAGGTATTTATTAAATTACTAGCGATCCGCCCCGGTTTCGCACGGGTGCAATGTTATAAATAATTATTATAAACCTTCCTGTTGAATCTCTCTATCTATTGCTGCCTACAAACAAACAGCTAGAGCGACTTTGTTTATAGTGTGTAAAGAAGATGTAGGTATCTAGATATGTCATCATCTGCCTTGGCTTTGCCCAACTATGTTGGGGTCGTTATCCAGTATAACCGGATGCGGCAGAATATCAGAATTTTACATGGAGCGACTGCCTACCTGACCTCCACAACCCAGTTAGTACTGGGTAGTACGATACCCCTTGGTACCTAAGACTGGTTGCCAGACTTTCGGGCTACTAACGACTGTCAAAGATCTACAACTGACAGCCGAGACCAACATCTAAAGCGAGAGACAAACTGGGCCCACGTACGCGTCTGTTGCCAATTTACGTTGCATACACGGGACAAGTGTGCACACCAATTCTCCTACGTTGCATCGCATACGTTGGGTACGTGGGACCAGTTTGTCCCTCGCTTAATGATCACAAAACACATAATATCAAATCGGAAAGGGATCGTCACCGTATCAACTCGAGCCGTTCAGTATTCTTCCTATGAAACTCCCTCCTGCAACGCACACTAATCGGAATCGTCACAATAATCGCCTCGCCTCGAGACAGGCTCACGACGCATCGACCTGCTGATCCGCATTGGTTACATGAGCTTACGTTAGGTTGACGGCGAGGCGAAAGGCGATACGGTGACGATCTCTTTCCAATTTGCTGCTTCGACCTTTAACATGCTTTCCGAGGCACGGAGGACACTCGGTACGTAATCGGTGGTCACCCATACACGGATCAACCTAGGGAAGCGCGGCTCAAACTGTAGATCTAGATCCCGAGCGTGTTATTATTTAGCACGTGCTCTATCTACCTAGATAAGTACCTACCAACATAATTAATAGAATATTGAATATCTATTATAATTAATTTTACAATCTAAGAAAATACGCTTAATTAACCTCAGGTGTTTCATAAAATAGCTCCGACCTTAATAACTCATTGTTATTCCTCCCACGCATCGGTATTTACAATTAGTCATCGCGAATAAATCGAGAATCGACTGTAGGTAGGTATAGCGAGTATCGATAATCGGTACATTGTTAGTCGATTGAATCGAGTTAGGGGCGCCTCACAGGTTCGGGTCGGCATGGCTCGGCTATATTTTATTTTATTTATTGGGTACATAAAACAGTTACATGGTACAGGAAACACAAAAAATATCACAAAAATGTAACCCATATGTCTTAACAAAAAAATAACAGACTATGGTAGATTTTATAGAATACAGAGCCTTGAGACACTAGCCCGTGGCTACGCTCGCGTGAGTAATTGTCCCACGGGATTTTAGTACCGGGATAAAAAATATCCTATGTGTTAATACAGGTTGCATACAAATCCGTTCAGTAGTATTTGTGTGAAAGAGTAAGAAACAAACATCCATCCGTTCATCCGCACAAACTTTCGCATTGATATAGTAGTAAAATAGACAGCTTGGCTCGAAATGTGCCGAGCCGACCCGAATATGATTTAGTGACAGTAGATGCTGAACGGAGCTTGCCGTTCGGCACGATCTGAAAGCTATGTGTACTAATTGCTTCGGGTTCACTTTATTGTTCAATAAATATCAACGAATAGAATTTGCCGACCCGGTTGTGTCAACCCTTACGCAACTCGTAGTACAATCACCAGACGATTTGGTGATTAAAACACACAGCTATTATTTTTGCGTGTGTTTATTTATAACATGATGAAAACAGTAATTTGGGCTTCTATGTTTTAGGGGCCCGTTATTTTTGTGTTATACTAGCATTTACCAGCGACTTCAGCTACTCTACTCAAGGAGAAGGGACACCGACGACGCACAAACGCATTACCACGCATTTAGTAAATCATTCTTAACCCTCCATATAGAAAAAAACCAGCTGTTCCATACATTTTCGCGTATTTATTGCAGTTTTTAGGAAAGAGCAGATTTTAAAATTACACATGAAAGTTCCTACGGGGGTTCAAAATGATGTACTGATTATTTATTTATTAAAATTTTATGCACATAATGTACAAAGGCGGACTTTTTGCTTAATGGATTGTGTTTGTGCGTCGGTGATTTCATTCTATATTTACTATCCCATGGAATATCCACAAATCCTGAGATATTCTAGTATCTTGTCTACATAATAAGTAAACCTCTGGTAAAAAACTTCAGTTTTCTAGGCTTTGTGCATTGATGAATGAACGAGTCACGACTTTTCTTTTCATACCTATGTGTGGACTAGCTTATGCCCGCGGTTTCGCCCACATGGAGTTCGGTAATTGTCCCACGGGTTCATACTACCGTTCATACTACTACTAATTCAACTATTATAGTAGATTTTTTCAGTATCTGCCTTTTTTTTTATTTTTTTACGGATGTGAAATCATTAAATGACTTCTCCCGCTCTGGGCAGAGCGGAAGGGAGTGTCAGACTTGTACTGACTAAAACCCATCCATGTTCCTTCCTTGCCCTTTGTGTTCTAGGGCCGCGGTATCTCTTTCGAACAGCCCGCAGCCCTGGCAGGCATCGGCCCTTGCGGGCCTCTCCCTGTTTGCTGACATCTCTTTGAGAAACAGATAACCTCATATCGAGGCCTATTATCTGCCTTGTTTTAATCCTGTAACAGCTACGTGCGACGTGCGGGATAAATCAATCAATAAGCAATCACAATATAAACGGATTTCACGGCCTTCGTAGCTAACGCTTAATGAGAAACGAGATAATATTTCTCGTTGCTTATTAGAAAGTAGGTAAATATTAAGCATATATGGATAAATCACCACAAAATGTCTTATAATTAGGTCTCAAAGATATTTTGGGTAGGTAGTATTTATTTAAAAAAAAAGACGTGGCGTACTCTAGGAATTTAACCTATATCGTGGGTGCCTTCGCAAACATTTAAACTAGTCTCAAACACAAACAGCCAGACCCGGAACAACTACCTGTAGGCCATACAAATATTTGTTACGTACGGGAATCGAAGCCACTGCGCCAACCGTGCCGCCATCTTATCAATAATTGGGATATACGTTAAGCAGTAAAATATCAAACACACAGGACCGTGGACCGGCTGTAGATACCCCACACTGACAGATCTTTAATAATGGGTTCAGGATTCAGTCAAACCAGTACGGATAATTTGCGTCTGTGGCGCTGCACTGATATCTATGTACAGTCGCGGCCTTTTCGCTTGAATCATGCGGAGGCGCCCCGCCCGGCTAAAGAGCGCTTCGCGCGTGTGAGTGCAAGCGAAAATGACCTCAGTGATGATCAGGCAGGAGTGTCCTCGAGTGTACATACCTATTTGTCAGTGTAAAAACTTTAAAACTAAAAATCACAGTTAAAAAGCTACAGAACCCTCATCTAAAAATCCATTTCCTTGTCTTAACCTTTGACATTGTATAATAACAGCAAGTGCAAAAGATCGTACATATTGGGCAATGAGTGATGAGCCGGTATGGCGTGGTAAATGTCTTGGCCATCCATCTCTCATCCGATACATAACTGTGGATGTTGTAACCGAAATAGACTGATGTACCAGTGGCGAAGGTTCCATAGAACTCGATTCCTACCTTACCTCTTTGAAAAATGGCACAGTCAGTATTCTATAGACAAATAATATAATCACCTTAAAGATATACAGGGTGTAAACAGACTCTTCACGAAGCCGTCAACCAAGCATTATGTACATCAAACTAAGTAAATTTACGCAAAAATCTGTGCTGGCAAACGACTTTTTTTTTGGGCTGCAAAATCACGTTTTGCAGTAGAACTCAATGTAACGCACTCAAAACATTGTGCTGATGGACGGATTGAATAGAATGGGCGTCCTAGAGGTGTTTAAAGTAAAAATCTTACATTAAAAACAAGTATTTAAAAAAGAAAACTTGTCAAAAAGTTGGAACTTTGACCCGCAATATCTCCGTAACTAAATATAAAGCAAACGTACTAAATATAAAGCACATTATTTGAATTACGGTCTGTGTACCGCCACCCAGTGACACATTATTTAAAAAAAAAGTGTGTGTGTAGTTATTACACACGTAAAATGTTTTACTTCTTTGGCGTATAAAACTAAAATGTTGACCAGCTAACTTCAGGGTGTCGGTTTTTCGTGACGGTGTGTGCGCAACATTTTTTCCTAATGCGCCAAAAGAAGTATAACTTAAAAAAAAAAAACACATTTCTCAGTAGCGGCTACGGAGTCTGGATTTGTGCCCGGACGATGGTAATAAGCTCGCCCCCTATTACATGGGACTGAAACATAACTGGCGAAATGTGGGTGTACTTATAGGTACACCTCTGCCTAATCCTACGGGAATTACAGGCGTGATATTAGATTTATTTCAAGTTGGCAAAAATGCACTTTTAAACGTCAACATGTGGAAATTAAATTAAGATTAGTTGCATATCTCCACTCGGTCAAACTTTTTGATTTAAACAACGTAAAATAGCCTACTGAACCATTCTGATCTTCTTGCACAAGACTACCTTGACCTTACTATTAATAAAAAATTCTACCTTAATTTTTATGAGAAGCGTAAAGCGTGTTGATCCGTACTAAAACTGTAACATGTAGATTGCTGTAGATAAAAGAAAGCACTTACTTAGCATACCACGTTAAGGCTCAGTTACACCACGAATCTCTTATCGCGTTTAACGGTAAGCGTGCTTAAAACATCATTCTGTTTCAGTCGATCATTTGAAGAAGAATGAAGACAGAGACAGACGATGGAATGATTTTTTAAAAACGCTTTTAATGAGTTATTGTACAATCTCCCCAAAGGTTCAAGTAGGTAGCTACTCAAGCAGGAATATCTCGGTAGCAGGCCGGAGTTTGGATTTATGCCCGAGTGGTGGCATTAGGCTCATTCCTGTTATAAGGGACATAAACATAACTGACGAAATGTGTGTATAGGTACTCTGTTAAATCAAAATATTTTATTTCACATACCAGGTCTACATGGACACTTATGAACGGCCGAGAAAAGGTGAATAGTACGGGTTGGTCGTTTCCTAGGCAGAAGAACCGGCATGAAACTTCCTGTTTTTTATATTTCTATGGGTACACCTCTGCCTAACCCTTCGGAAATTACATGGCGTGATGTTATGTATGATGAATGTTTAGTTAATTAATTAATTATTCAAAATATTCACACACATTCATAACCTTGCATGTCAGTGTCATGTACACAGATTGTGCCAGTAATTATGAACAATAAATATTTTGTTCATATTTACGTTCTCTCTCACTATCTTTACGTATTTCCCACGATAAAGATCAAGGTAGTCATTTTAGTATGTTGTAATAGTATTCATTACTTAATAGTTTTAAAATAGTTGGGTGTGGATAACATACCTTTTCTCAGTTCAGTAGACTCAGATCAATTTTGTAGAGCCGGCTGAAATTCAGTAATGTACTTGATTAAAGTATTTCTTATGGTAAAGGGTTCAAAACATGTTTGTGAACAAAGTGGCCACACAATAAATTCGTTTTGAGATAATTTGCTTTGTACAATTAACCACAAGATGATGAAACTTATGACTTAAGAGAAGGTAAGACTTGCACTTCGAAAACCACATTTGCTCCAACGTCATAAAGGACAAAACACAGCACCGCCACCGTAACGATGCTTCAGATCGGGATCATTCGGAGACTAACCGACCGAAGATCGGGAGCTAGTAAAAAAATACCTGTCTGCGTAAAAAATAACTAATGATTCAATAAAAACTGACAAGAGAAAAACAAGTTCAGTCCAGAAGTGTTGAAAGCAATTTAATTTAAACTGCAACAGTCGGGACCCATTAAATAATCTAGACCAAAATCATTCTATCCAATATGTATTTAATTATTAGTTATTTTTTACGCAGTCGGGTATTTTTATTTTTTATTTTACACCTTTTAGTAACATGGTCATGATATACCATTTTAAAATCCTCATGATGAGCCCTTTAATTTGATGAAAACATATACCTTCCTTGGCAGTCGGGTAAAAAAGAGGTCAGGTGATGTCGATCAGACGCAAGGTTTATTCATTGGCTCTAGAGTGCTGTCAATGTCATGTTACCATTAACATGTGCTCACAATTAAAAAAAAACTACACAGACTTCTGTAAAGTCACTGTACATTCTACATTCTATGGTAGTGGCCATAATGACAACAGGAATGGTTAGAACCGCCGACCTTTCAACTGCCAAGCTACCTCCTCAACCGTTGCGCTCTTGTCCCCTCTATCTATTGTTGTTCTCCACCAATTAAGTAATTACTAAAGCGTAAACGATGATAAACAATCTGGGCCTCTTAATCATGCCATTGTTATGTTTAAACCGCGTAAGTTACTGTTACAAGTGATGCATATAGGATGGTTTCGCTGGACAAGCGCCGACACATTGGAAACGCAATGTTTGTGTGCAAAGTGATGAGCCTGTGCAAAAATATTGCACTCTTTTAATTTATGTGCCCCTTCGAGAATTCCTCGCAGTTCAATAACACCTCTCTGCTCACCGCAGAGAAGAACGGTTCTAGGCACCAATTCTCCTATTGCGAGGTTCTGCAAGGTTATTAATTGCTGCAGTGATAAAATCGATTTGCACTTTGACAGTTTGGGAAAATTGAAAGCTAGTTTTCATAAATATCTCCCTTGATCGCCTTTCATTATTCCTCTTGGAATGTATGTTTGTTTACGTAATGTTATTTTTTTTGTAGTCACTGGCAACTCTTTATTTTAAATTTTAAGGTTTTAAATATTATATTAGTTTAGTAGTATTAGTTAACTTAAAACTAGATTAATTTTAATAGTTTTTTTTTCTTGTACAACTTCCTTGTGCGTGCTGTGTTTACCTATAAACCTATATGTGATTGTTGCACTAATGTATGTTTTTTTTTTTAATGTTACCTTAAGTATAAAATCAGTGTGAACAATTGTTGGTGGACCAATAAAAATAAATAAATATAATACCTATAAACAGCTTTAAGTACAGATGAGAGCACATTTGACACAAATAACTAGGTACCTGCATGTGTATGACGATGATGTGGAAATCAATGGGTAGGCCATTGTCATGCAAGTCACTTTTCCTGCTGATTTTATAATGAGAACTATGACTAATTTAGTAATCGGCTATTGGCACTTACTTAGTTTTTACACGCTTTTTATTTGTACAGTGACATCCTAAAAATTACGGTGAATACCGGTCACAGTTCGGCCAACTAAAGTTCGACTGTTCGCGTTCGTTGTTCTTGTTGGTTGAATGATTTGGCATGGGGTCCTGGGTTCAATTCCCAGGTCGGACAAAGTATTATTGGGTTTTCCTTCTGGAATTTCTCCGTAGCTGCCACGGAGTCTGGATTTGTGCCCAGTTGATGGCAATAGGCTTTTTTTTTCGGACGAGCAATCATCAAATGACATCTCCCGCTCTGGGTGGGGCAGAAGGGAGTGTCAGACTTGTACTGACTAAAACCCATCCATGTTCCTTCCTTGCCCTTTGTGTTCCCTTTGTGTGCCCTTTGGGCCGCGGTATCTCTTTCGAACAGTCCCGCAGCCCTGGCAATGGCAATAGGCTCGCCCCTTATTACATGGGATTTAAATTCTGACGAAATGTAACTCAGCCTTACTCTTCTGGAATTACAAGCGTGATTTTATGGTATGTTGTTACTAAGGAGAGTTGCAGTTGGCATTCTTCTGGTGCCTAACATAAGCATAGCATAATAACGTTCCTACTGTTGG
This sequence comes from Lycophotia porphyrea, assembly GCA_950005105.1. NCBI lineage: Eukaryota > Metazoa > Arthropoda > Insecta > Lepidoptera > Noctuidae > Lycophotia > Lycophotia porphyrea. The sequence continues at coordinate 14,184,588 of OX465396.1, read as the reverse complement.
GACGCAGGCCACTGAGGGCCAGTGCGGGTTGGTCGAAGATGCGTCTACGAATTGTTGGGTCTAGGAGTTTAGGACTTTCCTCACGATGTTCTCGTTTACCGTTTTAAGAGATGGTACTAGAGGTGGATCTTAATTAAAAAAAAAACAATCATTTTTTCATTTTTCATGTAGTGGAAAACTCAAATTGAACATTTCACTTTTCTCTATTCAAAGACGAACATTCTATGTTTCGCTACAAACTGAGAAACAAAACACGATCGTTCCATTTTGAACTACAAAGTGAAAAACAAAACACTTACAAGTTGTTAGTTTGACACGTAAACATTCACAGGATGTTTCATAATTCTAATGTATTATTTTTATTTTTATTGACGGCACGGTTGGCGCAGTGGCTGAGCGATTGACTGCTGCGCTGCGTGTCGCGGGTTCGATCCCCGCACGGAACAAATACTTGTATGGTCTACCTGATAGTTGTTCCGGGTCTGACTGTTTGTATATGTGAGTTTGAATGTTTGTGAACGCACCCACGATACAAATTCCTAGTGTGGGACTACGTTTTATAAATGAAAAAAAAAAAAAAAAACTTTGTACTTATTATCTTTTATGGTAAAAAAAATACGCCTAAAGGTATTTTATGTCGGATACATTAAGTAGGATACATTAAATAGGGATAAGCATGCAATAAATAATAGTACTTCCATAAAAACCACAAGTAAGGCAAATTAATACTTATCGGTATTCTTTGTTCTTAGTAGTACCTAACAGTAGGTAGCTGATGAGTAGTTAACGATCGGAGAGGGGAACTACACAATAAACCAGCTCTTAGGGGCTCATGGGGGACTTATAAAGCACACACGTCTCGTAAAGGTCTGTCAATCGATTCCATAAAGTGCTGCTCCTATTCTCCAAAGACGCATTTTTAAGGACAGACGCCAGCATAGAACGTTCGACAGATAGACATAGGACGTTTTGGTCATGCATAGTTTTTTGCGTTAGGTCAATTAAAGTTTTTTAGCGTAAGGTGGGACGCCTTCAGGCTCGGTGGAGCGACGATCTTTGCAGGGTGGCTGGTAGCAACTGGATGAGAGTTGCTGAGAATTGAGTTGAGTGGGGTGCTATTGAGGAGGCCCATGGCCAGCAGTGTACTGCTGTAGGCAAATGATGATAGTTTTTTACTAGATACACATCATCATTATTTCAGCCGAAATACGTCCACTGTTGGACATAGGCCTCCCCACATTGACTGGTCCCGTGCGCCTCGCATCCAGCGGATCCGCACAACCTTCACCAGGTCATCGGTCCACCTAGTGGACCTAGATGGAGATGCACATACCTACATTAAAAAAAAATAGAAATCGAATTCAGCATTTTATACACAAAAGCCGCAGCCAACAATCCATTGTGGTATCAATTAAGCAATTTTTGTTTTTACAACAGTAATGAAAGAGAAATGCGTTGTTTCATGTTTATTATTACTCAGTAGGTTAAACATATTATATCCGTTTTCTATTTACAAACCAAACGTTTACCTTTATGTTAATTGTTAAATAATTTGGCATTGTGTAAACAATTGGTGTTGCAATCAAAACAAATTGTTATAGCCGTGCGGAGTTCTACGGGAATTAACGTTGTTTTTGTTTGCTTTTCTCATCCCATAGGTGGGTAAGTATAATCTAATGTTTTGTGTACATACACTACATTGCTGTAGGCCTGGGTAGTGGGTATATTAACGGTTTACGCATTATACCTAATATGCCTGTTGGTAGTGTAGATGTTAGACATGCTTGTGGATTTTGTAGGAAAGGGATGTGTAACATGATTGGGCAAAATCACATATGTACCGCAGTTTGGTGTAGTACCTACTCGCAAGCACTGAAAATGAGGGTCAAATTTCCAGGTCTTAAACATAACTAGCGAAGAGAAGCTCGTGGCTAAATAATAACAGCCGCTCGGATCGATATTTAGGTTAAGTCACGCTTGCTTAAGTTTGTCTGTGGATGATAGACCACCCATAATATACCGAGTTTCCTCCGTGCCATTGATAACACGGTATTACGATGGTCCCGGCTGTCATTTGTTGATCTTGAACAGTAGTTACAGGTAGTCAATGGCCTGAAAGTCTGACAACCAGTCTTACCAAGGGGTATTATTACCCAGTACTAACTGGGTTGTTGAGGTTAGATAGGTAGTCGCTCCATGTAAAATTCTGATATTTAGCCGCATCTGGTTAGACTGGAAGCCGACCCCAACATAGTTGGAAAAAGGCTAGGCAGATGATGATGAAAGATAACAAGCAAAATGTATGTGTAAACACGGCGGCACAAGCTTTACATTTCCAGTATAACATGGCTTCGCTTTGTATGTACTTTCTGTACAATGAGAAATCCGTATGAATTGGTTTTGTATAGCTTGATCAGCCGTCGTGCGTACAATAATAGGTTTGTACACCTATGCCTAGTCCTTCGGGGATTATAGGCGTGGTTTTATGTGTGTGTTATGCTTAATCGAAACACATTGGACAAAAATACAAATAAAAAAATACTGCAAACAAAATTTTCCTCTTCTACAATTAGGTACAGACGCCAGCATATCAAGCTAAGCTACTACAATCTGTCAGATTTCTTTAATAGATTTTCAAGTTTATCTTTATAGCGTTAGGTTCAAGGTTGGTTGGGAAAATTTGACAGTTTCGGGTAGGTTGACCTGCTGGCGCCTGTACCAGACGTTTAACAGATCCATTTAGGTCATTCGCTAGTTAGGTTAGGATCTTGTGATCTTCACCGTGCTGTAATCGGTATTTAACTATTGCTTACAGCTTACCTAATGTACCTAAGCACTTACCTTTGAAGAGTAATTCGTAATGGTACCCAAACCTTACTTTGGTACGTAGAAAATGTGCGTGAAATTTTGAAATAAACGCAGATTTACTTCCTTATCTGGACTGTTTTATTCAGTCAAGAATAAGATAACTAACATAGGGACAGATAGCAAAACAGTTCGAATCAAAAATATTAATCTTTCTGAAAAACCTATTCAAATTAAACATAATATAATTATAACATCACGCTGTTATTCTTTTCCCCCATTTCGCCAGTTATGTTTAAGTCACATGTAATAGGGGGCGAGCCTATTATCATCAACCGAGCACAAATCCAGACTCCGTGGCTGCTACTGAGAAATTCGTGATGGAAAAACTAAATAACAATTTTCCCGACCCGGGAATCGAACTCATGCTCAGCAGTCGCGATTGGGACCACTAGACCAACGAGGTAGTCAAGTGAAATATTCAAGTTTAAACATATCACAACGTATGATCTATTTGCAAGAGGGATACAAAAGACTAGACTTCGCAGCATAATCTCAACACAATATTGTTTGCAAAAGTACACTGCCTATTTACTTTTTGCTTTATTTGAGCCGAATACAATATGTCGAAAACCCCGGTATACCTACTTGCTCTCGCATTATGCGGAACATCGCTTAGGTCTTGCTGCATCCTCGTCTCGTGCATTAGGTGTATGCATTAGGAAGTATCTTCACGCAATCACATTATGTACATAATTATGAAACCGAAATAATGTAGTTACCTACAATTTCGAACAAATTGCCTGTATTTACCCGAAGGTTTCGGCAAAGCTGTGCCTATTTACACCCACGTTTGGCCAGTAATGTTTAAGTCCAATGTAATAGGGGTCGACCCTATTGCCATCAACCGGGCACAAATCCAGAATCCGTGCCTGCTACTGAGAGATTCCTGATGGAATAATAAAACCCAATAACACTATGCCCGACCTGAGAATCGAACCCAGGACCGCAGTCAGCGGTCGCGTTTGCGCCACTAGACCAACGAGGCAGTCCCATTGTAAATCTTCCTTTATTTGTTACCCTCCTGAAACAAAGATGAATAAAATATGTTCTATTCTATGTATAGATATTCGCATTTTCTTGAACAAAAGGATTATTTTATAACATACCTACATTATGCACAACTCAGTTACGTTAATATTATTGCTCATCCGTATTATTCTGACCCCGTTACCCCGTGGGTGAAGGATAGGGCTGCCATCCGTCCAGGTTTCCCCGGATTTGTCCTAGTTTAGATGGCGTCTGGGGCTGTCCGGGCAGGGTTTTAATAAATGTCCGGTTAAAACTTTTTGTGACACCGTCTGAACCCAATTGTTATCCAATTATCCATCGGAATAAAAAAAGTTTTGAGCTCGCTTCGCTCTCTCTTTCATCCTATCTTCTGTTAAGTAATTTCTAAGAAACATTGCTAATTTTGATTGACATTGTATGTCTATAAGTAAGAACGCCTCTCGCCGCGCCCTCACTTCTTATTTGAATTCACGCATTCACTATCACCATGTCTCGCGACGTTTTTCATAATTTTCTTTCTCATTTTTTGGGGAGTCCTGGAAAAAATCTGGATCTCACCTAAATATCCGGGGTTCTTAAGTTTTTCTCCGGCACCGTCGGCTTAGGTGATGACAACCCTAGTGATGGATCATCTAGGCAGGCAACTCATCTCTGTTTATTTTCTAATTGCAATCCCTAACCTGCGCGTGTTTTTGCTAATCGTGTTTGTGAGGCGCTCGTCACGTTTTGTTATAAGATAATTTATTCTAAGCGGTGATGCTTGTTTATTGATAAAGTTGAGTTTGAGATGGTTAGATAAATTAGTGGGTGGGTGAACATTGTTGTAGACCTTTTGTTTTGTATAAATACAATATACTGATTTGATTGTGATTTAAATTTATTTCGCAATGTAGAAGGTTGAAACGACAGCAGAAATTTTAACTATTTAACATTTTATGTAGCCTTTTAAGTCACACCAATCTGCAATCTATACTTTTTCTATTAGGTAACATTTGTTTGGAAGTTTTTATGTAGGGTGTAATCTCCGGAACAAAATATTAAATTCTAAAAATTGAGAAGTAAGCTACACTATTTGTGAGTGCTATAGGCTATAAATTATATGTATATCATGCAAATCAGCCAAGTCATCACAATTTTTGCGGACGAAACCCCGGGCGATGTGTATAATATTCAATATAAACCTTTCACAATATTTAATTGACAAAAACTGTGTCTTACATGGCAGATTAAATAATAAACTGTCCAAGTGTCCCCACAACCCACTTCAAACTATTTTAAACCTAAAACTCCGTAAAATTTACTACGGGTATCTTCAGTGAAGATTTTCAAACGCTTTCAACTAGAAGTATTCCCACGTTTCTTGCGAGGGATGGAACGTTTCCTTGATTCTGCTCGTGGTGAGTTGGACACGTACAAATTGCAGGTAGAAACGCTTCTTCTAAAAGGACTGCTTAAAAAATTGGAATCGTTGACGATTGATCGCGTAGAAATCGTATTTTTATTGATATTTACTGACGCATGTAGTTGGGTATTAGAAAGGTTTGGAACACCTGCTTTTTATTTTGTTTACACCTGCCAAACGTGACGTGTGATAGCTATCACGTTACCTTCAGATCGTTATACAAATCGTCATGATTTTCAAGAATAAGTACACATTTGTAAATAAATTATTAGATCCCAAATAGATTTGTGGACTTAGTGCGAGTTTTTATCACATACAAAACCTATTTGATCATGTTTAAGATACCTTTTACTTGTTTTGAATAATTGTGTTTTTCATTATTGTTATGAAACGGCATTACTTCAATTTCAATAAAATAATTTCGATTAAAAAAAAACTCGCACTTATCACTCTCTCTTATCTGATGTCTTCTAAGTACCTATACCTCCGATAGGCCTGTCTCCAAGATACTATCAAAGCCTCAATCATATCCTCTACAGGCGTTTCATTCCGTCTCTCTCTTCGCAGCGTCTTAGCACCGTACACCATGCGCGAACACCTAATTACCTACGTCATTAGTTTGTATGCAGTTACTGCATAATTAGCAGCACAGATCTCAGTTCAGGGAGCTCGTATCACTCATTTCCGACATTTGATTTGCAGCTAACGGCCTGATAAGCCGCTGATGTACTTCTGCCTCCGTTTTGGGTTGTAATCTAGTGGGTTGTATCTTGAGTATGTTGTATTTAAATGTGTTATTATAGTATCGAGTGTTGTAACTTAAAAACCACCCTGTCTTGGAGTTAATTACGAGTTTTCGGTTAAACAGGGTGGAGAGCTAAAGAGATCTTTAATCTGAAGATAACTTCATGCCTTAGCATCGTATTGTTAGGTTATTTTGATGCGCTTTATATTAAAAAAGTTCAAAGTAATAAAAAAGCTTTTCTCAATGCTCACGGAATTCGAACATTAAGAACACACGTTAACGTTTAATTCGAGGTAATTCTGGGTTCCCATTTTCAGATCTAAACCCGCTATATTTAAGATTCCCGAACGTGCAAACTCTGAAATAGGTCTCACACATGGCGTTAATGTATCCGCTCATGTGATATGATATCTACTATAGAAAGTAAATGTACCTTCTTCACAGATGTTCATAAGACGACCACGGGTCATAAACCGCTATAAACGCGAGGCGCGGTCCACACTGGCGGATATTGCGTCTCGTATTGTTCTCCGCGGTTATTAATCAGACAACTGTCGCTGTTTTGTTTGTGTTCCCTAACAACGTCACGCTTCGCTTCAGACAAGGTGAAACTTGCGTTTAGTGTGTTCACGCAAAAGAAGAACTTTTTTACGAATTGTATTCGAAGATTTATTTGTTTTTCTTGTTTATTTTACTTCCTTTATGGGGATGAAAGAAGTTCCGAAACTGAATGCGAAAATCTGATGGAGTTCTTTAACCAGAATATTACTTGGAAACACGATTGTGAAACTCATTTCAAGTGATTTTCGAGTAATATTTTGTCCCGATATTCTAAAAATAAACCATGCCACGTTGTTACTGCAAAAACCGTTATGTTTTACATGACCTGTGTAGGTATATCGACCGCCCTAGGAACCGAAGCTCCCGTTTTTCATAAGCATGTTCTAATTAAGCCTTCACTTTGAGCTCATTAGCAGAGAACAGTACCCGCCTTCATTAACATCTCTATAAGAAAGTGACAATGCTTTCAAATATCTAGCCTTTATTTATAATGCTTTCTAATGAAGTGGACAAGCATGTTTTAATTGGTCAGGCGACGTTCGAGAAGCAATTAATACTTAATTTACGTAAGATAAGAAAATATTAAATGGATAGTTACTTCGTTGATTGTTTTGTTTAGAAATAACTTTTCTTTAAATGGTAATTAGTATTCAAATGTCTGGCATTCCTTTGTTCTTAGCTAAGAATGCCAGAATTTATGTAATTTTGTGTCTTTTAAACTTGAAGTAACTCTAAAGATTTGGTAATATCAATCAATGCTATAAGTTAGGTTTTCTCAGCCATTTGGACTTTTGGAAAATCCTTGGCGTTAAGTGATTGCTTACTTGGAAGTTGTAAGCCTTTCAAGCAGGATTGACGGCCAGTATCTAACTTATTGTACAATCGCCGACACTTAATTTACCACAAGCTGTCAAACTCTAAATGATTTTTAATCATAAAAAACTCATGGTTAAGTTCAAAATCGAATGGGAAAGACACTTTTCAGTTTGACAGTTTGCAGTAACTTGATACACTGGCGACTGTACCTACAGTTTAGGAATACACAAAGATTTCCAAATCCCCATAGATCACTAAAGTTTATGAATGAATTTTGCAATTTGGCTCCTGCTCCTAGTTTTATGACAGTTTTTCCGCATACCTTCGACATAGAAAAGGCAAATTCATTATATTTTTTTACCTTTTCGCTTTGCCGGCAAAGCGAAATTGAAATGTAGTTCATTTTAGCTTTTTTTCCTGTTTCTGCAAGTACCTTCATTACCCGGGCGTCGGTTTATTCATAAACTGGATGCAATATGACTTCATAAATAATGTTATCACTAATAACAGTCACCACGCTTACAATTTTGGCAGAACGGGGTAGGCAGATAGAAGATTTCCTCTCTTTCAGAAGTAGCTTCAGGTGCTTCTTGGTTTTGTATAAAAACCTTTTGTATCACTGTACCTACTCTTATACTAGAGCTATGGTTATTCTTAAATTTCAAAGAAGCATTAAACTAAATCCCCTATCTTCCCGTGGGTGTCGTCAGAGGCGATGAAGGGACATACCAGAGAATGGTCAGCACGTTCTCTGTGCCTTTGTAACAACCGTACTGCGATCGCCAACCCGGCTGCCAAGCGTGGCGATTATGGCAAAACCACCCTTTGGTCCGAGGCCTATGTCCAGCAGTGGACGTCTTTTGCCTCGTGCACGTTCATACATCTGGTCATAGGGAGTACACCGGTTGCAAGTAATAGGCACCTGACCTTTCTGCAGAACCTCACCAATAAAGTCAGTGTATGTAATATGTGTTCAACCAATAAGTATGTCAGAAAAGAAGGGAGGTTTAAACCCAGACATGGGTGATAATGGGTCACTATTATTCCAGAATCTGACTTAGGAAAAGACAAGGCTGGCTTTTAAAGCTCACCTAACAACAAACTACGCACATTGTTAAGCCAACACAACAATGAAATTCAAAATTCAAAACGGTAGCTTAATAATTAATTCCACTATCTCAACAATCTCAATCTCATATAGAAATTAGCTGTGGACTAAAATATCAACTGAGTGTTCACTATTGTTTAAATTACATGAACCCTAGTGGACAACGTAAAGGGTTGGGCCCTTTACAGTCCAAGTGCCCTATACAACATGCCCTATTTAAGGACCTATCTCTATTGAGAGATCCCTACGTCAAGACCGAATGAATACCTACTTAGTTTTCAAATCGTAAATTGTACGGTCGTTTATTCGAGTTCAACCACAAGTAATGTCCATTGAAAACGGCCGGTTCCTTCGCTCCTCGACTTGGAACCCCTTTTTAACGGCTTTAACATTATTGGAAAATATATCTGGGCGTTTGTTAGTAGGGGGAGTTATTAGGCTATGTTTTAGGAAGACGTCTTGATAAAATGTTCGAGTAGTGTTGGTAATCTACTAGAAAATAAAGATTTAGGAATTTGTTTATTAGAGTTGCTTTAGCTTGAAGTTATTTCGAAAGCTTCACCAAAATGACTTTGCTGCTGCAGCGTGTTTGCCTTGCAATTATTGGAAAATATAGGTACTTAGCTGATCAGTAATCACGTCAGCCACGCTTGAGAAAACACCACTTTGAGCACTCTATGAAGCCACCGAAGACAGTACAACTAATATGGTATCAGCTAAGATATCGCTACCATCTAATAGCACAATAATGTTGAACATTTTTCCAGATTATCATTAATCTTCCTTATCAGTTTTCTCTCTTTTCTTTTCCTCCTGCCATTATTGCGTGTTTCTCGGTCCCCAATGATTCCGGAACACATCATCGGGAGTTATTATGTGCAAATATTGGGCAAAAGAATTTCAATTACAAGCCCGGAACGAGCTCAAAGCGATCATTGTTATAATTTCGCATGTTCGAATTTTATACTCTGGCACGGTTGGAGTATTTTTTCATATTTTATTTTCTGAGCAGCCAGGCTTACGAATCAGATACGATGGAATTGTATGACTTTTGATACAATTTTAACGTGTCGGACTTAAATATTCCGCCAATCGTGTATATAGTTTGTAAAATATAAATATAGTTACGTGATTCTGACTAAGATTATTAAAAGCAAATGGGATCGGGGCCTTGATTTCTAGTGAACTAAGTAACCAAACTGCATAGTAGTTTGGCTTCTTATACAACGGGAAATTAAACGCAATGAGCTTTTAAACTCATAATCCGAAGACTGGTATTACATAGAATTCGAATGCAGGCATATCCTTGCTTATATTATGTTCTTTTCGAACCAGAATAAGACTAAACAACTTCGTTTCTTTGGAGTAGAGGAAGATCAAAGAAACGCTGGATGGATTGTGTGAAGAATGATATGGCTAGAAAGGAGGTGACTGCTGAAATGACGAGTAATAGAAAAGTATGGAAGAAGAAGACATGCTGCGCCCGCCGACCCCAAATGAATTGGGATAAGGGCAGAAGAATGATTATAAACAAGACTAAACAATTCCGCATTGAAATAAGAGAAAGTCTGTCTGGTTACACCAGCTAATGTGCAACATGTATCGTCTATCGAAACACATATAACACACCTCTTTACGTGAGATTGCGTGCCTACATTACACATCACAATAGTGAGGTTTCCTCTGTGCGAGTGTGCGCTCGCTCTGCAATTTAGCAAATCGTCCGACCTTATGTTTTTCACGAATCGTTGGCAAAGATAAAAGGAGCAACCGCTGAACCGTGCCCGCTTATGCAAAGTGTAGAAATCTCGTTTTTTAACGCTATGCACAATGCTACTTCCGAAAGAAAGCTGAAACCCTTTTTAGTTAATTAAAATATATCTATTTCCGTATCTCAAAAGTTAGATTTAATTTGGCTAACTTTAGATTTATTAGGACTTTACTTTTTCTTTTTTTAGGCTTTTTTTTTGACTGCCTCGTTGGTCGAGTGGTCACAAGCGCGACTGCTGAGCATGAGGTCCTGGGTTCGATTCCCAGGTCGGGCAAAGTGCTATTGGGTTTTTCCATCAGGAATTTCTCAGTATAGCAGCAGAGTCTGGATTTGTGCCCGGTTGATGGCAATAGGCTCGCCCTCTATTACATGAGACTTAAAACATAACTGGCGAAATGTGGGTGTACTATTATGTACACCTCTGCCTAACCCTAGGGGTATTACAGGCGTGATGTTATGTTAGATTTATTAGGATGTCCTGCCAGATTAGTTTGTAGTTCAGTGATAAAATCCTATCTGTTTGTGTTACAGGTATCTTTTTAATGAATCGTGCGTATATCCCGTATTAATTTGAATATTTAGCCCGGTTTAGTCCGTTTAGTTAGTATAATTTAAAACGGGCGTTGCGGTTAGCTCTGACAAATTAATGAACCTATTTTGAATACAATTGGTATCATTTTAATGAATACTAATCCACATACGTGGGTATCACCCACATTAATTATATAACATTACGCAATTAATAGGGTAATAATAAAAGGTTTTATTTAATTGTTAGGGCGCATACACGGGAACTTTTTTAGTTCACAGTTGTATAACTCTGTAAATCGACTAAACTCTAATTGCATTTTGGTGTTCTAAGTACTGAAAAGTTGTAGATGTTAGTCTTGTCGAGGTTTTTCTTCGATGGTTTTTTATAGTAAGTAAATGATCATACCATAAATCGTCTCATCATCAGCCTATAATGTTCCCACTGCTGGGACACAGGCCTCCTCTCTCTATGAGAGGGAATGGGCTATAATCCACCACGCGGGCCCAGTGCGGATTGGATTGGTAAATCGTCTCTTTTTATGAAATTACTTGTAAGAAAAAAGTGTAAAAAAGCAGTGCTTTACAAAGTCAAATGAAATCCAGAGATTATGCAAAAGCCTTTACAATATCACATATTATTTAAACCACAACATTCGATACATAATTATATCAGAACTTACTGAACCGAACCAATTAGTGGAATTAATTAATTCTCGTGTTTTAAATAAAATGGCGATGTAAAATGATGATGCTGACGGTTCAATTATAGGTGAGTGACGTTTGACATAAAAAAGAGGATTTTCATAAAATTTTCACGTTTTCTCAAAAACTGATTATACGTTTGGATGTTTGTTACACTTTCAAGCAAAAACTACGGAACGGATTTGAAAGAAATCTACTACACCGATAGTTCATAACCTGGATTATGGCATAGAATACTTTTTATCCTGATAGAACGATCCGGCGGGACACTTACCGAACTACCCGCGGGCAAAGCTGCGGGCATTAACAGAATGACAAAAATATAGGTACAATTGTCAGACTACTGTAACATTTGAAAAATAGTGGAATCGGGGCCCAGGATCCGCATTATAATTATCAGCTTGTTAATGGACAAAACAAAACACTGTAATAAATGTTCGTAACAATATTGCCTTTTGCCACGATCACAAAGCTTGGCAAACGGATTGGTTAATCAGCATACAGCAAGTTGTAAATACCCTGTTCTGGCCTATAGATTGTGTGCTATTTGGATGTTTGCCCAACCTTTTTATTTTATACATCGACAACCAAATGCTTATAAGTACGGGGTCATGAGAAAGAAGTATTTAATCTCAAACATGAACAAAGCGGCCCCTATACACATTCAATTCCTCTGCTTCCTGGTTTTTATCCTTCGAATTAAAGATCTCCATTCATGGCCCGTCTCTCATCAAACAAGCTTGTAAACTAATACTTATATTTATATGTAATTCGATCGTTAGACTAATAACAGTATTACATTCTTAAATAAATTTACGTACATGTTTAATTCGCCTCTTTATGAAGATACTCATTTTGTTCAATATCTAAATTGGTATTGTTAAAGCTTAAGTTGATTGGTTTTAAGTTTCATAGGCGTATTCATTTTTGAAAAGTTGTTTTGTATTATTTTCTCACGACGCAAAATATACAGCACCTACCTGAACTAATTGAAAGTATATAATCAAGCCATAAAATCGCAAATTCAAATAATAATTAGTTCTAAATCAACTTCAGCCTTTCAATTACCGATTTCCCTTTGAACAATTGCGTAATTTAGGTCCAAAATAATTGTATTTCAAGACTTTCGTAACATTGAAATGTTTAAGAATTCTAAATAATTTGACGAATTATTTTATTTGCAGCCGGTGGGCATCTACCGCGGAAAGTACGAGTGGGCCAACGAGAACAGTCCTGTGGGCGGAGACTGCTCGCTCTGGGTGCGCGCTGCCACGCTGCAGCTAGACGACGGGCAGTGGCAGTGCCAGGTCACCGCCAGCAACTACGACGTGCAGGTAACAATGTAGCAGCGAAAGAATAAAGATGAACATACTAAATTCTGAAACAAACTAAAAGAGTCAGACAGAGGTCAAAATACTATTAATTTATACTAACACAGTAAGCCGAACGTTAACTTGAACAGTTGTTACAATATTCCTTGTCACTTATTTAAATATTAACCAGACCAGAAAAATAGGGGAAGAGGGCTGAGTGGTGAGTAAAAGAGACTGACAGACTGATAACAGCTGACTACTGATTTTTCAGCTCGAATAATTCAGTACTAAATTCGCACTGGCGAAACATTCACATCAATAAAACAGGTTGAAGTCTCTTTATTACCGTCTCAGTCGTCCAGTTTAGCAAACCTTTTATCTAATATTGTAATATAATATAAAAGTTTGAAAAAGATGTTATGACAACAAGAAACTGATGTTATGACATCCCACCTGTAATCCCCGAAGGGTTAGGCAGAGGTGTGTCTAATATTACACCCACATTTCGCCGGCGCTCCGTGTATTCGGTGGTGCTAGTGCAGTGCAGTTTTGTGCCCGATTGGTGGCAATAGGCTCGCCCCCTATTACATGGGACTTAAACAGAACTGGTGAAATGTGGGTGTTACTTTTATCTAAAGAAAGAAAGAAAGAAAGAAAAAGTATTTATTGATTTCACAACAGGACTTGAACGCATTGGCCAAAAATTAAAAGTTAACAAAGTAAACATGAGATACACTTAAAATTAGGACATAATCATCATTATCTAATCTCATTAGACAACATGTTTTTCCGTGATTGCATCTGAGACTCAAAATTCTTCCCCAGGACGCTCTATCAAGTCCCCCTGCTGCTTTAGCAGTGCGGGTTCCACCACAGTCTCCTCGGATCCTGTTCAACGGCTCCCATGTGATGCCTGGCCAGAACATCACGGTGCCAGCAGGAAATAGGGCTACTGTTGTCTGCGAGGCCAGATATGGCAACCCTCCGGCGTATATAGAGTGGTATTTGGGTAAGCATCTTTCGGTTTTTAGAGGTTCTTTTTGGATCTTCTTCTGACGAGTAATAGAGAAGTATGGAAGAACAAGAAGACATGCTGCGCCGACCCCAAATAAATTGGGATAAGAACAAGAGAATGATAATGATTTCTTAGCGATTTCTTCTTCTTAGCGTGTCTTTACCAATATATAATGAGAGGCCTTTTTGGCTATGAGTTTAGCGCCTTCAATAGCGTTCATCTGTCCAGTTATATTGTAACGTATTTTCCAGATTGAAGTCGTTGTGCCTGATAAGGACAAAACAGTTTGTATAATATGGTTTGGTTATATATTTATTTTTTTCGATTTTTTAAGAGGATTTTTTAAATAGCATTTGTAGTCTTTTCAAGGAACACACTTTTGTTCGAAATAACACCATTCTGCTGAATGGATCGCCTAAACACTTCTCTATACGCCGGGACATGTCTAGACCTTTATTCCTCTATGTTCTTAGAGTAGTAATTACCACAATTTTCCAATTATCAGTAAAGGACCTAAGCAAACAAGTTATTACCAAAGCCAATTAGAACGCTAACTAAAGGTTAGTTAGCGTTCCCTATGTTTAGCCGTTCTTAATCAATTCACCGTCCAACACAGCACCCGATTGACATGATACGTTCATATAAAATTCTAAATGCCGTGTCATGTGTTTGAACTGGCTCGATGGCGCCACGTTCTACAAAGCGCCATGCATTTTGGACGAAGCCTCACTGTCAGTAAGCGACATGCCCGTAAAGTGCATTGATCTTGTTCCTGTCCTGCTATCGACATTATAAATGGCTTCGTTGTGAGGCGTATGATTACCGCATTAGATTATTTATTTAGTTATTAGGTGCGTACTTAAAGCTGTCATTACTGGTCGTCTATTATGATAGTGTAGTATTAAATTATATGGATACAAGGAATCCCTTGTATCCATATAATGACTGTCGGTGAAATTCTACAGTGAATTAGTAGCTTGTGTGTTATATTATATCACAGAGCACGGAGTAACCGCGACGGCAACGCGTAGAAACGGTTGACACACGGTGACACATGTAGCTATACATTTCCAGTATAACCTGACCTCGCTTTATATAAGGTTCTTGTACAATGAGAGATCAGCGTATACTGGTTTTGCATAGCTTGATTGGTCGTCCATTGGAAATACACATTCTGTAAAAATTTCAATTGTCTACCTATTACGGATAATGAGGTACAGCCCGATGACGGACAGACGGACGGACGGATAGAGACCACCAATGCGTCTCCTTATTCTATGGTTGACATCAAGCTCTAACTAAATATTGTCTTTCAAATCCGATCAACCATTAATAACTCCCAATATACGTGTCAGAATGTACACAATTCATTAATTATATTATGTTTCTAACGGTAGCGTGCCATGTAATTGTTTGTTTGACTGTTTGTTGATGCTCTTTCAATGTTTACTTTGATATGTTTTTTCCCCATTGTTTACTCAAAACATACATCAGAAATATTTGAGCCTTTGTTTCTCTTCTTTTGTTTGTATAACCCTTTGGCCGCTAGCACTTAAAGATTATATTCACAATATTAGAAAATTGTAATGATTGTGATGTTGATATAGAAAAACTGGTTGATTTTTATTAGATGGCTGCGATGAAAGGGTTAATGTAAACCTAGAATGATTAGCTCCTGTTTCACAATCAGTAGCATAAAAGTACCAAAAGGACCATTATTAAATCGACAATGTAATTAAAATTTTATTTCTAAAGAAATAATAAGCTATTGTTCAACGACGAAGGGTAAAAGTTTTATAACCGAACTGGTGCAAAAACGTTTGCAAAAATTTAAAAACTTGATAGAAAGGGATGATTGAAAAGATTTGTTTTATACAGCCAAATGAATGCTAAATAGACAGTATCACGCTTGCACCTGAGGGGTCAGGTACAGGTAATGTTAGTTAGGTACACCTAAATTTCGATAGGAGGATTCTAGGAACTAAATAGGAGACGAGCTTAGCGGTCAAAATAAATCTATGTTCGGACATACTCTGCTCGTGCAGAAGAATTTGTAATATACACAAAAACACTAGTATGCCCGACCTAGGAACAAACCAAGAGCGCATAGACAATAGACAATCGTTTAAAAAGAGTTTCGCATTTCTACAATGACTACAAAAGGAATGACATAAGATTTTCGGTAGCCTATGTCAATACAATACATTTCGTCGTTGAAGTTCTAACATCACGTAAGTCAAAAATTGAAACTTTACCGCAGATTGAAAAAGCTGCATAATTATACCATATTGTGATGGTACAATACCATTTTATAATTTGTGTCCAATAGGGTAGTTTACCAAAAAAAAACTAATTAGTCCGTCAGATAGATTTCCAAAAAACATTGGACATGTATTTTTTCTTTTTTCACGTAAACAAAAAATGAAGATGATAAAGCGCATCGAAAACTCGTGTGACGTCACTTTGTCAGTACTACCGAAAGCGCCAAACTAGTAGCTCAGTTCTGGGCCGACACAATATGGATTGCCATCGACTCGCTAAGAAGAAGACTATGTCAGTACACTTTTACCGGTGAATTGACGTCACAAGCCCTCACTTATGATCTTTGATGCGTTTTATCATCGTCAGTTTTTGTTGATTAGATAAAACAAAAACTACGTATCCTATATTTTTCAATAATCTGACTGACGGACTAAATAGAATCATATTTTTACAAACAATTTCAATTTCAATCGAAAATCATAATGTTAAAACCGCCAAAAATTACTTACATTGTTTTCCAGTTTTACATTTCGTTACCGCTCATAGAATGTCACTTTGTCTAAGTCTCTACGATACATCGATTAACAGTCGTGCTTGAGACCACTAGACTTACGGGACAAGTAAACGTGTCAACTCCTAACATCCCATTTTTAATTTTTCAGAAAAAGAACGTCTAACAGCCTGGTCGCAGACTAACGCGTCCGAGGTAGAAAGACCTCGAGTTTGGGCAGCACGGTCAGTCCTCGAGCTGGGAGCCACCAGGTCAGCGCACGGGCGCCAACTGTCTTGCAGGGCTCATCATCCGTCTTACCCGTCACCGTACTACAGGGATTCGTATACCATGCTTGATGTTACTTGTAAGTATTTTATTTGAATTCTAAATGCGAAAATCTGTTACCTTGTCATGTCACGTCTTGATCGCTCCATTGGATGAGTGGATTTTAATGTTTAGCATACAGATATACCATGATTTTATTATCCACCACGCGGGCGAAGTGGCGGTTTGAAGCAAGTCATTATTATTTTATTTTTTGACGAAAATATTGGATTCCAGGCTCGAGCGAAAAGCGTGACGTACAGGATCGGTCCATGAAGTACATGATCGGTCCATTAGCTCGTCTTTTGGAGGACTTTGATCAGTGGTGGACGTCTTTCGATGATGTTGATGAAAAGTTGAAACCTTGACAACTGAGACGTCAACTGTCGTTTGTATCCCACTATCTACAATCAAAGCTACCTCTGTGCTGGCAAACCCGTAGATGTGGTGAATAATAAAATAAGACTATCTTACCATCGACACGTAGAATACCTTGATCTCAAACCAGCGCTTTTGGGATTAATGGTTATTCTTGAAACAGTTAAAATGTTTTAAACTTCAAAACGGGCAGTGTGTTAACGATTGGTTTAAGTACTGCCCTAAAAGCACCGCTTTTAAGGTTTATAGTTTAAGACCAATTCCAGAATTAGTATCTACTAGAACACCTCATAGCTTCATGGTTTACGATGATTTTACCTCTGAATTTTTCTTACTTTCCTCGTGAAAAAAGAACATTTGAAATCGAGCTCGAACGTTTGCCTTTTTTTATTCATGCAGATACCATGATCTTTTTATTTCTCGAGGATAGCTCGCGATCACAAAATAGAAACAAATCAATAAGCAATTAGCAGCCAGCCTAGCTGTAGTAGAAAACAATCGACATTCACAAATTGATCCTATAGAGAATCGCAAATAGGATCGAAACATGGACCTCTATATTTCCTTTTCCGTGTGTAATTATAGTCTATTCAGGAGTAATTTTCTTGATGTCGAGCTTAAGTGAACATTAATTAAAGAAATAAAGAAAAAAGTTGTTTCCCCACATGAAACAATAAATAGAACACGTGAATAAAAATAGCCTCCTGCTTCTGAAAGACTAGGTATTTAAAGTAAAATTCCGAAAGGAACTAATTGCAGACACGATACGACTGGTTTCTAATGGGTGTAAAATTACCCTTAACGAAGTCGAAAGGGACTTTTTTATCCGGCATTGCGAACATTTTTCTTTGTTTTAGGCCATACCTGGGAACCTTCTAGTTACTTAGCACAAATCAGAAGCGATTTCCTCGTGAAATATTGGTTTCTACTTTGAGATAAGACCTATTTCGGATGGCGTCCAAAATACTATGTTCCTGAAAACGTTAAACAAGAGAAAATCACTATTAAAGGTTTATTTCCGTTTTTGGGTGGCTTTGCCGGTGCGGTTTGTGGTTGTCCTTCGGAATTGTGCCTTTATTTGATCAACTACAAAACGTTTAAAAAAAAAAACTGTTGTCAAACCTTGTATGAAGTGGTTGGATTGGCTGATGATTTGGGGTCATATAAATCAATAAAGCTGACGTGTTTGCCTGCAGTTTTGTGTATTGTCGTTTTCAACGGGTTTGCGCGAACTCACGGGACTTTGTAGTCTAAAAAAATATGATGATTGTTTGAATAGCTGATATGAAATTTGTCGAGTATGGAATAATTTAGCAGGTTTAAGAAATACAATCAACTATAATTTTCCTGAAATTCAAATCCGACGTGAGCTACATGTTACTTCTATCTAAACGAACTTGCATCTCGTAAATATCAATCGGCTGGGACTTTCTCGTCCAAGAGGTTGAAGTGTCCCACTGGGAGATTTACGTTTGTACCTGCGACACTTTGACTCATAGATTACAATTTACGCTTGCACCAAGTGTCGTTCCGAAAAGTATTGGAACTGGACACTTGTAATCAGAAGATACCCTAATGTATACAAAAATATACACGAAAGTATCAAGATTAATTTTGTGGACCTCAAAATATTTAACTACATTTACTGCTCATTCGAGAAGTCGTTATTAATTTCTAAAGCGCAAAAAAAAAAAAAAAAAATCGATCTGACAATTAATTGCAAAAGTTTTAGAAAGTTTTTAGTCTTTGCTTGGTTTATTGATATGCTTGCCATGGTTAAGGCCTTATAATTATTTGACCCGCAAACTCAAACCAACAACAAAACCATCCTTTTCCAGTTGTTCCAGTAGTTTCAATAGTTGGTGGTGACGCCAGTACCCTAGCTAACTTAGAAGAAGGTTCGAGTACCCTCACTTTGGAGTGCCGAGCTGATGGCAACCCCAGTCCTTACGTGTGGTGGACTAAGAACGGACAAGTCATCGCTACCAACGGAGCAAAGCTGATGCTTGCACCTGTGTCTAGAAATCATTCGGGTGAGTGCATCGAAAGGTAACTTGTATTATTTTGTTCTACTTCTTCATCATAAATCACATACAGATGTAAATTTTCTATTTTGGTTATTGGTTGACGAATTGTGGTTACATTATGGCTTAAAGCTTGGAGATTTGCTTTAATTTTATATGTGTCTTGTTGTGACGGGCAGACGTTGTTGCCATTGCGGGAGAGGATAAAGAGAGACCTATAGGTTCCCAGCAGTGGTTGAAGTCTGTGGATGCTGATGATTATGTGTTGTTGTTATTGGCCTTAACATTATGTTTGGTATCTTTCAGGTATCTACGGCTGTCAAGCGAGAAACTCTTTGGGAACATCAGATTCAGTCAAGATTGAAATTGATATAAAATGTAAGAATCGTTTAAATAATTTTTATGTCCTCAGAAGTCAAGTACAGAATATGAAGTAATTATCTATCAGGTTCTTTGCTCCAAAGTTTCAGATTCCAAATCAATAAAAGAGTGTCTATGGAGTTTCTTGCCCGTTCTTCTCCATAGAAATCTACGCTAGCCTTTTAAACACCATTGTCCAATATACTTGACAAAGCAAGCGCGTGCCATGTACGCCAAACGACACAAATATGTGACAAATGTAGGTGAAATTGTGTATTGGCGTGGAGGGTACGTCGTGCGTTTATGCTCTGGCATTCAAAAGGTTAGGGAATAGCAAATAACATTGATCTGCTTAGCGATGCCTTGTGACTGGGACTGTATCTACATTTCATTTTTATCTTTGTTTCGACAATTCAAAAGGGCATATAACTGGCCTACTTGAAATAAATGCTTTGATTTTGATATATTTGTTTCGGACAATAATATTACTAGTATCCTTTACAATAGAGGCCTTTGTCCAGCATTGGACATCTTTCGTGAAAATCATGATGATGATAGAAATCCTTAAACTAAACTTCAATCCATTGTATTAACAGACCCTCCTCGAGTGACGTGGGTGGGGCCAGACACGGTAGTGGAAGCGAACTTGTTCTCTCAAGTCACATTGGAGTGCAAGGCTGAGGGCAACCCTTCGCCCTCCTACACGTGGTATCACAAGTAAGTTACTTTTTGATTCTTGTATACCCAGGAATAGGAGAATTTTCTGAGTTGTTTTTCTACTAAACAGATACTAAGTAAATGTAACGCTGCCTGTTTAGTTTATCACTTTAAATTGATTCTAATTTTATTACTTGAGCTTAATAATAATTCTATATGCTACGTCATATCCAAGATATCTTCTCATTTTTGGCTCATTCTTCCGCGCGCACTCGCAGTCGGACGCGTTTGCAAGTAGCTCCAAGTAAATAAATTAATTTACCGTATTTTTAGTTCCTCTACGAACTTTATCTATTACGTATACAGATCATAACTAGTTTAGTAACTTGCAAATATCAAGATATCATAATTATTGCAACCACAACATCAAAAATAGTGAAGAAACTACTTCAATAACTGCCGAAGACAAACACAAAGCAAGTGAGCAACAGTGAATCATCGCTGCGCGCGGCTCCTATTCGTCGGCTACGGGTGAGTCAGAGCGTGTTTAGCGACCAAAAACGCTACCTTATATGGTCTTGACCGCAACTCCGATCTTCATCTGACACGCCCCTAATGAGAAGCAATACCCAAATTTCAAGCCCTGCTAGTGTGTCCGCCTGGCTCATTAGAACACTGGATATATCTACGTGCGGCGAGGACCGAGTTCGATCCTGACCTCCTGCATTTCTTTTTGTGTTTTTTCTTTGTGGATTTTTACGTTGCAAACGAGATTGCTTTGATTTTTGGCATTTTTTCTAATTTTATCATTAATAAAAACACAAATATGTCGAAGATAAACAATAACCAGCAAAAGCCGTCTGATTCAAGTGAGAAAGAATTAAGTGATTGCACAAACATTTTGTCTAAGTCGGGAGTTATCCCTGAGACTGAAAATTTAAATTCACGCAAGAGGAAAAAAAATGACGACTACAACGGTCTTGTGGAATTGCTTAAATTGCACACAGATAGAACAGACAGCAAGCTCGAGTCGTTACAAGCATCACTATCGGAAATTATAGGCCAAAATGCCGAAATTAAAAAAACTATTAGTTTTATTTCGGAAAAATACGATGAAATGTTATTAAAAATGGAAACACTGGAAGCGGAACGAAAAGAAGATCGTACCTATATAAACCAGCTTGAGGATAGAGTGGAAAATCTGGAGCGAATGGCAAATCAATCTTAAATTGAAATTAGAAATATACCTAAAGCACAAGGAGAATCTAAAGACGATCTCTGCAAAATTGTTACCGAAACGGCGGCTGTTCTTGAAATCTCACTGCAGAAACTGGATATAAAAGACGCTTTCCGTGTAAATAAAAAAGAGGGAATGTCGTCGATTGTGGTGGATTTCGCTAGATCCAAGACTAAAGACGAAATAGTTAGATGCATCAGGCAATTCAATAAGAGAAACAAGGAAAATAAACTCAACACAACCCATATTAAAATACCTGGCCCGGCAAAACCGATATATATCGTAGAAAGTTTGACAATAAAAGGTCAGCGCTTATTTTATTTGGCCCGAAATTTTGCCAAAGACAACGCCTACAAGTTCTGCTGGACTTCATACGGAAAAGTCTTTCTAAAGAAAGGTGAAGGTGACAAACAGATTCTCATCAAGGATGAAGCTGACATCAATAACCTATGCAAATGACTAACCGACTATTATTGCTGTTATATAGAAACTATTATCGTTTGTTACATTTTGCTTATTTGTTCTCCGCTTATTGCAACCAATCATAAAATCATACACTTACACAACCTCCACGTACATAATATACAGCACAACATACATACTTCACCCACACAAATCAATCTACACCAAATATGCTTCTTAAGAGTTGTGTTTGTAGAACTCCGTTCATACAAACTGATAATCCCGACACAACTAGTACTTGGCTTTTCTGGTCGTTTTTGTACGTTTATAACATGTATTTGTGACATAATCCCCTATATTGATTTCAATGGCTAATAATGTTTTAACAGATGTTGACTCTGTCTCTATGGCTGATAGTTACAGTTGCGATATCGAAACGTGTAACAAAATTATAGAGAGCTCCATGAGTTCTCTAAAAGTTATATCTCAAAATATACGCAGTATTTACAAAAATTTTGACAGTTTTCAAGCACAATTATGCAGGTTATCTTTTGAAGTAGATATCATTATTCTGACTGAATGCTGGATAAATGATCATAAGCCTATTCCCATTCTCGAAAATTATGAACTATACTACTCTAAAACACGTCTGAACCAAAATGGTGGTATTGTTATTTACATAAAGAAACACATTAAATGTACAGTCGAAGAGCCTAAGTCAGTAGGCGCAGAATTTCTACTCATAAAAATTCATCCAGACATAAATATATTAGCTGTTTACAGGTCTCCGTCCATATACTGCACTAACAGCTTCCTGACCTCACTAGAGAATATTATACGACCAATAAAAACCAAAAAAGTTGTTATTGCCGGGGACATTAACATTGACATCAAGTCAAACAATACAGACAGAAACAGTGCATCTTATCTAAACTTGACTGCGGAACTAGGACTATTACCAGCACACATATATCCAACGAGGCTACATAACTGTTTGGATCACGTCATGCTAAATACATGCCACTCTGCCTCAGTTTTTGTATTAAATTCTGCAGTAACTGACCACGACTCTGTATTAATGTGTATATACTGCACTAATCAGCAAAACAAAACTACTAACTTCTACACTAGCATAGACTATGAGGCTGCCATTACTCATCTAGAAACTATAGATTACACATTTATTAATAATGGTATGGATGCTAATGAAGTTGCGTCGCTTTTCATTGAGAAAGTATCTGAAACGTTGAAACAGCATTCAAAGGTACTCACTAGACCTGGTCGGAAAAAACTTCTTAAACCCTGGCTTACACCTGGAATGCTGCGTTGCATCCACCATAGAGACAAACTTCACAAAAAGTCTTCTAAAGAGCTACAAAATCAAATTCTGCAAACGACATACAAAAGATATCGCAATTTCTGCAACTCATTGCTCAAAAAATTAAAACGAAGCTATGAAAAGTCTTTGCTACAAAACGCCAAAAACAACAAAGAAAAATGGAATGCTATTAAAACTATAACTGACACAAAAAAGCAAAAATCCTGTGCTGATAAACTAATACCCATAACTAAAAGTGGATCACAGGCAGTCGACGAAGTAAATCACTATTTCGCAAATATAGGTAAACAACTTGCAGATGACATAACACAAACCACGACAACTAATAATTTTAGTATACCCTCCTCCCTGAACTCTATCGTTTTACTCCCCCCAGATGAGGCCGAAGTAGAATCAATAATAATGAACCTAAAAAGTGACTGTGCCGTTGGGTGGGACTTGATTCCAGCAAAATTTCTCAAATTGGCGAAACATGTCATGGTTCCCCAACTAACAAAAATTATTGAGATCTGTTTTACTCAAGGTGTCTTCCCAAAGGTTCTAAAAAAATCCCTTATTACTCCTGTCCACAAGAGTGGGGTGAAGGACAACGTCCGGAACTATCGTCCAATTTCTGTTCTCACAACGATGTCGAAAGTTCTGGAAAAGGTGCTCAACATTAGACTTATAAACTTCTTAGAACGCAACAATATACTATCAGACGCCCAATATGGTTTTAGGGCGGGAAAGAGAACTGAAGATGCAGTTAGTCAATTGGTGGACCATGTCACGCGTAAACTTGATGCAAAACAAAAATGTGTAGGTATTTTTCTAGACTTAGCCAAAGCTTTCGACACCGTTTCTATTCCCGCTCTTGTGGACAAATTGGAGAGGGTTGGTATTCGCGGAAATGCCTTGAATATATTCAAAGACTTTCTCTATGACCGCACTCAGAAAGTCAAAATAGATAAATATGTGAGCTCTGAGGCCACCGTAACCTACGGCGTTCCACAGGGCAGTATACTTGGCCCCAGTCTTTTCCTCGTATATATAAATGACCTGTGCCAGCAAACTCTTACGAATGGTAAAATTTTCACATACGCTGATGACACAGCTTTAATATTTCATGGGGATACATGGGAAGAGGTTCAACAGCTCGCCGAATCAGGATTACACAAAGTTGGTCACTGGCTAAGAGCTAACATTCTAACTCTGAACATAACAAAAACCACTTACCTACAATTCCATTTTTCCAAAATCAAACCATCACAAACACACATTAAACTGCATACATGCAACTCACCTCATATAGATAGAGACTGCTCGTGCTTGACTTTACATAAAGTTACTCATGTCAAATACCTAGGTGTATTAGTGGATGAAAAACTCAGCTGGCGACAACATATTGATCTCACTTCTACACGAATTCGGAAACTAATATGGGCATTTAAAAAGCTGAGACATGTCGCGGACTTTGAATCCTTGCGCCGCGTTTACAATGCACTAGCGGAATCAGTGCTGAGCTATTGTATTGAGGTATGGGGCGGTGCATGTAAAACTTTCATTATACAACTAGAAAGAGCTCAAAGATCTTTGCTTAAAGTCATGACTTTCAAACCCTATTTATTCCCTACAGTGACATTATATGAGATGTGTAAAGTACTCACTGTACGGCAAACCTACATTCTGCAGGTTGTAGTCAAGCAGCACAGTATCACACCTTTTAGTGATAAGCATAAAAATAAACACACCAAACCTGACATCTGTTTACCTCTTCTATGCCATACAGTGTCTGCTAGGCGACAACGTGTCCACCAGGCCATCTATTTATATAATAAGTTAAACAGGAAGCTTAATATTAATCCCCTCACAATTCACGAAACAAAACAAACACTAAAAACTTGGTTGCTAACACAAAATTACGATAAAACCGAAACTCTATTGCAGCGGGCGTAAAGCATATTATGGTTAACCCCTACAAAATGACACATCAAAATCCTTATCCTGTCACACATCCACACACCCCCTCACATATCCCCACACACATCCCCCCACACATCTCCACACACATACCCTCACACTACTCATACACGTACAGTCACACACCCACACGTTTATTTTCCAAGTTTTTCGAATAAGTAAGTTCTACATTTCAACAACATTTTTGTATTTTCTGTAATTGTGTAATTTTGCTAGGTTGCTTGTATTGTATATTATAACTATATCTCTATGCTTGTGGCTTACATTTTATTCTGTTATTTAATTAACTTCTGTATTTGAATTAACACTTGTAAATTTTTTTTTTTTTTTTTTTTTTTAATTTTATTAATTAATAGTATGCATATAGATCATTTGTAGTGAATCAACAATTTGAATCATAATAATTTGTACCTAATTAACTAATTATTTAAATTTTTAACTGTTGTCATTTTTGTCATCAGCTAATGATTCTAATTTTAATTCTTATTCTAATTGTAAGTAATCATTTTTAATCATTCGACACGTTTATATTTTTTTTTATCAACAAAAAATTTAATCACTTAATTATTGCATATTACGCACCATGTTAATAGGAAGAAGAAACTGACTCCTGAAATACAGATATTTAATATCTAGCTCTGGAGTCAGGGCTTCACAAATATTGTTTAGAAAATGTTTTGCAAATAAAGAATTTATTATTATTATTATTAATTTATTCTTTTCCACTTAACAACTCGTATTTTTCTTCAATCCAGAAGTTCCTGTCACTTGCGATCATTTCTTTCCAGCCCAGCATCGTCAGCCCGCATCAATTCTCTCGAGGATGGCGCCTACCCGATCTCCATGACGCCTCAGCTCCAACTGCACAACGTGTCATACGACCAACATGGACGGTACACCTGTGTGGCCACCAACCAGATAGGACTCGAAGATAGGTGCGATACATTTGTTGACTCTGTTTTTATGAATGTGCAATTGCGGGATCGGTCGCACTACGGGATGAGGCCAACTTATCACGTGGGCTGATGCCGATGTCTTGTATTTACCGGACCTACGACTCATGTTTGTAGTAGGAACAGCGGGGTTTTAGTCGGTAATAGTCAGCTTAATCCTCGTCTTTTCTCAGACAGAGGTTATTCATGGGGATTTCATCATACCCAATAAAAAGCAGGAATGACCCAGGTTTACCCATCAAATGATTTCAGGCAAGACGGTGTTACAGCAGTGGCCACATGCTTGTTCATACTGCCTTACACAGCGAAGTTCAGGGTAGATCTCTTTATAGTCTCTCCAACCATAACAGGTGTTGCATAGAAGGGGCTCCGGGATGGACTTTTATGAGTTAACGCGTTGTGCTAATGACGAAAGCTGCTACTTTTCATACACATTATGCATAGAGCTCATGTGCTATCCCATCATCAAATTGCTGGTGATGGACCTTCCAAGAGACTTTGAATGGATTTTCATGTATTCCATTCCTTATTTACAGGAGCCACCAATCTGAAGCAGTAACCCTCAACGTACTAGGCCCACCAGTGGGCGCGGAGAGCGGCACCGCGCACGCGTGGAGCGGCAACGAGGCGCGCGTGGCGGCCACCGTGTGCGCCGACCCGCCGCCCCTGCGCGCCGCCTGGCTGTGGGGCAGTCTGCGCCTCGACGTGCCCTCCAGCATCGGTATGTTAGTGTGGTACTCACCGTGCGCGCCGACCCGCCGCCCCTGCGCGCCGCCTGGCTGTGGGGCAGTCTGCGCCTCGACGTGCCCTCCAGCATCGGTATGTTAGTGTGGTACTCACCGTGCGCGCCGACCCGCCGCCCCTGCGCGCCGCCTGGCTGTGGGGCAGTCTGCGCCTCGACGTGCCCTCCAGCATCGGTATGTTAGTGTGGTACTCACCGTGCGCGCCGACCCGCCGCCCCTGCGCGCCGCCTGGCTGTGGGGCAGTCTGCGCCTCGACGTGCCCTCCAGCATCGGTATGTTAGTGTGGTACTCACCGTGCGCGCCGACCCGCCGCCCCTGCGCGCCGCCTGGCTGTGGGGCAGTCTGCGCCTCGACGTGCCCTCCAGCATCGGTATGTTAGTGTGGTACTCACCGTGTGCGCCGACGTGTTATCCCTAGGGCCTTTTATACGGCGCACTTTAAGTCCATCGTGTGCGTTATGCGATGCAGATATAAGCAATTTATTTTGACGGACAAGAAGTACACCAAAAACTGTCCCTCGTCTGTGCAGACCATAATTATATTGCATTTAAAAATATTATTTTAATGCTTGCACAATGCTTTTTAACTTTATCTCAGCATGGTTGTGCGACGTTTAAAAATAAACGTCACAGCGCTGGTACTCTGATTGCACCACCAAAGAGTAAAATACGTATACCTATAGGAATTCACTAGTGTGATCTCCCACCAGGTCGCTACCGCACGCTAGAGCCGGCGACGGACGGCGGCTGCTACCGCTACACGCTGCTGATCTCCAACACGGGCGCGGCGGACGCGCGCGTCTACGTGCTGCATGTGGAGAACGTGAGGGGCTTCTCGTCTCATGCTGTGTCTCTCACTGTGCATGGTGAGTGCTTTCTTAGATGATTCTAGAACTCTTTTTAGGGTTCCGTACCCGAAAAGTAATCCGTTCGCTGTCCTTGCTGTATCTCATAATCCGTAATAGGTAGACTTTGCGAGGTAGGATATTGATTTGAAATATGGAAGAAGAAGACGTGCTGTGCCGTCGTCATCAAATAAATTGGAATTGGGGAAGGAGAATGATGATGCCAGGAGTCATCAACTGCCTAGCCTTTTCCCAGCTATGTTGGGGTCGGCTTCCAGTCTAACCGGATGCAGCTGAATATCAGTATTTTACATGGAGCGTCTGCCTATTTGATCTCCACAACCCAGTTAATACTGGGTAATACAATACCTCTTGGTAAGACTGGCTGTCAGACTTTTTGGGCCACTGACTACCTGGAAAGACTGTCAAAGATGTGTTAATGACAGCCGGGACCAACGGCTTAACGTGCTTTCCGAGGCACAGAGGCAACTCGGTATGTAATGGGTGGTCACCCATCCACAGACCAACCTAGGCAAGCACAGCTTAACCTAAAGATCGACCCGAGTGACTGTTATTAATGTGCTACGAGCACCTCGATGATGATGCCAGGAGTGGTAGTCGTAAAAGATGTCTAGAGACGTCCTCATCATCTGCCTAGCCCTTTTCCAACTATTTTTGGGGTCCACTTCTAGTCTCACCGGATGTGGCTGAATACTAGTATTGTCCATGTTGCTACTGCCGGATATAAACACATGATACGTCTTGGAAATACTTCTTGTCTGACATAGCCTTGAGGATCCACCCGTGCGGCTGTTTATTATTTGGCATGGTGATATAGAGCACTACTGACAACCTCAAAAAGGATCCTATGTACTTGTATATTGCATGATTGTGTAGTCTTCTTTTTGAGGCATGTTTTACGGGTGTATTCCCGTTGTCCCCTTAGGCCATGTCCCCGTTAAAGGGGACAATGGGAATTTAATAAAATAATTAAAATTACTTCCCGTTGTCCCCGTACGCTCTCCCCGTTAATTTCTTATGGCCCCATTGTCTGAAACATAAAAAACTATACCTCCATTATAGGCTTTGAATGGACTGAGCATCTTTCAAAAGATGTCGGTTAGGTGATCGTAATATCTTTTTAATTCTGCAGTCGTATCCAGGTGATCCAGGATGGTCGACACATTTTGTTATTAGTTGTGTAGCGATAAGTTATTAACGCATGAGCAAAATAGTGGATGTTTTTAATACGCTAGCAAATGTGAATATCATTTAATCGGTCTATTCCATTTTGATAGATAGATAAATATCCACCACATGGCACTTTTTTTTTTGATAGCCTGCTTTGTGTCCCACTGCTGGACAAAGGCCTCCCCTTTCTCCCTCCAAACTTCTCTGTTCTATGCGATTTCTGGCCACGATTGCCCCTTAAACATGACGAGATCGTCACACCACCTTTGCCGAGGTCGACCTCGTCGGCGATGTCCACCCTCAGGCGTCCAGTGAGTGACGATCTTTGCCCACCTCTCCGGATGCATCCGTGTGATATGGCCAGACCACTCCCACTTCAGCTTGTTATACTGTCAATTTTGGGATATCTTCCGTGAAAATACTCCATTATTGTGATCATTATTGTGACGGATAATATCCCATAAGTGTCAGTTTATGTGTTATAAACCGTGAACACTTTAAACAGTAAATTCACCACACGGCCCCAGTATTGGTGTCATGCTTTCTGGCGGAACCACCTTGGCTTTAACAAGTATAATGTTACATAAAAGAACTATGGAATGTCTATAAAATTCTAGTCGTATTTAAAAAAGTCTATATCTCTAGTTTCGACGTAAACTTTAATTTAAAGTGGTTGCGCTGCAGAGTATCCTTCCCGGCGAAACCACCATGATATATCTATAACTATACATGGTATAAGCAAATATATAATATCAAATAATTCTATAACAATTCTATATTGAACTAGTACCTTAAAATCCTCAATCTAATTTAAATATACGAACAAACGACATGAAAGTTGCAACACACTAACTAAAAATGATTTCATTAAAATGTGGGTAGTTGATTTTACTAAAGTTCCGGTTTGCTAAGAAGTTTAATCTAGGCGCTTAGCGACTATTTCGAAGAGAAAGTTTGAGGCACCGATTTGTTCATAGGTTTAAATTAGATTAAGGATTTGTTGTGAGAGTTATAGATATACCATAGTGGGTACGCCGGGAAGGATACTCTGCAGCGCAACCACTTTAAATTAAAGTTTACGTCGAAACTAGAGATATAGACTTTTTTTTTAATAGGAATAGAATTTTATAGACATTCCATAGATTTTTTATGTACCTAACATTATACTTGTTAAAGCCAAGGTGGTTCCGCTAGAAAGCATGACACCAACATTGGGTACCGAGGCATGGTCTAGTACAAATTCCTAATATGTAAAAGCATGTCCCTAACCCTGCAAGTTTGCCTGTCAATGTACTGCATGTTATAACGTAACAATAATTCTGTTCACGCAGATAATTTTTCGCTAACAGAGACTGCGCACGTGGCGCCACTCATCGCCGCGGCGCTTGTCATCGCTGCGCTGCTGGTCATCGTGCTCTGTCTCATCATCCGCTGTAGGAGGCGGAGAGGTATGTTGTAGTCTTTTATTTATAAGTTAATCTCACTGGAGTGATTTATAGAAGGGATCTGCCCCTTCCATCAAAGCGAAGATGAGTGGAGAGGAGACGCGGAATATTTGACCAATCACAACAAGACAAGATTAGGATTTCAAACCGATGTGATAGGTCTATTTCCACACGTCTTCTCTCCGCTCCGCTTGTCTCTGCTTTGATCAAAACCGGGTCTAAGATATTTGAACAAGGCCATGGGTACCTAGTAGATCATTTGATGATGGTTCCGTACCCAAAGGGTTTAACGGGACCCTATTACTAAATCTCCACTGTCCGTCTGTCTGTCACCTGGCTGTATCTCATGAACCGTGATAGCTAGACAGTTGAAATTTTTACAGATGCCTTGCCGCTATAACAAGAAATAATAAAAATATAAATTATTAAATAATTAAAGGGGGGCTCCCATACAAGAAACGTGCTTTTTCGGTGGTTTAATGGTACGAAATCCTTCGTGCGCGAGCCCGGCTCGCATTTGCCCAGTTTTTTTTATTCCTACTATCGTTGAAGACCAATTTGCGGGACTTTTGTAGAGACTTCTCGTACTCTTTGTTTGACAAAGACTGTTTGCCGTTGCGAGACTCACGAAGTACAGCTGTTTTCCGACAACACACATCGCAAAAGTTATCCACCATTACCTACCTCGAACTCATAATAATACAAATGTTTTGTTTTCTTTGCAGAAAGCGTGGAATATAAGACTGAAGATTTAGATAGGTGAGCATTTTTACTATTACATCTTCTAGCCAAAATAATAAATCACCAATAAGAATATCAGTTCTCTAACACCATATTATTCCCCAATAGCGAAAAAGCAGCACTACCAGCCGACGCGGTATACACGCCGCGTGACACGCCGCGCCCGCTTCCCCCGGGCGCCGGCTCGCTGGCCGGCATCGCGCCGGGCCCGGGACACGCGCCGGGCCCCGGGCACGCGGCCGGCCCCGGGCACGCGCCAGGCCCCGGGCACGCGCCCGGCCCCGGGCACGCGGCGCGCTACTCGCCCGCGGCGCTGCAGGTGCGGCGCGCTGCCGTGGTGCTGCAGCCCCCCACCACCGTGTGACCGCAGAGCACAGGTGTGACTGCACGCATGGACTAACAATTTCTCTCTATGAGGCCCGGCTTCCATCAAAGCGGAGACTAGCAGAACGGTGCAAACACGTGCAAGATTCGACCAATTATAGCAAACGAAATCATTATTTCGCATGTCCTTTAAAAACAGTCGTAGCACAAAAATATTACGTTTTTAGTTAATACCCCACTTAACTTTAATCATCTTTGCTCTCTAATTAAATAAATCGCCGAAAGTGAACTGCGAAGATTCTTAACCGAAAGACACAATCGATAGCTTATTACAGACAGGATCCGTAAGCACAAAAAATCTTTAAAATGCATACATATCTCAAAACTGCTATTTCTACGTTAAGACAGTTTTTTAAAAACCTGCGATTTTTGAAAAAAGACTCTTTAAGTATTGATTGAAAATATGAAATGAATATAAAAAAAAACAACAATGAAAAAGGACAAAGAAAGAACAACAGATGAGAGACGCGATATGAATTTCAGTCAATGTGATTGGTTGATTTCCGTACGCCAGCTCTCCGCTCCGCTTGTCTCTGCTTTGGAAGAAATCGGGCCCCACAGTGTTAAGCGCGATATCCACTAACAATTACTTCGCTGCAACTTCTTGCTTTAGTACTTCGAAGCTTTGCGGACATTTTTCGGTAGCGTTGTCCTCAAGGACACAGTGGATATCACACTTAACCAACTCATTTATGCGATACCAAGGAAATCAGACGTTAAAATCAAATTAAAGTTCTGAAAATCTAGGGCATTTTTGTCGAACTTTCTACCTCTGAAGATACGTTGAAATGACTGATCATTTTCCTAAAAAATCCATTGAGTTCTGGTAATGGAGGGATATGTTTGTGAGGTTATTTTTAGACACAATCGAGCGTGTACACAAGATGCTTCCATTCTGTGCGTTTATCATGACCATGCATTTAACATCTCCAAAATACAAGAAGTAAACGGACCCTTAACGAAGCGGTCAACCAAACATTTTGTACATCAAATTAAGTAAGTCTGGGCTAAACTATTGATGGGTACTGACTTTTTTTTTTGGGGTAAAACTCACGGTTTACGTAGAATATTAGGCATTGAACAGTACGCACGGCGAGCAATCAATCTATGAAAAACCAATTTAAGCTTATCTCTCGTTTTACGGGAAGCTCTTACAAACCGAGGTTATACTGGAAATGTACTGCTTGATGTGTCGCTGTGTGTACAGTATTTAAAGTAAATATATTAAAACCTTGTTTAAAAAAAAATAGTGCGTGTAGTCCCTCCGCGCGGAAGAAGTGAAACTTCGTAATGTGGAAATGAAAATAGGAAGGGGTAGAAATTGATTTTTAGTGAACTACAGGTATACTACGCGCATGCGTTCTCACCGTGCACTCTCGCTCTGTCTCTTTCTATTCCCCCTCCCCAAGAGCGTTGAACGTTTAACGCAACAGTGCTTTAATAACCCTTCCATGGTAGCGTTAAACGTTTAACGCAACCTTGTTGGAAGTCGCATTAGAAGTTTCACTTCAAAAACTTGTAACATAATTGGGACTTTGACCTTTAATATCTCCGTCTAGAATGTAAATCACAATGACGGGGAGAACAAAATTATGCCTTTCGGTTTAATTAAGGGTCTTTTTATACAGATAATAATTATGAAAATTGCTTCGTATGGACACGCTCTAACAAGCACAATGATATTGATATTGGATTTCCTGCACCATTAGATTACGATAAAGGTAAGGCATGTCATGTCGTATATTATCCTCGCAACTCCCGAATTAATTACGACGTTACACCACACACTGATAACATTACACGAAACAATGTGTTAGCGATAAAATTTATTCCATGTTTATGCTATTCTTACCAGTTGGGGGTCCTCCATTAATCACGTGATGGTTTTTAGCAACTTTTTAATCCCCTCCCTCCCCCATGGTGATGCGTGGTGAGGTTTTAGACTACCCCTGCCCCCCTACCCAAAACCACGTGTATTTTTTTTGTAAAAAATAGTAGGTATAATTATATTTTTTATAGGTATAATCTAATTTGATTCTGGAAAATTAAGCACCGTGATAAAAATGTCACTAGGAATTTCTCCTGTATCGTGGGTGCGTTTACAAACATTTAAACTCACATACACAAATAGCCAGAACAACTATCTGTAGGCCTTACAAATATTTATTCCGTGCGGGAATCGAACCCGCGACACGCAGCGCAGCAGTCAATCGCTCAGTCACTGCGCCAACCACGCCGTCAAAGTCAAAGTCATATAAAGACACAAGTGCAGTCTCCTTTTCTATTCTCTCACTGTTCGATGGTATATGGGATGGCAGTACGACACGGCTAATAAGAGATCAGGTGCAGAATAAACGGTTTAACGAGGAACTGACTATGTATAAATGTAGTAGGCTGCAAGACAATGGCAACACTTTAAGCTTCAGGTGGCCTAGTTTAGTATGGAAATTCAATAGAATAAGGGACCAGCACCCTAAGAGTGAAGCCACACTGCTCCGTTGATTTTCGTTGCGACGTCGCAGCGCAAGATTTTCGTTCGACAACTCAACGGAGAAATGTGGCATGTTTTAAAATTTATATGTAAAATGACGCGCTGCGACGTCGCAACGCAAATCAACGGAGCAGTGTGGCTTCGCTCTAATGAAGTAACACACTTTTCTATCTAATTTAGGAAGATTTTGAGAAAACTTATAGGTAAACCACACAAAAGTACCAATTCTATTTTCGAACTCATATGCACAGTGCAGGCTCACAGTCTGAAAACAAAAATCAAAGCAAGTAGGCCAGTTACAGGCACTTTTGTTTTTCCAAATACAAATAATACTAAAATCCCAGAACCATGGCATAATAACTGTGAAAGTACTGTATAGTAGTACCAGTGTACTAGTAAGTGCCATTGCATCTACCAAGTACACTGTGCAGCCTGGGACATTTCCCAGGCTAATCGTTCTTAACTTAACTTCTCAGCAAGTCATCAGTGTTGAACTAAACCACTGTTCATCAGGTTTCCCCCCTCTTTAACAACATTATTTTTTTACGCATTTGCAACAGTTATCTTTCCCGTATCACTCTTCTGCTACATTCTGTTATTGGCAACACTCTTAATCGGATCAGTTACAGAATTCGACACTATCACAAGTTCGACACTGTTGCGTGTGTTTTGATTATTGTTATCGTTCGCTTTGTTCCATTACAATATTTACACAGGATGTCTGTTTGTAACTTTATCGATTTCGCAATACAGGATTGTTTTATAGACCAGCGGTTCGATGAGATTTGCGTCAAGTGTCACGCGCGCGATGTTTATCATCACTCTGCAAATAGCGTTGCGATGACTTATTCATGGTATACCCTTTTTTTTCGGATGGTAGATTTCCCATCAAAAATCAAATGACGAATGAATGTGTTTTTCTCATCAAATGAGTTCTCCCGCTCTGGGCAGAGCGGAAGGGAGTGTCAGACTTGTACTGACTAAAACCCATCCATGTTCCTTCCTTGCCCAATGTGTTCCAGGGCCGCGGTATCTCTTTAAAACAGTCCCGCAGCCCTGGATTTATGGTATACTCTGACTTTCATTTGTTTTCTCCGCTATCCTTCTTGCAAGACGCGCGTCGTATGTAGCTCGAGGTCCTGAGGTTAGGGTTTCAAAAACGAATGCTCACTGTAAAGTAAAACACAGCATGATACCGAGTTTCAGAGCCGACGTGTTCAGATTTGGAATCCAGGACAGAGGTCTTTTGAGTAGCGGGATAGGACCCAGTACTCAGTTTTTTGGTATCTTATCTGCGTCAGAGGACTTTTCCTGGTCATCATCCCTGAAGGTACTTAAGGGGAACACACTTGTTCAGTTCAGCACATTCAAAGTCGTCTTGACGCAATTATTACCCCTATTACCGGGCTCTCATTCTGCTCGTGCCGATAGGTAAATTCCATTGGACATATTATAACCTTCACTGAGTTAATATAATTAGAGCCAACCCCAGCACCCCCCGCCCCGGGCATCGGGCGTCACGTGGTGGCTTCCGGCCACCGTAGACGCGGACCTGTGGACGGTGAGTAATGGGCTAGCTCGCCGTCCGTCCGTCTTTTGACGACAGGCCGTGTAGACGGCGCGTCCGTGTTCCTCTCGCGCCTGAAAGAGATGTCAGCAACAGACAGGGGCCGATGCGTGCCAGGGCTGTGGGACTGTTCGAAAGAGATACCGTCTGTTTTTTCCCGAATGAATATCATCTGATAACAATATCTGATGTGCCGGCACCACCAAATCAAGCCTGACCATACGTGTAGTACCCTACTATCTCTCCGTAGATTTGTGTTCATAGGCCACGTGTCGTTAGCCGACTGACTTTGTAAGTTATCAGTTATTAATTACTTTTATTTCCTGTTAATTTCATTATCATAGTATTTCGGTTAACCATGGGAACTAAATAGGTACCATAATGCAATTTGGTCTACTTGTCTTCTGTGATCAAGAAAATAAGACGAAAGTTTAAAAAAAAAATAACATAACTTGAAAACGATTTTGATAAAGAGATTATTATCCGTTTGTACAAAATGTGCTTCCAAATCAGCGTTATTTACTTTTATAGTTTTTATGTGTTTACATCTCACGGGGTTACAGGTCACGGTTAATAACCAAAACTATTGGAAAAACTCAGTTCTAGGGAATTCCAAAGGTCGTACAGCGTCATTTTGGGAACATTAATAACAAAGGTATGATGTCATGTAGCCCGCAGTCAGGATTTGTGCTCGGCTGATGGTAATAGGCTAGCCTCCTAATAAGTGCCCCTTCGGGGATTACAAGCGTGATAATATATGTCTTCATTTGATTGTTTGGAAGCCAAATAAGCGAGGTCTAAAAACAAATCGGTATTTGTATTAAGTTGTCATCATTGATGACGCCATATTAGTAGGCAATTAAGTGAGACAGAAACGGGAGATATCAATTATCTATCAATGGAACTATTAGCCATCAATTCGATGGCCACTCCCTTGCCGCATAGTTACCGAATAAAATGAAGTACTCGGAAACGTTCGTAAACAATGATGTTATTGTTTTCACTGGGCCTGGGAGAGTATGTCCTGGGCCCTTTTGACGGGGTATTCCTCAAAGCGCAACTATTTTTAAGCGCAAACAACTGTAACAACAGTAGTCCATTTTAATAAAAAAAACAATTAGACCAGTTGATTTAAAACTGTCTATCGATATCATTAATGAATCCATCATACCCCTCTCTATTTTTCATTATAGTTGCGCATTGAGGAATAAACATATAATATTTGAATTTGTGAGCGCAACTAATGGTTGCGCTTCGAGGAATAATTTAGGTACGCTTAGTTGATTGCGCTTAAAAATAGTTGCGCTTTGAGGAATACCCCCTTTGACTTATGGTAGTATTAGTAGTAGAAGGAACAGTGGGTGAGAGTTGGTGGAGCTTTAGTTCTCTACAGACTGAGGCTATGGTGGTATGAGGAATTCATCATACAAAAAAAAAACATATTTGATTCGGTTATTCAGTATTTACATACCTTATGCTAAACAATAACAGCCGAGTTCAATCGAAGGTTAAGCTACGCTTGCCGAGGTCAATCCGTGGATGGGTGACCATTCATTACGTAATAGAGAATCCTCTATGTCTTAGAAAACACGCTAAGCCGTTAGGCTCGGCTGTCATTTTTAGACCTTTGACAGTCATTACGGGTAGTAGCTCGAAAGTCTAACAACCAGTCTTACCAAGAGGCGTCGTGGTACCCTTTATATGGGTTGTGCAGGTTAAATAGGCATTCCTTTCATGTAAAATACTGGTATTCAGCTGCAACCGGTTAGACTGTAAGCCGACCCCAACATAGTTGGGAAAAGGCTACACAGCCTACACCTATACCAGGAGGTATAGTGTGAAGTTTGTTAGAATTTTTTTATTTATACTAAGTTTGTTTGTATCATACTATTATAGTAATTATGTTTTCGTTAACATCAACTGTCCCTTGGAGTAGGTAAACAAACCCAGTAAGTGCTAGCTAGCGTACTATTCAGCCTAATGCAGCCAGGTCAAGGTCAAAGTGTTACTAGAGACGTGCAGTCGACTGTTTGTACATCTATCATATGGAAAACTTTAATTATGCAAAATGATTCTAAACAAGTCTGCAAGCGTGCCAAGACTTACAATCATATTTCTGTTGGATTAGGATTACATTACAGATTATTTATTGTAATCAGTAGAAAATACATCCAGAAAAGATTCATCCAGAAAACATTTGACTAAAGTCAGATTTTCTTGCCATCTGTAGAAATACAGAGAGAAAATATTGCTTTTTTATTTAAAATAACAGTTTTAGTTTGTATCACAGAAAGCGTTGTGGCTTTCTGTGATACAAACTACCGAAAAGTACGAAACAAGCATATCTGTAGTAGTTTCAAAGTTGGATAGAGCTAGCAAGAAGAAGAACAAGACAAACTACCGAAAAACTCATTCCAGTTCTGTAGAAATATATAATGTGACGTAGCCATCATTCAGAGTGCACCCTCTAAGAAAACAACGATAACGAAATAAGAAACAACATGACACATACAAAACACTCAACCTCACTTTCTAAACTAAACTAACCAAGCAACGCACTAGGTGTGGGTAATTAACAAAAAGTGGTGCAACTGTCTGAACCACAATAAAAAACTACTAAAACAAGTCAATGATTCACCAATAGACTGATGTCAAATTACTTTGAGTGCACACCACGAATCACAAGGGGACTGTACGTGTGTGCACAATACTTCTCTTGTAGGAATTTTGTTTTAGTAGTTCTACTGAGAATTTTGTACTGTGTATTTTAGCAATTTTTTTAAGAATTATTGACGCTCTAACACTAATAGTCGGAATTATATGAGCGAGACTTTAAAAATAATAATTAACGTCTATTGTGTAAGGACCTTTTCTGCCGCTGTAAGTATCTGAGGAAAAAAAATGGGGAAAATAAATCATTCTAGATGTGATCTGCCTTTATTGTTCTGTAGACTTATTTTTATTTCGCAAAAGTGTAGTAAGGGGTTAAACAGTGATATTAGATCTGCAGCAGCACTCTTGATATTTGTATCTACTAATAACAACGCTGTAAAAACAAACACGATTACAATTTCGTGATTCAGGCTTATGTCTAACTAATCTATGGTATTAACATTCTTTGTACTGATACTACTCCATGCAATCTTCGTCCCACTCGTCCTAACTAACGTTTTGACTGGTAAACTTTATTCAATCTTCCTTTTTGTTTCTAGGCAGCTTTAACGTCGCTGGAGAAAGAAGCCAAAGAGAATGTATATGCGGTATTAGACCCGCATATTCAGTACGAAATAACGATTAATAAGCACGGAGAGCCGCCTAAGTATTTATCCTTATCGAAGCCGCTAACTCACCAAAGAACTCACGCCTTTGACCCCCATAGCATCACCAACGAGATCAACAATAATAATTATGATAGATTCTCCACTTTCAAAACAGGACCACCTAAAGCCAGAAGATCTAATAAAAGTAACAACAAGAACAATACAAACTACGTCTGTAAAACAAATAACGATATAGAATACTCCAAAGACCCACACTTTGGTCAAGTTAGAAGTACAGATTCGATGAATCAAAATGCACAAAAATACAACGAACACAAAGATACCAAAAATTATTCCCGAATGTATGACAGGAATAATTCTGGAAGGAAGGAGTACGATGGAAAGAACAAGAATGGCTTTGAAACAGATTTTCAGAATAACAAAAGATCTTCTTATCGTAGCTGGAAAGGCACAAAGGAGAAGGAGAGGTCTTTTGAAGATTTTACAGAAGAAAATAAGAAGCAGGATATTGAAGAAGAGTTTAGGCCTCGGCCAGGAAAGGTCAGGGAAATAGCTTCGAGGTTTAACAAGTGTAGCACTGGGAACGTAACTTTGAATACTAAGAGGGAACGACCCAAGCCACTGCAAAGTTACGGTCACCAGGCATACCTGGACCATGTGTTCCCCGATGCTGTGGAAATATAGTGTAATGAGTGGACATGACATGTTAGATCTCCGTTTAGTTAGTGTGTACTTAATAAGGACTAGATTTCTCACTATACTTATTTATTAATGTAGTTTTGCCATATTCTTCTAGATATTTCATGACTGTTGTTGAGTCTCAGAGATTTTGGAATACTACTTCAGCATTATAGTTGTAAATAGTTCGCTATTAGATAGCTGCACATGATAGGAATATGCACGCAGGTGCGCCGGTATCTAGGACGAGGAAATGCGTAGAGTCGCCTGCATTCAAGTTTATATTCATTAATCCTTTAACTATTAAATGACTTTATAGAATATCATAAATGTTGATGGGAAAATTTTTACAATTTGTATTAAACTTTTTTTTTGTATCCAAATGACTTTTGTATGTACTTACGATGTTGCATTTACTTGTAAATAGTCTAAATATTATCATAGTTGCTTTAAGTTTCTATTTCTTTCTTTTGTCTTATGATAAGAATTTAGTTTGTTACAGGTTCTTTCCTTGTGTGTATAGTCTTTATTTCTTATGTTTCGTATTGTTGAATTTTAACAGAATTAAAATCTATCATTTACATTTCTTGTTTTATTTGTCCTATCAGTACAGTGCCGCGGGTCATCACATTTTTACGACTTGTCAATGTTCTTCGTTGATAACAATTGTTTGTAAAATATACTTTAAGTAATTGAGCTACGGAGATGTGTTTTTTTTTTTATTTTATGTTGAATTTGATTGTTGTTGTGTTCACCGTACCTATTTTATGCTACAGGAAACATCCCGAAGCATAAAATCGATACATTTAGATAGTAATCAGTAAATAGCAGGTTAATATTTTAGGTATGAAGAAGTCAATGCACCCCATTCGTCCTACAAAATCCCTTCTACTAAACCCTGGATATAAATAAATTTCAATTACACCGATGACTTCATCAAAATGCCTGTGACATGCAAATTTCACGATATCCATAACAAAGTAATTATTGATACCTTGGATCAACCACCTCCCAGCGTTTTGTACATTAACGTTACTCGATCCTGCAGTCAATACTTTTGATAAGCTGTAAGCGCCCGCAACAGTTTATATTGTACAGCCGTCGGACTCAAACGGTATTATAGTCACAAAAAATCGTACAAGAACCGACCACATGTTACTAAGATTCTTAGTGTTTTTTACTTGTCAGTATTATGTTATGTGTAGATTAGATGTAAATCGAACTTTTACGAAATTGGCGGTTAAATTGGATAATAAGTGTAGTGGTAGATGTGTTACTAAATGTTGCCCCCAAGGGATGGTGTTCGCAAAAGTGACGGATGTAAGAGGATCTTCGAGAAGTTTATGTGCGTCTGGTGAAGATGGGATCTTCGAATCAAAGCTATTGATTTATGATAGGACTGCGCTCAAATATTACGTTGATTTGCCTAAAACCTTTAATATTTTGTACGGGAAGCCGTGTAAAAGGATGTATAAGTCCAATCATCCGTTCTTTATGCAAGAGGTCAGTTCTTTTTTTTTATTCAAGACGTTTTCTGCACGTATCTTTTTGTGATAACATTGTTTGTCTTTGTATGTGGAATATTTTTAATGTTTTGGTATTTTTCTGAACTATTCACTTATTAACTGATAATGTGTTCCAACAGTGGGGATGTTGTTTGCTGGTTATGTGTGCTTTACTATGAAGATTTTCTCTCGCATTGAGGTGTCGGAAATTCAGGAAATCGGTTTATTAAAGTTACATGCAGGCTTATTTACTTTTTTTATTACTTTTACTACTAACGTGTTTATAGCCTGACTGCTGTAAAGTTAAAAGGTTTGTTATTTACAATGTTTTACTCTGAGTACACTCGTAAGGAAAGCTCTTCACGAACTGTTTTATTTTTCTCACGCCATGCTTTTGTTAGACGAGTACACCAACGCAATTTAGTGTTATCAATTCATTCATTGTTTCTCACTTCATAAAGTTCAAATTACCACGGGTAACTTCAAATATTTTTTTTTGTTAGGTAGCACAATTTCGGGAAATCAATATGTTTGCGTATGACCATGACTTAATACCTAAAGGATTGGGCTGAAATAGCTCTTGACAGAGAAAACTGGAAAAAAGGAAGGGAGGCCTTTGCTCTGCTGTGGGACACAACAGGCTCATAATAATAATAATGACCATGACGTTATGTGCATCATCCAGATAACTTTTCGAATCTGATTAAACCGTGAAATACATTAGTCTTTCAGATTTACGATACGTCAACCACTTGTTTGATGTTTTAATCTCATCCCATGAAACATTAAGTGCGGCTTTGAATCCCATTTTTATTACAAAAATTGTACTTAAATTCATTTTTCTTACTTGGTAATTACATTATTAAATATTTTTAATAACAAAAATAATATAAAAAAAAAACATTTAAAAATATAAACAAATCGAAGCGTATATAAACAAAGCTCCCGGCGGTCAGGGCTCCAGAGAGAGGAACCTGGAGTACCGCTTTCTGAATCAAGCCCTTGATCCAGCTGCCTAACGAGAGCCTCCTCATGTGTTGGTCAAGGTTCTGGGCAATTAAGCCATTGGCTGAAACGACTATCGGCACAATGATCGCTGAGCTCACATCCCACATGTCGCCAACCTCGCAAGCCAAGTCAATCCATCGATTGATCCCAGTACAGAGTGATATTGCCATTTTCGAGACCTGGGTCGGGCACGTACCTATAGTACGGCATTTCCGAGTCCACAATGCTGTATTTTAGAGCAAGTTGCTGATGGATAATCCTGACTACAAGATTGTGTCTGTGCAAGTACTCTCCGTTGGCCAGACAATAACAGCCGGACATAACTCCGGTAGTTATTCGTCATCATAACTTCATCCATAATTGCACGTACTTACATTTATTATTATATTTATGTTATTGCTTGCTTAGATGTTACAAAACATTAAACTTTTATGAAGCACATCACATTATTGAGTCGGTAACCCCATGTTTACACCAGTTTTGATACATGTTTGGTTTCGTGTCAAACATGGCGCTGGCGCATACCGAAGACTGCCGAAGGGCCCCGAGGGATGTCGAGGCATCATACGACCATTATTTTTGAAACAACTTTAATGTCATAGGTTTTATTCTTATTCATGACATAAAAATCCCTTCCCATGAGGTGCCGTAAGTGTGCGCCGGGTGTAATAGATGTACTTATTAAGTGCCCATCCTTCTTTGCATACGTACACAGGTACAAGTATACATGTATATTACGTTGTTGTTTTTGTTAGTGCTCTGTACGGCGCGGAGTCCGGTGTTCCGCAGGGGTCGGTGTTAGGGCCCCCCCTGTGGAACATCGGGTTCAACTGGCTCCTGCGTGGAGCCCTCCTCCAGGGCACGAGTGTCATTTAATATGAATACACCGTTCGTTCTGCATTTTTTTTTCAGTTTCGTGGCTGAACTATTTTTTCCGCCAAAAGTATTTTTTGAAAAAATATACAAACTTGTCTATATTCGCTATTATTTAATTATTTACTAACAGATTTGCCGGACTTTGGAAACAACTATTTTGTAGTAAATTTAGGTAGGAAGCTGTAATGCCCCGAACGGGTTTCGAGCTTACTACCGACAATTCTACCCTGTGCCGAGTTGTCGATATGTACACGTTTATTACTTATAGTTTTGAAGTTTAATACTAGATAAATATCGGAAATCCGAATTTAATTCTACACACATTTATACC
Organism: Lycophotia porphyrea; assembly: GCA_950005105.1. Classification (NCBI taxonomy): domain Eukaryota; kingdom Metazoa; phylum Arthropoda; class Insecta; order Lepidoptera; family Noctuidae; genus Lycophotia; species Lycophotia porphyrea. The sequence continues at coordinate 14,141,275 of OX465396.1, read as the reverse complement.
TGTAAAACCACTTCAAAAACGATAACTCTAGTCTCGTCAAGATCCAAACATAGATAATTGTGTTTCAGGTAAAAGACACCTAACATGACCGCACAGAGTTAATTAAATGTGTTAAAAGCCATACTAGTTACAAATAGTGGGTTTGTTCAGCTGTTAAAAAAATCTACCAACTATACCCAATTATCACATTCCGGAGTGACTAACTATTGGTGGTTGCCAGGTTATATAAATGTTTAAATAAATTATTATTGTGAATGTTTAAATAGATTAAATAAATCCATGTCAATTGACACAAAATATGTATGACGGACCACCACTTGAGGACTGCTTGACCGATTTGGTAGTTTATTTCTGTTGTGTTCGTAATTATCAAGATAAGGTTTCTATGATAGTTTTTCGTTTGTATATTGCGCCCTTGCGTAGCCGATGCGGGTCTTTAGTCCTAATCCTAATCCTAACTTTTTAATTTTATAAATGCGAAAGTAAGTTTGTTTGTTACCTTTTCACACCTAAACCACCGAACCGATCATCCTGAAATTTTCTATATACGTTGTCAGGTGTAGGTACAGAAACAAACATAGGGTACTTTTCATTCAAAAGGACTGTTCTCGAGGATAACAATAATAACGTTCTTATGCCCATAGAGGGCGCCACGTGTCTTTCGAATCATGATTGATTTACAAGCAGAGTACAACCCCAATTGACTGTCAAATAACTAAATTAACGCGAACGAAGCCGCGGGCGAAAGCTAGTAAATAATAAAATTGTGATAATTTTTTTTGTTGAGCATGAGATCCGATGGCTCGGTTTTGTTTTTGAGTTTTTCTCAGTAACAGCCTGGAGGCTGTATCCGTGCCCGGTTGATAACAATAGGCTCGCTCCCTATTACATGGGACTGAAACATAACTAGCGAAATAGGGGTATACTATAAGCAGACCTCTGTCAAACTCTTCAGAGATTATTTTTGTTTGCCGATAATATTCTTCTAAACTTCATTATGGAAGACCAGCAAATGTGGCGACAAATTGCGATGCTTCAACGTTATCACTGAAATTGAAGCACTCTTTGTTTAACTGTCAAACAATCCCTAAGTGGTCGTCCAAATTAAGGGCAACCTTCACTGTGAGTGACGATATTTACTTAAGGCTTTACGACACACTCTGTATAGGCAATCTGCTTTGCAACAAAACATGTTGACTGGGTAATTTTGTCTTATTAGGTACCTATAGTTTTTATTTTCGATATGTTAGGTTAGGTTAGTTTTTAGGATTCCGTACCTTAAAAGGAACCCTTATAAGATCACTCTCTGGTCCGTCCGTCGGTCTGTCTGTCCGTGTGTCACCACAGATTTTCTCAGGAACGGGTGGACCTAGCAAATTGAAATTTATACCAGATACTGAGGTCTATAATCCCTATTAGTTGTATGAAAATTGACAATTCTAGTTCAACCAGAAATACGGTTGAACTAGAATTTGTGTCGAAAACCTATAAAGGGTGTATACAGACTCTTAACGAAGCTGAAAGGTACTTGTTCTCCCCGTCATTGCGATCATTTTTTTGTTCTAGACTATACCTGGGAACCTTCTAGTTACAGAGATATTGGGGGTCAAAGTTTCAAAATTTTCACAAGTTTTATTTTAAATACTTTTTTCTAATGTAAGATTTTTACTTTAAACACCTCCACGACTCGCTTACTATTCAATCCATCAACCAGCATAATGTTTTTAATGCGTAACATTGAGTCCTACCGTAAAACGTGATATTTCACACCAAAAAAAAGTCGTTTCCCAGCACTATTTTTTGCGTAAAGTTACTTAGTTTGATGTACATAATGCTTGGTTGACGGCTTCGTAAAGAGTCTGTTTACACCCTGTGTGGTAGTTCCCGTTGACCTAGAATCACGAAATTTGGCAAGAAGCAATGTCTTACAGCACATGTAAAGGAAAAAATCTGAAAACCGCAAATATGATTGTAGTTTAATAACAAAATACCTACAAGTTCATACGGAATCCTCGGTGCGCGAGTCCAACTCGCACTTGGCCGGTTTTCATTGCCCGCGGGTTTGCTTGTGATAGTGTCGGAAATTATTCCACGGGGACGTTTTAAATATTGCGTATAACACTCGGGAATTCTAGCTTCCCAAAAGTAAAAGGTTTTTCGATTTTTCGTACAAAATTACAAACTTTTTCTCTTTATTATAATGTTATTAGAATAGACAAGCCGGAGTTATTTGGGATTTCCAATCGGCAATCTTTTAAGTTTTAATGATGAGCTGTCAAAACACGATGGCCAACTGACTTTAACCGTATACACAGAATTCTATGTACATACATACACGAACTATGTACATTAGTTCTTACGTACAAAATTGCCTATTAACTTCTTAAAGAAAGAATTTTAAAAGAGTCGGTTAAAAATCATCCAGCAAACTCACGCATTTCATTTTAGAAATGCTTGAGTTTATTGGGTCCTCAAAGCGCAACTGTTTTTGAGCGCAACCAACTAAGCGCAACTAAATTTTTCCTCGAAGAACAACCATTTGAACAATTTGAATTTGTGAGCGTAATTAACGGTTGCGCTTCGAGGAATAATTTTGTTGCGCTGAGTTGGTTGCGCTCAAAAACAGTTGCGCTTGGAGAAATTGTAACAAAACAATTTCCTTCTATGTAGATTTAGCGGATTAGACAGCGTGTTGATTGTCTCATTGGTTTAATGGCTGCAAGAGAGACTGCTGAACACGAGGTCCTGGGTTTATCCTTCAGGAAATTCTCAGTAGTAGCCGCGGGAGTCTGGATTTGTGCCCGGTTGATGGCAAAAGGCTCGCCCCCTATTACATGGGATTAAACATAACTGGTGAAATGTGGGTGTTCTATTTAATTAGGGTACACCTCTGCCTAACTCTTAGGGGGGTTACAGGCGTGATATATATACGTGCGTGTTGTCTGTCAATGAGTGATTTTGAGTGACAAACCAACATACACAGTAACAATTGTGTTGTGTACTTTGTAAACATTTTAGTTTAGGAACTACAAGTTTTATATTTAATTTTCACTAAGTAGTTTAGTAGGTTGTATGTGTCGATAATTAAATGCAAATTAATCCCATTAATTTACAAAACCTCGCCTACTTTAAATAACGAAGATATATCGGTTTTGTCTGTATACTAGAAAAGTTAGTTATCTATTTTTCCCTGTGGACGAAATTGATGGTCCCATGTCAGTGTTGGCCTTGAACTGGCCTATGTTAGTAGTCACGTTTCAATAGGTTTCAAAGGGATTTGAATATTTTTCTGTGCATACTCAGCAGGCATTTTTTGCGTGAAATTGCAACCTGGCTTACTTATAACATGTTGATGTCAATAGCTAGCAGCAATACAAGCAAGTATTGTATGAGACAGTCTTCTAAAATGTCACATTTCTGAGAAATTAAGCCATCAAACTTATAGTATTCATAGAGCCATCAATAGAACATCGATAGCTTATATATTTTGTCAACATGATCTTTTAGAAGATTGATACCAACTATTGATAAATGTAGGATTTAACCGTAGCTGCATTTTTTATAATATAATTAAATATTCGGAAGTTGGTCAGGCTTCATACAAAAATATGAAAACCTCTTTCAATCTCATCATCATCATCATCAGCCTATAATGTTCCCACTGCTGGGACACAGGCCTCCTCTCTATGAGAGGGAAACTGATAATCTGATGGAGGTCAAAGTTAAGAGCACAACTTAATGATAAACGAAGATTTTATTTAAGGCACCTACAGATTATACAAAGTTATTTGTTATTACACTTTGAATCCAATATATAAATAGGTACGGATTTACGATATCGTAAATTTAACAATATCAAAATTTTATTTGAGTGCTTTATTATTATTGCTTAGATAATATTAATATTTACGAATTATGATTATGTTCATAGTGATAAAATTTAAATGTATAGATTGTAGTTGAGAAGAAACAGATAAACTGTGAATAAAACACGATTATAACTAACCGTTAAGTGTTTTTATTAGAAAACATAAATTACTCGACACATTTCTTTTGCTCGCAATTATAATTAAGAGTGATAACGGCAAAAATTTAACTACTATTGTAAATGCGAAAGTTTGTAAGTATTTGTTACTCTTTCACGCAAAAACTACAAAACGGATTTGGAAGAAACTTAGCACAGAGATAGTTTATAAAATGGATTAACGCATAGGATACTTTTTATCCCGGTAGTATGAGCTCGTGGGACAATTACCTAACTACATGCGGGCGAAGCCGCGGGCAGGCAGAGAGTAATATTTTTAAATTATGCACATACAGATATGGCAGAGGTGTTTTGGCAAACCTACATTTTGCAAGTTATATATTAACGCCATGTAATAGGGGGCGAGTCTATTGCCATTATCAATCATGCACAAATCCAGAATTCGAGCAACAAATGAGACATTCACGGTTAATAAATCCAACAAAGATAAAATTGTAACATTTTTCCCAGTTGTTCGAGTGGCTGCTGAGCAAAGTGTTATTGGATTTTTTCTCAGTAACAACCACGTAGTCTAGATTTGTGCCCGGTTGATGGCAATAGGCTCGCCGCCAATTACAATGGGACATAAAGATAACTGGCGAAATGTGGGTGTACTATAATTGGGTATACCTCTGCCTAACCCTTCGGGGATTACAGGTTTGATGTTGTATTATATTATATTTTGCAGATGACAGTACGGCTATCATAGAATGCACTGATCCAAACGAATATCGAAATGAGATTAATAACTCGCTAAATAACATTATTAATTGGCTAAATAATAATAATCTTGTGATCAATTTGAATAAAACTAAAATTATACAGTTTCATCAACGACGTGAGAATCCACCCCTTAACATTACCTACGATGAGTGTAAAATAGAATAAGTTACGAGTGCAAAATTCTTGGGCATAACTGTAGACCATAAGTTGACTTGGAAACCTCACCTAGAAGTGGTTTGTAAACGACTGAGTAAATCTGCGTATCTATTGTTTCAATTATCTAAAAGAGTTAATTCTGAGACACTGTTAACAGCCTATCATGGACTTGTAGTCTCTATTCTCCGTTATGGTGTTGTTTTCTGGGGCAATCAACAAATAGGGAACTGGTGTTTAGGATGCAAAGAAGGTGTGTAAGATCCATGTATAATTTAAAGTCAACAGATAGTTGCGTTCCCTACTTCAAGAAATTAAAAATATTAACGTTACCAGCTATATATATTTAAGAAACTGCATTATTTATAAAATCAAATCCACATTTATTTACAAAATTTTCAACAGTTAAGAAGACCCCCATTCGGAGTCAATATGAAAATCAACTATGTACGTTGAAATGTAATACTGCGTTAATGAAAAAGAGCTTCTTTGGTGTTGCACCAAAGATTTTTAATAAAATACCTGATGCTATAAAATGTATGTCATTAAAGAAATTTAAAAAGTGTCTTCACAAGTTATTAGTTGAGAAATGTTATTATACCTTGGATGACTATTTTAATGATAATACTATTTGATTAAATTATGATATGATGAATTATGAGATTATGTAATTTTATAAATCTATATTATTAATGTTGACTTGGATGACTATTTTAATTTTGGATGACTATTTGATTAAATTCTGTAATTTTATTAATTCATATTATTAATGTAACGGACGAATAATTTCTCGCATGTTCTTTTGTTATGATCTTCTTGTGTGTGTTTTTGTTTTTCTTTCTTGTAGTGGACATTATTAAATTGATTATTTTAATGTATTTGTATAAAATTGGTGGAAAATTTTGTTAACTTTGATGAACCTGACTTTAATATTTGTATGTCAACAATGACAAAGCATAGTGCAACACTTATCTATTTAAGACCTTGACATGTATGATTAATGTATATATGTTCTTCACCTATGTTTTACAAATAAATAATTCTGATTCTGATTCTGTATTACAATATGCTTATATTTACCACAGTTTAGGCAAATAAATAGGCATACATTACTTTTTAACCTCTGATCTGTAAATATAACCCGTAGTGCAACGGCAGTTAATACAAATAAATCAATGAAATCATTGCAAATCAATAATTTATTTATTCTATGAATAATTATAATCTGCATATTTATCACTAGAACAAAGACTTTATTTAGTCCCAGAATTGTTTACGGATGTTGATAATAAACAAAACAATGCAAGTTAAACTAAATACTTGAACATAATCATCATCATCATTCCTTATCCCAATTTATTTGTGGTCGGCGCAGCATGTCTTAATTATATTATAGCCTTCAATCGGACGTGACAATATTTCTATATAATTCGTAAATTGTTCTTTTGTTCCACTTTTGCGTGTCCGTTTGCCAGGTGGCAAAGGCCTCATCCAATCTTCTCTATTCTGGCCTTTCTATGGCCACTCTACCCCATGTTATTCCCGCTACTTGTCTAATGTCGTCGTCCCACTTCCTTTGTGGTCTACATCTCTTTCTCTTTCCGTCTCTTGGGTACCATTGCGTGATTATTTTACTCCATTTATCTTTTCCTCTGGTCATGTGGCCTGCCCATACAATGAGCATGTTTAAGTCATAAGTCATTTATTCATTTGTTTACATAGTTACAAAAAAAAATAGTTGTTATGAAAATTACAAGCGCGCTATGTTATGCCAGAAGGCGTACAAAATATTCATAAATTTCATTGTTATTCAAAATTGATTGCATAAAGACATTAATGGAATGCATAAAGTATTCATTATTATTTTTTTAATTTTTTTTTCTAATAAATAAAAAAATAAAGTAATTCATAATAATTTTCTTCTTCCATTTCTTTTGTCTTCTTCTTCCATACTTCTCTTTTACTCGTCATCTCATCAGACAACTCCTTTCTAGCCATATGATCCTTCACACAGTCCATCCATCGTGTCTGGTTATAATTTTGTTCAAAAATGTAAGTCTAATAATGATTTCATACTTTGTTTCGAATAAATGTAGGAAGTTAATGAAAAGTATCCTCATAACTATTTCTGAATACTTTATTTACAAAAATAATAAGGTCATACTTTATTAGGTTAAACTAACTATATACATGCAGTGAAGCTGTCAACAACCTCGGTCACCACGGCCTGTCATGCAGCCGAAGTGCGGGCCGTTTTGCACGGCACGCAAATATAAACGACATTATCCGACGAGCTCTTGTCACCGTCGGCGTCCCAGCTGTTTTAGAACCCAATGGCTTGGCACGCGACGATGGCAAGAGACCGGACGGCATGTCTTTGTTTCCTTGGAAGATGGGTAGGCCTTTAGTGTGGGACGCAACATGCGTCGATACTCTTGCGCCATCCCGAAACCTGTGTGGTAACTATATTTTCGAGCCGTTTGGGGTTGAAACTCTAGGGCCGTGGGGTCCGAGTGCTCATAGCCTATTTAAGGAAATTTCGAAACGCCTAGTTGACGCTTCCCGTGACCCAAGGGCTGGCTTTTACTTTGGCCAGAGGCTAAGTGTTGCCATACAACGTGGCAACGCCGCCAGTCTCTTGGGCACATTACCATCTGACAGCGTTGAGGAGGAGTTTTTCGATGCCCTTTTATAGTTTGTTGTTAGTTTATCTATTTTAGTTTAATAGTTTTTAATTATCAAAAATAATAATAATTAAAAAAAAAGTCAGTGTATAAAAAGTTAGAATTGTAACAGTTGACGTTTTGTAGTTTCTGTTTACCACTATGGTACAAAATCGTGAGAAACTATAGGTATTTAAACTCAGATAACATGTATATTAAACATGTTATCTGAGTTTAAATACCTATAGTTTTTACTATCATCTAGTTTTAAATTATTACCAAACATAAGGGTGTAAACAGACTCTTAACGAAGCCGAAAGGCACTTATTCTTGTCGTCATTGCGATCATTTTTTTGTTCTTGACCATACCTGGGAACCTTCTAGTTACGGAGATATTGGGGGCCAAAGTTCCAACTTTTTCACAAGTTTTTTTTTAAGTACGTGTTTTTAATATAAGATTTTTAATTAAAACACCTCCGCGACCCCCTTTCTATTCAATTCATCCATCATCACAATGTTTTAGTGCGTTACATTGAGTCCTACCGTAAAACGTGATTTTTTAGTCCAAAAAAAATGTCGTTTCCCAGCACTATTTTTTGCGTAAAGTTACTTAGTTTGATGTACATAATGCTTGGTTGACGATTTCGTGAAGAGTCTGTTTACACCCTGTATTTTTGGTACTAGATGCATTAAACTCTTAGCTGAGTTCGTAGCAATCGTAGCACATCGCGTAGACTTCGTAGGCATTTTCTTTGCCTTCTAATTTCGTAGACGCTACACTGGGCCACCAGTCCCGCGGATTGTGATGATTATGGTTCAACAACATCAAAGCAACAATCCATAATTGCATAGTTCCAAATTCAAAACAAAAAGGCTACTATATTAGTCAAGTGCTTAAATTTGACGGTACAAAACAGATAAGCTAACGCAGCAGTGTAAACGGTTTCTCTTGTAATACTAGGAAGCAAACGTCTCATGATACTAACTATTACTACCAGAAAAATCCTGATAATTAGTGTTATTATAGAAATATAAATTTCATATTTTGCTGAATATGGTAACTTCATTGATTCTGTCACTGATTCTACGTTTCGGTGTTGCAAAAGATTGCGTTTAGATGTTCAGATTTACTAAAATATTTGTATTTCCTTTTTTCTTTTGTGTAGCTTAGTAAAAAAAAATATTACTTGAGAAAAAAACCCGTAATTGCTTTATATAATGTACATACTTTCATTGATGAAATTAGGAGAACCCTAAAATGCCGATCTTGTTTGCTGTAGACGAACGCGACCATCTTACATTATTTTGTTTCCATGCAAAACACAACATTATAGATAATTTAAATTCTATTGGAATTTCAATGAATAAACAATGACATGACGTTGTCTAGCATACATAGTACTTAGAGGTTATATCATCACTATATTTGATGTCTACACAAATACTAACATGGAGTGCAAACACACTAAAAATCCTTGACGAGTTCTGTTGTCAAACTTATTGGTGTACAGACGCCAGCACATCAAGCTACCCGACTTGTCAATTTTTTTTCAATCAACCTTGAACTTAATGCTTGAGCGATAAAGTAGAAAATCTATTAAAGAAATTTGACGTATTGTAGTAACTTGATGTCCGTCTGTACATATTTTGGCAGCTATTGTTAGTTTTTTTTTTTATCTTAGATGCGAGTGTTTGTATAACATTTGCATACTAATTGAGTTTGGTAGCAAAAACTTATGAATATTAAGTGTTGATACAAAGTATGAGTCATTGTTCTCTTCTTGTGTAAAGGCTTACTGATTTGCTCATCGCTACTGTCTGCGCTGTATGGTTATTTTCGCAAGTGTTTTGTATTTTTTTAACACTTGTAAGCAAATGTTTAAAGCTCCTTTCTGATATTTAATAAAGAAAAAAAACTCAACCACTTCGGGAGTGCCGACAGAAGTGAAAACTTTTTTTTTAAGATTCTAGATTTTTTTTGAAAATATTTTTGCATAATTATTAGTATTAGTCTTTTACTTAGGCTTGTAATATGTAGCAATACGGCTAACTCTGCAACGAAAAAGAGGTCGTTAAACGGTGTTGCGAGTTCAATTGTTTTTCCCCATCTCAAAAATGCCCATCGCGCCTAAAGAAGTTTTCACTTCAAAGTGACACGGTGAGTGGTATTTGACTCGCACAGGACAAAATAATAAAACGAAATTCATTAAAATAAAAAATAAGTAAGACATAATTAAATCTAAAATCATCAAGTCATCAGTCATTCAATAACCAAAAAAACCCTACCGCTGATATAGTCTTCCTGGCAGTATTCCGTCCTGGCCGCTAATGTTGATGTAGACTGGCTATCATCATCATCATCATCATCAGCCTATAACGTTCCCACTGCTGGGACACAGGCCTCCTCTCTATGAGGAGGCTATAAACACACGAAACAAATGATAGTTCACAGGTGCAGTATCTCTTCCTTCAACCATAAAAACCGAGAAATAAAGATCAATAGAGATCGACAATTTATTGCCAAGGTTAAAATCGATCTTTGGTAGACATCAATAGACTAAAACGATAGATCGTAAACAACACAAGTAAACATCGTTTTTTATGGCCACCGTGGACACGATACGTTATTTTCTTTGATCACAATGTTAATCGACGAAAATCTAACCAGTCTGTAAATACTATCTAGATTCTAGACTACTTGTATGCAAAGTACATATACTACGTTTCCTTTTTATTCTAAAAAGGCCCCCCATACAAGGTGATGTTAATTTATTTCCGGGTTTTTACATTTTAATAGGAATAGGAATAGGATAAGGTATCATGGGTACTACTTGTGGTCTACGATAGCGCTATCGTATACCAGAAATAACAAACACAAAAAAGCTAAACGTAATTAAAAATGAAGAGATCAATTTCGTGGTCTATAAACAGAAAATACTACCTTTTTCAGCCCAAATTTCTCAATAACCATAAGGTAGCTGGTTTTTTTTTAATGCAGTGATATAAGTGATATATAACTTATATCACTTTTAAATCTAATACGCGCATTTTTTTTATTGAGGGCAAAGGAATGTCAGAAAATTGTGGACTTAAAACTTATACGCACAATTTCCACAAGTAGCGATTCTGAGTCTGATAAAATTTTCGTTTTTCCTAAATCATCTTAATATTACTATGAAGGTCGGTTTCCTCCGAAGGGGAAAGAGCCACGTGGTACTCTTTACTTAGGTAAAGACTACTCGGTACTCCTCATACTTCAGAAGTATGAGGAGCAGGACGTTCCTCGTCCTCCATTGAAAGGGAGGATCTTACGACCAGACGAGGGTTATTGTGTCTTATGAGTTTTTTTACTGCCCGATGGTTTTTTCGGGTTGGTGTATAAAATGTTCTAATCTCGCGGAATACTCTTTTTCGTTGCTCCACACTAGGATCTATTTTTCACTATTTCTCTTGTATCGTGGCTGTCTTTACAAACATTTAAACTCACTTACACAAACAGTCAGACTCGGAACAGCTATCTGTTGTAAAAAATTGTTTTGTGCGGGGATCTAACCCACGACACGCAGCGCAGCAGTCGATCGCTCAGCCACTGCGCCAACCTTACAATACTCAGCTTGCGCGTTTTGGATAAGCGCTAAGTCAGGTGTAATGCTTGGTTGGTTTTAGGCGTTTGAGATGACGCTACATCACTTTCTGTCCTTCGATGTCGGGATAAAACTTATAGTCTGAAAGACGGAATTGACTGGGAATTCTGTAATTTTCTGCTGTATCAGTCACCAGGTTTGTCGGTATACATGCCTACAAATTAATTATGCAAAGCGCGCTAAGCGGACAAAGCAGCACAAACAATTCGTATAATGGGTCACCTCTAAATGAAAGTGCTTTTAAAGTCCCTATTCTGTTATTTTTCCTATTTTCTTTACACGTCATGGAAAGTAAATGTAAAGTAGTGTGGATGTAATGTAAGTCTTAAAATATGCACAGTCTGTATACAGGGTGTAAACAGACTCTTCACGAAGCCGTTAACCAAGCATTATGCACATCAAACTAAGTAACTTTACGCAACAAATATTGCTGGGAAACGACTTTTTTTTTTGGGGTGAAAAATCACGTTTTACGGTAGGACTCGGTAACGCATTAAAAACATTATGCTGATTGTTGGATTGAATAGTACGGGAGTCGTGGAGTTGTTAAAGTAAAAATCTTACATTAAAACACGTATTAAAAAAAAACATGTGAAAGAGTTGGAACTTTGACCCCCAATATCTCCATAACTATTAGGTTCCCAGGTATGGTCTAGAACAAAAAAATGATTGCAATAACTTTCGAAAAAACGTGTTTTTTTTTTCAATGGAACTTTGTTTACCTAATACAACCCCATCGAGGAGGAGCTCGTGGTTAAATAATAACGGCTGCTCGTGTCGATCTTAAGGTTAAGCCGCGCTTGCCTTGGTTGGTCCGTGGATGGGTGATTGCCCATTACATACCAAACTTCCTACGTGCCTCGGAAAGCACGTTAAACTGTTGGACCCAGCTGTCATTTTTAGACTTTTGACCGTCGTTACAGGTATCAGTGGCCCGAAAGTCAAACAACCAGTCTTACCAAGGAGCATCGTATACCCAGTACTATCTGGGTTATGGGAGTTAGATCAGGCAGTCGCTCCATGTACAATACTGGTATTCAGCTGTATCCAGTGAAACTAGAAGCCGACTCCAATATAGATGGGAAAAGGCTAGGCAAATGAGACGATGAATTATTTTGAAATATCTAACTACATAATTGCTCGCACTCCAATCTACATCTATCTACACTATTATAAAGAGGAAGAGTTTTTTGTTTGTTTGTACCGAATAGGTTCCGAAACTACTGAACGGATTTGGATGAAATTTAGCTAGTGATTGAAATACACGATACAACAATTGAAAACGGTTTGAATGGAGAAGAGAACTGACTAATGAGTTTTGTATAGATGGCGCTAGTTCAAGTTATTTTCCTTCTCATACCACGAAGATAGTTGTTAAAAACTTTGTGAGATGGAGCTAAGTTTGTTCTTGTGGTCGATTAGTAGGTGTTCATAGATGACTTTGAAAAAAAAACTACCACTCACTTGTAAACAATACACGCTCTGTCGCGGTGTATACAGGGTGGCTATCGAGTTACCTCAATAGAAGGCTTTCTCATCAGAAGGCTTAAAGTCACCCAAAGGGCAATGGAGAGGGCTATGCTCGGAGTTTCCTTGCGTGATCAAATCAGATATGAGGACATCCGCAAGAGAACCAAGTTACCGACGTAGCCCGAAGAATTGCCAAACTTAAATGGCAGTGGGCAGCAATGTGCATTGCTCGCAGAACAGATGGCCGATGGGGCCGAAAAGTTCTGGAGTGGTGACCGGGAACAAGAAGACGTTGCGTTGGAAGGCCTCCCAGTAGGTGGACCGATGACTTGATGAAGGTTACGGGGATCCGCTGGATGCAAGTCGCATGGGACCGGTCAATGTGGCGACATTTGGGGGAGGCCTATGTCCAGCAGTGGACATCTTTCGGCTGAAATGATGATGATGATGATGATGTTTGAGTTACCTGTTTCCTTCAAGAGGTGCCCCACCCGTCATATTAAACAACTTTCCAATGAAACTCATAACCGATTCTTGAAAAAAATAACAAATCCCCATACAAAAGTAGACAGGTTAGCTTGTATATTTGTTCCAGTAACAACTACGTTAAAAAGACCGGTCTAGTGCGAGTAAAACTCGCGCATGAACATTTCCATGCCATTGTATGTAGGGGGGGGGGGGGGTTATAGTCATAACAGAAATACTCGTTCTGTGAAAATTACAACTGTCTACCTATTACGGATTTTGAGAAACAGCAGCCCGCGGACAAACAGGCGGACAGACGGACCGACGGACGAACGAACAGCTGAGGCTTAGTAATAGGGTCGAAAAGTACCTTCATGTTAGCTATTTATCGCTCGACAAATTCTTAACTTTGAACGAGTTCGATGTGTTTAGTTTATCAACATATTTATCATAATTGCATTAGTGATTGTATCTAATGTCTAGGAATCACTAAGGAACTTTGTATATAACTGCTTACCTAAGTAGCTAGGTACGTCATGGAAAATGATTATAGGTACCTACGTGTAAGTACTAACAGTAGACATATTTTAATATCCTGACTAACCAGCTGACTACAAATTACTCATAGGTTAATCAGAAGGCCGGAATTCTGACGGTGAATATCAGTATAGCCCGGGAACTAGGAAAAAAAACAAGATGGCACCTCAATCATACATACATGCATACATACATAAACTCACGCCCTTTTCCCATAGGGGATAACGCAACCTGCTACGATCCTTAGTTCCTTACATACTCGTTTTACCTCGTCCACGTTCATACATCTGGTCATACACGCACGCCGGTTGCGAGTACTACGCACCTGACCTTTCTGAAGAACCTCACCAATGAGGTCACCTCAATACGGTTTAGATAAAATGGGAATGTGGCTCGAAATCACTCAAAGGGAAGTCTGTGGCACTTGATGATTGATTACAGAGCAAAGCAGTAGCCTAATGGTGAGACCGTCGGACTGCCAAATCATAGGTCTCATGTTCGAACCCAAGACACGCTCCTCTGATTTTTCGGATTCATGCGCGTATTGAATAATTATCGCTTGCTTCGGTGATGGAAAACGTTGTGGAGAAACCAGTATGCCTGAGAGATATTTCTCCACGGCATGTAAAGCCAAGTCAGAGGCCCATGGGCGGCATAAAAACTCTGACAACAGGTTAGGCACAAACCACACGATAAAGGAAAGATTGATTAAAGATATGTACATCAGGTCAGCCTCTCAGCTAAGTTCGACGTGTGCTAGCAGATAACACGGAGGAAGACACTACCTTCCATTTTTACGAGATAAAAAGTTCCGAGTTTCCAGGGGAAGGGCTTTGCATTTAATTTTCTATCCAGATCCCGTTGTTACCAAGCTTATTTTGTGACTCACATTAATTTTCTGGTGCAATTGGTGCAGTGGGCAAGCGATTGTCGAAACGTATCGTTGGTACGATTCCCGGATGAAACAAATATTGCCCAGGAAATGGTTGTGATACACGGCTGTCGGAGATATATGAGGTGTAATATTTGGGTACACGCGATAAATAGTAGAACATTCTAGCGTGGGACGTAATTTTACATTCGTTGGGAGAAAACTGTCACGAAAAAAGTACTTTTTACAAAGTGGACGTATTACTTATTTGGTGAGCTAGAATACCCCTCGCCTTATGCAAATAGTAGCAGTTTATCGTCTCTCCCTCAGGTGTTGTCACATTATAATTCGGCCAATTTAGTTTATTTCGACACCTTATTTAAATTAATTCCACTTAGGTATATAAGCGGCGTACACAATGTGACATTTTTATTTAATTATTTATCAGTATTGGTAAAAAAGTTGGTCCAGTTCAGTCAACGGGAACAATTGTTAATTATTTTAAACAGTTCCCGCTGGCAACACCAGTGGAGCAGTGGGGTCAACGGGAATACACCAGGTAAACGCTCGCCTCTCTAATGGTCCGGTTCTATTTTTCATCAATCTTACTATCCATTGTTTTCAAAATGCAGGGCTACCTATTTTCTTCAGGCCATTGCTCTAACCAAGAGACCATCTCCACAACCTTGACAAATATCATAACAGAGAGCAATAATAATAACCGTGTAAAGGTTAAGCTGAAAAAAAACAATAGTTATTATTTTATTACTTCTATAGGTAACTAATATTTTTGTATGTAATGTACCTGAATCCAGGAAAAATCGGTCAGATATACCCAAGTTCAATGACTCACTACTATGTATATATTTGTACCAAGAAGCAGTCAAGGAAAAACCCAAAATAAATGACACAATTAATCCTTACTATTCTGTAAGGATGCCGAATTACTGACAAGCATATTTTCTATATGCATAGAGGCCGACAATCGTTGTAGTATGCTACTTATGTGCTTAGATTGGCAATGTATAGTTTGAATACATAGTTAGTACTGGGTAAGACTGGTTGTCAAACGTTCGGGCCACTGACTACCTGTAACGACTGTCAAAGATCTAGAAATGACCGCAGGGACCAACAGCTTAAAGTGCTTTCCAAAGTACGGAGGAAACTCGGTATGTAATGGGTGGTCACCACGGACCAGCCTAAGCAAGCCCGGATTAAGCTAAAGATCGATCCCGTGCGGCTATTTTTATTTAGCCACGAGCTCGAATTCGCATGGTATCACCCTAATAATTTGCCTAAAGCTCGGACAAAGTCCTCCTCTATAAATCGGAATGAGCTATAATCCACCACGCAGGCCCAGTATCGGTTGGTAGATGTTACATTTCTTCAAATTTTTGGTACTAGGTCATGTCGGTTTCATAACGTTGATGGTTCATTCACCGTTTTGAGAGGAGTGGTAATGAAATAAATATCACAAGACGTAGTGTAGTTTGCATTTAGTGGGGTAGTCAGAGCAGCCCCGAATTCTTTTAGCCGGTTAAGGGCGCCCACACAAAACCGCGATGCGATGCGATACGACGCCGCATCACAGGAACTTGCAGGCAGAATTTCGCAGATACTTGCGATGCATTGCGAATTCGTGCGAATTCGCAGTTTTGTGTGGGCGCCCTTAACCCAAGCTCCTCATCCCCTACTATGCGACAATAATGAATTGAATGATCAAGATGCCAGCCACCCATGGTCATTGTGACACTCTCTATTATTACATTATCTTTTAGTTATAAAAGCAGACATACTGTTCAAGACATGATTTAACCAACCCGCATGACGACGGTCTCGTGAAGCTAAGAAAGAGAATAAATTAAAATATCTCGACTTGGCGCACGGGGCATGTGGAATGTGAGCTCGGTTATCATTGTGCTGATTGTCGTTACGGCCAAAGGCCTGATGGGCAAGAGCCTTGACGCATATCTTTCGAGGCTCTTGCAAGGTGGTTGGACTAAGGGCCTGATTCAAAAGGCAGTCCTTAATACTGAACGAATTGTGAGGAGGCTTCTGTCTCTGAAGCTCTAATCACCGGTAGCTTGGACACTGTTCCCGACATTGTTTCAAACAATTTTTGTAATGAAAATAACGGTACCACATACATTGAAATCGGTTAAGCCGTTTAGAAGTTATGGTGGAATAAAGAAAACCTGAAAAAATAACACTCCTTTTTTTGGGCAGTCGTGTAAAAATATAAAAACACATATTTAAGCTTAATAAATTGCGCCAAGCTTTTGAGTTGGCTCATGAAAAATATACCACATATCGTTACACAAGTAGTATGAAACAATATCACGCCACGGATAAACAGGGCGAGGCTACCAAACTAGAATTTAATGGTAAGAATATTACGCTAATAACTTTTCCTTGAAAAACGTCGACCTACTGAAACAAAAATTTATTTCGGAAGCACCATGTGAACGCCACACAAGAGTACAATAGGAAACTATTAATTTTCCCCGTAATGAATTCACGCCCTAACTAACTTCATATATAAATAAATACAATTTGCTTGCTTGCCGGTCAGTGCAATGCGTACAACATTATGAGCCGGTCGTCGGTATCAAACACAGATTATAAATACTTCAGATCGTGAACGCATTTGCCGTCGGCATCAAAACTATTTTTTACCCAGACTAAAGAAAATGTTCCTACTACTTTTATTTTTTGTAGCTGCGTGCGCGAGTGACCAGCCGTGTTTAGACTACGAAAGTGTCGATATAAGTGACGCCAAAAGTTCGGAAAACGGTTCCATAGTGCAAGATGGCGTCGTATTCCCGCCAAAATATGTGTACTCAAAAAAAGTTGATGGTGAAATTAGAAAGTTCGGGTGTTTGTGTCAAACCAAACATTGTTTTAGAAAATGCTGTCCTTTAGGATTTGTCCGTGTGGGAAAAAATTGTACGGAGATGGACAAGGATGTGTTATTAAATCATGGTTTGGACACGCATTCCAGGTCACGGTTCATAAAAACTGTGGACTTGAAAAATAAAAGCTTTGACTTGCTTTTTGGGAAAGCTTGTGAACTAATGTTTGTGGAAGACGATAATAAGTGGTACATTCAAGAGGTAAATATACTTCTTTATATTAGTAAATAGTACTATTTGTTGCACTTACCTCGAGGTCCAGAAGATATTGCAGTCAGAATACTCAGCATTAAAACTTGTTAGCCGAGTAGGTATAATAACTAAAGTTTCAGACAGGAGTCCTTCGTGCAGGGCATTTAGTGAAAGACCACCATATGGTGGTCTTTCACTAAATGCCCTAAGAAGACTTAAAGAGGTTAAGCTCCTCGAAGATATCTTCGAGGAGCTTAACCTCTTTAAGTCCTCTTGGTTCAGGCTCCGTATGATAAGATCAAAATTAAAGTTGCTGAATAGCCCTTCGTTAGTTTTTGGCCCTTTTTGAAAACTGAAAGTGGGTCCATGCCCAAACGGCTTCTGTCTGAAACTTTTCATTATATCATCGTATCATTTTAGCGGTCTTTTATCTCAACCTACTCAGCTTCCAAGTTTTTATACTTAATACGCTTGCTGAAAAACCGTCTGGGCTCAACCACTAATTGTTTTGTCAGATTTTTTAACGACTTACTGTTGACAGGTACTTATGTATTTTTTTTTTTTTTAATATGGGCTTGTTCTTGACCTCAATCCCGCCTGATGGAAAGCGATGGATGAGGTCTATGATGGAATGAGATGTACATAAAAAATGGTTATTTTATACTGTCACCTTTTACATCTTAATTTAAAAAAAACCCTATGTAATTAACGGGTTAAATTAAAAAAAAAAAAAAAAAACGGTTGGTACCCAAAAATAACCTGCACTTAAAAATTTCGTTAAAATTCCCTAAAGTCCCTTTCATACATGAATCCATACTTCCATACAAATAATAAAAATGAAAAGTAACTCTGCATTTCTGTTGGTTTGAATTTCGAATTTTCATGCCGCAGCGGCTGTATTGATTTATATGCCAAGTTAGTCATTCCAAGTACTCAGTGACACGAAAGTCTGTCGACCAGTCTTACCAAAAAGTATCCTATTACTCAGTACTAACTGGGTTGTGCCATATAAAATACTGGCTAGCTGCATCTGGTTAAGCCGCAAGCAGACCCCAGCAGAGTCGGGAAAAAGCCAAGCTGATGATGATCTAGTTCTTATCAAGGTCTACCTTGATAAAAATAAAAAACCTTACCTTCCGCGTCCGCGGGCAAAAGTTAATTCTTTGTATAAAACAACACTGACATTTGAACCGTTGCCTATGGTGATCACGGCCAGGGTTGGGTGATTCCAACCAGGCTACCCCAAGGGTACAGTAAAATATGATTAAAGACACTTTCAAGAGGATTTGACAACATTTTTGCATTAATTTAATTAATAATACTTGCATTTCTCTGAATAGCTTTAGAGCTTTTATGAAAGAGCTTTTCTGGGAAATTACTTTCACCCCACCTTATCATAATGGGTGTAAAAATACCCTAAACGAAACCGGAAGGCACTTGTGCTCCCCGTCATTCCGATCATTGGGGTGCCGTAACTCAAAAGGTAAAAAAGGAACCCTTATAAGATCACTCTCTTGTCCGTCTGTCCGTCTGTCTGTCCGTCTGTCTGTCCGTGTGTCACCACCGATTTTCTCAGGAACGGGTGGACCTAATAACTTCAAATTTATACCAGATACTCAGGTTTATAGTCCCTATTAGGTTTATAAAAATCAGGGTCCTGAGTCAGACAATTTCTTTTTCTATTTTTCGGAATTCCATTCATTACAATGCATTGCATAACAATGTAATGAAGCTACAATCACAGACACAAGGCATAATAACGTGAAAGTACTGTAGTTGCCCATTCCAAAGCGTAGATCTCTATGGAGAAGAATGGGCAAGAAGCTCCATGGACACTCTTATCAATCAAAATATTGTTACAAAAGCTTGGTTACATCATTCATGTTGAGATTATACATATTGTGAGAACGATGTAAAAATACGTGCACGTTAAGAGCGTCCAGAGTAAAAGATTATAAATCAAAAATTTAAAAACAAAGTAAGTAGTTAAATAAACCGTGGCATCATAGAGATGACCAGTCTCAACTGACAGCGCCCTTTCACGAACATGACGCTTAAACAACTGACTAACAATAAGACAACTGCAAAATCTATAATTAATAACTGTTAAAAATAACATCGGGTTGATGCATTCAACCTTGTGTGATCATTAATTTAAGTTATTTAAGCCAAGGATAAAACTAAAACGCAGATAGCGCAATGTCAATAACAGGATGTAAGGAGGATGTTGTGGGTTGCTATAACCATAGATATTGTTACATGTATCTGCTTTAAAGTTCATTTTAATGTTATATAATTATTATTCTTATATGTTTTTATGTGAAACACTAATATTTTAGTGGGTTGTAGAGGTCTTATTTCCCCTGAAATCTATTTATTAGGGACCTTGTACTGTCTAAAAATATTCGTGAAATTTTGAGATAGGTATATCGAAACCGACCGCCTCGTTGGTCGTGTTGCGCGACTGCTGAGAATGAGGTCCTGGGTTCGATTTCCAGGTCGGGCAAAGTGCTATTGGGTTTTTCCATCAGGAATTTCTCAGTAGCAGCCACGGAGTCTGGATTCGTGCCCAGTTGATAGCAATTGGCTCGCCCCCTATTAAATGGTACTTAAACATAACTGGCGAAATGTGGGTGTACTATTAGGTACACCTCTGCCTAACCCTATGGAGATTACAGGCGTGATGTTATGTAGGTATACCGAAACAATCATGATTCATGAATGAATCCAAATCGGTTCTTCTTCTTTACCGTGAGGTTAGTGCCTAACCTGGTGTCAGAGTTTTTATGCCGCCCATGGGATAATGGTGATGAGAAATATGTCTCAGGCATGCTGGTTTCCTCACAATGTTTTCCTTTACCGAAATAAGTGCCAATTATGCATTACGCATGTGAATCCGAAAAATCAGAGGTGCGTGCCTTGGGTTCGAACTCGAGACCTGTGGCTTGGTCCAAATCGGTTATAAGTTACTAATGACGCAATTATACTTGGTCGTTTGCCCGAATTCGGTTGTCTATGGAATTCGGACACACGAAGTGTAAATGAACGAGTTCGAATACACCCGTCTTCGGATAAACTCGTCTTCATTCAAACTACTCGTTGTCGTTAGCTCGTATGCCATTGCGATGACCAGTGTAATAAATGGGGTGCCCGAATTCGAGTAAAGTCATTGGACCACCCGATTACGGGCTAGCAACCAAGTAAAATCCTTGGAACTGTAGTCCATTTACACTGTTTATAATAGAAGCCCTCATACTTAGAAGCATGCATTTATGCAAAATGAGCCCATGATTTATCGAAAACACAAATCAACTTTGATTCAGACTTTTTTATCACATACCCATGTTAATAAATCGATTAAACTAAGACAGTGTACTGTCTGCATTGTTTCTAAATATGGTATTGGTGACAAATTAATTTAAATGGCCGCCTCTGTCTGGACAGACTCATGTTATCAATCATAAGGAAACCTGTGAATTTATTTTGTTGCTAATTTTTAAAAAAAAAAACGTTGCCCCCACTAGGAATTTCTCCTGTATCGTGGGTGCGTTCACAAACATTTAAACTCATATAAACAAACAGCCAGACCCGGAACAACTATCTGTAGGCTATACAAATATTTGTTCCGTGCGGGGATCGAACCCGCGACACGCAGCGCAGCAGTCAATCGCTCAGCCACTGCGCCAACCGTGTCGTCAAAACACAACTCATCACATAGTTGTCACATACAAACAAATGCTTTGTAGTTTCTGGTAATCAAGACACCCAATATATTATTTTTCCAATGATAAAAATTGAACTAGAACATTGTTATTTTTAAGCCTATAATAGCCATCATTGAAGACCATACCTAGCTAAACATTTGACACTTACTTAAGTTGTAAGTATTCATCATCATCATCATTTCAGCAATTTGCTGGGCCTCCCCTGTCTTCTATCATACTTTCCAGTTCCATACTTACTTCATCCGGGTATTTTCCGCGCCTCTGACGATATCGTCAATCCAGCGAAGTTTTTTGGAAAACTTAGCACTAACTTAATAAGCACCTACTCCTACAAACTAGCTAAATACCTATACTACTCCTAAAAAATACGTCTATACCAGTAGTACAACAAGCTCTAAAGCAATAGGAAGACGGATATTCACGTCACTATTTCAAACCTGACGTTTCTATAATGATTCAAGCTTTCAAGGTCTGTTCACTGTCTGACGATTTTAACGGTACGTCATAAATAAAAGAAGGTTGCATTCCGACAAGATCGGTCAAGGTCGGTGGTCCTTAACGGTTGAATGTGGTTCATTGCTCTTTTTAGATGTAGTTGTGTTGTGTCTTTCAATGTAAAAAAGGCAAGGGAAAGATATTTTGCGTTTTTTTTTTCAGAACGATGTTATTGGTGCGACATCGTCATCGTGTCCTTGAGCTTTCCAGCAGCACGGAATCTCAATAGAATACATACATAACATCACGCCTGTAATCCCCGGAGAGTTAGGCATAGGTGTTCGTAATGGTTCACCCACATTTCCTTGGTTTCAGTACCATAATAGGGGGCGAGCCTATTGTCAATAGAATAAGGTTAATTTAAACTACTTTTGTTACCACGTCCGGCTTATCAGACAAAACTCTTTGTTGTCTGGAGAATGTTTTAATATGAGTACGTTAATTTTTTTCTTAAAGTTGAATGAAATCTACGCTACCGTCATAAGGAAAAAGGGCACAACTAACTTTTTTTACGACATTGAGTTAAAAATTCTTGCAGAATTGCCTTTTTTTCTGATTCCGAATATGTATATAACTCAATTTCGAAAAAAAATGTTAGTTGTGCCCTTTTTCCTTATGACGGCAGTACGTTCACTTTAGTTTTTAACCAGTTTTAAGTGAATAAGCTCCGCCCCAGTCGATTTTGCTTCTATGCAATCTCATATACTCTGACCCACTCTCGATTTTTAAGGAGGTTGTTACTTTAATTTGATGAGGAAGTTGCATAACAATGTATAATACTGCAAGTCAAAAGCCTCGTGGCACCGTGAATTCCTCATTGATCATGTGGTAGCAAGCGCTACTACTGAGTTTGAAGCCCTGGGTTCGATTCCCAGAATGGGAAGGGTGTTATTGAGTTTTTACGTAAGGAATATCTCAGTCAGCCGGAGGCCTGAGTCTGGATTTGTGTATGGTTTATGGCAATGGACTTGCCTCCTGTTACACAGAACTTAATCATAATTACTATTGAAATATGGATGTGGGTACACGTCTGCCTAACCCTTCGGGGATTATGGGCGTGATGATATACATGTGTATAATGATACTTTTCTGCTTACCAACAAACTCATACAAAAGTAAAATATGCTATTAATTTTACTTTAGCGCCGCTGAAAATTCTAATTCTGTCTTTCAGTAAACACTTTAATTTCTTTTTCTGTTGATTCCAAAAATATTCGACTATTAGTTTTTATATCTTTGGCAGTGGTATCTATTATAAAAATAACTGCTGTCACAGAATACGTAGTTTTCAGTTTATTTATTTGCTAACACATAGGTTAGATGTGTTAGTTCTAAGTTTTGTTTTATTTATGTGTCTAGAATGTCTAGTGGCATAATGTTCAAAATATAAAAATACAATTATTGTGTTGTTGGATTTTCAGCTCTCGGCGCTGAACTAAAGATTGCAAACCAAACGGCGGATTCCCTTGCCGTATTTCGAATTTCCATCCTCTATTTGTACCTACTACTTGAAAAATGTCGTATTCTGCTGATGGCCGGAAATGTGATGCAGTGTTAGAAAATATTCATATATTTTATTTTATAACTTGATTATGAATGCCGAAGTTAATTAATTTCCAATAATACTTAACTGGTTTTTAAGACACCTAAGGGACTGTCAGTCATCAGGGACAAATGAAATTCAAAATGAATTTTCCACGTATGCTTGGACTCTATAGAGTCATTTACTTTATTACCTAAAGTAGATACCTATGTACAGTCGTCCGTATTGATGGTAACACCTAGCCTAAAGCATTCTTAGTAAGGAGTTTCAATTCATCTGCCGAGCCTTTTCCCATATTTTATTGGGGTCGGCTTCCAGTCATACCGTATGCAGCTGAATATCAGAATTTGACATGGAGCGACTGCCTATCTGACCTCCAAAACCTAGTTAGTACTGGGTAATAAGGTACCCCTTGGTAAGACTGGTTGTTAGACTTTCGGGCCACTGAATAACCTGAAACGACTGTCAAAGATCTACAAATGATGGAGTTTCAATGGCAGCAATATTAGCAGTTAATACTGGTTTTATTAGGTACTACTGATGTGAGGGATATTGTACAGACGCAAGCACATCAAGCTACTACAATCTGTCAAATTTCTTTGATAGATTTTCAACTTTATCTTTAAAGCATTATTTTCAAGGTTGGTTGGGACAATATGACAGTTTCGGGTAGCTTGACCTGCTGGCGTCTGTACCTATAAAAGATTTAACGACTTTTTTACTACTGTTTAATTAACTTTATTACGGTGGCTATTTGCCATTGACGCAAACTTTTTTTAAATAAGTTTCAGTTTATTTTGCGTATGATTAATACATCTTTACAATTAAAACAATCACACAAAAAGATAATTATAGAACAACATTATTGTCGTCGAGAATATTTTGACGGTGATACGCTACGGTGTGCATGTTTGTGGTACGCGGCGGTGTTGTTTGGTAATGGAACGGTCTAGTTTCATACTTTTCAAAACAAAGAACATTTTTTTTCCTGACACGTTCTCAGCACGATAATGGTATGATAATAGTGTGCAGATTCCTTTAAGCCAAGTTTGTTATGTTCCGTGTATACACACCGAAAGCGCTTAATTGGCTCTTGCAAGTTGATTACGATTTTGTTCGCGATGTCCCGCCTAACGTAATTGTTGTTTTAATGTCTTTGCAATCACATTATTATGTATTTTGAAAGTTTATTCTGCAATTAATTCATAGGTAAACATTGTTGTATCCGGTGTTTTCATTCAAAGGCATTAGGTTAGAAGGATGAGCATTAATGCAATCTGCCAAGCGTGGTCTTCATTTAAATCAATATCGCTGTTATTAATCTGCTAATAATTTTTTGAAAACAATTTCTTTAGATGTACTGTAGGCAGGCCATTAGGCCATGGATACGAACTGTTTATTTTTAACCGACTCCTAAAAATGGAGGAGGTTATGTATTCCACGTGCATCCTTTTTGTGTACAATTTTTGGAATTACAAATCATAAGAATTGATTAAAACGACGACGCGTCATTGGTTTCGCAAATCTGAATCATAAACTGAATCTGAATTGGGATATTCCCCAACAATGCAGCGGTTTTATTTTAAAACTCACGCATCATAGAACCTCAGGTTTCGGGAATTAACTCAGGAGGGTATCTGTACAGGACATCTAACTTTATCTTATTTTGTAAGATTAAAACAATATTGCTTGGTAGGTCACCACGGCGAACACGGTACAGAAAAAACAATGTAATAAAAATGACTGAAATTCCAATTTGTTCTTTTTTCAAGCGCGACAGCTTCTGATTCAAAGGGCTAAAAATAACATTTATAAAACAACAGGATGCCATACTTCTAAAATAACACATTCTTTCCTATTTATAATGCAAAACGTTGAAGTCATAATAATTTGTAATTTAATGATATTCATGCTGATTAATTATTATGAATAGGTAAATGCATACAATTATACTTAGTTATTAGTTGGGAGTTCTTAGTATTATTATAATACCTTAATATTAATTAATTAAAATACATAAAAAGGTATTTACAGTGAACTAATGGTGATTAAATTACAGAAAACATTATCACCATTATAACATGCAGAATGAGTAAGCTGAAGTGGCAATGGGCCAGACATACTATAACTGTAGAACCGATGACCGTTAGGGCAGACGTGTTCTTGAGTGGAGACCCCGAATCGGCAAGCGTAAGGTGGGATGCCCTCAAGTTCGGTGGAGCGACGATCTTCGCAGAGTGGCTGAGTAGGTATAGGATGAGAGTTGCCGAGAATCGAGTGGAGTGGCGTGCGATTGAAGAGGCCTATGTCCAGCAGTGGACTGTTGGGACTGATGATGATGATCAGCCGAAAAATATCCAATGCTTGGGCATTTTAGAAAATATAGCAACCAAAACGAAAAACATAACAAGTGAATAAGCTTTCTAACCGTGTCCGGTTGGGAGTCGAATACTGATTTTTAGATTTTGTGCGGAATAGTGCTGCTAGGTAATGTAGGTAAACAATAAGGCAAAAAAGCCGCGGTACCTTTGACCTCAGACAGAGTTATGATTCACATGGTTCTTATGATTATGACTAGTTATTATGACAGAGTTCCCTAAGTAAGTTAGTGAGGTAGGTCAGGTTCAGCCGTAGGTAGCAGCAACAAAAATAGACTCTGAGGAAATGGACTCCCCTTTGTTAATTCAAAGTGCACACTTGCAATTTTTGTCAAGGCATTATATTATCTGTGCTCCAGGTAAGGCGAAGTTCTATAGTCCAGTGGGTGTCGTAGTGAACTTAAAGGTATGATTCCGAACTCGGCAACAAGCAGCAGTGCTGTTGCCGCAGTGCTGCCACTAAGGTGCTGCCCAGCAATGCTGCCTGCAGTGCTGATTCCGAGCAAAGCGGCAGTGTCACTCTGTTTATTCGTTAGTTTACTTTGAGTTGACAAGATGTCGATTGATGACCAACTTTTATTTATACTGTTGGAAGAGGAAATCAACTGTTCCTCTTCTGAATCAGAGAAATTCATCCTTTTGTTGTCAATTTACATGTCAGCATTCACTCTTGCTGCGGCGGCAGACGCGTCACTACGGTAGGGCGACACTGACGCGCAGCAGTGCTGCCGCTACATTGCTGCCTAGCTCGGAATGTAATCTCATATAAGCTTATAGAAATTGTATGGGGACCAGTAGTGTCGCGGCAGCACTGCTACGTGCAGCGTGGTTCGGAATCATTACCTTAACAGGAACTTTTGAACTGTCAAGAAACCTGTCAGTTATTCAGGTTAGTTGAAGTTAGTTACCACTTCAAAACGAAGATGACCGTGGAGAAGAACAAGCAAGAAACTCCATGGATAGTCTTGAATTTAATGAGCATATGCAGCAACATTATGTTTATCGGCTTACTGATTAAAGAACGCGTATACTAATATTGAACATGTTGGTTGAAAGTTGTTTTGTAAAGAAAGAGTTTACTTGAGTAGCAGTAACTAACAACAACATCAACAACAACAACATCAACTGCATTTACGGCTATCATCATCTTCCTGCCCTTGTCCCATGATACTTGAGGTCGGCGCAACACGTTTTTTTCTTCCATTCTCCTCTGTCAACCGTCACGCTATCATTTACACCTTTTTCCTTCATATCATTCCTCACACAATCTATCAAAACCAACGAACCTAATCCTTCGAACCCAAGTTGGCCGGAGCAAAGACAATCTCTGCAAATGGGGGTTCATGGACGGCTCAGACCTCAAGTGCATATGCGGCGTTCTCACAAACAATGACGCACATTCTATCCTGCACTGCATGCCCTATGACCTGCGCCCTTGATGATTTATTTACTGCATCAGTGAGCGGGGTTCGCGTGGCTGAGTTTTGGGCTAAACATACTATTTTGACTTTTTGCCATCGATACGCTAAGAAGAAGACAATCTATCCATCGTTTCCGTGGATGTCCTCTTCCTCTCCATCATCATTCATCAACTTCATTTACAGTGGTGGCACATAGGCTGAAGCCGACTTAATGGTGCATAACATTCTCTACCAGTTAACTTTTGGGTAAATAGGTCATTGTGATAAGGAGCCACAATTCTGGATCAATGAATAAATGTCGATTCAACTCTGAGTAAAACTGGTTTATCCAATGGCGCTTAAAATCGTGCAGACAATGAGTTATTTTCTTAGAATAACGCCTACGTGTCTCGAATGTATAAAGAACCAGAATAATTTGTATTAATAACCCACGCCAAGGATTTGCTAGAAGTCAAGAAAATGGTGTTTAAATAATAAAATATATTTAGTAGATTATAAAATTGTATCTATGTAGTAGATTCAGTGAAATAGGAGTTTTAGCTTTGACAAAATCTCGAGATTCCTCTAATGTAACATAAGTATAATCAACCTATAATGTTCCCACTGCTGGGACACAAGCCTCCTCTCTATGAGAGGGAATGGGCTAAAATCCATCATGTGGGTTGGTAGATGTCACATGTCTTCGAATTTTTGGTTCTAGCACATGCTTGTTTCCTCACGATGTTTTCCTTCACCGTTTTGAGAGCATTGGTGATGAAATAAATTATACAAAGTAATGCGCCTGCCTGGGTTCGAACGACTTACTTGCTCGTAAGTCGGGACCGCTACCACTGATCCACCGCTGCTCTCCACTGGGCCATCGCCGCTCTCTTTAGTGTTCTTGAATGTATTACACACAATATAAACTTTTCGAAATAAATTCTTTAAATGAAATGATAGTTAAAACTGCATCAGAATTTTAAGAAATTTAGAATAACAACGCGGTCATTATTAAAGGTTTCCGTCATTTCTGAAACTGTAAAAGCCAAAACACATTAATATATTAAATCAGATTGATACTCAGAGAAAATAAAACTTTTAGATCAAGGCCAGAACATTCCTTTGAAAGTCATTGTACGATTTCGGACGGCAAAAATAAATCTTATAAACGTGTCTATGTACCTACTCGTTTGCACTTCATCAGATTTAGTCCAAGTTCAACAAAAATGTTTTATTTACGGATAAAAAACAACGAAATCTCATCATCACTGTTAGCAGCGTATCATAATCCATCATCATCTGCCTAACCTTTTCCCAACCATGTTGGGGTCGGCTTCCAGTCTTACCGGATTCAGCGGAATACCAGTATTTTACATGGAGTGACTGCCTATCTGATCTCTACAACCCAGTTAGTACTGGGTAACATCAAATATTATACATACCCCTTGCTAAGACTTAAATGACAGCCGGGACCAACGGCTTAACATGTTTTCCGAGGTACGGAGGAAAATCGGTATGTAATGGGTGATCACCCCTCTACTGACCAACATAGGCAAGCACGGCTTAACCTGAAGATTGGCCCGAGCGGCTCTAAAGCCGCGTTCATAATCCATACATACAAAAACATATCCATTTCACGATAATCGATTTCCATACAACTTTTCAGACATCCTATTACCCATGCAATTGCCTTTCATTCATCCCTTTTGGGGTACAACATTCTGATCCATACAAGCCAGCAGGTCCAACATGGTTTTATAAATCTTAAGTTCATGGTTCATGTCAGTGCTAAAATAACTGTAGATGAAACCGGTGCGCGATACCATGCCCTATGGTACCACATTTCATTGTCCAGGCGCTTTGCATGAATGTTGACCTTTCCATAGTGTTAATGTGCGCCTACGCAAAGGCGTTGTAGTGTTTTCATTCGCGTTGATTGGCGTGTTTGGAAATAAACTGTGAATTCAGTTCATCGTAGTAAACTATTAATGGAAGTTGTTACTTCTGTTTAGTGGAGTATTATTAGCTACTTGTAGTAAAAGTGTAGTTATTTGTAAGTGTTATTTTATTGGGCTTTTACAAATATGCGTGGCTTTTACCCTTTAGTTTATAGCTTTTCTTCATGGTCGGATATAAAGGGTGTAAAGAGACTCTTAACGAAGCCGAAAGGCACTTGTTCTCACCGTCATTGCGATCATTTTTTTGTTCTAGACCATACCTGGGAACCTTCGGAGATATCGGGGGTTCTAGGCTTTTCACTAGTTTTTTTTTTTAATGCTCTAACTTTACTTTAAGCACCCCCACGACCCCCTTACTATTCAATCCATCCATCAGCACAATGTTTTGAGTGCGTTACATTGAGTCCTACCGTAGAACGTGATGTTTCAGCCCAAAAAAAAAAGTCGATTCCCAGCTGTAATTTTTGCGTTAGTTAAAAAGTAAGGTTATTAGTTTGATGTACATACACAGTGCTTGGTTGACGGCTTCGTGAAGAGTCTGTTTACACCCGGTATTTACACGATTTTTTATTTCATTTGATTGATCTAACCAAATTATATAGTGAATGTGGCTCACCTTACTAAACTATGCCTTTTCAAGCTGACCTACCTGTTCATATCTAACTTTGAGTTTCATAACATACATAACATCACGACTGTAGTCCTGGAGGGTTAAGCGGAAGTGTACCTAATAGTACACCCACATTTTGTCAGCTATATTATTATATAAGTAATAGGGGGCGAGCCAATTGACATCAACCGGGCATAAATCCAGAGTCCATGGCTGCTATTGACAACAATCTGATGAAAAAACCCCAGGAACACTTCGTTTGACCCGGGAATCGTACCCAGGACCTCATGCTCAGCAGTCACGCTTGCGAACACTCGCCCAACGAGGCACAAAATTGTTTGACCAGTGAATCTTGCCTTCAGTTACGTTCATAGCGTTTTAAATTAAAAATAGAGAGACTTTGGAAGCCCGAAATATGTTATTTGATCGTGTTTCAGCTGTCAAACATTTGTCATAAAACTGACAGAAAAGAGAAGTGGGATCAGTAATTATGATGAAACTATGGGATCAAGAATTTAAAGTTTGATATACAACAGCTGTGCAGTAGTCAGCAATGTAAAGAAAATTATGAGTTGTATTTATATGCGATTAGGTGTAGAAAGCTTTAAGTAATGTACCTAAGTAGGTAGGTACAGAATTACAGATCTCCTAGAAAAAGCTCTGGTTCGGACTCGAAACCTATGACTTGGCAGTCCGATGGTTACACCACTAGATGTCCATAATATCCATATACTGCTGGGACACGGGCCTGTTCTCTATGGGAGGGAGAGGGCTGTAATCCAGCATGCGGGTGGGCCCGATACGGGTTGCGGATGTTCTAATTTTTTGGTTCTAGGATATATGCGCCGCTGGTTAACTCCTGACTTACGAGTGCCGTGGGTTCGAACCGCCTGCCTTGCGCATCACTTTGTGTAATTATTTCATCACCAAACTGCTCTAAAAATGGTGAAGGAATAAAGTTTAAAAACTACCTAGTCTTTGTGTCCTTACACCACACCACATTATTAATTGTATTACTAGGAATGAATCTGCTAAATGATGACTGTCCTGCCATCTGTCTCTCCTTTGAAACCATTTATCGGGGGCCTATCACAAGTGAAGTAAAGGACGTTGTCTGTTGGACCTGAAATGCGTCACTCTCTTATCATTGTTCGGTCTCGAAGGTTTTAACTCCACAGGGTAGATGGCGCTCATTGTGTCTCCTGGTGCAAATGGTGCAATATTGTAGGAAATTAAAAGGAAATTATTATTACATTTTCCGATTTTATATATTACTAGCTGATACCCGCGGCTTCGCCCGCGTGGATGCGACCAAAAGTAATCATGAAATTTTGATCCCGTTCCCGCAACCCATGGGAACCTTTTCCAGGGATTCCACCATACATAATTTTGTTATATTTCAAAGGACTTAGACAGCGTTTTCGTTGAAAGCTACCAGACGCGAGACGGCTTATTTTTTTCTGACACCTCCAACAAATATCATATTATTTTAGCCTATGTATACAAAAACTTGACCTTCCTCGAGAACCACTTTATCCATTTGTGAAAACAGCATGAAAATCTGTGCAGGAGTTTTTGAGTTTATCGCGAACAGACAGACAGACAGACGCGGCGGAGGACTTTGTGTTTATTATGTAGTGATGATAGTGATTTTGTAGATAGCGTTTATTATTTAAAGTTTGAAAAAGAGCAGCAATAATTAAATAATTACATGATCAATGCAGTAAGTGAATAACTCAAAGATGATTCTCAAATCCCTTCAAGAGCTAGAACTCTTGTTATGGTAAAACCACTCCGTGTTCAGAATATTATTACACAGACCTTTTTATTATCTGCCCTATCTGACGGCTTAACATTCCTAGAATTGTTCAGATCTTTAAGTAACTGAGACTATTTATAGTAGACTAATTAAATGACCCTATCTGGCAATGAAATGCTGATTACGTTCTAATTGAGTGGGTTCGTATCGCAAGTGCAGTAGACACTGAGGCATGCCAAAGCAAAACCTAATACAATGGTCCAGAAATGTTTTTTTTTTTTAATATCTGGGATGTTTTTAGTAAATAAAAATAAGTAGGTATTACAAGTCCTGAGTTGAGAATTACTCATGATCAAAAATTATGAACACAATAATATAAACTTTTAACTTAGTCTCCTTGTATACAAGGTGTATAATAATACACCATACACACACATGTACAGAATACTGTACATCAAACTAAGATACTCTACGCAAACATTATTGCTGGGAAACGACTTTTTTCTGGGGTGAAAAATCCCGTTTTACGGTTGGACTTAATGTTACGCGCTCAAGACATTGTACTGATGGATGTTCAGGGGTCATGGAGGCATTCACAGTAAAGTTAAAACAATTAAAACTTGTATTTGGAAAAAATCGTGTGACAAAGTTGAAACTTTGACCTTCATTATCTCTGTAACTAGGTATGGTCCAGAACAAAAAAATAATCGAAATGACGGGAAGAACAAGAACCTTTCGGCTTCTTTAAGGGTGTTTGTACACCCTTTATGTATACGGGGCGGAACCGCGGAAGGAACACCGACACGTAAACGGTTACCACATACAGGGTGTAAACGGACTCTTGACGAAGCCGTCAACCAAGCATTATGTACAGTCAACAAAATAAATAAGTATGCATGGTCGTTAGATATAGTTGCAGTTTTTTTAGAAAGTGTTGCACATCTTCAAATGAAATTGAATTGATTTAACCAACTGTTTATTTTTCTTCATTTAATTTTAATTTCATTCGAAAACATCGATCGGTTTTTAAGAAAAAATCAATTATATCTTTCGACCCTGCATACTTATCAGTTTTGTTGACTGTACATCAAACTAAGTAACTTTACGCAAAAATTAGCGCTGGGAAATGACTTTTTTTTTGGGCTGAAAAATCACGTTTTACAACGCACTCAAAACATTGTGCTGCTGGATGGATTGAATAGTAAGGGCGTCTGGAGGTGTTTAAAGTAAAAATCTTACATTAAAAACATGTACTTAAAAAAAAACTTATGACAAAATTTGGAACTTTGACCCCCAATATCTCCGTAACTAGAAGGTTCCCAGGTATGGTCTAGAACAAAAAAATGATCGCAATGATGGTGACAACAAGTGCCTTTCGGCTTCGTTAAGAGTCTGTTTACACCCTTTATTCAGTACACCATTCTGAGCCCCACATAGAAATTTTTCATCGAATATTTAAAAAATAATCAGCTGTTCCATACATGTTGACCGGTTATGTGTGGGTGTCCTTTCCACCGTATATAAATTACTGAGTTGACATTGAAAAAAGAAAAGCAGCGTCTTTTAATTTCCCTAAATTAACTCAGTCACCCCGCAGCTATTAACTAGTTCACACAAAATTTCATGGAAATACTCTATTCAAAGTATTATTTTCTTTTTGGTACTTCATAAATAAGAGTTAATAGGTCCTCAGGTATGCATATATTATGATAATACATAACATCACACCTGTAATCCCCGAAGGGTTAGGCAGTTGTGTAACTGGTTAAACTCCCACGGTTGTGGGAGGGTATATTATTATAATTAGGGGTATTATAAACAGACTAACATGACGCAACAAGCGTCTGTATGTATTCCCTCAAAGGGTGAACAGAGGGGAATACAAAAAACCAACCACTCTGGGAGTGCCGACCGAAGTGAAAACTTTTTTTTCAAGATTCTTGATTATTCTTAGAAAATATTTTGCATAAGACTTTTACTTATACAATTGACTATACACTGTAATTTTTTTTTGGCTTGTAATATGTAGCAATACGGCTCCGCAGCGAAAAAAAAAATTTGTTTTTTCAAGATTCTAGATTATTTTTAGAAATTATTTTTGCATAAGCTTTTACATTTGCCTACATACGTTGTGTCATTGTGTGTGATGTTTTACTTATACATTTGACTACATACGTACGTTACAGCTCCTCTGCTAAAAATTATCATAGCTTTTATGTTCCTCTTGTTTTTGTTCCTCGTAGGACAGAAATGTCTCTCTCCTAGAATATGTTAGATAGCACAAGTATTTAATCTGACATTGTTTATAGTGTTGGCAAGAATGAAATACCTACTGTGGTCTCTTCCTACGATATCTAAAAATAAAGTGAATCGTCTGCAGATTCTTTGGTAGCGGTTGTCCTTAAACTAAATATCACAATGATGTGTAAAACGTGTGTTATACGGCTAATGTGCTGTTTTCCTTATTATTGCCTTGTCTGGGTCATTATGATTAGATTTATTATTTTTAAAACACCTGTGACCCGCCACGTTGTGTTTACGAACTGGGGGGTTACTACGACGTTAAAGCAGTTGTAATTCCATTGTGGGAAAGAGACAGAGCTATACAGGTCATCTAGCGCCATCTCTTTCCCACACTTGAATGACAACCGGTTTAAGACGTCATGGTAGGCCACCTGTAGTCGTAGCATTACTTCGCGGAGTAAATGTAACGTAAATTCGGAGTATTCCCATTTGAGCACCGATTTCAAAAGCACCAATGCTTAGAGCCAAAGATATTCCCTTTGCTCAAAAGGGATAATCTTTGGTGCTCTTGAAATCGGTGCTCAAATGGGAATACTCCGTAAATTCGAACCAATTTAAAATTTTAAATACTCGTTCTAAGCGTGTCGATGGCTGGTTTAATATACCTATTTGGCCTAAAATTCAGCTATGCGAACTCCGCTCGCTGATGCAGTCATAAGATCGCAGGAGTGAGGGCATGCAGCACAAGATGGAAGGTAGGCCATTGTCTGTGGAGACACGCCGCATACACATTTGAGATCTGAGCCGTCCATGAACATCAACGTCCATCTGTAGAGATTGTCTTTGTTACGGCCGACTTGGGTTCGGAGTCTATTTAGAGATTTCCAAGTCAGCCACGCTAAGGGTGCATTTTCCACCAGAGATGTACTACGCTACGTTGCTATGGATGCGTTTGATATCCACCAATCATATTCATTGGTGCACATAGCTTGGCACTGGTGGAAACGGATTCAACTAAGATATGTTTTTTATATGGAAAGATGCTTGCTATGGATACGTGCTATAGATGCTCGCGAGTAGTGTAGCTCTGTGCGCCCTCGCCGCTTCCCTACTATCGATACATCGCATAGCTTGAGCTGCGCATCTACCTCGCGCAGCTACTTTGCGGCGGCGCATCTTCATAGCACTTCTTACTCGCACCGCTACATAGTTTAGTGTCAGTGGAAACGGTCCCATAGTTTCACAGCTTAGATATTATATCCTCGCAGCATAGCTGCATAGTAAATCTCTGTTGGAAAAGCACCCTAAAGCATGCCCAGGTGGAAAGCTTTCAAACGGCACGATGAAGCCGTCAAGAGGCTTAAGCAGCTCCCGCCAGACATCACATCTTGCTGTGGAGGCGCTGCTATTAGCTGGAATAAATACGACCAATGCACCCAAAAAAACGGCCCCTCTCCGTAACTTCTTGTGTGAAATGTCTGAAGGGAAAACCCAATAACACTTTGGCCGGCCTGGGAATCGAACCCAGGACCTCGGCAGTCTGTCAGCGTTTGAGATCATTGGACTATCGAGGCAGTAACAGGAACATGCATAAACTATAATTAGATGATACTAGGTACTGTTTGTTTCTATGATTATATTAGAAGTCAAGGCTAATCAGCATCTTAGTTTGTTGTGGTAGGTTAGTGATGCGGGACTGTTCGAAAGAGATACCGCGGCCCTGGAACGCAAAGGGCAAGGAAGGAACATGGATGGATTTTAGTCAGTACAAGTCTGACACTCCCTTCCGCTCTGCCCAGAGCGGGAGAACTCATTTGATGATTTCCCATCCAAAAAAAAAACAGATGTTAGTTATACTTACCTCCGACACCTCATTGACGTCATAATGGTAACTGTATACTACGTTTATGGACTAACCAAGTTTTAACAATATGACACCAACGTCTCGTGAAGATGGTAATTAAGTCCCTTTTCTGTTCAGTACATAAAACTAGCGTGGGGAGTTTTATGTATACCCTAGTTATGTTGTTCTTTGTACATACCTACCTATGTCTACATTTTAAGTAATCACTTAATTCATTAAACGTAATTTAAAGTAGGGTGGCACTCATTTGGAATTTAATTTACACGTTATTTCGTCTTCTTTTTTATTTGGGGAGCCCCTTTTTACAAATACTGATTCCTATGAGTCCATGGTCTTAGCTATGGTGACACAGTTAATTTTTTCCTTTAATTTCACTCAAATTTTTATCTAAGCTATTTAAAAGACGAGGTCATTGCAATTACCCGGGCCACAGATAATATAATACTACGTAGTACCCGAAATAAAATTCTTAGCGCCTATAATTTATGTAACAGCAGTAAATCACGCTTTCGTGAGTCATTCCAGTCGTAAACTTACAGGCGTTTGTTCTCACTCAATTAATTTAAGATTAGATGAGAAAATGTGAAAACTACAGCATAGTATTAAAAAAACAATGCTTATTTGAAATAATCGTGGTTTTGTAATCAGTGTAATTGATGCGGTTCATTTTTTTTCGTGTTAATTTGACCTCGTATGCCTAGTATTTCTGAATCTGCCAATATGAGTGATGAGCAACAAAAAAAAGTCACTCGTTTCAACAAAAACGATAATAATAGCTATAATGATTTGTGCTCATTTTTTGCAACATATCATCAAGTTGGAGTACAATGCAGAGAATAAACAAGGAAATAAATTATAGGTGTTGTGTGCGCGGGCGCCGGGTAGCGTGATTATTATTTTAATTAAGTAAGAAGATAAAAACTATCTATGTATCATGCATTTGCAGATATAAGGTGCTTACTTACTGTACAGTTTCATATTGATATTCTATGCCTGGGTAAATATTGCCAATCACCGGTTCCTGAATCAATCCCGTCCCGTCTGAATGTTCCTGGTTGTTTTTTTTTTAGTTGATTAAATTATTTTTATGTAATTTTTCAAAATTTTATTCAAATTTATTTTTATAATAGTATTGAGTAGTGTGTATTTATTGTTTCTGATTTTTAATTACTTACATTATTTTTAAGTGTACTAACAAAAATGGATCATTGTGTCTGAGACTAAATAAATTATTATTATTAATAGCATTTGTCTGACAAATAAGTACCGTCCATATGCATTAAAGAATATTATGTACGTAGCTAGTAAAATTACTGACCTACACCACTTACAGGAAAAATGACTAGAAACTGACCTAAACTTAAGTACATAAGGTTTAAAATCAGGTTTTATTAGTAAAGTCATCCTCTTCTGCGAGAAAGAATAATCGTTGCATGTAAAGTAGCCCGTACGTCAAAGGTAACACAACCATTATAAGCTGGTCTTTTATTCTATTGAACACCCGTATTACGCTAGGTGAGCTATCGAACATGCTGCAACGCACGTAGGTTTATCAAAATACCTAAAAATCATACTTCCTGGAATCAATTTGTATAGTCATCCTTAACCTTACTCTGAGATCATAATAAATATATACTATAATATTATTAATGCGAAAGTAAGTTTGTTTGTTACCATTTCGTGCCTTCACCACTGAACAGATCATCCTGAAATTTTGCTTATACGTTGTCAGGTGTACAGAAACGGACATAGACCTTTCATCCCGAAAAAAGTACTGTTCTCGAAGAAAACAACAATAACGTTCTTATGCTCATAGATGGCGCCACGTGTCTTTCGAATCATGATTGAATTACAAGCAGAGTAGAACCCGAATTGATTATCATTTTCTATATTAACGAAGAGAAGCCGCGGGCAAAAGTAATAAATCCAATTTATTGTTGAATTGTTTTCGTACGAATTCGATGACGCTTAGGTAAATGAGTCGGTCCTGTTATCTTGTAGTGTAGGTACCTACTTGTCAAGGAAAAAACATGAATTACGGAAAATTAGGTTAGGCAAATTTTGTTAAGAGGAACTCAATAAAGATAATTGATGAATCATAAATACGTACGCAAAAATAGTAACGCGTAAATAGTATATTTGCTAAGTGTTAGTTTATGAATGATTTTAATGTTCATGTTATGTTCCAATATCCTAGTGAAATTATTTGTATGTGTTTTAACTTTCTTAAATTACCATAATCTATTTTATTATTAGGGGCTTAATTTGTTAACATTATTGTGCATGCTGTGGTCTCCTATAAGTGAAGGAGTACACCTACCTGATACCTTGTGTTTTCCATTTCTAATAATGCTTTGTGTATTATTTTGTTGGAGATCCTCAAATAAATAAATAAATAGACAAAGACATTCAAATATAATTTACTAGCGATTAACGGAACTAGACGAAGAAAATCATTATGTAATACACCCGCTTGTCAGAGTCATGCGTGTTTCAAAATCAAAAATGTTCGGGTTCAAAATGTTTGTACAGATGCCAGCACATCAACCATCAACCTACTACTATCTGTCAAATTTCTTTGATAGATTTTCTTTAACTTTATATCTAAAGCATTAGGTTCAAGGTTGGTTGGGAAAATCTGACAGTTTCGGGTAGCTTGACCTGCTGGCGTCTGTACCTATGACGTTATTCACAATGTCCGCTCTATGATTCTTTTAAATCTCTTTACTATCAGGAAACTAGAATACCAACATCATTCTCCTGCCCTTATCCCAATTTCCTTCTCCTTCCATACTTCTCTCTCGTCATCTGATCAGCCACCTCCTTTCCAGCCATATCATCCTTCACAGAGTCCAGCTATCGTTTCTTCGGTCGTCTACTCATGTATAGCCATCCATATTCATATTCAAGTCCTCGGAATATTTACATCATTCTTTTGAATTAAGACCTTGCTCTACTGCGTTCAAACTTCTTAAAATAAATCATCATCATCATTCTCCTGCAAGTCAGTATATTGGTACCGCCAGTATAAACCGCGCTCACGTGAGCGAAGCCGCGGGCACAGCTAGTCTTAAAATAAACAAGATTAGATACCCACAAAAGAAAGTAACATGAACCAAGAAAATCTAAAGTTTGACCTACACACAAAACAAAGAAAATTATAAATTCCATAAAAGATCAGCTAGTACCTTGCCAATATATGAATATACCTTATTTAAATGCATATGATGATATTGGTTCGCTCTATACCAACCTAACACATACTTGCAAAGATGCGTTTGCGCAGTGCAAAGTGAAGTGCTGCGAAGTAATTGTGGTTGCAATATAAAATAAATATTTCTACACTTACATATTATTATAGAACAAGATGTCTTAACATACTTAGTTGGGAAAGGTCTAGGCCGATGGTCATGGTTTTAGGGACCCTCCCTACATCTACGCATCTACCATCCACACGTAGTGTACCTGCGTGACGCATTTGCTTAAATCTCAAATTTTTGTAAGGACGCGTGAATTTTGCCCCTGACTTATAGTATACTAGTTTAAGACGTTGTTTTTGTTTATGATGCTTAAACAGAAAAACCTGATTAATTCTTAGAATTTTAGCTTATTGCAACATATTTTTTCCCAAATACGATATGACGTCCTAAAATAAAATAACAACTAAAGAAGTTATAATGTTTTTGTAAAAAGGACTGTCGACTTTTCAAAATATTCACAAAGCTTTTCGGTAACTGTTATGTTCACATACTACCTACTATGACATGAAAAGCACTATTTAGCTACTATAGAAACCAGTTTCTATTCAAAATAGACTACGTTTTTGTCATTTAAATGTCTAGAATTACGTTCTTGAGTTGTTGATTTAAACAAATTAGCATGCTGCGACAGTAGCCACGTTAAGGTGGTTGCGTCAGGGTAGCCCGCCAAATTCCAATTTTCTTACGTTTTTTGTAATTTGAAGGTCAGTGTCAGGTTGTACGTTGATGAAAAATGTAACAGTAACACGTATGTACCTGAATCCAGAATTACAATCATAAAAATCATCAATACAACCCTCTAAGTTTATGTAACCCTATTCAATGAATATTTGGAGGGCTACATACATCAATGCGGGCTATCCTGACGTAACCACCTTAAGCATAAAATGCTTAAGCCGCCGGGCACGCGAAGAAGTAGGTGCTCTTGCGTTATCTAGGTATATCTACACAATTATTTATCCGTGGTTATGTCAAACTTATACATTTCTGTCATTAAACTTTCAAGCATCGTTGTCTAGGATTTTCTCATAGCTTTTCCTTAACCAGAATTAAAAAATGTCTCATAAAACACAAAGAAAAAACCCTTCTTATGTTATTGTATCAAAACATTGATAATATTATGAAAAAACCTACGCGAACTCTTGTGAGTTCAAGCAATGATATATAAACTATAGATACGTTACCCGTGCTCTGAAGTGGCAACATTAATGCCAGGTAATTGCCCCGAGTCCCTTTAGTCGCGTACCAACCAGTGCCGCGGCTGTACGTGATACTAAATTAACTTGTGTGAATAACTTCCTCAAAAACCATAAAAAAGTATCATTTCATGTGTAAGTATCAAGAAAAATGTATTTTATTTTATTATTTTCGATGCATTCTAATGGCGACCGGCGCCTGAGGTAAATGACTTGCCGTACGTACAAGATGATAACTTAACTAAAGAAATATGTATATTTATCTCTCTCTAAAAACAGGTGCATGATGCGTCTTTTTATAATACGTCATTGAGTTCAAGTAAGTTATCTCTCTACTTCTTACGTTTTCAACAAAACGTAAAAAAAAAAGACCGAAAGAAGTAGATAAATAAATATTTCATTAATGAATTCCTATCGCATAGCCACTTATAATTGTTTCTAGCATTCATTGAACCCAAAATAATAGCCAAGTGTTATCTAGACATTGTTAAATAATTTTAGTTATGCATCTAATTATATGTTATACTAGCTGTTGCCCGCGACCTTCGTTCGCGTGAAATTGTTATTAAAAAATCCCCTTTATTATAAGCACTTCCCTATTTGAATCGAATTTTGTTACCAATTCCAAGGGTTTTTTTTTCTTTGCATGGAACCCTAATTATTTATCTAAAATAAAAGTTACTCCTTGTTACTTCAGCTATCTGCCAGTGAAAGTCCCGTCAAAATCGGTCCAGCCATTCCAGAGATTAGCCGGAACAAACAGACAGACAGACAGACAAAAATTGTAAAAAATGTTGTTTTGGTATATGTACCGTGTATACATCCATATGCAATTAGTAAAAAGCGGTTATTTTAATATTACAAACAGACACTCCAATTTTATAATATGTATCAGATAAAAATGGTCAAATTTCGTCGTCTTGGGTCAAGAAAGAAAGTCAAGAAACAAAGGAATGTTTTAGATATGCAATCTGCTTACTAATAGATCCATCTTTTATCAGTGATGATAAAGTGATAATAAAATGTAA
Organism: Lycophotia porphyrea; assembly: GCA_950005105.1. Lineage (NCBI taxonomy): Eukaryota > Metazoa > Arthropoda > Insecta > Lepidoptera > Noctuidae > Lycophotia > Lycophotia porphyrea. Next base: position 14,100,161 of record OX465396.1, on the reverse strand, counting down.
TGTTCATAGGGAGGACTGTGTTTAAAATATAAAAATTCTACCTTTTACGTTGTCAATTGGGCCCATCAGAATTTATGACATTTTTTTAATATTACAGCATCATGCTGTGTGCTTTTGGCTTCGTACAGAACGATGTCTTGTTTATTATTATTATTATTGGCCTGTTGGTCTCGTGGTTAGTAACCCTGACTGCTAGGACGGAGGTCGTGGGTTCGATTCCCACACAGAACCAATCTTTGTGCGATGAGTACGATTATTTGTTCTGTATCTGGGTGTATAATTTATCTATAATATGTATGTATTTAGAAATATATAAGTATGTTTATCAGTTGTCTGGTTGCCAAAGTACAGGCTCTGCCTAGTTTGGGATCAGATGGCGGTGTGTTGGTTGTCCCAAGATATTATTATTATTATTTTTTATAAATCATTTTGTTTTGTCCTGTGAGTGACAAATAGGTAAAATACTTTTTCTCTTCTCTTTTTTATAATCTGATCTAAGGGCCTAGAATGACATTTTCTCAGCTATATTGGTGATGGACATGTAAAATATATACCTATTGGATTGACATAATCTAAAGAAAGCTATTACCGAATGTTGATGTACCAATTATAACGAAACGTGACTGCCACTTGTCGACGTTCAGTCATCCTGCACCAGTCTACCAAAGCTGAGGAAATCTAAAGAACTATCGTACTTACAGAATTCATCATCATTTTCAAGAACAGCTCTTACCTGTTGTTTCTCCTCTAACTCATTGGTGACGAGTGAACCATAACAAAGCTATGACCGTGACGGCACCGTGACTCAAAGTCAAGCCTACGCCAAAGAAAACAATACACATAAATTATATTTTTTAATATTCCTCGCCAAATGTCTTTGATGACTTGTCCCTGTTTCCCGTGATGATGAGGAAAAGTCGATGCAAAATCAATAATTCGTATTCTTCATCCAGTTTTGATCACGTGCAACGCACACTTATAAGCCACTGCAACACTGGAACAGCGTCACTTCAACTCAAACCTTGCGGGATTCTTACTATAGAGGTTCCTATAGAGATACTGCATCGCCTCCTCTTTGGAGGTCCCCTCGTACCCGTAGTACCGGCCGTTAAGACAGTTACTGTTGTCCTACTCCCGACGTGTTTCCAAAACTCATGATACCGGGTTTTTTTTTTTGTTTTTTTTTTAAACTTTGCCCCACACTAGGAATTTCTCCTGTATCGTGAGTGCGTTCGCAAACATTTAAACTCACATACACAAACAGCCAGACCCGGGACAACTATCTGTAGGCCACACAAAGATTTGTTCCGTGCGGGGATCGAACCCGCGACACGCAGCGCAGCAGTCAATCGCTCAGCCACAGCGCCAACCGTGTCGTCAAAATTATATAGAGTAGGGTTCATTTTGAAATTTTGAGGTAGTTTTCGGGCCCGTATCTTTGTTGACGGACTTGGAGAGCAGACCCCTTGGATCAGTTGCTTTATGACGAGCCAATTAACCGTGGCGACGCTAATCCCGTGAAGTGCCTATAATTGTGCGTTGACGTTTAAGCTACTGCTGAAATGCCTTTGAATGTTTGTTATATTATTGTTTTCATAATTGATTTTGCTGGGATCTGCCAATTGGTGTATAATATTAATTATAATATTAATAAATTGCGCAATAGTATACGGTGGGTTATCCCTTTTTGCATTATAGATAATGTTGACACGGTTTTTTTATTTGCCTGGTTGCTATAAAAAAAATGACGTTCCAAAATCAATGTAGATATTATAGTCGTATACGTCGTATATATTCGTAAAAAAAAACAACTGTCAATCGGGTAACTTTGGGTGATTCCCAGTTTCATTATTTACTAGTATAATGACGCATATTGTTTACTTATTACGGCAGCTGCCAAAAGTACCAAAATACTGGTAGATCAAAGATCACGGCCGATAAACAATCAACGGATGACGGATAAAAAATATCAAAGAAACGTCATAATAAAAAAACAATAATAAAAAACAATGTATTACTTTGACGATTGATTTTCGTATGACCATCTTTCGGTGTATGTTTGGCACACGATTTTTTTTGCATTTTATTAATGCGATCCTCATAAGATACCGATCGTCCGCGCGGTCGGGCGGAGACGCCGAGTCCAATTTTGTGGCGGTGCGTCGCGTAGCGTTTGAAAACCGCCTATATTAGGTGGAAGGGACACTGACGCACAAACGCTTGCCACCTATTAAGGACATCATTCCGAAACCTTCGATCTAATTTAAAAACAGCCGTGCCATACATTCTGATCATGTGGCTGTAGGTATTGCACTTTGGTAGGAAACAGCAGATTTGTTTTAAATTACCGAAAATTTTCTATGCGGGTTTGGAATGAGACCTCAGCCTAAGGCGTTCATTATGTGGCTGCCATTTTATTGATGCACATGCCTAGCGCTGCCTATATGCACTATTACTCACGGGCCAGGACCTTCACGCTCACATGGCACGCTTGTTGCGATAGTGAAAGCTGATGATTGGAGGAGATTCCCGATGTCCACCACTGGCTTGTGCACCAGTAGTGGACAGCGACACAACGCAAATCGCGTCGTAATTCAAGCGAGTTCGTGCATCACCTCATAATGGGGTCTATCGTTTTTAAGCTCACCAGATGGCGCCACTGTCGAGTAAGGTCCTGTCATTAATTCTATTTTATACTTTAAAGTACAAATAACTTCATAAAAAGTTTATTTCATTTCGTATATCAACATAGTGTAAGCTATAGATACATATTTACAAATATTCTCCTCAACATTAACAAGCATGAAACATTTAAAAACCATTCTACCTCCAAGTACTAACAAATAAGATCCTAGGTCGCTACTTAAAATCTTCAAGTGATAATTAATCAGGAATGGCTCCATCTAGGCCAGAATCATGAATATTAGTTAAAATACGTGATAAAAAGCACGCAACGCACGAAAACTCTATGAAATCTGACATTTCGGAAGACCTTACTCTACACGAACGCCTTTAACTCATGCGCGATAGGCGCCATCATGGTAATCTTGACAGATGACCTCGTTATGTTCTTCTCTTTTTCCTACTCATTGTCTTTGTATAGCGTTATCTCACAATTTCAGAGAACGCGAACACAACGTAATTTCGGCAACATCATAAAACAATTGATCCGCAATTAACCTTTTGGACGAAATATCTCATAAAATCAGTGAGATTGTAGCTGACAATACATACTTTAAAGAGATTGATTTGATATCTGCATGATTATCTGATTCAAATATTGCTTTAGGAAACGTATGCTCTGCGAAAAAGTTTACTTTACTTATTATTTTGCCTAGTATAGTTATGCAAGTGATTTGAATACGTGATCCGGGATAAACAATAGTAATAACATAAACCTTAGCAAAAAACATGTGCGCCTGCGCATTATGTTTCGATCAAATTGACATAATTGTGAGTGTTCTTAGGTTGTTCTATCGTTTTATCGGGTACCAAATAATTGCAGAGACTGCATACTATAGTGCTACTATTACAATTAACTTTTTAATCGGTTTGTTAGTCTTGATTTACGGCAGTACTCGCAAATGTGGAGATCCATTGGCTCACGGAAACGCCACCCTTTCCTTTGGTGAGCATGGTGTAATCACATGAGGTTGTGTGTGTGTGAAAATGTGAGATTTCACATTTCTAAATTTCGTGAAACAAAACACTGACACATGTGATGAATGACCGTTGGGGGCAACTGCAAAGTGGGACGCCTCAGGCTAGGTGGAGCGACGATCTTCGTAGGGTGGCTAATAGCAACTGGATGGGAGTTGCCGAGAATCGAGTTGAGCGGCGTGCAATTGTGGAGATCTAAGGGCTTATTCCCAGGCGCTAAATAATTTTATTCCCGGCGGCTCCAAATAAAAAAAAAATAGTATTTTATTATTTAACTAATAAAATTATGGAAATGTATGGAGAGAAATTGTTTGGAGAACAATAGATTTGGAGCTCCTGGGAATAAGCCGATCTAAGTCCAGCAGTACTGTAGGCTGATGATGTGAAAATAAGTATTCTGTTACTAAGGTAGGTAATATTGAGTTCCTAGTACTACAACTTGCGAATTCATGGTTGCTCTACTTTTACCTGTCACATATATTTTTGAATTCCCATGCCGATAATTTGATGCCTATTAGTCCTAATTTCGGGGATTCAGTTGGAGTTCGAGTCTATATAAAGACTGTCGGTTTCTCCGTGGGTCTCAGTGTCGCTTTGTCTCTTGTGTCTTATTTTTCAACAGGTTTTTTTAACGAGTTCGGTTTTTAAAGCTGATAAAAGTGTTGTTTCTCGTGCGATAACGTCGTGTCTTGGTAAAGTTAGCAAATAAGCTTTTCTGTTGCTCATTGCCAGTCGAGGTAGTGATTAAACTTTGAATTTAAACGTTAAATAAATTTTGAATAGAAACTTGTACATTACCCAGGAAACTGTAACAATCTTAGTAGAATTGATAGCAAATCGATTTCTAGAATTAATTTATGAATGAAGTGACGAAAATTAAATATAATTGTCGAACAAAAAAATACGAACTAAATTAATTAATTTAGTTCGTAATTTTTCATGTCTTATTAACGGTGGTATATTCGTCTGTAGTTATTTTGTAAGATTTTTATAGCACTTTTTGAACACTTTGTCTTTATGCCAATTTAGAACAAACATTCGTAACGGGACCAGCCCACTGCAGTAAGAATTAAATTCTTCAACTTCAATATTATCGATAATCGGGAATATTTGATTGATATCTTTAGGAGTTTGAAGACGGATTGATTGCTTAGCCCTAAATATAGCAGAAAAGTTGGCGTAGGTCAGCTTAATCGTAGACGTGGCAGTGTTTGCCCATAATTTGATGGTGATGACTGCAATGTGGGCAATTTGTTAGTATAATTAGGTATAACTCACTGAGCCGCATGGAGGCCTGTGTCCCCGCGCTAGGAATGATAGGCTAATTATGATTACCTATCGCATAATCATTCAACAGCTTCACCGTCATTTAATAGAAAGTAGTTTAGACTAAGATTTTAAGTACTCTTTGTCCTGAGCATCTTATAAAAACTGGCCAAGTGCGAGTCGGACTCGCGCACAAAGGGTTCCGTATCATTAACTATACAACATTAGACAAAAACGGCAAAAAAAACACGTTTGTTGTATGTATTAATTATTTATTTTTAAAGTGAATATACAACTAAATATTCTGTGAATAATTCAAGCGTCTACCTGTCGCCGTTATTAGTATCGAGCAAAAAAACGGCAAAGAATCACGTTTGCTGTATGGGAAAATTCAATATTTATTTTATTCAGTTTTTAGTATTTTTTGCTAAGCGGCCACAGAAATACATCATCTGTGAAAAATTCAACTGTCTGGCTATCACGGTTCATGAGAGATACAGCCTGGTGATAGACGGACGGACAGCGGAATCTTAGTAACCTATTACTTACACGGGACTAGGGTCCCGTTTTCCCCTTTGGGTACAGAACTCTAAAAAATAACTAAATAATGTTCTGTTATTTTGTGATCGAAACAGCACACCGTAAATAAACATTTTAGTACAAAAACCAGAGTAAACCAGTGTAAACTAACCAGAAGATAAAGTTGGTGAATGATTCTTAAAATGCTAACAGCAATGACTATAGTATTTGTGGTAGTGACAAGAACTGCTTCAGAACCCTGCAATGATGGGGACGGTACGGAACTAAAGAACTGGACAATCAACGGAGTGAAATACCAGGACCTTTACTGCGTCAATGATACTGCACCACCACTGGAGAGAAGATGTCCTGATGTGAATAAAAACTATGTTCGAAAATGCTGTAAACCCGGTAAAGCGTACAATTGGATAAATTTTAGTTGTGTGCCGGAACCGCATTACTTCGAACCACCACTACACCGATGTAGTGAACTGCTCCAAATCGAAGGAGTGAATGATACGGAAAGCATTATACATATTTTGTATGGAAAACCCAAATGTGCTAAAGGTGAAAAACGCTATGCTAGGTCAAACGTTGAAGGAAGCATGAAAATAATGGTGAGATTTTTGTATTTTTCGTTTATGTGTAAATAGGCACGTTATAATATCATGGTTACTAGAAAAATGAGTGCAATCAAGTGTAATAATAAGAATATAGTGGAAGGCGACGTGTTGCCCGGTCCGGGAGTACTTTCAGTTGCATGAAAGCTTTGATATAATTAAGATTCGCGTCCGTAGCATGTATGTAGTTACACAATTATATCATACAACACCCTACGTTCATTTAATCCCCTTCAATAACTAAAGTCATTCAATGGGGTTTAATGAACTAACAATCAACATACAACCTGACACTGACCTGCAAATTGCAAAAAACGTAAGAAAATTTGAATTTCGCGGGCTAGCCTAGCGCTTCCACTTTAAGACACCTCTTGTATACCTATCGTCTCAGTACAAACTATTCACAAACCAAAATATGAACAAGGCACCAGGTGTAAATTAACGATACCTCATGCTTCTCTACGCTTTGGTCAAACTGCACAAGCATCATCATCATCATCTGCCTAGCCTTTTCCCAACTATGTTGGGGTCGGCATCCAGTCTAACCGGATGCCGCTGAATACCAGTATTTTACTTGGAGCGACTGCCTATCTGACCTCCACAACCCAGTTAGTACTGGGTAATACGATACCCCTTGGTTAGACTGGTTGTCAGACTTTTTTGGCCCACTGACTACCTAACGACTGTCAAAGATGTTCAAATGACAGCCGGGACCAACGGCTTAACGTGCTTTCCGAGGCACGGAGGAAACTCGGTATGTAATGGGTGGTCACCCATCCATAGACCAACCTAGGCAAGCACGGCTTAACTTAAAGATCGACCCGAGTGGCTGTTTATTATTTAGCCACGAGCTCCTCGAGGTCAAACTGCACAAGCGCCATCCAAAAAAAATAAAAATATACTTTCATTTTTAGTGGCCAATCAAATGACTTTAAATAAATGCTTTGTATATTGTTTTTTAATATGTACCCACACAAACAGAAACAGTTAAACTCGACTTGTCAAATTGTCTCAAGTCAGTCTTTATTTAAAGTCATTATTTAAGATATGATTAATATTATAAAGTTTAGTTATTGGTTGAAGTTAGAGCTGTTAAAAGTTAGAATTCTTAGCTTTGCTTTCTTTGGTGGTTCTTACGTGGTTTAAATTCTTGTCTATTGTATAAAAATTTAATGTTTGCATAAGTAATAACTTAAATTCAAGTAATAGGGATTTTTCCTGAGTAAAAAAAATATGATTCTATTTAGTCCGCCAGTTAGATTATTGAAAAATATTGGATATGCACTTTTTGTTTTATCAAATCAATAAAAACTGACGAAAATAAAACGCATCAAAGATGATGATTGGGGGCTTGTGACGTCACTTTGACGGTAAAAGTGTACTGACATTATGACGTCACACAAGTTTTCGACGCACTGTATCGTCTTAATTTTTTGTTTACATGGAAAAAGAAAAAATACGTGTCCAATAGTTTTTGGAAATCTATCTGACGGACTAATTAGATTTTTGGTAAACTACCCTATTACTTTAACTTGACTAGAGATCAGTAGCGAAGGGTCAAGCGTTTGTTAGAGGTAAGACAGAGTATATATCTTTAATGTGATTATATTTATTTGTCTATAGAATACTAACTGAGCCATTTTTCAAAGGCAAGCCGCCGGGTAGGAATCGATTTCTATGGATCCTTCGCCACTGCTAGAGATAGATAGTCAGTGATCTCTTTATATTATGGTGTTTCGAAATTGTGAATGTTTAAAATGTTTTTATTAATTTAGCTTAATCTTGCTCATAATTTTTTGAAAACGTGTTTCGGAGGTTTTGCCACATCCATTTTTCGTCTCATAGAAATGATCACTTCACATAAAACACTCGATAACAGTGTCACTCACTCTACAAGTGTTAAAATGCCAAGTTGGCTTTAATTTCGTAAATGAAACTTTCATACATTTTAATTAAGGTACATTATTCATGGTTTATAATTTGTCACCCTGCAGACCCATTCCACAATATATACGCCCCCTGAATAGTTACTGGCCAGTGTTGCTTCACTTTCATTTTATAAATTTAAATGCAGAGCGAAATTTAATGTCTGGAACTCTGGTCAGTCATCGTTCGGAATTCAATACTGTCGTGTGTGCTCATTTTTTTTTTAATCTTAGTTCAAACATTGTGAAACTGACACCGTTAGTCGAGTAATTTTTAGATTCATTAAAACTTTTATTAAAGGCCGCTCTGTGCATCAAAAAAAAAGATATTAAAATTAAAAAAAATATGTGTGTGTACCAGAGTACACAGGTAAGAAGTGAAACTTCTTTACGACATATCATTTTTCTACTATTTGCAACTTCACGAAAATGGGGTAGATAAGGCTTAAGCCTTAAGAAAAACATTTTTTTCCGTATTAAATAAAAGCTATTTTATTATTATAGACATGCATACAATTAATGAGTAATTTATTTTATCATTGTTCTTATTATAATATCATTGCTATTGTTGTATTTCATCAATAATGATACATTATATTCTTTACGTCACTATACTAAACTTTGATAAAAAAAAGCAACATGGCGCGTAACCGAAAAACGTGACGATACGTCAAAAAAAATTCTCCCATACGTCGATAAAGAAGTTTCACTTCAATAATCGTGGTAATTGTTCTTACTTAAAAACAGTTATTCAAAAACAGTTTAGAATATAACCAACCTAAGCAGTTATAAGATGAAAAGCAATGTAATGATGATCATTTTCGTCTGATGCACTGTATAATGTTAAAGCAAGTAAATATCATACGTGTGTACTCTTGGTAAGTGAAACTGGTTTCCAAGACCACAAGTTCAATAACCACTCATTTAAATTCTAAAGGTTTAAAACTATATTCTGGAAATAAATTGAGTATAAACTTACTAGATGGAAAAGTACTAAATGGAAAAGATATTTTAATCAAGAATCAGACACCATAGACCTAGTTTTGAATCAAAACAACCATTAAATGACTCACTTGTAATAAAAATAGAACTATAACTGTCTCAAAACCAGTTCAGCCGTTTCGACATAAATTAAAAATAACATACTGACACAAACAGACTGATGGTACACAGATATCTTTGTGTACACCCACAAAAAAGCCTTAAAGTAGTCACTTGAACATTTTCTTGTAAACAATCAATTAACACGTCAAAATATTATAATTACACGTGTTTTTAGAAGATAGTTAAAAATAGTACAGCGGCCTCACATATAAAAACGTTAGATCTTTATGCATTTCAAAAAAAATTAACATGTATTCAACACAAACGAAAAAAAATATTTATGAATATTCAATTTAAACTTATAACTAAATATTAAATTCTCACTACATAAGTTACTCACCGTAAAATTGAATTGAAATAATATTTCGGTCAAAGTTACACTACAATTAAAACTAATAAAAATATTTTCCTGGTAAATTAGTGTGCCTATGCGACAACACTTGTACTCTGCCCACTTACAAGACTCGATTCACCATATAATTGCTATGTACCGTGCGACCACGGAAAACCCTCATTGAGTAATTCTTGTCAGTCAGTTGTAAACCTGCGCACGCGTTGATCGTACTGAGGTAGTCACTCAGCAAAAAATGCTATCGGTACTATTTATTATATTATTCGCAATGATAACAAGAACTACATCGCAATGTGATGAAGAAAACAGTGTTGAATTAAATAATAGGATGTATAAAGGTGTTAAATATAACCATGGTGAATTTTACATGGATAATGTGACGGATCTGGAACGCGGTTGTGTGTGTTTGAAAGAAATTTGTGCAAGAAAGTGCTGTGCTATTGGTCAGGCGTACCATCAGATGCAGAGGCAATGTGTCAACTTCACGGAACCCTTTAACCCTCCAGTTTGGATGGAACGTAGGATACGACAAGGATACAATGCCACGAAGGAACTCCACTTTTTGTTTGGAAAAATGAATTGCTCAGAAGAACCGCTGGAGATCAGGATACCTATTTATCCTGCCACTAAAGACTTTCATTTGAGAACGGTGAGGTTATAGATTAAGAATATCATCATCATCAGCCTTTTAATGTTCCCACTGCTGGGACATAGGCCTCCTCTCTATGAGAGGGAATGGGCTATAATCCACCACGCGGGCCCAGTGCGGATTGGTAGATGTCACATGTCTTCGAATTTTTGGTTCTAGGACATGATAAGTTAAAGGAATATAAGAAAGTTTTACGTCGGGAATTAATTGGCACAGAAGTTTTAAAATCCAGTTATAGTTACCTGGATTTTTAACAATATCTTAAAATTATCAAAAATATCTTAAACTAAAGAGATTTTTAACAAGCGATATAAAATGAGGTAATTCTTCGACGGCGGCATGGCGTCTAAAGCCAAGTTAGAGGCCCAGGAGCGGCATAAAAACTCTGAAACCTGGTTAGGCATTAACCACACGATAAAGAAAGATTATTCTAAGGGCCTGTTACACCCCTTTCGATTAAGTTCGCGTCAACTTATTTGAAAGATAAATTTAAACAAATTCTATTATTCTATTTCGCCTCTTTACAAGAGCAACGTGACATCTCATAAAAACGTTTTTTATGAGATGTCACGTTGCTCTTGTAAAGAGGCGATTTATATTCGATAAATAGTGGCTATTCGGACATCGTGAAATAGGCCCTAAGGCTAATAGGTAAATGCTGCGGGCTGTTTGAAAGAGATACCGCGGCCCTGGAACACAAAGGGCAAGGAAGGAACATGAATGGGTTTTAGTCAGTACAAGCCTGACACTCCCTTTCGCTCTGCCCAGAGCGGGAGAAGTCATTTGATGATTTCCCATCCGTAATAAAAAAAAGGCTAATAGGTAAATTAATAATAACCGGATAGCCTTTTATGTCACTATACATATAATAAATAATAATAATAATAAAAATGTTTATTTCAATTACATGAGTTTTAACAAACGTGAACTGGAGATCACCTTTTAAGCAACAAGACGCTTGGGTTAGGTGACTCCGCTCTTCCACTTAACAATAAAGTGTATGCAGAAAAGAAAATATAAAAACTATATCAAGACATAAACCAGACTCCAGCGAGATAATGATTAAGGACGAAAAAAATCCTACGCATTTTGCATCTAAACGGGCTTTGATCGAGTTGTTCGAATAACGCTTTCGTGAAAGCGGTAAGTATAACTTTTATAGTATAAGAGAAAGACAACTTTCATCTCCAAGAAATTATTTATGTAGGTTACCCTTATATGGTTCAATATTAAATTAGATAACCCTTACAAGGACAAAGCCTGTTTAAACGTTATAAGCGAAACATTAAGATCTACGACAGTGGCAATTAATGTTTTTTTTTTTTTGTATTTTATGCGTACCATACATTTCATCCGATTATTTTAAAACTTTGTTAACTTCGGTTTAAAGAAATTTATTTCTCATAAGAACATACAGTCCACTTATAATGAGATACAAAGTAATAAGTATGATAATACAGTACAAATACAATTCCTCCTTTCCCGTTATCGCACTTTTAAATATCGTCTGGTATTCATTGAACAGATGAACTCCTTCAAATAATATTGTCTTTCTACCGTAATTAGTGCGTACGCTGATGCCTTCAAGTTGGTTTTAATATCTATTTCTCAGGTTATGTGACATTGTTTTTTTCTTTAGTTGTATGTTAGTTTGTATTGAGTTTAAAGTTATGTTTTTATAAGAATGCAGGTGTAGTAAATGTATAACTGTCTAATATTTAATAGTTTAGTTTTTTACTATATATGGTCTTTGTTGGAGTAAGATACTGATAATGGAACAAAATTTAATTACTTAGTGCTTGCACTTGCGCAAATGATGTAGGCATAGTGTATTCTATGCCTACGTAAACTTAGTAATTGAAGTACTACTGTTTACAAAAAGTAAGTAAATCAGAAGTAGTACTTAAGATAGCCAGCGAAATTCAACTTTTCTTACGTTTTTTGCCATTTAGTATTTGCCGGTTAGTATCGGGTTTTATGTTAGTTAAAATATTATTCGCGACCGTAAAAATTATGGTCTTCGGAGTTATAATCATTAAAATCATCAATACAACCATCTAAGTTCATATAATCCCACTAAAAGACTATTTTTAGGAAATAGTCTCTTATCGTGAATACATACGATGGCGCTTTCACCTTAAAAAAACCCGGGTTTAGTAGTCTCCTAGTGATAGTGAACCCGTATTAATGGACTAAAAATAACTCAACAAGTATCGCTAAGTTGAATGATCTTGAAATATCTTCAGGACGGAACAGGTTTACTTGCAAAACACAATTGAACATTTTTGTTCACTAAGTAATTGGGTATTTTGTTAATAGGTTTTGGTCTTTGGGGGTCCCCCGACTTAGATATGAATGGAACAAGTAGGGAAGCAGCGCTGTCCTCCTGATAGCAAAATGAAGTCACTTTTTGCGATCAAATTTATTACGTATGACGTAAGTTCAATTTTTTTTTAAATTTTTCATTGTAAGTTTTCTTATATTTCCTAAAAATACTGTGATCTAATTCCGTGCTTCGGAAAGCACGTTAAGCCGTTGGTCCTGGATGTCAATTAGTAGATCATTGACAGTCGTGACAGGTATAGTCAGTGCCCCGAAAGTCTGACAACCAGTCTTACCAAAGGGTATCGCATTACCCAGTACTAACTGGGTCGCAAAGGTCAGATAGGCAGTCGCTCCATGTAAAATACTGGTATTCAGCTGCATCCTGTTAGACTGGAAGCCGACCCTACCTTAGTTGGGAAAGATGCAGATGAGGATGACTCTGATGTAATTCTTTTATAAGTAAATAAAGCAAAGTCGGGTTAGTGACACCATTTCTAACTCAAGAACGGCTGGACCGATTTTAATAATCTCTGATTTGTTGGATATCCGCTTCGAGATCCAACAAATCAGAGATTATTAAAATCGGTCGGTAAAGATTTGTTTCAGATGAAACAAATCTTTACTTAGAATAAAACAAAGTCGCTACCGCTGTTTGTACGCTTAGATCTCATAAACTACGCAACGGATTTGTATGCAATTTTTAGCAATAGAGTGCTTGAAGAGGAAGATCTACATTGCATCCGTGCGGAGCCGGGGCAGGTCGCTAGTTATGAATAAAATTTGTTTGAAATAAATTAAAGGTTTAGCATCGTCCGCAATTAGCTTATAGCTAGGTAAGATACGTAGAAAGGGTAAGAGTAGGAGAATGGTAGCATACGTAAGAGGACAGGATAAGTAGGTTGGTAGGGTAGGTAGTTTAAGTAGGTAGGTAGGTAGGGTAGGTAGGTATTTAAGTAGGTAGGTAGGGTACAGTACCTATGTAGGGTAGAGTAATGAAAAGTACAAGGTGATAGTAGGCAGGGAAAGGTGCGTTGTAAAGCATAAAAAAAGCAGTAATGAAAACAGAAATTCGTCAAAATCTCGATTATTGCATTTACTACTGGGAGGGCAAAGTAGTGGCCCAGTGGTTGTCAGCCGTGGGCTCAAACCCAGACAGGCCCATTACGTTATGTAACTTATTTCATCACCACTGCTTTCAAATCGGTGAAGGTTCGAATCGAGAGAAAACCGAATAATATAACATGAATCATTATTTCTCTGTTTTCACATTTTAGTTTACCAATCTTTGTTTAACATCAAATGACTACTGTCATTAACTTATTGTGATAATTACAATACGAATATATTGACATTAGAACCCTAATGAAGTCAAATTAAAGTGGTTTGGTACGGTAAGGTACGGTAAGGTACGGTATTTACTTTACGATACTAAGCTTGCGCTGACGATATGTCCAATCCCAAGAATTTAATTTATTAATTCGTGCTTTATTACCTGACAAGGAAAAAATTATCTTGGGTGAAATAAAGGAAATTGATTATTATATTTGTAATTTTTAGGGTTCCGCACCTCAAAAGGTAAACAAAGGAACCCTTATAAGATCACTCTTTTGTCCGTCTGTCCGTGTGTCACCACCGATTTTCTCAGAAGACCTAGCAAGTTGAAATTTATAACAGATACTGAGGTCTATAGTCGACATTAGGTGTATAAAAATCATGGTCCTGAGTCAACACGATAAAAAGATATGGGCAAGATTTTCGCGAAAACTTGTAAGTACCAAAATTTACATTGCTTTTAACTAAAATTGCACCACGAAAGTCACGAAATTTGGAAAGAAGCAATGTTTAACAGCACATGTAAAGGAAAAAATCGGAAAACCGCAAATATGTAGTTTAATAACAAAATACCTACAAGTTTATACGGAACCCTCGGTGCGCGAGTCCAATGGCCAGTTTTTTTATTTTTAAAAGCATTTACAGTAATTGTATATTAAATAAACTATGGTAGATAGTACATTTTTAAAGGTGAAAGCTTTCTCCAAGGAAGGAACCTTGAAGTAAACTAAAAGTTAAACTAAACTTGAGTACAAATTAAATTATATTATTAAAAAAAAAAGTAATCATTCATCTGCACAGGACAAAACAAAAAAAAATAGCTAAATTAACAGTAAAATAAAAGTATATAAAAAAGTAAACATAAAAAAACAACAAACGGTATTTACAAACGGTACTTATCGAAATCGCCATTTTATTACTCAGTAGTAGGTAAAAGCGGTACTTACTGAGGCACAAACATGTAGTTCACGGCATATAGGTACACTAAACTGAGAAATAGACTGAGAGACTACATTGAGAGAATCTCAATGCCCTATGCTATACAGAATTCCAATACGCACTATTGGGGATATTTCTGAGGTATTCCTCGAAGCGCTACCATTTTGAGGCGCACCTGATGAGGCGCTCCTTTTTTATTCCTCGGAGCGCACCTTTTAGTAGCGCTCCCGATAGCAATTAAAAATATTAACTACTAAAAGGTGCGCTCCGAGGAATAAAAAAGAAGTGCCTCAAAATGGTAGCGCTTCGAGGGATTATTCATATTTCTTACATCTAACTTTCTCTTTGAAGTCCGACAAGATTACAATAACATGACAATCCTAACATCGAAAGGAAAAAACATTTTTTAAAGAGGCTTCATAAAGACGCGGTTTATTATCAGCTCTGTCAAAAACTGATAATTAAACAAACAAATAGACCCCACATCTTGATTACACACCTAAAGACCATGACTTCAACCAAAAGAGACCACATTCAGAAAAAAAACTTAAGTCAGTGGCAAAGAGGCCTTTCGCTTATAGCGTGATAAATAAAATAAATGCTACTCTCGTAATAACAAATTAAGAGAGACGGATTATGCTTCATGTCGTAACAAATGATCATTATTCACTTACGCTTAAAGACCGTAGTTGTTTGTAGGTATACGTGACTACTACTTTATTACTCTGTGTGTGAACCAGACTGTTATTATCAATTCACTGTGAATTTGAAGGTTAAAAAAAGTGTTTACAAACTTATCGAACAACCATGAATAACAAGCGAAGCGGTTTGGTTTCTTACTGCTTATAATTTTGGTAGACCTGTTTCAAACGATCGACGTAGAGTTCTTTGAGCTGGCGATCAAGGGAATCCCAAATTTTTTATACCGAACAGGTCACATAACACCAACAGTGACGATAAGGCCTCCAAACGAGACGGTCGTCCGAAATACAAATGGCCACAACTTACTTTACAATGTGGAGCTTATTGACTATTTTATTTGTGATTATTTGTGGGACTTCATCGGAATCAGAAGTTTGCGGATTACAAAAAAGTGTACAACTAGTAAATGGTACATATAAAGGCCTTACATTCGGGAAAGACGAAATTATAGTGGATAACACAACTAAAGAGGAGAGAGGATGTGTCTGCCTTAAGGGGAAGTGCGCTAGAAAATGTTGCCCATTTGGTCTGGCATACAATCTTAATTCAAGGGAATGCATTGAGACAAATAAGACATTCGCTCCGCCAGTGTTGGAAAAGAAGAATCAAGTGTTTACATTCAAAGAAGGATTTAATGCCACAAAGGAGTTTATTTTCATGACTGGCAAACAGGTTTGCGTCCTCGGGGACGGAGAGAGAAGACTGCAAGTATGGCCGGCTAGCGAGGTCTTCAATTTGACGACGGTGAGACGAAAACTATATTCATATTTTTTGTTATTTGATTTCGATTATTAATTAAGCACGAATAGATTTTAAAATCACGATCATGCTTCCGCAATCTAGTCATTCAAATAATATGGCTGTCTTAAGGTCACGGGTTCCGAAAGTCCACGGATTTTTACGAGTTATTTAAGACGGCTGTCTCCGGGTTATGCAAATTCTAGCATTAAATCGCTATTGTTATGTCATCTTGTTACGCCAGTACTATGCCAAATTGTCAATATATGACAAAATAATTAACTCCACCTTTGTACAGTTTTTACTTGTGCAAAAAGTTTTAATAAATAATAAAATAATGTCATCCGTTTTTTCTTAGATCACTGCCACAAATTGCCGGCAAAAAATCCGTGTTAGTTTGTGAATAAGCATTTTTGTTCAAATCCGGGTTGACTTTGATGACTTCGAGTTACCGACTAAACGATTGCTTTGATGTATATCGAAACAATTTAAATGACAAATGAATTCTCGTGAAGCGTATGTTCGGAATTATGTTAAGATATTAACAGATGATGAGAAAAAAAAAAGATGGAAATTCTAGGCCATACAGACATAGTAGATTAATTTGGTATCTTTTTTTTGTAAATAAATGTTACGCAAATAATTAATTGTTACATAAAATATATTAAAGAGACTTATTTGAAAGGCACAATATAAGAGTCACAGTTTTTTATCTTTCAAAGGCCCCTTCATCATAAGAAACATGCATGTGTTATTTATTTGTAAATAGTTTCATTCATGTATCATGACCGTGTATCTTTAGGGATTGCTTCATAAGTCCGAATCGAGCGGGTTTAGATAAAGTTACATTCGCCTCCGAGGCTGGCCCAGAAGACTGTGGAAAAACGATTTAGACGCGTACCGTGAGGGCTGGTTCGAAGTGGCGCGAGAAAAGAGGTCGTAGAAGGAATTGGGAGAGGCCTTTGCGCAACAGTGGGAGAGCTAAATAATAAACATTCTATTAGTAGAAAGGATGATAGGAAAGCTATAAAATTTATTGATCTTAATAATTATCACAAGAATTTTGTATTCTTTTTTTTTCAGTTCCTTTGTACTTCTACTTTCATTTAATTTTCTGTATTAATTGTTTAAAGACTTATTACTTACTTACTCACTTTATTGCACACCAAAATTTATCACAGCTATTTTTAAATAATATACTGTTAATTTTAAGGGTGGAGGAGTCAGTCTCCGTCTGAGTGGTTAGATCACCACCTCCAAGCTAAGGTCGACGTGCCGATAGCTGCATGGCTAGGGGAGAGTCTAGTCGCGAGCGTCCCTGTTGTCTGGGCCCGGGCGCCCCCAGGCACTATAAGCCTTACCTCTGCAAGCGGGGCACTGCAGAGTGTGGACAATATAATCCCTTGCTAATCGTGGGAACAAAATGAGAACTAAAAAGAATATAAATCTCGGAGGCGGCGGTGATGCTCGCCACACATCACGCCAAATGTTCTCGCGGGGTGAAAAGGGGGTTGTCCTCTCAGAGCGCATGATGAAGTGTGTAAAAGATTATGTGTGTGTCAGTCCCAGGATTCTGTGGGTAAGAGCCAAGGTGGGCCTAAACCCTATCTTCTTTTTGTGCGTGTATGCACCCGATATGGGGAGCTCACCTTCGGATCGAGAGGAGTTTTGGAACAGTATAAGAGGTATATTGAATGGATGTAGGATGAATGAGAAGATTGTAATGCTTGGGGACTTTAATGGCTGGGTTGGTGTAAAGAGGAACGGGTACGAAAAAGTATTAGGTGCCTTTGGAGATGATAGAGT
Source organism: Lycophotia porphyrea (assembly GCA_950005105.1). Taxonomy (NCBI): domain Eukaryota; kingdom Metazoa; phylum Arthropoda; class Insecta; order Lepidoptera; family Noctuidae; genus Lycophotia; species Lycophotia porphyrea. The sequence goes on along the minus strand of OX465396.1, from coordinate 14,082,224 downwards.
GAATGAGAATGGGATGAGTTTACTTGAGATCTGTGTAGAGAAGAGTCTTTCTGTAATGAACACTATGTTTAACCACAGAAAGATTCACAGGTATTCTTGGGAAAGGCAAGACAGTAGAAGTATGATCGACTTTGTGATTGTAGATGAAAGATTAAAGAGTAAAGTCACAGATACGAGAGCATATCGGGGTGTTAATGTACTGGTAATGTGTCGGGTGGATGGTCTGTTCAAGCATTGGCGCCACCGAGTTCGAGTTCCTGTGACTGCTCTAGAACGAATAAAAGTAGAAAGACTGCAAGAATTAGAAGTAAAGGAGGAGTATAAGAGAAAAGTGAAAGAGAAGACGGATAAGGTATTTGATGATGTAAATGATTACAGTTTAGAGGAAGTTTGGGATATTACGAAGAATAGTATGGTGCAAGTGGCGACCGAGATATGTGGTCTAGCGCGGAGGAAATGTGGTAGTAGGACAAATGATGCTTGGGTGGATGGTGAAGTGAAAGAACTTGTGAGCAAGAAGAAAGAGGCCTGGCTTAATGTATTAGCCTGTAAGGCCCAAAATAGGATGAATCAGGCAGCGGATATGACAGATGATTTGGAAAGAGTGAAGAAAAGATACACCGAAATGAAAGCGAAAGTGAAAGACCTGGTAAAAAAGAAGAAGGATGAGAAGGAAGAAAAGTACAACAGGAAGTTCGCTCATAACTTCAGGGCCAATGTTAAGCTGTTCTGGAAACAGGTAAGATTGGCTCGAGGAGTGACGGGAACATCAAGTATGAACGCTGTAAGAGCAGAGGACGGATGCTTACTAAGCGAAGAATGTAAGGTTATGGAACGCTGGAAGGGATATTTTGAAAGTTTGTTTAGTGTTCAGGATAGTGTGCAAGGAGTGGGTAGCTGGGCGGAAGCCAGTTCAGAAGACCCAGACTCAGATACAACTGAAGAGAATGAAATAGAAATGGATGAGATTGTAAGAGCAATGAGAGGTATGAAAGTTGGGAAAGCTGCAGGGTATGACAGAGTGTCTGTCGAAATGTTGAAGAGCGGTGACGGGGTGGTAGCAAGCCTGTTGTGCCGGATCTTTAATATGTGTTGGAAATATGGCCGCGTGCCGGATGACTGGTGCAAGGCTGTAATTGTTCCACTATATAAGGGAAAAGGGTCACAGCAGGAGTGTAAAAACTACCGCGGCATTAGTCTTTTGAGCGTTGTTGGCAAACTGTATGCAAAGGTGTTGATTAACAGGGTGATAAGAATGACAGATGAGAAAATTTGGGATGTGCAAGCAGGATTTAGAGAGGGAATGGGTTGTATGGATCAGATCTTCTCCTTAAGGTGCATAGCTGAAAAACATCTGGCCAAGCACAAGAACGTCTACTGTGCTTTCGTAGACTTGGAGAAGGCCTATGACAGTGTGTGGAGGGAAGAGCTGTGGTCGATTCTATTCATGTATGGTGTGAACAGTTGCTTGGTACGAGCACTGAAATCTTTATACAAGGATTCTAGTGCTTGTGTTAGGATAAATGGGGCATACACTGACTGGTTCTGCATCTCAAGAGGTGTTAGACAGGGCTGTGTAGCGTCTCCTTGGCTGTTCAACCTATACATGGATAGTTGTTTGACAGATTTAAGAGAAAGTGAGTGTGGATTGAGGATGAATGAGTTGCCTGTCAAATGCCTTCTGTACGCAGATGATCAAGTTATTCTTGCATCTTCAGCGGAACAGTTGCAAGATATGGTAACTGTAATGAGTGAAGCTTTTAAGAGAAAAGGGATGAATGTAAATGTGAATAAGACCAAGGTTATGGTGTTTGAAAGAAAAGAGGATGTATCGGTGTGTGATGTGAAAATAAATGATAAGAGTGTGGAGCAAGTGAATGAGTTTGTATATTTGGGCAGTATGTTTACAAGAGATGGAAAGATTGACGAAGACGTGGAAAGGAGAGTAAATGCGGGAAATAAAGTGAATGGTGCTATACATACGATTGTGACCAACCAGTCGATGTCAAATAAGGCTCGTCTGGCTGTTCACAATGGTGTGCTGGTGCCTACACTTATGTATGGAAGTGAGTGTTGGGTATGGCAAACGAGGCATGAAAGTAGAATTAATGCTGTGGAAATGCGTTCCTTGCGAAGCATGTGTGGTGTAACTCTGAATGATAAAGTGAGGAATGAGGTTATACGGAAACGTTGCGGCTTAAAAGAAGATGTAGTGACAAAAATTGAAAAAGGTATGCTTAGATGGTTTGGTCATGTGGAGAGGATGAGTGAAAGGCGACTAACAAAAGGTATTTACAAGGCAGATGTGAGTGGCAACGCCGGGAGGGGACGCCCTAGAAGAACATACGCTGACCTCATTGGTGAGGTTCTTCAGAAAGGTCAGGTGCGTAGTACTCGCAACCGGCGTGCGTGTATGACCAGATGTATGAACGTGGACGAGGCAAAAGGAGTATGTAAGGATCGTAGCAGGTGGCGTTCTGTAGTTTCTGCCTACCCCCATGGGAAAAGGGCGTGAGTTTATGTATGTATGTATGTATGTATTTAAGGGTACAGATGCCAGCAAAATAAAGCTACCCGAAACTGTCAAATTTTCCTTATCAACTTTGAACCCAATGCTTTAGCGATAAAGTTAAAAATCTATTAAAGTTTGACCGATTGTAGTAGCTTGATGATCTGACGTCTGTACAACGGCGGTCTTATTGCTGATAGTGATATCTTTCAGACAACCTTCGGATGTGCTAAAACTCTAAAAGCACTTTACTAGTAAACGAGCTAAACAAGCAGCTTTGTTTGGTGGCTTGTGTCAATATTTGTTGCTTGAAAGGTCAAACTCGGTGCAGAAAATGTAAAACTCTTTGAAACTGACAAATTTTTAGTTTGGATCCGAGTTCCACCACTTTAACAAAACTTATACTATACCAGTCTTACCAGTCTTGCAAGTCAGATGTGTGTGGTAGTCGCTCCATGTGAAATACTCATTCGGCGCGCGCGCTTGTTTCGTTCGCACGTCTTAACTATAATCCCCACCCACTTATTTTGTATCGCCACTAGTGATGGGAATACGGTCGATAAAAAGTTGTCGAAATGGATCGTTTTCTGACACGCTCCAATTCTGTTGGGAAACGCCCTCTCGAAGGCCCCATTAAAACCAGTGAATGGAAAATCCCCAAAAGAACTGCGCGTCAAGCCGAACAAAGCCTACCGGAGCCAATCAAGACAAGCAACAGCTTTAGCAACCTCCCTGGCGGCCAGTCATCAGCTGCTGATTCTAGCGCAAGACTTCGTGATGCTGTCACAAAAAAGGCCACTCGCATTCCTCCTATCGTCTTAGACATAGAACCTACCTGGACGCACGAGTTCATCAGAACCACAATCTCGTCTTACTCGAAAAATTTTCACCTGCAGTACAGACGTAATAATCGAGTAGCTGTCAACTGCCACACATCTGAAAGTCATCAAGCCATCAAAGACGGTCTGCGTACTCAGGACATAGCTTTTCACACTTACTCGCGTAAGGATGAGAAATTGTACAAAGCAGTTATCTTCGGTCTCCCTAACTACGTCGAGGATGGACTATCAGCCGAAATTGCCTCGCTTGGATTCGAGAACGTAATTGTTCGTAAAATGAAAGTACCTGCAGAAAAGTCTTCTTACTGCCCTCCTTTTCTGGTTCAATTACCACCTGGTGCTGATTTCGTCAAATTTCGACAGATCAGGCTCCTTTGTAATACAGTAGTCCAAATCCGAAAATACCGAAGCAACAATCGCTATGGAACTCAGTGTTACAGATGCCAAGGATTCGGTCATTCTTCCTCCAACTGCAACTTAGCGCCCCGCTGTGTGAAATGTACCGAGCCCCACAAAACCGAGGAATGCCCCAAAAAGACCCGGGATCAACCGGCTAAGTGCTGTAACTGTGGTGGAAATCATCCTGCCAACTTTCGTCAATGCAAAGAGAGAGAAAATTATTTAAAAATTTTGCGTGAACGTCAAGATCAACTCAAAGCCGCTAGGATTATGAAGGCCCCACTGAAAACAAACGTTGTCGACGGGCGACCCTGGAACTTCATTGTTGCTCCCAATACGCAAAGGGTCACCAATACAGATAGCGCTCAAGATCCGGCCACAGCTGATATGCTAGCCATATTGATGACTATAAAAACTATTAAAAGCCAATTTCTAGGATGTACTAATATGATGGATAAAGTCATTCTAATTTTAACTCATCTTGGTCAATATGTGTAGAACACAATGTGTGCGAATCTTATATTGGAATGCCGATGGTATTCGTTCTAAACTCACGGAACTGCTGGAACTGGTAAGCGAGCTTTCTATTGATATCATAGCTTTGTCAGAGACTAGAATATCCCCCAATATCAAATTACACACTCCGGGTTTCACCTGTTATCGGTGTGATAAGAAACCTGTTGGACTCGGTCAGGGAGTTGCCATCTTAGTTAATTCTGCCATTGAACATGCCCCACTAAATTTACCTATTACTCAAAACCTCGAATGTGTGGGTATACAAGTTGCTGTATCGAATCAAACAATTGCTTTTATCTCAGCTTATCAATCGCCTAACCTAGCTTTACTACCTACAGACCTAGACAAAATGATTCACCTTCATTCCAAAACTCTAATAATGGGTGATTTGAACACCAAACACCCTTACTGGCATTGCTCTCACTCAAACATCCATGGCGAGGTACTTTTCGATCACATGATAAGCAACGAATATGACATCCTTGCTCCTGCTTCTCCTACTCTAGTCCACTACCACAGTACGCACAGACCATCTACACCCGACATTATCCTAGCTAACTCTGTCTATCACCTTTCAGAGCCTCAGGTCTCCCGTCTTTCGTCTAACCACTTACCTGTTTACTTCACTGCAAGTGGTAAAGTTAACAGGGAAAAGCGCATCATATTCAATTGATTGATTTATTCCAAAAACAATTTACATTGTAATTATACAAAAGCAGACTGGAAATGTTACAAATCTCACTTAAATGAGTCTATAACTTTGAACCAAACCACTTTAAACACACCTTCGGAAATTGACCTTGCTATTGAACACTTAACAACATCTGTCATACGCAAGAGAAAAAGCTATCCCTAAATTACCCAGCGATGGTGGTTATGAACTCCCACGTCGGATCAGGTCACAAATCAAAACCAAAAATCGTCTTCGAAAACTGGCCTTAGATGAGTACGATCCATACAAACGACGTCAGCTATTCTCCCAAGTAAACAATATGCAGAAATGTATTAAGTCAAAAATCCAAACTCTAAATGACCATGCTTGGATCAATAAATTAGCGAAAGTTACCAATCCCACTAAGGATATATGGAGAGTGGTCAAGTCATTGAACCATCAACCTATCTCAATTCCCCCTCTAAAATTGTCGAATAACACCACCACCTCCTCTGTGCTTGAACAATGTGAGACACTAGCTAATACCTTCCTTGAGAACATGAACCTAACCAAACATTGGGTCAGTGATCCTAATATTGAAGAGGCAGTCAAAGAATCGATCAGGCTGCTTGACTGTTACCAGATGAGTGACTACCCATCACTTGTTAGACCGAATGAAATCCGAAAATTACTAGGTAAACTAAAATCAAACAAAGCGCCTGGTTTTGATGGCCTGGGAAATGGCTTATTGAAAAACCTCCCTCAAAAAGCTATTGTCTATTTAACTAAAGTGTTTAATGGTTGTTTACGCACTGCACACTTCCCAAGTACATTAAAACACGCAAAAATCATAGCTATTAAAAAACCTGGGAAAAACGAGTTGATCCCATCTAGCTATCGACCAATTAGTTTATTACCAAGCTTAGGGAAACTCCTGGAAGCCATTATTCTATCCCGCCTCACTAAAATAACTGCACATAATTTGATCCCCGAACAGTTTGGATTTCGAAGCGCACACTCAACCACACAACAGCTAGCCAGAGTAGCTGAGCACATAGCTCACGGTCTAAACGGTGGCCTCTCCACAGGCATGATTTTATTAGACATAGAAAAAGCTTTTGATTCTGTTTGGCATGATGGCCTGTTACACAAATTAATTAAATCTGAAGTTCCTCTCTGTTTAGTAAAACTCATCCAGAACTACTTACGAGACCGATCCTTCTCCGTTTATATAGGCAAAGACCATTCTGATCCTAAGACCATCCCAGCCGGTGTCCCTCAAGGCTCGCTCGTAGGCCCTTACGTTTTCATACTGTACCTGAATGATATTCCCAAACAGGCTCACACACAACTCGCCATCTACGCTGACGATACAGCAACATTCACGACACACAAAGACGTTGATGTAGTAACTGGACGACTAGAATATTCACTGGAACTACTCAGCAAATATTTTAAAACCTGGAAACTTAAAGTAAACTCAAATAAAACTGAAGGCATTCTGTTTACCAGGAAACGCGCACTTCCTACCAGGCTTGTAAAAATTGATGACTTCCAGATCACATGGCGTGCTTCGGTTAAATATTTAGGTATTATATTTGACAAGACACTCAATTGGAATAAGAACACTGAACTGATCATAAGCAAAGGTGCAAAAGCCCTAAATTCGTTAAAACCAATCTTGAATCGCAAGTCTGTTCTTAGTTCCTCAACCAAATTGCTTATTTATACTACACTTGTAAGACCCTGCCTGACTTACGCAGCACCTGTGTGGTCTAGTTTAACGGATACAAAATATAGCAAACTCCAAATTATACAAAATAAAGCTCTAAAACTGTCATATAACACACCATTTCGCACCAACCTTAGAACATTACACAATCGTTTAAACTATCCATTCATAAAAGATTTCATTTTAAAAACTTCGCGTAAATTTTATTTGTATAAAAACCCAGCACATCGTAACTTCCTAATATCGTCAATTGGTAAAAGTAGACTCAGTACATTACCGTACGTACAATCGATACCGACTGCCCCATCACTATTTCCTCCGTGACGCATCATGACGACAGCTCGCTTACTAGCCGACGCCGTTCGTACGGCCGGAGAATGCGTGATCTCTTTGCGAACTACCCGCTACTTACCTTATATTATCAAACTAGCGACCCGCCCCGGCTTCGCACGGGTGCAATGCTGATACTAAATACACTACAGAAAAACTGTGAAACAACGATTTTAATTAAATTAAAAGTACTTAAAAAATAATTTGCTATTCGTGCGACTAAAAACAAAAGATAATCAACAATCATCAACAACAAAAGATACCTATTCTATTAAGTACTTTTTCTGAACTTACATATCTCACCTTAAATCACGATTTTTGAAAATAATTGCCCTTAATATTAAATTGATCTAACTGTAAATTTTAATCAAGATCTTAATAGAAAATTGCAATCCATAAATTATGGTTTTATTTAATCTAATCTTATCTCACCTTATGTAGGTACTTATAATTACTATAAGTGCGATTTAAAAATTAACCTTAGAATAGAATATAATTTATATTTTAAAACTACTATCATACAATTATTTATCGTAACTTACTTATAATTACTGATACGTTGTCGCGCTGAAAAGCACGTTTTTATAATAAACGCGTCCGATCGCTGCTAAATTCAAAGTGCTATAGAGAAAACCGCGTTTTTTTTTTTTTTAAGAATGGCATCTCGCAGTTCAACCTGGGGAGGTTGTCGACTGCTTAACCGGGCTTTTCTGTGGATGCCTCGAAATTAAGGCCTCCAGCCAGAGCAACTTACAAACTAAACTACAAACTAAGCGACTACGCACTAAGGGCACCCCCTGTGGGGTACGGACCTCGGCTCAGGGCGTCGCTGGGAGAGGACAGCAAAGGGACAGGCTGGATCTGAGTGATATTATTTAGGGGCTGGTCTACAGGCTCAGCTGCGCGGGCTGGCTCGAGCAAGGGTCGGGGAGGGCGTGTACCGGGGTTTCGCGACGGGCCTCGTCGGCGAGGACGGAGGAAAACCGCGGCCTCAGACGCGCTATTTACAGGCACGCTCTTGCCGCACCGGGCGGCCGGCCGGTACCGTCGCAAACGCTACGTCCCGCAATTTTTAAATCTGTAATATCTTCGAAAATATTCACTTAAATCATACGGTGTAAAGGGCCATATAGATCTATATTAAATGAACAATGTATTCAAGGTATTTAATTGGTTAAGGATTATTGCTGTATTGGTTAAAATCGCTTCGAAAATTAGCCATTATTTGTCGTAAAAAGTAAATGACAAAAAAAAGTTATTGTGGGTTATCCATAAGAGATAGACATATACCATCACGGACTTTTCTGTAGACCTTTTCAATGTATACAATACTTAGCACATTATTTTGATAAAACTCGTATGGTTCAGCCTGCGTTTGCAAAGTAAGCGGAAAAAATGTAATTATTTACGACATCACATTAGAAACCTCAAAAATAACAGTACTTCTCCACTATTTTATGGATGTTATTATACATATAAACCTTCCTCTTGAATCACTCTATCTATTAAAAAAAACCGCATCAAAATCCGTTGCGTAGTTTCAAAGATTTAAGCATACAAAGGGACATAGGGACAGAGAAAGCGACTTTGTTTTATACTATGTAGTGATTGTTTGAAGTTAGAACTGTCAAAAGTTGGAACTTATAGCTATGCTTTTTTTGACGGTTCTAACTTCGTTCAAATCCTTGTCTGTAGCGTAAAAATGGTTGCATAAGTAATAACTTAGACTCAAGTAATTACTTTAACTTGAGTATAGATACCAGGGTTAGTGATCTGTTTCTAATTCTTCTGTTTAAGTTTCCTCTCGCAATTCCTCTTCACTTAGATCATTCTTCCATTATGTCGTAGATATATTATGTCACCGTCAAAAGCACACAAATCAGTCATTCTATAGAGTACCTAGTCGATTTATAAAATGCTGGACTCCTCTAGGCAATGTATAAAATATTTTATCTATCATTTTACAGAATGCTATGAAGAGATCGGGAGGCCTACAACAGCCGCTTGAGCAGACACTTATAATAGGATAATAATATGATTTACGTTACGATTCGGAAAATAGTCACAAAGTGACGATTCAAAATATTAATTAAATAAATCTGATATTTTGTAAAATGTGTAAGCATTGTATTCATTGAATTCTGCTTAAGCTGCCATTTTAGACCCCCGGTATACCGTAAAATGTATTGTATTGTTCCACTGCTCGACAGTACGGCGGAGGTGATTCAGTCGCAAAACAAACTAGACAAGTTTCCCAAAGGAAAATATATCGACCCATTATCCTAAGAAAAATACCCAGTTTGATGGTAAGACGTATTGCGCACATTCTGTTAAACCCAGAATAGTCATTAATTTTTAAAACGGGCATTAATCTAAATCGTCATTTATTTGACCGGAATAATTATAATGATTTTTTGATAATGATTGATTGGATTTATGAAACGGAAATAATTATTGCACGTTATTCAGATAACTTTAATTACCCGATTGCGTTCTAAAATCTAGTCGTTTTCCTCATTTAATAGGACTTATTTGAAATCATCGGTCCCGTACGCAAAAAACTATGATACTCAAAGCTTTGATTTGAATGAAATCATTTACCCAATTTTGCATCATCCATCGTTGAAGCTAATTGCCCACCAACCAATTGCCAACTTCTGATCATCCAAATATTGACTGCGATCTTTATGACCTTTTTTCACCAATAAATTTGGATCTACTAAGCACGCTAAATAGTGACATGTGTTTTGTGTTTTATAAAACAATTAGCTGTGCCCCGCGGCCTTCGTCCAATGAAATTTGGATCGGATTTTATTAACAATTTCATTTCGTCGTATTTTGAAATAATAATAATAATCAATATTTATATTGAGACAAGAAAAAGATATACATTTCCATTTGAAACCCTGACTCCTGTGCTAGGCGAGACCTGTGTTACAGGAGTCAGTGCCTTCACCCATTTTGTTACTAATATTCACAACATTTTATGCATCAAGTAAAAGAAAAAAAATAAAGAATAAATTGATAAAAAATAATGCATGCGTGCTCTAGTGTGGTGTGTGTGTGCGTGTGTTTGAATGTGTGAGTGGGTTGTGTCTATGTGTGTGTGTGTGCTTGGTGTGTGGTGTGAGTGATCGTGGTTGGTAGGTAGCTAGACTTGGGTTATATATGAAACTTGGTGTGCCTACCTAACTATTAATCATCTCGAGTATTGTTCTTTAATTAAGTTTTCTGTCTGTTGGTAATTTAGTGTTTGAAGTCATGAATTAAGTGTTTTCTTAGTTTTATTTTTTGTTAGTGGGTTGAAGTTAAGGATGTTGTTTATTTTGTTATATAAGTACCTAGGTATAGACGTTGCCGTCGAGCAGATGTGGTCTTACATTTGACTGTGCTACAAACATTACTGATGGTTCGCTTATGTTTAGTTGCGTTATTTACCGGTGTCTTTTCATGTTGTTTCAATATGAGATTGAGCAGGTATAGTTGTCTCACTGTAAGTACTTGGCAACTTTCATACAGGGTTCTTTTTGGGAAACGGTACGGCTTGAAATTACCTACACACAGAAACTTATTTGTATAGGAGTTAATAGGAGACTAACCCGTCCCGGTTTTGCACGGGTGACATTTATCGAGAGTGGAAGAATTTAAAAAAAATCTCTAATGTAAGCTTATGCGGAAATCCGATAAACATTTCCAATTTTGCTGTTTGTAAGTTTCCGAAAACTTTAATGTTATTGGATCGAATATCAAAACACCTAAATTTAATAAAACTAATCATGGAAAACGACAGAAACATAATTTATATGCAAATAAAATACCTTACATTTCTGTTTTTTTAGTTGTGTGCGTAATAATTAGTATTAGAGATTTTAGTCCAAAAACAATCAAAGACAAATTTATTGCCCATAATACGCTGTTGGAATTTTTTACTCTTGTTTATTGCAAATACAACAGTGCAATATAATATATTTAGGTAATCTTTTAGATTTTGCTTAACGTTAAAGAAACCGTGTGCCTATGAATATTTTTTTTTAAAATTTGTCTCTTCAATTAAAAATGTACATACCTACAAAAAGAAATAATCTTACGGAATTTCTCCCGTGTCGTGGGTGCGTTTAATAATACATATATAAACTCACATACACCAATAACCCTCCTTTTGGGCTTCGCCGCAGTCGGATAAAAACAAAACCAAATCGGTGAAAAAAAAATTGGTTGCATCATTGCGTCTGCGATTAGTACCGCCGAGCTAAATACCTCATCCTTGAAGTCGGTTAACTGTGATTGCACAAAAAAGGCCTGTCATTACTATGATGACGTCATAATTCAGTCACGAGGTCTGGACAAGGAAAGTGAATCTTTGGTCTAGTGGACGCAATAAATACTGCTGGGCATGTGTTAAGTGTTATTAGGTTTTTCCGTCAGAACTATTTTCGTTATAGCTAAAATATTTAGTAGTACGTTTTGTGCTCGGTTGATGGCAATAGATTCGCACAGAAATGGCAAGATGTGGATGTACTTTGATACACCTCTGCCTAACCTTGCTGATTTAGGGTCCCGTGCAAAAAATTAAAACCCTTGAAACTGGTAACAAAATCTGATTCAAAAAGGAAAATAATATTTTTTTACAATGCAGGACTATTGACACATCGCTTAAAATAAGTAAAACCAGGCATCAGTGATTCACCATTCCTACCAAAAGCTGAGCATAATTATACTAAAGACGCCAGATAAATAAATAAGTAAAGGCCTTTCCACACCTGCGCACGCGCACGTACACCGCGGTGCGCATGCATCTTAGGAATATAGTATGGTCACCTTTGGACATATTCGCGAGCGGGTAGTAAGTAGTTCGCATGCATCTTAGGGAGTATGGATACGTTCACGAGAAGTATGTTTTGTTTTTTTTGTTTGTTTAGCGTGCGCGTTGCCGGTGCGTAGGTGTGGACAGGCCTTTACTCAACAATTGAAAGGAAATAGTCGTAAATGCGATAAAGACCTACCGCAGTTATTAGTTTTAAAACATGTTGATTCACTTAACAAAAGCGCTCTGTACTAACGGTTGCCTGTTCACGAACACTATCTGTATTACCTAAACAAAAACGAATTTGGGATTTTCAACTTTTAGATCTGTGCTGAGCTTTGAAAACAGAACAGCGTATTTTTATTTAGGTGTCACCTAGAGCTAAGGATAATGAGCATGGGCTGCGGGACGGTTCGAAAGAGATACCGCGGACCTGGAACACAAAGGGCAAGGAAGGAACATGGATGGGTTTTAGTCAGTACAAGTCTAACACTCCCTTCCGCTCTGCCCAGAGCGGGAGAAGTCTTTATTTTGATGATTACCCATCCGAAAAAACAATAAGGATAATGAGCATATTTATTCATGAAGTAGGTAACAACTCATAATATAGATCTTGTACTGAAGGTGAAATAATATTAACGAATAGGTCTAAAATTATGCGATTATTTTCCTAATTTGGGTGTTTAGATCATCATTATGAACGGAGTGGGTCTGGCAGCTTATCTATTTATATCAGGAGTACTATAAACTGCTATAGCAAAAGGATAACAGTTATAATAGATACATAGATGTATTATATAATTATACTAGCTGTCCCGCGCAACTTCGTCTGCGTAACGACTGCAGCGCCATCTGTCGGACTGATTTGTGAATCTAAACCATCCAGGGTGCCACCCAAAGGCATACAAAAAAAATCATTCAAATCGGTCCAGCCGTTTAGGAGGAGTTCAGTGACATACACACGCACAGTAGAATTATATATATAAAGATGATGATAATTGGATCATTCTCAACAATTCTAAAGTCGATCGATTCCGAAACCGCAGTGGCATAGCAGCTCAATCGCAATTACAGAACGCAGGCCCTAGGACCGCAGGTCGCGACTAGCTGGCAGGTCTCCAAGAAAACGGCATTAAGAGGAAATGCAGGTGGTCTTTTTACATACAAAGCTCTCCCTCTTTTCTTTCTGGTTTATGACCTTAAAGCTATGATTTTTTACAGTTAAACAAATATCAACCTGTTCTATGCCCCTATGTTTTCTTATTTGATGATACATAATCTATATCAGCACTAGAACTTTTACAAAATGCTCAAAATTGCCTATTTAGATCGCCTGTCAACAGGGGCCTAGTGTACAACCGGTACAACTATTAATGATAAACGAAAAACATAAGGACACTTCTTATTCAGTTTATGAAATATCTCTTAAAATGGTCGAATATTGGACGAGGAAATAGTCAAGAGCCAAACCTCGAATTATGACATTTTAATTTATTTATTATTATTTTTTAAAAACATTCATTAATTTATTCATTCTGGTATTCAGCTGCATCCGGTTAGACTGGAAGCCGACCCCAACATAGTTGGGGAAAGGCTAGGCAGATGATGATGATTTATTATTATTATTATTTATTTTTTTATTATTTTTTATTTATCGCACCAATGTCGAAACTACTCTCGCAGAGCGACAGCGAGTTTCTTGAAATACCTACCGTGTGTCCTCAAGGCAACTTTGTGGTAGCCTCCGGAATCGTATCTCAATAAAAATACTTGTACATACTATTCAACATGACTCGTAACTAACATCATCGTCATCTACCTGCCCTTTCCCAACTATGTTCGCGGTCGGCTGCCAGCCTAAACGGATGCAGCTAAATACCAGTATTTTACATGGAGCGACTGCCTATCTGACCTTCACAACCCAGTTAGTACTGGGTAATACTATACTCATTGTTAAGCCTGGTGGTCAGACTCACACCAATTTTGATAAATAAAGTCTAAACTGTATCCGCCATGTTTATTTTGTATTCAAAATGTAAGAGAACGCAATATTAAACGACACTCATTAAAGTTATCTTAATTTTTTATGTCATTAGTAGGCGATAATGATGTTATAACATGCATTTAAATTAATTACAACACCGAAGTTGTGACATCTGAACTTGTTTTTTTTTTTTAATTTAATCTTACGCTTACCGCGAGGACTGGTTCGAGGAGGCACGTATAAAGAGCACGTGGAAGGAATTGGGGGAGGCCTTTGCCCAGCAGTGGGACAGTACAGGCTGCTAAAAAAAAATCTTTTCAAATTATAGTTTCTCTTTTACGCACTTTGATCTCAATATCTCCATAACTAAAATGTTCCCAGGTCAAGTATAAAACAAAAAAATGCTCGCAATGGCGCGGAGAACAAGTGCATTTTGGCTTCGTTAAGGGTACTTCATCAAAGTTCCAACTTTTTCATGAGTTTTTCTTAAATATGAGTTTTTAATGCTCTTATTTTACTTTAAATACCTCCACGATCCCATACTATTCAATGCATCCATCACCACAATATTTTGAGTGGGTTACATTGAGTCCTACCGTAAACCGTGATATTTCACCCAAAAAAAAAGGCGTTTCCCAGCAACAATTTATGCGTAGAGTTACTTAGTTTGATGTACAGAATGCTTGGTTGTCGGCTTCGTGAAGGGTTCTTTTACACCGTGTATAGAGGAATACTCACTGCCACATTTATTCCTGAACTTTAGTACCTAAAATATTCATTGTAAATAATACATCGACATCGAATTTAACTGCTGTTCTGAGACCACCCCTAAAGTGCTTCTTGGGAGACCGAAAAAGATAAGACTTTGATTAGATAAGAAGCACAAAAAAATAAACAAAGAACCAGTTTCTTTGTATTAAGTCCATCATCATCATCATCTTCAGCTTATAATGTTCCCACTACTGGGACACAGGCCTCCTCTCTATGAGAGGGAATGGGTTATAATCCACCACGCGGCCCCAGTGCGGATTGGTAGATGTCACATGTCTTTGAATTTTTGGTTCTAGGACATGCCAGTTTCCTCATGATATTTTCCTTCACCGTTTTTGAGAGCAGTGCCTGCCTGGGTTCGAACCCATGACTGACGTTCGACGATCGTACGTAAGTCGGGGTCGCTACCACTGGGCCACCACTGCTCTCATCATACATACTTGTAAATGTGTCATGAAACGTCATTCTCGGAGTTCCACGTCGCGTCATCCATCGTAATAAATTATATATTTCAACGGTATCATATCACTGGCGAACTTCTTATGTAATATGCGCGCCTAGATACCTCTACATACGATGATTTATCCGAGAAATTTATACGACGCGGCAGTAAACTTAGTCTCCCTAGACTGCAGACTTTGTTTGGTCGATAGTTTAGTCGGGCTCTTAATCAGTATGGACATGACTAAACTATGAACAAACGATCGG
Organism: Lycophotia porphyrea; assembly: GCA_950005105.1. Taxonomy (NCBI): domain Eukaryota; kingdom Metazoa; phylum Arthropoda; class Insecta; order Lepidoptera; family Noctuidae; genus Lycophotia; species Lycophotia porphyrea. The sequence continues at coordinate 14,066,980 of OX465396.1, read as the reverse complement.
CCGACTCAGACGGTAGGTCTAACCAGCAAATTTTTGTAACTAGCCGCAGTCGTCACCAACCCGTTCGTTTAGTTGGCCTAGATAGTGTGGGCACTAGCAGCCCAACCTGACTGCAATATCGGCCGATAGAAAGTCTGTAATCTGCGGGGACTTACGTACATAAAACAAACTCTTACAATGTAACGAAATCTTTAACTCAAGAGCAATGCCCGTATTATTTAATTATTAATATAACATAACATTACATCACGCATGTATTACCCAAAGAGTAAAGTAGAGTAGTTAAGTAGTACCTTAGTTCATGAACATTTATAAGCCCCGTGTGATTGGAGGCGAGCCTATTGCCATCAACCGGGCACAAATCGCAGTTGCATTTGCGACCACTGGACTGACAAGACGGTCCATTTTTAAACATTTGTAAACATATGTAGATTATTGTAAATATTTTGTTGTTATGCAAGCTATAAATCAATTGATTGACAATGCATACTATCCTCCAAGAAAACAAAGTTATTTAACTAAAATTTGACTTTATTATTCAACAGGATGGCAATCTCTACGTGTATATACCGTCCAGCATCCCAAATGAGTTCATCTACGGTCCTGACAAGTATTGCATCGATACTTTTGTCACGGACGATGAGGAACCCCACCTGAACGCCCTCATCTGCTTTGTCCCGAAGGTTGAGACAAATCATTATGAAATCAGCGCCAGTTGTAAGTAATATTCATACCGTGTGGTGTCACCCTGGTGATCTGCTGTACAAGTATACCTAGTTAAGACACCAGTCTCTCACCAACTTTTGTTACTTAATTTTAAGCTGTATGGTTTGTATAGAGATATTAAATGATTTTGAATTTCAATCTACTCACAGTCATACACATATATACATACCTTATCCAGTGGGGATGACCTGCAGCATACCACTTTTCCTACATCCACTTCATATGCACCTGACCTATTGAAGAACGTCACCAAGAGGTCAGTTGTATGTCCGTCTAGCTAGGGCTTAGGCACCTTCCCAGTGTTACACCTTACATCAGCCTTGAAACTACCTTTGGGTTACAAAATGATTTTGATGATACATCAACACAACAAACAAAGATACAACAAATCAAGCGACTTAAGCCAAAAACGGAATCTGCATGCTGTGATATAACTATAAAGCTCATTTTCCATTTTCATAATATTGCCAATCGAATCGTTGCTTCTTAGCACTGTTCTTAGGCTTGGTATTCGTGATCGATTTTAGAATTTGACTGCAACAAAATAAAGTGACTTTACATACATGAAATTGGAGAAAGCTATAACGTTAATAACAGCGAACGACTTGCCTGAATCGATTGGGTGCCTTAGAATTTAAATGATAAAATATTTTAACGTCTCATGCCTACTTCATGTCATGTCTATCATGTACCGGTGCAAAAACTGTTATTTAGTGGCATCGACTGTTGATCATCGAATGAATTTAAATTACGAATATTTGAAGATATTTGCCCTGCAGAACACGCTTTTTACCTGACTACGGCGAAGGTGGGTTATGATTTAAGCAGTCTATGTATGTTTGTATTTACGTATGTTCCTTCGTAGCGAATAAAATATTCATCCGATTTTGATGAATAAGGTATCAATCGATTTGTTGTTATGGCCCGAGTAACATAGACTACATTTGAACCAACTTCAACAAAAGGAGGAGTCGGTTTTACCTTGTAAACCCCGAATTTAATTAGAGCGTAATTTTTCAGTAGTCCGGTTTTTTAGTTAACACCAAGTCTAGTTCGTATAAAATATAATTGATATGCGTAAAGCGTATAGGTTTACTTGCATGAGGTTATTACCATTAACCAGGCACCAATCCAATCTCCGTGGCAGCTACAGAGAAAACCCGGAAAAAAATCCCAAAAACACTTTGCCTGACCTGGGAATTGAACCCAGAACCTCATTCTCAACAGTAGTACTTGCAACCACTTAGATTTTTTGCTGGAATTCTTTGGAGGAGGCCTCACCTGCGGAGGGATTCTTGCAAATTAATAACTTATATTATATTAGGTTAAGAATAGTAAACTTACTCTGTTATTGATTTTAATTTTATAATGCTTTGTTGCTCTTTTCAGGCATGCTGATTTCCTGCTTTTTCATCCTGCTAACGGTAGCAGTCTACGCATGGCTACCGGAACTCCGCAATCTGCACGGCATGGTGCTGATGGCGTATCTCCTCAGTTTCTTCGTGGGTTTCCTGTTCTTGGCAACCATGCAAATCCTTATCCTGAAGGACCAGATATCCCAAGAACTTTGCACTTCCCTGAGTAAGTACTTTTTAGGTGATATATGGATATCCGACTACGGCAAAGCCAATAGTAAAAGTTTTGATTTTAGCTATTTGTGTGTTTGTCACATTTTTACGTTCCACCGTAGCGCCGAAATTACTGACCGCATTTGATGATGGAAATTGGATATTATGGTCTGGGTAACATAGGTTAAATTGTATGTGAACAAAACTAGATGCCACATCCTAAAAATTTGAGTTTTTTTGGGTGTCTGTTTTATTTCTCTGTGTACTTGGGTTCCTGCTACGAACGCCTATCAATTGTCTTCCGCGTTTGTTTAGTTTGTTCCCCGAAGGTTTAGACATACGTGCAGGTACACTGACTTTGTCAATCCAGCACAAGTCCTTAATTCTTGAATTAAATCGGTCACATTAAACATCATTAAAAAAAAGTTTGGTTTATCTTCACGAACCCGTCAACCCGGCAATATGTACAGTCGCGGCCTTTTCCGCCTGATCAGTTAAAAAAAAATTCGCGTGAATCATGCGGAGGCGCCCCGACCATTTAGAGAGCACTTCATCTTCTGAGTGCAAGCAAAAATAAGCTTAGTGGTGATCAGGCGGGAGTGTCCATCATTTGTACATCAAACTAAGACCTTTACGCAAAAATTATTGCTGGGAAACGTCTTTTTTTTGGGGTGAAAAATCACGTTTCATGGTAGGACTCAATGTAACGTATTCGAAACATTGTGCTGATGGATGGATTGTCGTGAAGGTGTTCTAAATATTAAAAAAATCATCAAAAACATGTATTTAAAAAAAACTTTTACAAAATTTGGAACTTCATCCCCAATATCTTCATAACTAGAAGGTTCGGTCGAGGTTCGGAAGGTTAGGTATGGTCTAGAATAAAAAAATATCACAATGACGGGGAGAACAAGTGAATTTCGGCTTCGTTATGAGTCTTTTACACCCTTTAGATATGTTTTTGATGCTAATATACCTAGTTCTCGAAAAATATTTCAATTCTAAATTAGTGTGTTGCGTAACAGCATTTTATTACCGTCGCATTTTCCTTAATTATGAGTTTTTTAGTCTGGCTCATTTAAATAAGCGCAATCAGTAAAACATCCTGGTGTCTTTGAAAAGTCAATTCATAATAACTTCAAACAAGTTTGTTTAAAAACCAGATTTTATAGACTTTTTTCGTTTAACTAATTTTCATCAACACTAACTTGACATTTTAAAATCTATATCTATACATCTGTACAAATAAATAAAATTAGAGTGTCTGTTTGTCATATTAAAATAACCGCTTTTTACTAAGTGCATATTTTTATACACGGTACATATACCAAAACAATTTTTTTTACCATTTTTGTCTGTCTGACTGTTTGTTCCAGCTAATCTCTGAAATGGCTGGACCTATTTTGACGGGACTTTCACTGGCAGATAGCTGAAGTAACAAGGAGTAACTTAGGCTACTTTTATTTTAGATAAATAATTAGGATTCCATGCAAAGAAAAAAACCCTTGAAATTGGTAACAAAATTCGATTCAAATAGGGAAGTGCTTTTAATAAAGGGGATTATTTAATAATAATTTGACGCGAACGAAGGTCGCGGGCAACAGCTAGTTATTAATATGATCAATGCGATTCTTGTTTTTTTTTTTCATAACATCACACTTTGTAATCCCCGAAGGGTTATCCAGAAGTGTGCCTAACAGTACACCCACATTTCCCAATTATCTTTAAGGCCCAGGTATAAGGGGCGACCCTGCTGCCATCAACCGGGCACATCCAGACTCCGTGGCTGTAAGTGAAAAAAAACATGCTGGAAAAACCCAATAACACTTTCCCCGAACTTTGAATCAAACTCAGGACCTGAGGCTCGCCAGTCGCCCTTGCGACCCGTGGGACCGACATCTATGTGTATGAAGCCGCGAGCCAAAGCTAGTAGTCCATATTTCAATTGGAAACTTAATTGTCAGTCTATTGTTTTTATGAGCGATTTTGCTTGAATGTATTTTATACTAGAAATAGTTTTGATTGAGAAAAATGTAGTACGGAAAATGTTGAGTATGAATGTAGATGGCTATAAGAGTAGAGGAAGACCAAAGAAACGATGGATGGACTGTGTGAAGAATGATATGGCTAGAAGGGAAGTGACTGTTGAGATGACGAGTAATAGAAGAGGTATGGAAGCAGAAGACATGCTGCGTCGACCCCAAATAAATTGGGATAAGGGCATAATGATGAAACAACACAGTTTTGGGTAAACTCTAAGTATTTTTTTACCTATAATATGCTTCTTTGTGTTACTCTAAGTCATCTCTTTTGAGTGAATTAAACATGTCAATATTAAGAAATATTTACGCAGGAAAAAAAACAATAATATTGGATAACTGTAGGCACAATATCTTACAATTGAAATGGAAAGTCATGGTTAACCATTTTCCTTACATATCATAATTACCAACTTTGTTACAAGGTTCTTGTTTCATCATCCAAGCAATCTTGGCTGCGATTAGCCTTTTATTCCACAGTTTTGTTGGAAATGAGAGGTACACTACGAAGTACCTCTTATTCTTAAAATAATTGGAGCCCAGAATGTTATTTAGGAAAACTACCTACTGCGTAGTAGGTATGGTGAACAACTACTTTGATGTTTTTGTAAATATGTCTGTGTTTTACGTGCGTTCTAAAAATCAAATCAAATACTTAATTTGCGTCTTAAGAATTGAATCAATAAATACCTATTATCAGTTTATTTTTCCTTATTTTAGAAACTTATAAAAAGATCTGCGTTTCATCTTGTTTTGTCCGTAAGATAATTTGGTACCAGTTAATTTATTTATGACATTGGGTCTAATTGTATGTTTTTGTTACAGCGTTCATCGTCTACTTCTCTCTTCTGGCAGCATTCTTCTGGTTGAACATCATGTGCTACGACATCTGGTGGACGTTTAGGTAACAACATTTTTCAGTATCATCATCATCTACGTCTCGACTGCACCAACTCCTGGACAAAAGACTACTATCCCCGGAGGCGTTGTTTGACGATTGGTTGCTAACGGCAAATGACGGCAGTGTAATCATAATCTTTCTGCCCTTCTCCAATGAAGGGTGTAAACAGACTCTTAATGAAGCCGAAAGGCACTTGTTCTACCCGTCATTGCGATCATTTTTATGTTCTAGACCATACCTGGGAACCTTCTAGTTACGGAGATATTGGGGGTCAAAGTTCCAACTTTTTCACAAGTTTTTTTTTTAAATACATGTTTTTAATGTAAGATTTTTACTTTAAACACCTCCAGGACCCCCTTTCTATTCAATCCATCCATCAGCACAATGTTTTGAGTGCGTTACATTGAGTGCTACTTTGAAACGAGATTTTTCAGCCCAAAAAAAAAAGTCGTTTCCCAGCACTAATTTTTGCGTAAAGTTACTTAGTTTGATGTACATAATGTTTGGTTGACGGCTTCGTGAAGAGTCTGTTTACACCTTGTATTACTTGAGCCAACCGGCATGCTATCCGTAAATACTTTTTCTTTCATATCATTCTTCACACAATCCATCCATCGTTTCCTTGGTCTTCCTCTCCGTCTCCATCCATCAACATTTATATTCATCACTCTTTTAATCACATGCAAGTATAATACGTACACATTATAAATCGTAAATATATCGACATTTATCCCATTCAGTGCCCAGAACCCAGCATATGAGTCGAACAATAATTCGTTTGTTCGCACAACCCGTATCCGTAACTATGGACACGCTAGTCGGGTTCTGGGCATGCATACAAGTCATCTATAGCTTATTATAACGACGACTCGAATACGGGTTGTGGGCAAGCAAACGGAGTTTCATGAAGTTTTCGCGAAGTACTGGGCAGTGAATGGATTAAAAACTACAAATGGGTTCAGATTCTTTTAAGGCATGGAAGCAAGTCTTTTTATTGGGAAAATGTCAAGTACCTAACGATTTAGATGCGAAGTTTTCCCACTCCCACCATGTTTACCACCTTACCATATACCATAAAGACGTCTGCTTGTGATTTTACGCTCGGTTCTACGAGGTTTAAATTTGTTTGTAAGAGAATAGTGGTCACTGGTCTCTCTTGGTTGGACCCGCGGGTCCAGTTGGAAACCAGCCTCGGACAGTGAGATTTTGCTGAACTGGGCCTATTTGTCGCAGCCGTGAGGCACACAATAATTTTTTTTTTTTGTTATTTAAGATTTTTTGTTACTTTTGTTTAATGTTGTGTTCACTTGTGGCAGTTGTGGCATGTATCAAATGAACCTGTTTTCTTTGTTTCTATATCCAGTTGTAGACTGTAGCTAGCAGCACCAGCATGATAAATCTTCTTTCTATTCCCCAGTGGCAAACGAGCTCACGGTCGTTCAGGAACTCCCCACAAACGATTCGCGTATTATGCTATCTACGCGTTCGGCGTCCCAACCGTCTTGACCATCATACTAGCTGCCATGGAGTTCTCTGACCTGCCCATGCAGCACTCACTGCTGCCTAAGATCCGACAGCAAGGTTGCTTCTTATACGGTAAGTGTTATTTTTGTATAGTTTTATATAACATAACATAACATCACGCCTGTAATCCCCGAAGGGTTAGGCAGAGGCGTAACTAATAGTAGCTACACCCTCTTTTCGCCAGTTATGTTTAAGTCCCATGTAATAAGAGGCGAACTTATTGCAATCAACCGGGCACAAATCCAGACTCCGTGACTGCTAATGAGAATTTCCTGATGGAAAAGGGCAATAACACTTTGCCCAACTTGGGAATCGAACCCAGGACCTCATGCTCAGCAGTCGCGCTTGCGACCACTAGACCAACTAGGCAGTCAGTGAATCAGTGGGTGTCAATTTTATGTAAAGAGGTTAATTATGCGGCAGAAAGAGGTCGAAAATGGTCTACACTAGTCCTACTATACCGAAGTAGCTATAAGTCATATAAGTAGCCTCTGTCTAGCTGTAAAAAAATGGATTATGACAGTAACCAGTCATCATCATCTGCCCCTTTTCAGTCTTACCGGATGCAGCAGAACACCAGTATTTTAAATGGAGCGCCTGTACAGTAGTTTATGACAGTAATCAGTGAAAAATCATAAATTGTATTTATTTATTTTATTAATAATTAAAAACTACTAAATGAACTAAAATAAATAAACTAACTACAAACTTTATAAAAGGCCATCGAAAATTCCTCCTCAACGCTGTCAGCTGATAATGTGCCCAAGAGAATGGCGGTGTTGCTGATTTTTTGAAACCGTATAATCAGTGTAAACAGACTCTTAACGAAGCCGAAAGGCACTTGTTCTCCTCTTCATTGCGATCATTTTTTTGTTCTAGACCTTACCTGGGAACCTTCTAGTTACGGAGATATTGCGGGTCAAAGTTCCAACTTTTTAACGTGTTTTTTTTTTTAATACATGTTTTTAATGTAAGATTTTTACTTTAAACACCTCCAGGACACCCTTACTATTCAATCCATCCCTCAGCACAATGTTTTGAGTGCGATACATTGAGTCCTACTGTAAAACGTGATTTTTCAGCCCAAAAAAAAATCGTTTCCCAGCACAAATTTTTGCGTAAAGTTACTTAGTTTGATGTACATAATGCTTGGTTGACGGCTTCGTGAAGAGTCTGTTTACACCCTGTATACTCTAACAATGTACCAGTGGCGAAGGTTCCATACAACTCGATTCCTACCGGCTTCCCTTTGAAAAATGGCACAGTCAGTATTCTATAGAGAAATATTATAATCACATTAAAGATATGTACTCCGGCTTACCTCTTACAAAAATTCAACCTTCGCTACTGCAATGTACCACCCTCTCGAAAGTTATTCACGTACAACGTTAGGCTACTTCTATCAAATGAAGGATCAGTTGAACTGTCAGTTCATCGCTGTAACATCCATGTTCTAATATTTTTCAGGAAACAGCAAATTGCTTTACCTATATGGGCCGATTGTGATTCTCTGCATCGCGAACTTAACATTCTTCGGACTGACCGCCTTTAAGATCTGGAAGATCAAGAATGAGACGAAGATGCTGCGAGGCAAGGAAAGCTCCACAACTGCCCAAGACAGGAAGGACACTCAGAGGTAGGTACCTGAAACATAACATCATGCTTGTAATCTACGAAGAGTTAGGTAGAGGTATGCCTAATTGTAAACCCACATTTCGCCTGTTATGCTTAAGTCCCATTTAAAAACGGACACAAAGCCAGACTCCGTGGCTGCTACTGAGAAATTACGGAAGGAAAACCCCAATAACACTGCTCCGGCCTGGGAATCAAATGATTGGGCTGTTGGCGGGAGATGTACATGTTTACGAATTTTTCGTTCTATAAGACCTCCTCACAATGTTTTCCTTCACCTTGTAATTGAGAGCGGTAGCATAAGCATAACCAGCCTGTAATGTTCCCACTGCTGGAACACACGGCCTCCTCTCTATGAGAGGGAATGGGCTATACTCCACCACGCGACCCCAGTGCGGGGTAGTTGATGTCACATGTCTTCCTTCACCGTTTTTGACAGCAGTAAAGTAATGCACTTGCCTGCGTTCGAACCCACAACTTACTGTTTTTAAGTGGGGGCTGTCACTACTGGGCCACCGCCGCTGCTGAAAAGAGAGCCTAAAATTCATCATCATCATCATCAGCCTATAATGTTCCCACTGCTGGGACACACTGATGTCACATGTCTTCGAATTTTTGGCTCTAGGACATGCCGGTTTCCTCACGATGTTTTCCTTCACCGTTTTTGAGAGCAGTGGTGATGAAATAAATTACACAAAGTAATGCTCCTACCTGGGTTCCAACCCACGACTTACTGTTCGTAAGTCGGGGTCACTTGGTAGTGACCCCGACTTACGAACAGTAAGCCACCACCACCACCACCACCACCAGCTGGGCCACCACTGCTCTCTAATTAGATAGAGCCTAAAATTAGATAGAGTAAAATAATACTAGTAGATAGAGCCTAAAATTAGATAGAGTAAAATAATACTAGTTATTAAGCTTAATAATAACAATTTCATTGTGGCCAAAAGTATGAAATTCAAATGTTCCAGGTTCACTCTATACGTGAAGTTGTTCACCGTCATGGGGATCAACTGGATCCTAGAGGTCGTCAGCTCCTTCTACCCTAACGGTGACTTCTACTGGCAGTTCACTGACGCCTACAACGTGCTCGTCGGCCTGATCATCTTTATTATATTCGTCTGCAAAAGGAAAACTTGGAAAATGATTAAGAAGAGGTTCGTCTTGTTTTGTTTTTGTCTTCGAAGGGACGGTGGTTTGAAATGACATAAAAGTTTTGATCTTAGTTTAAATTAGTTATTTGGTAAGTTTATTTAAATTTAAGTTTACCCACTATATTGAAAACTCGGCAATGCCGTTGAAAGACTTTGCCGCTAAAAACGGGTTAAAGGACATCGACGCCTAAACGCGTAATTATGGATTCATCATAAGAATGCTGTATCAATGATGAAAAATGTCAGGCTTTCGATCCATGCACATTTGTAGCCAACAGTAATTATTTTAGCCGACATTTACCAATGCATTTAATTTAATTATACGGCATTAAGTCAACTTTTTATTAGGTAAACGGGTACTTAATGTTATTGAGGCATTCACCTTTTTTATTTGTCAGTAGTAGATTTTTATGAGGCTTTTTTCAGAGCTTTAACCAGTTTGTAATATAAAAATAAGAGGCTATTATAAAAAAATACCACTCAAAGGTTAATTATTCCGGTATGCAGATAGACTGTGAAGTATTTCTTATTTAGGATAATTATGACATCATTTTAACAATTAAGTTATTCGAAATAAGTAGGTGTAGTGACGAACCTCATGATTGCATTTATATAAAATTGTGTTATTGAACGACTATTATAAGTAACTGTACAAAAAATCCTAAGACTGCCTCATTCTGTACCCAGGATTAAAGATTTCCATCGATCCAATTCAAATAACAGCAGAGAGATGAATAATGTCAGCGATAAAAAGATAAGCCGTTGGAAAATTATCACAGAAAGAAATGCCAGCGTGGAGACGGTAAAAACAATAATCGGAGAGGACTCTAGAAAAAGTAGATCCAACAACGCATTACCACTATAGTTAATAAGAAATATTAATTGCAACCGTTGGCCTCGCTGAAAATAACAAGACTGCCATTTTGAAGACATTTACAATAATAATCAACCGATACACAACAACAACATTTAATTAGATGATGCCGATGAATAAGAAACGTAAGGACACTCTTGGGTCACTCTTGGGACAGTAGAACAGAATGCGAGAGAAAAGGTACAGAAAAGTCGGGTACACAATTTATAGAATGTACGAGTAGCGACTGGTAGTTTTGTACTAACTTTTGCAAGAATGTGTTGGCAACTAATTGTGAGGGCTTTGTGTAATGTGCAGTTCCGACGTATATAACGCAGTTTTTGTAATGGTTAATTTGTGAATGTTTATTAATTTAAAACGTATATAACATAATAAACCTTTAAGGCTCCTACACACAGTGCCGAGCGGCCATGCCGCCGGCATATGCAAGCCGCACATGCCGTATAAAATAAACAAGAAATATAGGAAACATGCCATGCCGGCGGCTCGTGTGTGCGGCAAGGCTTGCGGCTCAGATACCCGCCGGTATTGCCGCCGGCATTGTGTGTAGGACCCTTTATATAATAAGAAATAATCTTTGTAGTTTAAACACCGATTGATTTCCTACTTATTTGCACTTTTAGTTAACAATTTACGTTTGGGAAAAGATGGTGTGCACGAACGAAATTAGATTTTAATTTCTAGCGTTTTAGTTTTTTTTGCAATGTATTCAAATCAGGTGAACCGCGAACGGGACAGGTGGAGGAAGATAAAATGCAAAGTACGTGGATTGTTACTGATTTGACTAAAAAATTTAATTTGTTTCGTTTTATTTTAAGGATACCATATAATCAAGCTTTACAATGCTTATTTTGTTATTTATTGTGACCTGTCCATGGCCTGGAATACACTACAATATTCAATTTTAGTAAGCAAAATAAGAGTTTTTTGAGTTTCGCAATATTGCTTGCGCAAGTTGCACTTTGCATGTAATATTGAGACGGAAAAACAGTATAACGTCAAACCAAAAAAAAAAACATTTTGTTTGCGGAAAATTTTTGCAAATGATTTGCGCAAACTTTGACACATATTATTTGCGCACGTCAATCCGGGCCTTTAACTTGATTAATTCAATCTATAATTTTATTCTAGTATTCCAGGCCATGACTTCAAATAGGCATTTTTGCACACCTAACGCAGTTGAATGAATGTTTGCATTGCTTGGCATCTCACATTGGCGCTTTAGATATTATTGTAAAATATCGAAAAATTACCTTTTTTGTGGCAATAGAATTAGACAAACATTTATTATTATTTGGAAAAGTTCAAATGAAAGTTATTGTTGAAATTACAAACAAATTTGAATGAATTAGATATTTCTGAAATATCACACTGTGATGGTCCTTTCAAAACAAGTTTCGAACTTAGTGCAGAGAATAAAAAAGTCAATAAACACCCAGCATTTACTTTAATTTGTTTTCGAAAAATTATAACTCTAATAAAATCAAAGTCACAACATTGTAGTCAAAGCTTTGGTTTCATTTAGGCCATTAGGGCATAAAATTGATTGTAATTCTAATGATAGTAATAAAATTGAATTGACAGATTTAAGTAACAATTAAGCAAATTTAAAATTTAACCTTAAATGTTCTAAAGCTGCTATGCATTCCTTATGCTTGCTAAATGTTTTGTCCTAACAGTAATGTTTTTACACAGATACTGGAAGCTGAAGGGGAACCCAATGTCCAGATCGCATGACAGCACATCCACAACCGCATCAACCCATTCAGAGTCCAAATCTCGAGATGAACTGGATGTATTTATATGAAATTATGTAATAGTTCGACTATTTTAAGTAACTGTTCAAAGAATAAGGTTGCCTCATTCAGTACACAGGATTAAAGATTTCCAACGATAAAATTCAAACAGCAGTAGAGAGATGACAATGTCAGCAAGAAAAAAATAAGCCGTTGGCAAATTACCACAAACAGAAATGCAAGCCTTTAGACGGTAAAAACAACAGTCGGAGAACACTTGAAAAATAGAGGCAACAACGCATTTTCATTACAGTCAACCGTTAGCCTCTCAAAAAAAAATAAGACTTCAATTTTGTAGACTAAAACAATCAAAAACCGAGGAACAATATCACCATATTAGATGATACCGACGAATAAAAATCAAGTATTCAAAAATGTCGTTGATCGAAACCTATAGGTTACAGACTTATATTAACAGCAGCAAAAACATTGAATCAATCACTCTTGTCTTGGGGCAGATTTGAGGTGTATAGAATAGAATAATATAGAAGAGAAGAGTCTGTTTACACACTGTATATAGAAAAAGGTACAGAAAAGTTGAGTACACAATTAAGTAGATTTAGTGACTGGTAGTTTTGTACTAACTTTTGCAAGAATGGGTTCGCAACTAATTGTGACGGCTTGTAAGCCGTAGTGTGCGGTGTAGACATAAATAACGTAGTTTTGTAAAAGTTCATTTGTGTACTGATTAGTAATATTTTTAATAAATCTTCATATAAAAGAATAGTCTTTGTATTTGAAACACCAACTGATGTCCTATTTGCACTTTTAGTTACCAATTTTGGTTTGGGAAAAGATACTTTGAACGATCGAAATTAGATTTTATGTTGATGCTTTTTTAATTGTTTTTACACTGTAATCAAATGAGGTGAACGACAAACATGGCAGGTGGAGGAAAATATTATATAAAGTACGTGAATTGTTGCTGATTTGACTAAAAACTTCAGATTCGCTTTATTTTAAGGAAATAATGTGATTATAAGCTTTACAACGCTAATTTTGTTGTTTATTGTGACCAGTCCATGGCTTGGAATTCACTAAAATATTCAAAAATATTGGAATTTAGTAAGCAAAGTAAGAGATCTTATGGCTCGGCTACACGCTCAATCTTACTGGCGCAAGTTGCATTTTAAGTAAACATGTGACGATAAAAGGCAAAACAGTACACCGTGTAAATGGTTTGAGCAAACACCACATATTGTGCCAACTTATGTATAAATTATTTGCGCAAACTTTGGCACAAACTATTTGCGCACCAATCGCTGCGTATAGCCGGGCCTTAAATTTGATTAATTCAAAACCATTTTTTTTTTCCTAATATTTTAGGCCATGAACTATAGTGGGGATTTTTGCACACCTAACGCAGTTGAATGAATGTTTGCAAATCTAATGTTTGCGCTTTAAATTTTAATGTGAATGACAATATTCTGGAAAATTGCTTCTTTAACTATTATTATAGGGCAGTTTTTACATACCATTTTCATGACAAAAGAGACACATATTTAATATTATTTGGAAGACCAGAAGTTAATCAGTGAGATTTTTTGATTGAGACCACTGAAAACCGTTATTATCGGCAGGTCAACTTTTAAAATATTTGCACTATAAGCGAGTTAAAACTGAATTGCCTTGACAGTCGAAAAATCCCGACTTTGTTAATCAAATGAACCTTAAATGTTCTAACTCCAAGCTATGGCTACTATGCATCCCTTACGCTTGCTTAATGTTTTGTCGCTAACAGCAATGTTTGTGCGCAGGTACGGGCAGTTGAGGGGAGACCCATTGTCCAGGACACAGACTACCACATCCACATCAACCCGGATTGGGTCCACATCTCGAGAAGAACTGGGAATGAACTCCATTAAAAAATAATAAATTTATCATATTATTGTCATTCTTTCAATGATGTAAAGGCCCGGTTACAGACAGCAGCTTGCATTCATACATAAGTTAAATCTGTCGTTCAACCATAAGCTTCAAAGTTTTGGAATTGTCAGCTGGAAATAAAGATTTTTATTTATTATTTATTTATAGTTCTTAATAAAACACACCTAATCATAGAACTTTAATATTTTTGTAAAAACAGTCGCACTTCATAGTAGCCACATAGCTGATTTTTGAAATGGCTTTATGTATAATTAATTTGCGAAATGAATTATCAAACATACATACATTATTAATATCTTTATATTCTTGAAATTTTTAGTCCTCACCACTCTTTTAAATTATTTTTGCGCAAACTTTTATGTGCAAACACACATAAAAGTTTGCGCAAAAATAATTTAATCGTTCGTTTAGTCTAAATCAACCTTTATCATACTTGCTTGTGCAAAACGATATTTGCGAAAGTTAAGACGTATTTATCTTTATATTCTTGTCATTTTAGTAAATTTTAGAATATACGAAAACAAATTAAAATAGTGGGGATTCGTTGACTTATTTGGACCAAGCCACCCCTTGTCATCTTTCCTTGTACAAACTAATATTTGCATAAGTAAGATGGAGTGTGTATCCGGGCCTTAATAAAAACTTGCGCGAAAGAGATTTGTCACCGGAAGCTGTGCTTTTCCATCTTATCTCATTGTTATAGCTTTTGCGTGTACTTTTACACCTGTATATCATTCTATAAAAAAGTCAAAATTATTACTTGAGTAAAACTAATGATTTAAGATACGATGTTTATTCTGTAGTTACTTGAAGCTATCAAAAGTTAGAATTCTAAACTTTGCTTTCTTTGAAGGTTCTTAGCATAATTAGCCTATCGTTTTCGCACTGCTGAGACACTCGGCCTCTTCTCCATGAGAGGGAATGGGCCACGCGGGCCCAGTGCGGGTTGGTAGATGTCACATGTCTTTGAATTTTTGGTTCTAGGGTATGCCGATTTCCTCTCGATGTTTTCCTTCATCGTTTTGAGAGCAGTGGTGATGAAATAAATTACGCAAAGTAATGCACCTACCTGGGTTCGAACCCACGATTTGCTTACTGTTCGTAAGTCTGAGCCGCCACCACTGGGCCACCGCTGCTCTATTTGACGGTTCTTACTTCGTATAAGTTCTTGTCTATTGCATAAAAATGTTTGCATATGTAATAACTTAAATTGAAGTAATTACTTTAACTTGACTATAGATACGGGTGTTACAGTTTTCTTTCTCCATGATATAATATCATATTAAAATATTTTGTGGTTAATCCCATAACATTGAATACTTACCATCAAAACCGGTTCAGCGTCCGTTAGATGTGCGCATGAAATTGAATACCGATTTTAAAAACATTACAATGAAAAAAATGAGTGTTTTCTTGTCTCTATTTGTAAAATATTATGCTTATTTTTCTTTCACCACACTTTGCAAGAGAAAAATATTGTTCTCAATATTGCTTAGAACATTAATTAATGTCGTTAGCATCTTTATAATAGTTAGAAGTAAATTAAATCAAGAGCTTACGGTTTTCACTCCAATTTTAGAACTGACTGTTTGTATTATAGCTATAAGGAGCCAATTATATTGTTTAAACTTTGCACGGAATACCTTATGTTGATAAATACATCAACCAACAGCGCCCTTCTGTCAACGTTATTTGAACGCCAAAATATCCTTCCTTGTAATTAATAATAATAATTTAATGAGGTTGAAACTGATCAAATAGCAATATTATTAAGCTGCAGTAATACATGTAACTTGCATAAAAGAATGCAAATATAATTTGCTTACCATACTGGGGGTTACCATGAGGTTTTAAAGCTGTATTGTTTTAATGTCGCTCTAGTGTGGTAAAGAGACGGAACTATAGAGGACGTCTAGCGCCATCTCTTTCCCACTGCAGAGTAAGATTAAAACAATTCTGCATGAAGTCGTCATGGTTGGCCACCTGTTTAGAAGTTTTTACGGTAGAATGCTGCATACTTTTTAAGGTCAACATCTAAATGTCTGCATACTTCTGTGCAATATACTTGCGTACATTTGTGCAAGCCAGCGAAGCCAACAGTACTTAGTGCTGTGCAGGTGGCTACATCCTGGCCGGATATTATCTGAGTCTGCTGACATTCAGTTAATGGTATAAATTTGTGCAAGTAACAGGCATGTGTGCTTTCCACTTAATTATTTTGACGGCAGTTTATTATACAGCTTGATGATTGCGATTGACCAAAGTATCTTCACTGTCAAGTACTCCTAGATATAAGGTAGCTATTATAATATTATTGTCTTGCACTTCAAGAGATATATTTTATGTTTTTTTAACTAGCTGTGTGGTTTTTGCACCTCGACGTTTTGGAATTAACATTTTCTTATTGTAAAAAGTTTTGAAGCATTTACTAGTTATAAACACTTTCACTTTTTTATATTATTTTATTATGCCCTCAATTGTATAGTATAGGGTTTATGTTTATTTTTATAAGGCAGCCAGAACGAGACCCTGAGCAAAAAAAAAACTGTCCTCTATTTCTCTATTCAGAAAACTAGTACCTATTTTAGCATTTTGTAAGAAAACAAAAACACCTAAGCGTAAAATTAAGTATACTTACTTACTGCAAAAAAAAAACTAAATATTTAAGGTTCAGTCAGACCCGGACAAAATACGGAAACGGACACTTCCATACAAATAATACTGAAGTATCTAACAGTGTCTGGTGTTTGTAGTCCATCAGAAATTTGTCCATACCACTTTGATTGATTTTTTACTAAAGCGATTCTCACTCGACACCGCGCGGTGAAGCCGATCTCACGTCGCATTGGCTTTTATTAAATCCGTTGATGCCTCACACGTATGCCGCCCGACCGCGCGGACGACCGATGTGGCGTGTGCGGATCGTTTAGATCAGAGATTCCCAAAGTGGTCCCAGGGGTCGACATAAACAAAAACTGATTTTGGGGGTCAACAAGGTCTAAAAATCGACCCCTATTAACAAATTCTTATTTTAAACTTTCAAGATACTGTAGAAGTTGTGTTACGTTATATTATTTTGTTAATTTTTGATGAGAAAATGATGATTGTCAAGTTTACTCACTTAACCAACTATCTGTATTAATAGGAAAAAAACTAGACATAGGATTTTAAAGTAATTTGGCTATGGGGGTCTGTGGTATCAGTTCATCAAAGAAAATGGATCTCTTGCCCAAAATAGTTTGGGAATCCCTGCTATGTTTTTGATCTCATGACGGTGGAGCATCACTGCTAGGTGTACACACGGCGATACATCAAGCTTTACATTTCCAGTATAACATGGCCTCGCTTTGTATAGATTTCCCGTACAATGACAGATCCCCATAAACTGGTTCTGTATAGCTTGATTGATCGCCGCCTACTTACATCACATTATAATGATGTTATTTTAAAAATGTAGAATAAACTATTTTGTGTAATACCATTTTATCTGCATCCTCATTATCTATGTAATAAGAGGTCCCAGCCTCTTTCATCGCCCACCCTGCAGATATTCAATTTGTAATCTTGCAATTATAGTTGTTTAAAATATGTGTTTGTCAATTATTTCAAATACCTTTTTTTTTACGGATGGAAAATCATCAACTGACTTCTCCCGCTCCGGGCAGAGCGGAAGGGAGTGGAGGCAGGCCTTTTGTACGCGTCACACAAGTTGTTATACTGTATAAAACTTACTACAACTAACATTTCACGGCAAAAACGTTTGGGTACAAACGGCCTTACTAGCCATCCTAACTATATACAAACATACATACATAAACTCACACCCTTTTCCCATGGGGGTAGGCAGAAACCACAGAACGCCACCTTTAGTAGCGTGATAAGAGTTTAATTGTCAAATTCTAAATTGACGCGAGCGAAACCGCGGGCAAAAGATTGTAAAAAAATGAGGTCGTTGAGGCCCGATGCGGCTGCAATGGGCGTCACGGCGTCTACACAAAGTTGGGGTCTTCCAGTTTAAATATAATTCAATTTGCTGTAACCCGCGGTTTTACCCGGCCTTTGGCTCGTAGCGTGATACTCAATAGGCTTCCTCAATTTATGATAGGGAGAGTTTTTCAACAAGCATATTCAGCATGAAAACTTGATAGCTGAGTGGTAGGGCGTGATGAGAAAACGATTTAATTATAATTTATTTTTATCTATATGTTACCGGAAATGTTTGAAACCAAAATGGAAATGGAGGCATATAATACAATTCAGAGACTATTTAGGAAATTGTAAAATAATGTTTCAGGGATTCTATAATACACACATTTGCTGTGAAATGTATTTCCTAGATTTTGTATGCAATTCCGAGATGATACTAGGAAATGTATAAAAACGAATGCTCTTTGTGAATTTAACAAATAAAACATGAATAAAATCAAAGTTAAGGTAAATGAAAAAGGCGTAGTCGACGTAGCCTATTTCTGTCAGCAGGGTTTAAAGTTAAGAATAGATAGGAAGGAACCTCTTCACAATGCGAGCCGTATTGAGGAGTACTGTCTTCCGAATCAGGCCCTTGATCCAACCGCCTAAGGCCGAGGCTCTTGGCCATCACGCCATTGGCCGGATAGCCGAGTTCACATTCTACATGGCGGCAGCCTCATTTGCCAAGTCGAGATATTTTATTATTTCCATTGTTACTACCATTGTAGGTATTGTGATAGCAAGCGAGTTCGATGCCTAGGTCCGCCATAGTGTTATTGGTTTTTTCATAAAACATTTCTTTGTTCAGCTCATAGTTAAAAGTTGGAGGTATATCCCCGTGCCTGGTTTCAGCTGGCAACAGGTCAACAGGTCCAAGCACGAAAATACGTCGATTTTAAAATTAAAAATACTCGTTTTTCAAATAATATCTTAATAATTTTAAGAATTTATTCATATTCTATGGATGATACTGCTTGGGTAATGTGTTTGTTGAAACATTTTAAATAAAATGCTATAGAATAATTGTATTTTCGATTGAAAAAACGACGTATTTGCGTTTACGCTCGAGCATCTCTGGGGGGTTACTATGACGTCTTAAAGCAGGACTTATTCCAGTGTGGGAAAGAGACAGAGCTATACAGGTCGTCTAGTGCCATCTCTTTCTCACACTGGAATTAGCCCTGCTTTAAGACGTCATGGTAGGCCACCTGATCCCTCTAGGTTCGTATCGTATTTATTGCCTCCGCCTTCCCATCGGAATTTGACAGGAAGGGAAGGGAGTGCACTTGTGTTTGCGCACAAACTTGTGTATTGCAATATTTCTTGTGCCGCTGGCTATTCTCCACTCTTATTCTTCTTTATTGTGTGATTAGTGCCTAACCTGGTGACAGAGTTTTTATACCGCCCAAGGGCCTCTGACTTATTCTCCACTGAGATTGGCCATAATGACTAAAAGCATAATCCCGTGGTCGGGTTTTAGTTAATGAACTTAAATTTTGGACTCCTCTGAGCGTACCCACGATACAGGAGAAATTCCTAGTGTGGTTCCTGGTGTAAATATTAGAGTGCACAAGCTCGCGTCTCGCTGCCACAGTGGGGGGGCGGAATCACTCACTCTTTTTTCGGCTAAACAAGTCAGATCCGTTATTAAAGGCATGAGCAGAGGTAAATCGCCCGGCCACGACGGACTCAGCATCGAGCATTTCAAATATGCGGGGGTTCACCTGCCGAGGGTCCTGTCCTTGTTTTACACAATGTGCATCAGTCACTCTCATGTACCTGTTGAGCTGATGCAAACTATTGTAGTACCTATAGTTAAAAACAGGACAGGGGATATCTCGGACAAGGGAAACTACCGTCCAATCTCCCTTGCAACCACAGCGGCTAAAATATTGGACAGTATACTTGATTCGTGCCTGAAAAAGTATTTGTGTTTGCACGATGCACAGTTTGGTTTTCAACCTAAACTTTCAACCGAGAGTGCTGTGCTGAGTTTGAAGAATACTGTCCAATATTACCCAGACCGAAAAACGCCGGTCTATGCCTGCTTCCTGGATCTCTCCAGAGCCTTCGACCGAGTGTCATATGATGTGCTCTGGAGAAAACTAGGTGACAGGAATGTACCAGTGCTTAAGCTCATGCAGTATTGGTATGCGAACCAAACCAATTATGTAAAGTGGGCCGGAGCATTCTCTGAGTTGATGTGGATTAGAGTGCGGTGTGAGACAGGGGGGGTTGACCTCACCACGGCTCTTCAACCTTTATGTTAATGATCTCATAGTCGAGCTCAGTAGTATGCGTGTCGGCTGCCGGGTTGGTGGTGTTAGTATAAATAGCATCAGCTATGCGGACGACATGGTGCTGCTGAGCCCGACTGAGGGATCTATCAGAGAATTGCTGAAGGTCTGCGAAAAATACGCGGCCTTGCACGGACTTGTGTACAATGTTTGTAAATGTGAATACATGGTCTTTAAGGCTGCCGGTAAGTGCCCTAATCATGAACCTAGCTTTTTTTTAATGGTATAAGTATAAATAAAGTCTGCCAATTTAAGTACTTAGGGCACATACTTACCGACGACCTTAAAGATGATGTAGATATTGAAAGGGAACGTAGGGCACTGGCGGTCCGAGGTAACATGTTAGCCCGTAGATTCTCGAGTTGTGCGGATCAAGTCAAAATCAAGTAAAAATCAGGCATTTTGTCAAGGTCTGTACGCGGGGGGTCTTGCGCGTCCAGTACAAAAATGTTTTTAGGATGCTGTTGAAACTGCCCCGTTTCTGTAGCGCATCGGAGATGTTGGCTTAGAACCGAACTGACGGCTCCCATGCAGTAATTCGTAAAAAAGTCGCATCACTGATGCGTAGAATTCGGGACAGTGAAAATAGCATCCTGAAAACAGTTGTGGAAAGTCCTTACTCCCTGTTTCTGAGGCAGTATGTGGGGAGGATGGTCAGGTAGCTTATTCCTCAATTTATCGTTCTCTGCACATCCTGCTTCAGACACCTACTTTTTGTTTGTTTATCCTTGTTTGTATACTACTAACACTAGTTATAAGATATTTTACTAACAAAATGGACTATATTGTTGTCTGATTTTGATAAATCAATAAAAATAAAAAATAAGAATAAATTGTAACTGTTATAGAGCTAGCAGTTTTCCCTTGGGCAGCGATAAAAAAAGTGCCTAATGTATTTTAAGCTACCCAAATATAATAATAAAATAAAATTATTCACCATAATTGCATACAAAATGTTGGGCCACAAAAAGGATGAATGAAAGGCATTTGGCTGAGGTGAGAATGCTAAGGGAGATGTGTGGTGTTACGCGAATGGATAAAATAAGAAATGAGTTCATATGAGGAAGTCTGAAAGTGGCGTCGGTAACTGAAAAGTTGTGTGTTAATCGACTGTGGTGGTTTGGGCATGTGATGCGGTAGAATGAGGAAAAGGTCGTGAGGAAAGTTTTGAGTATGACTGTGGATGGGTATAAGGAATGCATATTGGGACCACTTATTTTAACCTACACAATTCACCCAATAAAATCTACACTACCATACTTGTACAAATATGGACAATAAGGAAAACTATTGCACCGAAATGCAAAATAAACTAGTATGGGAAAGAGTGAATCAGTTCTGTATTAACAACCATAACTTCTGGACATGGCCTTCTGGCCCACGCATCAAAATGATTCTAATATTCAACGCTTTACTAGTTCTTACGTCAGTTATCAATGCTGTGATCACTGAACCTGATTCTCAAATCAAGAGTGGTTTTCGGAAACAAATATTTAAATGCTGTCCCGATGGCAAATATGTTGGGGAAAAAAAAAAATGTGTCAAATACAACGAAACGCTTTCGTTTTCTACGATAAAAGTTTACGATGAGGAACTGAAAAACACTGGGAAGTCATTTGAAGATGTATTCAGTTTGAAGGCGAGAAAATTTAAGGAGACACCCTTTAGAAAAACCGCCTTAGATGTAATGCATATTGGGGAATTAATATACAACGCATTTGTTATGGAGGTGAGTGTCTTGTATTATTAAATAGAATACGCGAACGATCCTACCATCTGCTTTAGATTTCACAAGAACGCAAAGGTTGTCTACATAAATAAAAGTAACTGGATGACCGAGCTTTGCTCGATTTTTTTTTGACGTTTTCTACAAATGAAACCTACGTAGCTAGATACGATTTATCGTCCCCGAAACCCCCTGCATACTAAAGGACATGTTAGCTTTTATTCGAAGCGGCTGTGAACAGGGACGAGATTATATTTTTATGAATAAATTAAGGAGATTTTATGTATTTCTAATTTTTTTTTAAAGGCATCCTGATTTATTATATTTTTAAATAATTATAATTTAAAATATAAACTGCAACCCTCGGTAATTATTGACTTTGATAACACTTGTCGGTTGGATGTCAATTGTCATTGTGAAAAGTGTAAACGTAAATCAAGTGTCAAATTCTTTTCGTTTGCCGCGTCTTTGACTCTTTGTCTTTGGATTGCGTTACAACAATGTGTTGTAACCTCTTTTTTAGATGTTATTTTCTTGTCCCAATTTTTTCTTTACTTTTGTCCATTTCGTAAAGTCCAAAATATATCATTATTTAAATATTTTTTTACAAAATCTGTTAAATGATTTGTGAGATTTTGCTCTTGACAATCTTCATATGAATCTGCTTATTGACAGCAAAGCAATAGGCTAGTTGACAAGGTCAAAAATAAAATATAAAAATACGTAGAAATAAGGCCACTCATCTTAAAAACTACCATCACCGTACAGAAATTAAATATTGGGAGACAATATAATTGTAAAATTTGATTTACTGTTAATAAGTATTACATTTGATCCCAAATAAGTATGACGTCACAACGTGCTATTTCATACAAATCACGTACACATTTTGCGTTTTGACAGTTCATAAAAAAGTAACTATTTTGACTTCCTGTCACATTCCCTATTCATAATATGTAGACCATTTTACGAATCTCTATACAATACTGTCAAACTAGTGTCTGACAGATGAATTACGTAATAAGAATTGGACGCAGTTAATATTATGAATTGTCAATTTGTGACCATTTTAAGAATGAATAAGTGATTCATATTATTATCTATAATTCTGCCAATTTTAGCTTTTTAGTCCCGGACCTGCTGGTATGACCCACAGATAATGTTTTCATAGATTTAATTTAATTTAATTAATTTATTTACAACAATCTTACCTACACTATCATTACAGATCTATGATCCAATGCGATAGAGTGGCCTTACTAACTAAATCCTAAATCTACACCTTATACCTAGTTAAAAAAATATCTTAATCCAAATAACTTATTACATATAGTGTAACTTTTGCGAATTCACTCAAGTTGCACCACAATACATCAACCCTCCCGTAAACCTCATTCACCACGCGTATGGCTCTAGTAAGAGGAGTTCTCGCCAGTAGGTTGGTCCTGGCTGTAGGCACAGCGAGCAGGGGCGGGCGTTGCCGCCTCCACACGTACCGGTCGGGCACGTACAGCTGTAGGTGTCGCAGCACTCCCGGGTTATGCGCCTGGTCACGTAGTAGCTTCACTACATACGCTACGAGCGAAAACTCCCGTCGTACTCTTAGAGTGTTATACCCTACCATACCCAGAACAAATAGTGTAGGGTACACCAATGGGTATAATGGATATACCCCATACAGCTTGTAATACAAGTGTCTCGTGAACTTATTTTGGATACGTTCCAACATAACACTATATTTCGCTTCATGAGGAGCCCAAATGAATGCGCTATGTTCGAGGTGACTTCTGACTAATGCGTCATTATAGTACCCTTAGTGTCGTGATGTTGGTGAATCCTTGGGATTGCCTCAGTACGAAACCTAGGTTTCTGTATGCCTTCTTACATATCTTATTGATATACTCACGGAAGGTTAGTTCCCGAGAGAAGACTACCCCTAAGTCTCGTACCTGAGATACTCGTTGCATCGGCACATCCTCAACCTTGCACTGATAACTCAAGGGAGTTCGCGCGCGAGTGAACGACATCACCAAACATTTAGCAACATTAAAATGCAGTTTGTTGTCATTGCTCCATTCGCCCACTCTGATACCATTAAGAGGCAAAGGAATCAATGCCATACATACAAATCTGGGCGATTACTCTTTGGTTTCATTTAAAAGCCATCTAATATTGTTTTAAAATATTTTAAATAATAATATTTTGCTATAAATATGATATTTCATCATTTTTTCCTTGTTTCAATGAGCAAAAATAATATAAAAATATAAGAAATATCTGGATTTAAAATAGTTATTTATTAAATAATGGAGCTTTTAATTTTTTTTGTTTTTGTAAGGTCATCTTGTTTTTTTCCGGGTTCAGTTTTAACCCTACCTTCTCGCTTTCCGTTGCCAGTTCGTTTATCATTTTTGTTATGTCTTCCGGGGATTTTGCAAATAGCACAATATCATCTGCGAATCTCAAGTGAGTTAACGAGACACCGTCTACATTGATACCGAGATTTTCCCAATTAAGACCTCTAAATATTGATTCTAGTACCGCCGAGAATATTTTTGGTGACAGGGGATCTCCTTGTCGTACGCCTTTGCCTACTCTGAAAGGTTCGCCTTTCTTTTCTAATTGGATTCTCGCAGTACTCTGGCTGTAAACATTCTTTATTAAGCGGATGTATTTATGTTCAATTCCTTGTTCTTTTAATGACTCCCATATCTTTTCGTGAAACAAAGAATCGAATGCTTTGCTATAATCGATAAATGCGATGTAGTAGGTACATTGGTATTCTTTATATTTCTCCATCACTTGGCGTACTACATGAATGTGGTCGATCGCTGAATAGTCTTTACGAAAAAAACAAGAATAATGACAAACGGACAGAGAATTACTATAAATTTAGGAAACAACCAAATTGATTATACAGATGAATATGTTTACCTGGGACAGCTTATAACAGATGATAATCCGATGCGCAAAGAAGTTGAAAGAAGAATTACCAATGGCTGGAGAAGGTACTGGGGTTTGAAAGAGATTATGAAAGATAAAAACCTTCATATGAATATAAAAAGCAAACTATTTAACACTTGCATACTACCAGTTCTCATATACGGCAGCCAAACATGGACCTTATCACAAAACACGACTAGCAAACTTGCAACATGCCAATACACAATGGAAAGGAGCATGATGAATGTGAAAAAGTCAGACCGACTGAGAAACCGTGTAATAAGAAGCAAAACAAAGGTTATAGACATAACGTGCAAAATTAGAAGGCTTAAATGGCGGTGGGCAGGTCATATGGTAAGAGGAAAAGACAAATGGAGCAAAATTGTGGCACGATGGTATCCTAGAGAAGGTAAAAGGAAAAGAGGTAGACCACGAAAAAGATGGGATGATGACATAAGACAAGTGGCAGGTGTCACGTGGAACAGAGTGGCTCAAGAAAGACATGAGTGGAAAAGGTTGGAGGAGGCCTTTGTCGACTGGCAAACAGATCTACAGAAAATAAATAAAATTCAAATAAGAGACTAGATTAAGGTTTACATTAAATTTAAGTTTTCTATGTTTTTTTGTCATATTATTGTAATATCGATCTGAATAAAAGGCTATATTATTATTATTATATTATTATTATATTAAGGCCATCTTGAATAATTTTCCGTATCAGAAAAACCACACATGATAGCTGTTCAAAAATAAAAATATTTTAAGCCCATTTCATAACATGTCCTTTCATGAAAATCGTTGGAGCCGTCTCCGAGATTCAGATTATTGTATATATATATATAGGTACATATATACAAGAATTGCTCGTTTAAAGGTATAAGATTATATACACTACACAAGTAACATTCATAAAAGAAAACATTTAATTCTTAATTATACGATTTTTTACTTTCTACTACACGATTTGTCATTTCTAATTATTTAAGTTTATATATATATAAGTTTTCTATTTATAATCTCGCGGATGTCATTGAGATGTTCTGATGTAATATTTGTTTCGGAGACGGTCATTAGTACGGTTACTAAACGAAGCGCGTCATGTGACCAGAGTGATATCACTAACACTCGGCTAACTTCGTGCTACAACGGAGCCTAACTAGTGGAGTAGTGCCAGGACGAGGCACTTGCCTCCTCGCTGTTCTGGAGAACAGAACCTCCATTCTAGTAACTACCCTACGTTTTGTTTAGCTATAAATTATGAGTGTTGTAGCGGCACTACATATAGCGTCATATGATGTGATCCAAGACGGAAAAATAGACCAAAAAAGTCACTGAATGGTACCCAAGAAATGGAAAAAGACGTAGAGGACGACAGGCAAAAAGGTGGGAGGATGATCTGCCCGAAGGTTGGCGAAGAACTGATCTGGGTAGGAATAAGTGGAGGGAAATAGAGGAGGCCTATGTCGCAAGACAGCCTGACCTGGTAGCTGATTCGTTTTAAGTTAATGCTATTAAATTGTTATGTATTCAGAATGTAAGAGTAAAATAAAGACTATTTTTTATTTATTTATTTATTGTAGCGGCACTACAAAACGTAAACAGCAACATAGAACAAAAGTACTACAGCGCCCTCTATGACACAGATGATGAACTAAACATCGAAATAAATCGATATCCTACATCGCGCAAGTAAAGTTATCCGTAACTGAACCCGACAACAACTGTCGGGCAGTAGCCTACCAAACATAATACCCGTCTGGTCGGAGGATCCTCCCTTGTCTATGGGGGAGGAAGAACTTTACACCCTGTTCTCCATACCCCAAAGTGTGATTATTGTGTTAGATTATTATTTAAAGTGATTATAGTGCATTCCCTGTTCTTCTTTGCTCGATCACCGTAATATATACCCGCACAATGTCTGACCGTCGTCAGACATTGTGCGGGCAGATATGAGGTTAGCCAATAATGCTCCTGACCCGATATAAAACGTGTCAACAGACTCTTAACGAAGCCGAAATGCACTTGTTTTCCCCGTCACTGCGATAATTTTTTTGTTCTAGACCATACCTGGGAACCTTCTAGTTACGGAGATATTGGGGGTCAAAGTTCCAACTTTTTCACAAGGTTTTTTTCAAATACATGTTTTTAATGTCAGATTTTTACTGTAAACACCTCAAGGACCCCCTTACTATTCAATCCATCCATCAGCACAATGTTTTGAGTGCGTTAAATTGAGTCCTACTGTATAACGTGATTTTTTAGCCAAAAAAAGAAGTCGTTTCCCAGCACTAATTTTTGCGTAAACTTATTTAGTTGGATGTTCATAATGCTTGGTTGGCGGATTCGCGAAGAGTCTGTTTACACCCTGAATATGTCACTAGCTTTTACTTGCGACTTTTCTCCCGTTATGTACGGAAATTAATTCACGGAACATTTTAAATGTAGCCTTAAACACTTGGGCATAATGTAGCTTCTCGTTAGTGAAAGAATTTTCTAGATCGGATGTGACGGATCGGACGGAGTGGCTTCGAAGATCCCCTACATACAAACTTATCAACGAATTTTACAAAATATTATTAATAAATAATTTATTGGAAAGAAAAAACTCAGTTTATAAAAACTGTGCGTTTGATAACTACTGCATTATAAAACTGTGTCGCAGTCATTAACGCCCACCCTCCAAATAGTCGAGACATAGCACAAATAAAAAGTAAAACTAAAAAAAAAAGAAAACATTAGAATTAAACATTAACAACAATATTTTCACTTCGTATTTTTTGTGAGATTATGAATTTGTGTTTTTTATGGAAGGATTGTGTATAAATCAAAAATCAATCAAAACAAAGCATTATAAAACTGTGTCGCAGTCATTAACGCCCACCCTCCAAATAGTCGAGACATAGCACAAATAAAAAGTAAAACTAAAAATAAAAAATAAAAACATTAGAATTAAACATTAACAACAATATTTTCACTTCGTATTTTTTGTGAGATTATGAATTTGTGTTTTTTATAGAAGGATTGTGTATATATCAAAAATCAATCAAAACAAAGCATTTAGTTCAAGTAGGCCAGTTACAGGCACTTTTGAACTGTCGACTAACTAACTATAACTACTGTGAGAACGATGTAGCAAGACGTGTACGTTAAAAGTGTCAAACAGTTCAAAAATAAAATAATTAATTCAAATAAGCCGTGGCCACCAAGAGATGACCAGTTACAACTGACAGCGTCCGTTCACAAACATGACGCAAGTATCAGCACCATTCAACTCAACCATTTTGAAGGGAACTAAATGATCCGACACAAATGTCATCATCAGGGAGACATTTGAGTGAGCATGACATACTCCTAACCGCCACGGCACATTCAGGTCAAGAAAAGATGTAGGTTACCAGCGAATTATAGCTATCTAGTACATAGTACTCACTCAATATGGGCTATGCGGTTATATATATAAAACTAAAGAGATTGAATTTATACATTGCAAAGATAGTTGTACAATCTTCAGCAGCTCCAACAATACAGTTTAATGCTATCCATTTATGCGCCCCTGTCAGGGGCGTAGCATGGGGGGTCTTGGCCTCATGCGGCGCGTTTCAGGGGGCGGCAGAGAGCATAGGCAGGAGCCGGCAAGCGGAGCCAGGCAGCAACGTCAGGTCATAGTTATCGGAATAGGTAATTACTATTGTCATCGGGACTATGTAGTAAAAACAAGGACAACCAAGTAATGGAGCATTTTCCTTAATACACGCCGCTGGCATGGGGGGGGCTTTACATACAAGCCCCTTGTTTTTAGATACAAGCTCTATATATTCTTCGAGTCCGCCGCCCACCTTTTTTCATACCTTGTATTTATGGTAAAAAGAAAATGTAACCTATTTGCAGGTCAGGTCAGGTCATTGCAGGGAGTCAGTGGCCCGAAAGTCTGACAACCATTCTTACCAAGGGGTAACGTACTACCCAGTACTAACTGGGTCGTGTAGGTCAGACAGGCAGTCGCTCTATGTAAAATACTGGTTTTAAGCTGCATCTGGTAAGACTAGAAACTGACGCCAACCTAGTTGGGAAAAGGGCACATGAGCTTGTATAGTATTGACCATAATATTGTATAGCCCAAACCTACAGTCACATAGCCGGAAGTATTCTTCCGGCTATGCGATTGTGGCTTGTGGGTTTGGGCTGATAAAAAAATAAATTTGAATTTTAGGTTACTTTGCGAAAATTCATTCATTCATTTCAGCCGAAAGACGTCCACTGCTGGACATAGGCCTCCCCCAAGTGTCGCCACATTGACCGGTCCCGTGCGACTCGTATCCAGCGGATTCCCACACCTAGGGGTGTGTGTGGTACCTTGGAGCCTTTATTCCGCTCAATTGCGTATTTAATACGCTCGGTATGAAAGTGGCGGAAGTCGCTCTTCAAGGAACGAGAGATCCGTCTATGGAGCTGCCGGTATTTCCACGCCTCGTCTGAATACTGCCCTACTACTGTAATATATAACTTTCTCTAGAGCACTGATCCCGATTTATGACTGCTAAGTTACGAGTTCAAACCCAGGCATCACTTAACTTTGAGTAATTTATTACTTCACCACTGCTAACAAAACGGTGAAGGAAAACATCGAGAAAAAACTGTTATGTCCTGGAGTCGAAAAATCGAAGACATAATGAAGTCCATCAAACCACACTCAGCCCACGTGGTGTATTATGATCCACTCTCTCTCAAGAGAAGTCTCTGTCCCAGCAGTGGGAACTGTATAAGCTGATTATGCTGCACGAGCATAATTAACTTTACGATCAGTTCAACATGTACTGCATCGAAGACCAGATTTTGGGAAAATTAAAACTAAGTACAGTTTTATTGCTTATTTTGTTTTACATGAGAATAACCACCTGAGGTTAGTTACCTATCGGTGCTTTACTTATGTACCTTAAATTTTAATTAATCCAATATGGACTTGCCAGGTACCCTAAATTTCCTTAAATTTTGGTTCTCTGCACTCAAGTGACTATATTAATACATTGCCATGCATTGTGTAGAGAAATGTATGCCGTAAGTCGGGACTAGAGACGGTTCTAGAGTAAGCGAGGTATAAAAGGATCGTTAACGAAGCTCTTTTTTTTTCGGATGGGAAATCATCAAATGACTTCTCCCGCTCTAGGCAGAACGGAAGGGAGTGTCAGACTTGTACTGACCAAAACCCATCCATGTTCCTTCCTTGCCCTTTGTGTTCCAGGGCCGCGGTATCTCTTTCGAACAGTCCCGCAGCCCAGTTAACGAAGCCCTTAACCATGCATTCATCATATCAGCCCGTTGCTGTCCACTGCTGAACATAGGCCTCCGCAATCGATTTCCAACGTGTCCGGTCCAATGCCACCTGCATCCAGCGACTCCTTGCAGTTTTGACAAGGTCGTCGGTCCATCTGGCAGGTGGCCGTCCCACGCTGCGCTTTCCAATGCGTGGTCTCCACTCCAGTATCTGTTTGCCCCATCGGCCGTCCGATCCTCGCGCTATGTGGCCTGCCCATTGCCACTTCAGCTTGTTAACCCGCTGGGCTATGTCGACGACCTTGGTTCGTCTACGGATTTCCTCATTTCTGATTCTATCACACAGAGAAACGCCGAGCATAGCCCTTGCCATGGCCCGCTGAGCGACTTTGAGCTTCTGTATTTAGACGGTGGTGATATAGGTGAGAGTCCACGTTTCAGATCCGTAAGTCATCACTGGTAACACACATTGGTTATAAACCCTACTTTTGAGGCACTGAGGTATTTTGGACGAGAAAACATCGCGTAGTTTCCCGAACGCAGCCGAGTTGGATTCGACGATTGACCTCACTCTCGAAGTTGGACCTACCTAACCGGATCGCCTGTCCTAGGTAGATATATTCGTCGACAGCTTCGAAAGTAGTGTTCCCAACTGCGAGTACGGTGGCTGCAACATGGACATTAAACATGAGTTTCGTTTTGTCCATGTTCATTTTAAAACCCACTTGTTGGGAGACACTATTAAGGTCACCGAGCATTTGTCCTAGGTCTTCCAGTGACTCAGCCATGATGGTGAGTGATGTATTTGCCGTTGATATTGATGCCAAGTCCTTTCCATCCCAGGAGTTTGAAGGCGTCCTCTAGAGTAGCAATAAACAGTTTCGGAGATATGACGTCTCCCTGTCTTACTCCTCTCTTTATTGAAATCGCCTTGGTGCACTGCTCCTGTACTCGGACTGACATAGTGGCGTTGTTATACAAACACTTCAACACTTCCACGTACCGATAGTCAATATGGCACCTCTGGAGAGACCTAAGAACCGCCCAAGTTTCGATCGAATCAAAGGCTTTCTCATAGTCCACAAACGCCAAGCATAAGGGCCTTACTCTTGGGTCTTCTGTATAATCTGCCGCAGCGTATGTATGTGGTCTATGGTACTAAAGCCTCTTCGGAAACCGGCTTGTTCGGGAGGCTGGAAGTCATCAAACCTGCGTTGGAGACGATTCGTGATGACTCTTGAGAACAACTTATAGACATGGCTCAGCAATGTGATGGGCCTGTAATTCTTCAATAAAGTGTTGTCACCCTTTTTGAAGAACAGAATCACCACACCCCTATTCCACGCCAGCAAGCATTATGTACATCAAACTAAGTAACTCTACGCAAAAAAATATTTTTAAGGGTGAAGAATCACGTTTTACGGTAGAACTCGATGTTACACACTCAAAACGGCCGGCATGTGGCTGGCATGTTCTGCATAGTCCTATTTGAGTTAGGCAGCCCTAGACAAGTACAGTCGCGGCCTTTTCCGCCTGATCAGTTATAAAAAACAGCACTTGAATCATGCGGAGGCGCATAGTGTGAGTCACATCCTTTACAACGGTAAAAAGGATTATTGACCATAATTAGTTTACACTTCTAGGCAAGTACACGTATCGAAATGATTATAATATTCAAAGTGTTATTAGTCCTTACGACACTTATCAATGCAGTGATAACTGAACCTGATTCTCGATTAAAGAGTGGTTTTCAAAACCATCTATTTAAATGTTGCCCCGAAGGGAAGTATGTTGGGAAGAGGAAAACCTGTGTCACGTACAACAAAACGCTTTCTTTTTCTACGGTAAAAATTTACGACGAGGAATTGAAAGAGACAGGGAAGTCAATTGAAAATGTATTCAGTTTAGATGCAAACAAATTTAACGATACACCCTTTAGAAAAGAGGTATTGGATGTTACGATGTTGGAATTCAACATATATGTTAATGAGGTGAGTCGTTTCTTATATTATTTGATAGAATACGCGAACGAAGAGAACATTTTAAAATGGACTAAACTGGTTAATTTTTTTATTTGTTTTAAAAATGCTCG
This sequence comes from Lycophotia porphyrea, assembly GCA_950005105.1. Lineage (NCBI taxonomy): Eukaryota > Metazoa > Arthropoda > Insecta > Lepidoptera > Noctuidae > Lycophotia > Lycophotia porphyrea. Next base: position 14,034,578 of record OX465396.1, on the reverse strand, counting down.
TGATGCATATACTCGTACTTACAGTGCATCGTTTACTAAATTGAATGGTCCAAAAGCAGAGGACATTTGCTGCTATTCAGCTCCAATGATTCATCCTTGGCCCACAGTTAGATATTTGTTTTGTTAACCATTTAAATATTGCTTATTAACCAGAATGAAAGATACAACGCACTAATCGGGCTCACTCTCTTGCATTACTTTTATGTTCGAAAATTGCCTCTGTGCGTGAACTGGTTATAATAAATAAACCTTTACTCTAGGGTTATTTACCTGACAACCTTATCCATTGACCTTTGTTACACTTAATAAAAGAAAAATAATCAAAAACAGGATTTCAAAAAAAAATAATAACTTCTCTTACCAACCATACACTATTCATAAAAAATCGTCTCTCAGGCTACGAAAGCTCTGTTATTACTCCAAGACACATCGCTGTGGGTAAAATACATACAAAGACTTAGGAAGGCGCCCGGTTGATGGCAATAGGCTCGTCCCCTATTACATGAGACTTAAATAATTCTGGTGAAATGTGGGTGTACTATTTGGGGATTCAGTCAATCTTTGACAGTCGTTGCAGGTAGTCAGTGGCGTCTAAATACATCCACGCCCCTGTACTGTTCAATACATCGATCAGCACTAGTACATTATGGTACAAGTGTGTAATGTTGGTGATTACCGCTGAGGCGCTATTGAGACCCGAGCCGTTAGGTGAGGGTCTTAAGAGAGCCGAGGACGGTAATCATCGATACACACGTGTATCATACGACGTTTTTCAACACACTTGTGAAGAAAATAATACTAAAAAATAATTTTATTTCGTAGATCAGATAAGAAGTTTATTTAGAAAAACAATTAGTAAATGTGCAGTTAGTAAAATTATATGTTATTAACTGTTTTTGATGGCATTGCGGTCTCATCAGATAGATTATTTGTACTATTGAACACGATCTTTTTTGTATCGAAACTTTTTTAAGAACAAAGCAACTCAACCAATAAAATAAAATAAAACCCTATAACTCACTTGTGAATAATAGCAATGAAAAAGTCACAGTTTGATTCCAGGTGTAATTATGTGCCTAATTGCGGTGAAATTAGAGCTATTTTATGAGCAAGTGTGTTGATAAAAGTTTATTTGTACTATTGAACACGATTCTTTTTGTATCGAAACTTTTTTAAGAACAAAGCAACTCAACCAATAAAATAAAAAAAAACCCTATAACTCACTTGTGAATAATAGCAATGAAAAAGTCACAGTTTGATTACAGGTGTCATTACGTGCCTAATTGCGGTGAAATTAGAGCCATTTTATGAGCAAGTGTGTTGATAAAAGTTTATTTGTACTATTGAACACGATCTTTTTTGTATCGAAACTTTTTTAAGAACAAAGCAACTCAACCAATAAAATAAAAAAAAAAAACCCTATAACTCACTTGTGAATAATAGCAATGAAAAAGTCACAGTTTGATTACAGGTGTCATTACGTGCCTAATTGCGGTGAAATTAGAGCCATTTTATGAGCAAGTGTGTTGAAAAATATTTTGAGTGCGTTACATTGAGTCTGACCGTAAGGGTGAATCTTGAAATTCGTTGATTCCTCTGGCGCAATTTATTTGATTCCCCTGCCCAAAAAATGAAAATTTCTCTATTTCGGAACCAGCCCGCCAAAAGTTTAATGTGTTTATAATTAAGTTAAATTTTATATTTCATTATTGCTTGTAAAAAAATCTTTTCAAATAAATTGCGCCAGGGGAATCAACAGAGTACGCCAAGATTCGATAAATGATAAATGATGTTTATTTTGCAAATAGGTTTTTCAAATACTTTTATACGTCATGTTTTTTTAAGCTAGATGGGGCCGGTGTTTCGTACCTGACTACTCCGATTCACCCTAAAACGTAATTTTTCACCCTTAGCAATAATTTTTGCGTACAGTTACTTAGTTTGATGAACTGAATGCTTAAGGGCTTCGTGAAGGGTCTGTTTATACCTTGTATAACTTTCTCTAGAGCAGATCCCGATTTATGACTGCTAAGTTACGAGTTCAAACCCAGGCATCACTTAACTTTGAGTAATTTATTACTTCACCACTGCTAACAAAACGGTGAAGGAAAACATCGTGAAAAAACTGTAATATCCTGGAGTCGAAAAATCGAAGACATAATGACATCCATCATACCCCACTGAGCACACGTGGTGTATTATGATCCACTCCCTCTCAAGAAAAGCCTCTGTCCCAGCAGTGGGAACTGTTTATGCTGCACGAGCATAATTCATTTTATGATCAGGTCAAACCCACCAAACCCAAACTGCATCAAAGACCAGATTTCGACGTGATTAAAACTAAGTACATTTCTGTTGCTTTTTTTTTGTTTTACATGAGGAAATTCAAGTTACATAAGTGAAGAACTCACCACAGGTGGTTAGTTATCGGTTCTTCACCTATGTACCTTGAATTTTAATTGATCCAATATGGACTTGCTAGGTACCCTAATTTTCCATAAATTTTGGTTCTCTGCACTCAAGTGACTATAGTTATACATTACCATGCATTGTGGTATTTTTGGGACTTAAATATAACTGGCGAAATGTGGGTGTACATTCGGGGATTCAGAGATTTCAAGTGCGATACTCTGTTAGTACTCGAGAGTTCAGCTTTATATCATTTTTATCGTAAAAATTAAAATCAATTTTAAGTTTAGCCTTGTCTGAGAGACGAATGTTTATGAAACTATGGTGAAGTTCCTATGTTCTCACCATCTCAGACACTAACCTGCATGATCTTCATATTATGACGTGTCCAAGATTATAAATCTGGACTTTAAAGAGGCTGTAATTGACATTTATTTATTCCCAGGCAACTTTGGCCCATAATAGATATACAAAGGGTAACATAATAAACGCAAGACCTCCCGTGAGGTCTCTCGGACCAAGAAACTGATTAACATACATTATGAACGAATACAATTTGTGTGACTGTGCCCTCAGAGTTAGTTTTGGATGTTTCTTATCAAAGTAGTCGAATAAGAAATACCAATCGCAATTTATTTTTGACAAAACAAAAACAACATAAATAGCATTTTATTCATTAGGTAAGGAAGTTTATTCATATAAAAAGCCACATTCACACGGCCGGAAGCAGAAGGCTGATAAAAATATGTAAAACCGCAAGATAAGTGCATGAATGACTACTATGTGGCAATCCATGATAGGTATAATGGTATGTTATTGTTGTAATCAAGTTCCAATTTTGTCAAAAATCCCTGTGATAATGGAGAGTAGGTTGGATAGGTTGGGTACGCATCTGGAGGAAGACGAAACTTTGAACATGTACGAAGGTCTTCGATATTGGAAATTGCGTTATGTAACTCAAATGGAGTTGGGCAGGACATCTAGTACGGCGCGGAGACGGCAGGTGGAGTAAAATTGTGACCGAGTGGCGTCCAAGGACTGGAAAGGGAAGTGTTGGTCGTCATGTGGCAAGATAGGCAGATGACATTGTTCCCATTGCGGCAATATCCTGGATGAGGCTGGTACAAGACGTGGAGGTCGACACAAGCAAAGAAAGGGCTATACCCAACAGTGGTTGGTGGTGAGTCGGATGATGATGAGGATGATAATGCATCTCGCTTTACTTAAACAAGGTCTAAACGTTTCCTTCATGAAGCCGTCACCCAAGCATTCTGAACATCAAACTAAGTAACACGGTGCAGAAATTGTTGCTGGGAAACGACTTCTTAATTGTGTAAAAATCACGGTTTACGTTACGCACTCAAAATATTGAGTTACGGAAGTATTTCAAGTAAAGTAACCATTTAAAACTTACTCGTATATAAAAAAAAAATGTGAATAAATTGAAACTTTAACCTTTAATATCGCTGTATATATTAGGTTCCAAGGTGTGGTCTCGAACAAAAAATTGATTACAAAGAGGGGAAGAACGAGTGCCTTTCGGCTTCGTTAAGGGAATTTTACACCCTGTATATGAATCGCACTTTGTTAACAATCACTGGGTTATGGTGGTCAGATAGGCAGGCGCTCCATGTAAAATACTGGTATTCGGCTGGATCCGGTTAGACTGGAGGCTGACCCCAACATACTTGAGAAAAAGGAAAAGCAGATGATATGAATCGCATTTTATGTTATGTTCTTAAAACGGTGAAGGTATACATCGAGAGAAAACTGTCCGGGAGAGTCAAAAATCGAAGACATGTGACATCCACCATCAATCATCACTGATTGTCTGATACCACTCACTCAAGATAAAAGCCTGAGTCCTAGCAGTGAAAACTTTAAAAGCTGATGTGTATCAAACTCAAACTCAAACTCAAACTCAAAAGCATTTATTTCAATTAGACCATTACAGGCACTTTTGAATGTCAGAAAAACAAATAAGCATGTCTTTGTGATTAGTCCAACATACTGTGCCAGCCCAGTTTTACCAGAATTAAAACTAAATACGCTGTGGACCCTTTTAAAACATTTTCTTTTTATAGGTAAACCACCTGCGGTAATGTATCAGTTCTTCACTTACTTAGAATTTTAATAATAAATTACCTATTGCCCGCGACCTTTAGTCGTTTAAAAATTATTTTAAAAATATTACTTAGTCATCGTGATTGTTAACAATTTCAAGGGTTTGTTTAAGCGTAACCCTAATTCGTTACTCCTTATAACATCAGCTATCTGCCAGTAAAAGTTCCGTCAAAATCAGTCCAGTCGTTTCGGAGATTAGCCGGAACAAACAGACAGGCAGACAAAATATAGATATTATATTTTTTTATTATTCCATTTTAAACTTTCATACCAGATACCTATGCATTCAGTAAAAAGCTGTTATTTTGAAATTACAAAGAGACACTTACTTATTATGTATTTGTACGTTTTGTGATTTTTAACGAGAGTTAGACGCTAGGTACCTTTATTTTCCTTAATGTGACTGCAAAAAATTATTATGTGGGCAATACCACCTGTGATTAGAACTACTTTCATACGTAAATTCACTAATTTTCCCCATGGGGAAAAACAAAAGTCCTGCTATGTTTTGATATATTCTCCTTTCGCCTCGTCCACCTTTATACATATGGTAATTTAATGACAGAATGTGTTTTAATGACTGATTTGAAGTATGGTTTGAATTTGACTCTTTACTTTGAATCTTCTACTTATTCTCCTGACAATGACGGGCGGATAGTCTTTCAAATCTTTGTTTTGCGTAATACCCTCATTTTGACCTCATTTGGCCTCACACCAGTTAGCGAGTACTACACATCTAACCTTTTTGACGACCATGGCCAATAAGGCCAGTGTATGTTCTTCTACTGCGCTTAACTGCCGACGTTACCACTGTCTGCCTTTTAAATACCTCTTTTTAGTCGTCTTTCCTTCCATAGAATATTTTTTTGCGATTTATAAATATTTGCATTATTGTGCCAATTTACTAAACGGAAATAAATAGGCCATAGGCTCATAGGATTGGAAGCAAAACGGTGTAATCCATCCAATTTCCTGTTAGCGGGAAGACCATATTCTTGACAATAATTGTTAGTTCATAGTAATTTACCATGTTTTTTCCTTTACACTATCATTTTTCAATATAATAAGTCCATAATACTTCCACAAATACCTTCATGGCCGGTAAATAACAGAATAAACACAGAAAATCTGGTTAGAGTTAATTAATAGTGGTCTACAATTATTATATATTATTGTTTATTATTTCCTTTCCTTATTTAACACTTCAAGCACAAAGTACAGAGGCGGACTTAATGCCATAGGCATTTGTTTTTTTTATTCATCATTTCTCTAACCTAATACATTTTTAAATATTTTTAAAAACAAAAATAAACAAAATTTAAAAAGAAAATAGATAAGTCCATAATTAGATTATCTATTATTACTGAGATTATCCATAAATTTGATTTTTAAGTTGCTTTGAAATCAATAGATATTCGAGTCATTGAGTTGGTAAACCAGAGACTTTACAGTTTGCTATTACTAGTCTGGGGAGTCTAGGCTTCGATAGGTATTTTAAGAAGAAACGATGCCTCCTCTCATTGCCTATTGTGACCACCGGAGTGGTTTTAATGAGGTACAAATCCCGTTGGGGACTCTCCAGTCTTATCCTCAACGATCGGTCGCCTTTTGCAGGTTTACCCCGAAAAAATAGGTATCGGGGAAACGTATTTCGACAGCTCATAAAAAGTATATGGTGTCCTCATAAAAAGTATGTGGTGTCAACTACCCCTCTGCTATAAAGAGTTTATAAATTCCAGAATGGAGTTCTGCTGTTGGAGCTCCCGAATGCTTACAACCGTTGGAACCCAATAGCGCCTTCGAACTACTGCGTAGACTACCGCATCATGGCGGACCCTAAGAAGATCACGCCGCGCTTCTGGGCAATTCTACCGGGAGATAACTTCGAGAAGAGTAACATATACTTTACATACGGTAAGATATAAATAATATATCCTATCAAGTCGTATTTAACGACTTGACTAGCCCTTTTTTTTTAGAACCTGACATCGTGTCCCACAGCTGAGCAAAGTTCCCCCCCCCCCCCTTACTCCTTCCATACCTCTCTATCCGCTGCGATCTCTGGTCACGTTAGCCTCGCAAAAATATTGAGATCGTCAAAAGCCTTAAATTCCTTAAAGCCTTAGTAGCCCTTTAAAGAATTAAAATGTATACCTACCGAAGGGTTAAGTAGAGGTTTACCTAATAGTACACCTACATTTCGCCAGCAATATTTAAGTCCCATGTAATAGGGGGTGACCCTATTGCCATCAACCGGGTACAAATCCAGACTCCGTGGCTGCTACTGAGAAATTCCTAAAGGAAAACCCAATATCACTTTGCCTGATCTTGCAATCGAACGTTCCTAATTATATTGCAAACAAGGGTAAAATGGTTGGTACCAATAGGTAACTCCTCGTTGGTCTAGTAATCGCAAGAGCTACTGACTGAGCATGAAGTCCAGGGTTCGATTCCGGTCGGGAGAAGTGTAAATGCGTTTCGACAACAGAAATTCCTCAGCCCACCAAGGAGTCTGAATTAGGTTCGCCCTCTATTACATGGGATATATAGTACATAACTGGCGAAATGTAGGTGTACTATTAAGTACATCTATGCCTATTCCTTTGGGACCGACAAGCGTGATGTTATATTTTGTTGTTATAAAAAAAATAAAAATCAAATCTCAACCCCCTATTGATAAACGCGTAATATAGTTAAAAAGGTAACTTTACCATTCATAAAAAGTAATGATAATATAAAGTTAATACCAACTTTAAAGTTGTAAGTTTACAACGTGTTTATTAATATGAGTTAAGGGACTATACAAACCGCATTACCAAGAAAATATATCGTATTATTATTGCCTACTCAGAGTCGTACTCAGTAAATAAGTTGAAAACAACTGAATCATTAAAAGCTTCAAAACCGCAGATAACTAATATGAATAACACATAATAACATCATCTCTATGTATATATGAGTTACAACGGAATTAATTCCAGGATTGGTCCACGACCTCATTTCTATACTTGTCGCTTATTGTGCGTCAACTAGATATCAATATATTATGTAGGTAGGTATTATTAGGACCTGTTTCCTTAATCCATAGAATTATACATTTAATCCGTTCTTAGTAAAGACAATCTATGGACGGCTCAAACCTCCCCCACAGACCTGCCTTCCATCTTGTACCGCATCCCCTATCACCCGCGCATCTGATGCGCACCTTCTCACTGCACCAGTGAGTGCGGTTCGCGTGGTTGGGCTAAACAAATTTGTACATTTTGCCATCGATACACTTACAAGAAAAACCGGTTTTTAAGCTGTAAATACACAAAACACCCGTAACTTGCACGCATGCCAGTATTCCAAAACACAAAAAACCTCTTAATAGTAAATGTCACACTGCAAGAAAGATACAAGCTACTTGCATACTTTGGTGCAACTTTCTGGCACGTGCATTGAAAGGAATACCTAAATATATCGCACTAATATATTGTCAAGAAAAAATATAATACATCTTCAGTCATGCAACCTAGAAAAAGAAATAAAGTACAACAAATAGATTTACCGTACGGTAGGCACAAAGTTGTTAAAATAGCATGGTTCAGGACATATCCGCCGATACAAGCGCCATACAAATATTTACATTGGTTACACTTATTAACACATAGGAGTATGGGCTTTGAAATATAGGCATCTGTCCCATTGTCCAATAGCCATACATAATTGAAAAGAACTTTTCAAGGAGAACCTTTGCTAGTAACACAACTTTTGGCAATTCGCAGTCCGTTCGAAGTTACTGAACTAAATATAAGTATATAATTGGGCCCGAAGTTAAAATTTTATTTGCAACCAAGTAAGATTGTACTGGCAACCAATAGTCATAAAATATACAGTATTGGATAGACCTTTCAAAGAGAACTTTTGCTACTAGCATCACTTTTGCTAATTCGTAGTCTGTTCTGACCTAAATGTGTGTCTAATTGGGCGCCGAAGTTAAGTTTGTGGGTAACCAATAGCAATTAGATATACACCATTGGAGAGAGTTTTGCAATAAAAACATTTGCTTCTAATAAAACCTATAATTACAAGATATTATTAAGTTATTTTAGCTTAGGTATTGGCTGCAACTTGTAACATACAACTTTTCTTACCGTAAGGCCTATTTATGTATATTGTAAACCATATTTTTTACTTGTAAATAAACTATTTTATATGTTGGTAAATGTAACATTTGTAACAAAAAATATTTTCTTATTCAGCAATTCTCACTGCATTTATTTACCTAGCGCTAATGCCATGACAAAAAAACCCAAAAAAAATAAGCATATTTTCAGACAATGTGATCCATAATCCTTGCTTTTATAAACTAACGTTAGAATGAAATTTTACTAACGTTTTGGTTTTCAAATAATAATATTCCTGTATACTCTGTCAACAGCTACGATGCTATCATGCTTCTTCATGATGTTGGTGCTGATAGTATACTTCTTGCTGCCTGAACTTCAGAACTTGTGTGGCCTGATCCTGATGGCGTACGTCTTCAGTCTGTTCATGGCCTTCTTGTTGTTGGCCATCATTCAAATACAGATCCACACCACTCCAATGTGTATTTGTCTGAGTAAGTGATAATTATGAAATATCTTTCTTTTTCTTTCGTTCTTTTTCTTCTTTCATTTTTCTACTTCTTCTTCTTAACGTTTTTTTCTTTCCAGCGATGTTCATATATTTCTTCTTCCTGTCTACATTCTGTTGGATGAGCGTCATGTCCTACGATATTTGGTGGACCTTTAGGTTAGTTTCTTCACCACTAAAAGTCTAAAGGTTTTTACTTGTTTATTACTCGAACAAATACCCATTATTACCCATAGAGGTGACTTAGGCGTAGTGCAGATTGAGGAACTTGCGCAGATGCTAAGTCGGGCGCACCTTTACGAAGTTTGGAAAGTGCGCTACTCACTGCAGACTGCAGGACTGTCTCTGAGTAATATCATCTACAAAAGACTACCACTATTTGACGCGCAACTACCAAAAATAAAAAAAGTATAGACAGTTTCCTAAAATCCGAAGCGTCCCTACCAGAAAACTCAGCCGAAGCCCAATGCAAACAGTGGCAATGTAGGTGCCCCTTCCATACACTATCTACCAGCTAGTGAGCATCTTGTAGGCAGGGTCTAACCTTCAATGGTTCACCTGGAAGTCCTTGAACCGTCTGCGGACCCAAGTGGGAAGATGTAACTCCAACCTCGTAAAGTGGGGACTTCTTCGACGGATCAGCGGCGGGGTGTGAGGGTGGAGCTGTATCATAAACTATGCTCCTCCTATCCTGACCTTTGAGCCCCAAAACATGCAGCCATCATGGCCTCTACGCTGCCACCGACGAGCTATGGATTGGTCCTATATAAACTATGATGTCGTACTGGTATCACCTAGGAGTAGTACACATTCAGATAAATGTCAAAACAACTTCACAAGTTCAATTTTGCTTTAACGCAACCTCGATCATTGTTAATCTTAGCGAAATTTGTTTTACAGAGGTTATGCAAAAGCCCGTCCAATCCACCGGAGAGGAGAATTCTTTAAGTTCATGATGTACTGCTTGTTCGGATTTGGCGTCCCGTTCGTCATGACCGTGGGCCTGTACGCGCTAAACGCGAACAAGGATAGCTTGAGACACCTGCCTTGGTTCATCACTCCTCACGTTCCTGACTTCGGATGCTTTCTTGAAGGTTGGCATACTGAATTTTCGACCAATAATCAAATACAAAATAGCAGTCTTCTGATTTGTCATATATGTAGCAGAGTATAACAAGACTAGCCGTTTATTTTTGTGTTAGAACCCAGTTATTTTTAAGCGTACTGTAGGAAATGTTGATCTACAAGTAAGTAAAGCTTTACCTTCACACTACTATAATTAACCAGCTATAAAGCGCAGGCCACACTTCCAGCTAGCGAGCGAGCAAGCGAGCCGGGCGAGCCTCGTTTCATACTTCATTTTCGGCTCTTTCGGTCATTTGCGGTGTGAACCAAAATATGAAAAGAGGTGAAACGATGCCTCGCCCGGCTCGCTCGCCCGTTAGCTAGCCGTGCATAATACGACCAGTTAGACCCAGTCAAAATCGTATACAGTACCTCTGTTTTTGAAGTTTTTAAACTCTAAATAACATATTTCCTTCGCAGGTGGTGAAAAACTGGTGTACTTATACATGCCCATGCTGATTCTGATCATCTGCAACTGGATGTTTTATCTGATGACCGCATTCAACATCTGGCGGTTGAGTCGAGGGACAGCCGTGCTGGACTCGGCTGCTGCGGGCAATCCGCAGGCACATCGCACTCATAGGAATAGGTACGTGAAACCATTGGCAATGTCTACCTAGAGCGATTTTAGATACCTATTAACTGGTGCCCGCGGCTTCGCCCACGTGGATGATGTCGGTTATCGTGACCAAAAGTAATCATGAAATTTTGATCCCGTTCCCGCAACCCATGGAAACCTATTCCAGGGAAAAAAAGTATTTTTTTGCGTTTATTCCTAAGATATTCGTTTAAATTATGTATATGGTGCAAAAGAGTAAAATAATATGTTAGAAATGCTTAAAAGCTCTAAACTTATTTAAAATTATAAAGATTAAGGCTTGTTTCACACGTAAGTACCGCGGGCGGGTACAATATTGTACAATATTGTATTGAAATAGTTCAATTCACACAGACCACATTTTGCCGTCGTTATCGACCGCATGGGTGACACCGACCACAATGCAACCACCATTTGTCGCTGCGATGAGGTGTGGTTGTGGTACGTGTGAAACAACCCTTATACCGTATTTGTGTAAATAGCTTTCCAATTACCGCTTTATAATTACCCATTTTTAAAGTATTAAAATAGATAAATAGTATGTTATTCTTATGAGATAGACATCTATCGCGGACTTTTCTGTAGACCATCATTTTGTTATATCAAAGAAAAAAGAAAGAAAGAATATGGTTCATTTGACGTCAGTACATTGAGCACACAGAATAAAAAAAGATACAAAATAACAAAATAAATGACGAATACAAAAAAAAAGAATAATAAAAAAAGGAAAATACATGATATATATGCATTTCAGCATTCATGCCAGACAGGTGAAGCTGTGTGACGCTGGTCTTCCAATGAACCTTTGGGGGTAATGTGGCGGACCAACAGTTTCAAACATGAATATAACAATATAATTAAATGGTTACAAATAAATAGATAACAAAGGGTTTAGGCAGAGTTTTCGTTGAAAGCTCCCAGACGGCTTATTTTTTTCCGACACCTATTCTTATTTTTTTATTATACAAAAAATTAAAATAATGCACTCAAAAAATTGTGCTGGTGGATGGATGTCGTAGAGGTATATAAAGTAAAGTACTTACATTAAAAATTTGTATGTAAAAAAAACTTGTGAAAAGGTTGGAACTTTGACCCCCAACATCTCCGTAACTAGAAAGTTCTCAGGTATGATCTAGAACAAAAAAAAACGAGTGTGCTCTAGACCACACGACTGAAATGCCGAACAATCGTCTGTCAAATTCAAAAACGTAACTCTCTCTCTGTCAAATTCCGTTTGCCTCGTAACGTAACGCAATCACCAGCTTACTCCCCAAGTCAAGCGTGCGTAAAGATGTTTTACTTCAAAAATATCACAATGACGGGGAGAGCAAGTGCCTTTCGGCTTCGTTAGGGGTCTTGTTACACCATTTATAGGCCGTTAGCCAGGTTAAGCCACTTTACATATTAATGGAAAAACCACTATTTTTACAGGTTCATGGTGTACGTGAAGCTGTCGGTGGTAATGGGCCTTAATTGGTTGCTGGAAATAGTCAGTTTCTTGTGTCCTGACTTCAAGATATGGTGGTTTAGTGATATCTACAACGTCCTTATAGGCTTGTCGATATTCCTTATTTTCGTTTGCAAGAAGAAAATACTAAGGAAACTATGCAAACGGTAAGTGAAATCTTGAATACTTGTTCAACCTCCTGTTTTTACCCTAATTTATTTAAGGTCAGCACAGCTAGTCTTCTTTACCTATAGAAATGTATTTGTCGTATATTGTACAAGTCAGTATTTACGTTACGTTATCTAGCTAAGTCTTCTTTCATGAAATCAATCCAGCCCATAGATTCTTTTGCTTTTTACTCTAAAAAATATCCTCATGTCCTCGACATATTACCTGTTTAATTCAAATTAAAACAACAATATCAATCTTACATAATGTTTTTAAATGTCGGGAACAAGGTCCAAGCACAGGTGGTTAGGGCTCCTCCTCCAACTCGTCGAGTCCTTACATTGCGGGCCGCATCGAGGTTTACTACCTTCTGAATCAGGCCCTTAAACCAACCAACTAAGAAGAGCCTCGAAAGACGTATTTAACAATTTTTTTTTTGTTCTAACAGCTACTTGGGAAGGCAAACAATGCGCTGGTATCCATCATCCAAGAGTTACAGCCAGTCTAGCAGCTTGTCAGATCAAGAAACCACTACTCTTCAATCGAAGGTGTCGTCGCAGCCGAATGGACTGAACGGATACACAATCGTCGCTAAAAATGGATTAACAAAAAAAGACCATGACGAGATCAAATTTCAATGATCACAGCAGTTTCAACCAAGAAATGGATTAGGAGTATACTGCCTGATAAGTTCACGTTTCGGACACAAGTGTAATTACCTGAACTTGAATCATATATAATTTTAGGGCTGGGATAGAAAATACCAGTGATTTGCACAATTTAGCAGATATGCAAGTAACTTGCATGCCATTCGAACATACTATAGGTGTATATAACAGTACACCAATCAAACGTTCTACCTCTACTTTTCCAATCGTTGATACAATTTTAACTCAGATTGGTGGCCACGTTAATCGCGCATTCAGTAACGTTCTTTAAGTTCTCAAATGTGTTGAAGTAGGATGCTTTGGTCCCTCCTACAAGTAGGCCATTGTCTTGTCAGGAAACTGGACATTAATTAATCAATTGCTTGGCTGTGTCAGGGCTCCAGAAAGTGTTTATTCTGGCCCACAGCTCATTGGGCATGCGGCAGACGTGGCCAGTCCAGTCCCACTTCAGCTTAGCGGCTTTTTGAGCAACTTCAGTAATTTGTGTTTTGGAGCGCAGTGTGGTGTTGCGTACATGGTCGGTTAGTTTGACGCCTAGAATGCCGAATTAGTTTGACGCTCTATCGCTATCTCTACTCTTGATATTTTTCTACTATTTGATTTATTGCGTGTAGATGGTCAGTAGTAGAGAGGCCTGATCGAAAACCAGTTTGTTGAGGAGGTTGATGTTTTTCCAACTGAGGTGAGATACGGTTGTTTATGGTTTTAATGCAGGCCTTGTAGAGATGGGATACAAGACTGATTGGTCGGTAGTTGTTAAGGTCCGACTTATCTCCCTTTTTATGCAACAGTATTATGTTAGAGTGGCAGAAACCTTCCGGGATTATACCTGTTTTAAGAATGGAATTGAACAGATTGGTTATTACAGGGAGAAGAGCAGCCTATTATCAAAATTTCGGTACTTATACCATCCTCACCGGGTACCCTGTTGTAGGTGCTTCATTTTACTGAGTGCGGTGTGAACTTCATAACCAGTAATTGGAGGAATGGTATCTGGGCAAAAATAGTTTATGGTGGATGTTAAGGGCTGGCAGTTTGAGTACAACGCTTTGAAATAGTTGGTGCAGATTTGTAATACTTTGTCTCTACTTCTGTGTTTTTGACCGTTGTTGTCCTTAAGACAGTTTATCCACTGTTTGCCCTTTGCGGTGCCTTTCTTGGCTATTTTTAAAGAACGATTCTTTTCTAAAGCAATTTGGATCAGTTTGGTGTTAAAAGACCTAATATTTATTTCTTATGTTGCGTTTCACTTCTTTGCTTTTATTTTAAGCGGAATTTATGCCACAAGGCATTATCTACCAGTCAACATTTGAGTCAAATAGGACAGCATTGTGGTAGAGTACAAAAACAATAAAAAAGAAAACTACTATTTTATTGATTCCCCATTTTGCGAGATTATGTTTGCAACGGCCTTCTTGGGTGCGCATTAGAGTAAATTCACGAAGAACCTACTTGCCACATTCCAAAGTTGTTATAGCACTTTGGCATGCAAGCCACTTGCATAATTTGGTGCAAGTTACTGGCATGTTTATGCCTTTATAGTATATAGAACTACTAAAAAACAGTGCGTACATTTTGTAGTGCTCGTAGATTTAGAACGCTTTAATTGAGCATTTAAGAGATACATAGCTTATTTTATGTAGTTAACAGAATGACCACTAAAACTTAGCCTTCTAAAGGTATCAGAGAACATGGGTATTCATTTTTTCTGGGTGCGTCTGATGTCCAAAGTACTTACCTACCATTACTTGTAACTTGTTCCGTCTGTACTTTATGAATATTTAAACATAACCCTTAGCCAGTAGGACTTTTGAATTACTAGATTTAAGTCAGTCAGAATAGATATAGCACAGCATCATGCTGAGTGGTAACCTGTTTGTCGCACCCACGACGTGCAAGCTGTCAAGTGTTCTTGTCGTTGTTTAGTTCTGTTGCACTCAAAATATTTTGTTATGCGATATGTTTACTGTTTATTCTTCCTAATTTTGTTTGCACGTCATGTCTCTGCGACAAATAAATATTTATTCTTCCTTTCTTTTTCTTTATATTATGCCAGTAACTTCCACATTGCAGGAAGAAGAGTTTATGTCGATGGTATGCAGTGCAGTTGTGCAAGTTATTTGCATATTTTGATGCAAGTAATTGAATAGAATATTTCTAGGTTTAGAAAAAGCTCTCTAACTAATTTTTTGATCAAGGATAGTTGTACTACCTGTTTTAATTCATAGTTTTTTTATAAAAGTTTTTTAGCGAAACCAATAATTCGACCTTTTTTCAGGAAGGTTATTCAGTGATATATGATTACATGACAGGGTTAAGATTTCGTTTTATGATAGTTTTAGGACGTGGATGCCAATTTTCTGTAACACTAGGCGAACTTTAACAAAATGCTTCATTGCATTCATATAATATGAATTGCTTAATGATAGTGAAAACGAATTTAATGTTTTTTTTTTAGAATTAAGTGCTTAATTTTAATGATATGTCAAAGCTCATTAGACTAACCTGATATTAACGAAAAATCTCTGAATACCACATTTGTGAGGCGGTGGTCCCGTCCACCCTATTTTCTCAAAACATATGTCTTGAGCCAAGGACAAAACGCTTGACTTCGTTTTTAATCTCCAAGAAACTGATTCGATACAATGATTTTGAAATAAAATCAATTCTATTTCTTTGTAAAGTTCGTTCAAAAGTGCCTTTTATGAATAGAATTAAAATAAATAGTTTGACTTTGACTTTTGTCTTGACTTTAACTTTTGCATTTGAATCTTCAACTTGGTCTACGTTCCTAGTGCCTAGCGGATAGACTTTGATACCTGTGTATCCCGTAATACCCTAATTTTTACATTATGATTTAATTAGGATTTGGTTTTATCGCATAGACAAGATGCACTCCTTGCGAAGGCATCAAGTAAACTGATGTACGTATATATAATTGCTAAACTGCAATGTCAACTTTTTTTATTTAATTTTTTTGGTTACTCCTTTTTTAAAATATAATTTGTGAAAACCGGCATTTGTTTTACATGAAATATTTGGTTTTAATGGTACTTCTAAACTATCATAGTGTGCTATATGTATATTAGTAAGGAAATATTTATAGTATTTTCTTGAATGTCAACCTGCCTCTTTAGTGTCTTGATTGCAAGTGCGGCTGCGAGTATGAGGCCCTGGGTTCGATTCCCAGGTCGGTTAAAGTGTTATTGGGTTTTTCCATCACAAATTTCCCAACAACAGCCACAGAATCTGGATTTGTACCCGGTTAATGGCAATAGGCTCGGCCGCTATTACATGGGGCTTAAACAACATTGGCTAAATGTGGGTTTAGTATTAGGTACACTTCTGCCTTACCCTTCGACGATTACAAGCGTGCTGTGATATAATTATGTATGTAAGTCAAGTGGCTACTTCTCGGGAAGTAACAATATGACTCATATTTTAAGTTATAATCTAAATGTGTTTCGTGTAATTGCGCACTTGAGAATAATTCATGTCTGTTCTTATTAGTACAAAAGTACATTTCATTATAAGCCAATAAGAACACAGTTACCCTACTTGTCTGTTGGTCCCAAATATTGGAATGGTGCTTGAGAAGTTAAGATACTTTTCTGTTTGATTTAAAATTAGAAATTACTTAGGAGATAAGTAAAGTCAGGGAAAATATTTTGTTGGCAAAATGATTACTAATATAAGCCCGTATATTCCAATCAAACTAACATTCTTTGACAGTTGTTATGAAATGATATTTATATACATATTTAGCCTTTATTTGCTTAAACATTACATTCCTGACATTAAATTTTAAAAATCATTTCTGATTTCGTTTAAAAATAAATTTAATTACACCTTAAATTTCTTTTTTTAACAATACACTTAACATTCCATCAAACATTACAATAGACTTTACATTTAACATTTCATTAAACTTGATATTTCTTGTAATATACACTTAACTTTACATTAAACTTTACATTTAACAATACACTTAACATTTAATTAAACCTTACATTTCTTTTAACTTTACACATAACAATTTCATTAAACTTTACATTTAACATTTAATTAAAACTTACATTTCTCTAAACTGTACACTTAACATTTCATTAAACTTTACATTGAGCATACATTTAATTAAACCTTACATTTTTTTTAACAATACACTTAAAATAACATTAAACTTTACATTTAACAATTCATTTAACATTTCATCTCATTTAACAATATACTTAACATTAGGTACACAACTTGCCATATATATGGGCTTAAGTAGTATGTTAACAATATTGTTAAGTAGTATATAAGGAGTATAAACTTAAATAGTATATAAACTGTATTGATAAATACTTACTTGTCCAGACAAAATAACTAACGTACCAAATGCAACAATAATACTCAATGTAAAATGTAAGAAACATGCCTGTTTTTAATAAAACTAAGAAAAATCTCCTTAATAACAATGCACTGTTGGATTACAGCAACGTATCGTTGGTCTAGTGGTCACAATCGCGACTGCTGAGTATGAGGTCCTGGATTCGATTCCCGGGTCGAGTTTTTTCCATCAGGAATTTTTCAGTAACTGTCAATCTGGATTTGTGCCCACTTGATAGCAATAAGCTCGCCCCCTATGACATGGTACTTTAACATAACTGCCAAAATATTGGTGTACTATTAGGTACACCTGTGCCTAACCCTTCGGGGATTACAAGCGAGATGTTATGTTGGATTTATAAGGCTCGGCTCAGCGCTGAAAATTTTGACTAAATGATTTATTTATAACCAAGGTCATTCAGTGCAATAATATTCAGGCATTTATTATAATATTGGTGTCATTTAGTTTTAGTTAAAACCGGCGTAATTAGTTTTTAGCTTTGTATGCTTTATTTTAGACTAGCTTAATGACCATAACTGGGAGTCTTCTAGTTTTTCTTTTATAAGTTGGATAAACTATTTTCTTCAGATAAGTCAAAATTATTATTTTATTTACACACGTGACATGCAAGATTTTACATGAAATGTACTTACAAAAATCACTTTACATTGTCAGACTCTGTTATTAAATAAAGATACTAATACTATTATGGACTTTAATGTCCTTTTAATATTACAAAAATAAACAAACTATTCTATAACGCAATCTATCTTTCTGTTACCTTTTCAAGGTCAAACTACTAAAATAGATTATCATAAAAGGAGTAAGACTCAGCTCATGTTAACTAAATCAAAGTAAGCTTATTTGAATAGGACATGTCTATGTCCTCACTGAACATTTTCTTCAATTTGGCAATCCAGGAATAGTAGTTATATGAAATATAGTAAAAGTGAGAAGAACTGAAGAAAACGCACGAGTGTCGCATTTTAGGGTTCCATAGCTTAATGACACGGAACAGTTATAACGGAGCGTAAAAACGGAACAGTTATAATTGGAAATGAAGGGAGCTAAGGGACTGTTTTTGTTCCAATCACAGATTGGTTTAATAGTTTATATTTTCATAATCTAATAATAATCGTCTATATATGGCGATATAGGAGGCGAACGTTTGAATGAAAAAAATCGATAGATGGGCTGTGTGAAGGATGATATGGCAAGAAAGAAGGTGTCTGTGAATGACGAGTAATAGAGAAGTATGGAAAAAGAAGATAATATGGTGCGCCGACTCCAGATAAATTAGGATAAGGGTTGAAGAATAATGATAGATGATTTTGTGCTCTCTGGCATAACATAGCGAACTCTGTATTACCTTGATATACCATTATGATTGTACCTGTGTATATTGTACAAATTAATGAATAATAATAATATCTTGGGACAACCAACATACTGTCATCTGATCCCAAACTAGGCAGAGCCTGTACTATGGCAACCAGACAACTGATAAACATACTTATATATTTCTAAATACATACATACTATAGATAAATTACACACCCAGATACAGAACAAATAATCGTACTCATCGCACAAAGATTTGTCCTGTGTGGGAATCGAACCCACAAAAAAGTAAAGTTGCACACAAGTTATGTTGGATGCTAATCCGCGGTTTACTCGCTAAGGTAGCTGTTGGTCAACTAACTTTTATGTTAGAAATAAATATAAAATGAATTACAGAAAGTAGGTCGCGGCGTCAGCATTACTTGCCTGTACGTGAACCGTACAGGAGTGAAAGCTTCAAGTGAAAAACATATCATTTCTTTAGTTAGGTTCGGGAAATACTTTGGTGTAAAATAAATAATATCAATCGTAAAATGTTCTGTGTGTAAATAGTACATTATGATATAAGTGCGGTAAGTTGAAAATTACAGCCGAGGCGAAATTGCTAGCCCGAGCCGTAGGCGAGGGCTACAAGAAAGGAGAGGCTGTAATTATCAAAGCGCACGTATGTCATACGACGTTTTATAACATATTTGCGAGGAAATAAAATAAAACTCAAACTTTCTTAAACGAAATTTTGATACGCTTGTAAGTATCTATCGGTCGATTTTTCAGACAAGAGGCTTAGAGTAGCCTTTTTCGCTGCCTCTGAGACTTCAGGCGGTGTCGAATTAATAAATTCATCATTACTTGACGACATTTTTCAATAAAAACAATACAGCGAAAAGAAAAAGCGCGCGGTATAATTTTTACTTGTTCACAAATTAGTGAGGCGCGCGCATTAGCGCATTTTTTAAGGCAAAGGCACAAAAACAGCCAGTATTACTAATACAGTAAATTAATGTTTTTGTGTTTTTGTTAAAAATAAATGGTTGTAATTTACTGTCAAAATTAATTAAATTAAAGAATTTAATGTTTATTTATTATATTTTATCTCCCAAAGTTAATTTTATTCATAAAATGTTGACCACTTTTCTGACATAAAAACTCTTTGCTAAGATTTAAAAAAGTACCGTTCGTTTTTGACGCAGCATCTTGAAGCCGTGCGTTTTACTTTACATTACCGCACAAGTACGTAATGAGGTACCAAACGATATTGAAATTGGTGAAATAAGAGACCCTTTACGAGCAAATGTGTTATAAAATAAATAATATCAATCGTAAAATGTTCTGTGTGTAAAAATAACATTACTAACTTTAAAAAAACTTGCGTGTAAACTGTAAGCAATACGGAGCGTAACGCCACCTATCGAGAACACTGGTAAACTTTTGAGCTTACGAGTGTTCTCGATAGGTGGCGTTGTGCCAATGACGTGTCCTTTCTGAATGGAATGAGGGCTATCATTTTTGAACTCACTAGATAGCGCCACTATCGAGTAAGGTCCAATAAAGCAAGATACGAAATAAACAAATACTGAAAGACAAAATAAACAAATACTGAAAGTAAACTTTATTCACTTATTTATGTGAATAAAGTTAAACTTTTTTTAGGAAAATGTTGGTGATTATTGACATTATTAAAATAGCTACTCTATTATGACAGGATATTTTGTTTTCTTGCTTATTTTCCCTATTGTTTCTTTATATCACTACATCACTACATATTATAAATCAAAGTTCTCCGCCGCGTCTGTCTATCTGTTCACGATAAACTGAAAAACAACTGCACCGACTTTTATGCTGTTTTCACCAATGGTTAGAGTGGTTCTCGAGGAAGGTTTGAGGTAGTAGTTTTAGTAGTATATAATTTGTCAAGTTTTTTTTTGCGGAAACGGGATCAAGATTTCATGATTACTTTTGGTCGCGATAACCGACATCCACGCGGGCGAAGCCGCGGGCATCAGCTAGTTTACAAATAAAATTGTAAGCAACTAAACTCAATTCATACTGTCGGAGCTTAAGTGCCCTGCGGAGACCGCGCGCAATTGCAATTCGAAGCGAAGGAAAAATCCGTCAAAATATTGTAATCTCTGTTTAACACTTCTCGGCGCATATGTTGTGAAGCCGCGCGGGAGCAGGTATGGATAGTGTTTACCTAGCTGCTAATCTATAATTATCGTTCATTCATATCACCGCTGAACATTTGTGATTAATTTGAATGTGTGCCGTAATACCAAAAATGATGAATGAAAACTCAATGCTTTTCATTTTTTTTTTTTTTTATATTGTGTAACTTAACAATATAAGTCATGTTTCGAAATAAACAAAATTAAAAATGTTACCGTTTTGAATATAGAACAGATGAGATGATCTTATTTATACCTACTGTAAATATGTGAGAAATTAAATTTGTTTACAATTCGTTTTAGGTAAATATTTTGCAAAAAAATAAAATTGAAACCTAGGTAATCACTGTCTTGTTCCAAATAACAGCATAATAAGGTCGAAATATGCTTAAACTGAAAATGATTTTGATATTACGTTTGTATGGATACGGTGGCTGGTATCAACCCCTTAAATACATACACAGAGGTCGGGGTGGTGTTATTGTATGGTGGTCGTTTATTTTAGAAAGAAAACTTAAAATCTGGTGCGAATTGGTAGAGATGCTGTAATAAAAAAAGTGTGTGTGTGTCAGCTACGACGCGCGATTGGAGTTTACTCCTTACGAACGATAATTATGATATATATATTGAATAGAAAAAAGTGTAAATGAACGCATCTGCTAAAATGATAAGAGAAACAAACATATATCTGTAATTATTGGGATTATTTATATAACTTCAATAAAGCGTATTGCATAAAGTATGTAACAAAATAATATAAATAATAATAATAATAGTAGTAGTTTCCGGTAGTTGTTGACAAAAAACTACCGGAAATATATTATGAAGGACGGGACGGTTGACGTGTGTCGGGCATGCCACCGTCCGGGTGAGTCCATTAAACATATTATTTCTGGTTGTTCTCGTCTGGCTAACGGCGAGTACTTGCACAGGCACAACCAAGTAGCCAGGATTATTCACCAGCAACTTGCCTTGAAATATAAACTTGTGGAATCTGAGGTACCGTACTACAAGTATGTGCCCGACCCAGTGCTCGAGAAAGACCATGTCACGCTGTACTGGGATTGGTCTATCATTACTGACAGGACTATTGTATCCAATAAGCCTGACATAGTGATGATAGACCGATCAGCGCGCCGCGTAATGATAATCGATGTCACCATCCCGCATGACGAGAACCTCGTGAAACCTGAGAAAGAGAAACAAATAAAATATCTCGACTTGGCACACGAGGTTGTCGACATGTGGAATGTGAACTCGGCTATCATTGTGCCGATTGTCGTGACGGCCAATGGCCCTATGGCTAAGAGCCTCGACGACCATCTCTCGAAGCTCGCCTTAGGCGGTTGGATCAAGGGCCTGATTCAGAAGGCAGTACTCCTCGATACGGCTCGCATTGTGAGGAGGTTTCTGTCTCTGGAGCCCTAACCACCGGTAGCTTGGACCCTGTTCCCGACACCGGCGGACCGCTATTTTTTTATATTTTTCAATGTTTTTATATGGTTTGTTTAATAAACATTGTATGCCAGGGTCAACATACAAACAGATAATGGCATCGGTAACTAGAAATGCTTATAATGTTAATACTGATATAACAATATTTATAGGAAATAGTTCAAAAGTTACAAAACAAGATATCACAGACAGTGTAACAGAGTTGTTAAAGTTGAATTGTCGTAAAGTAATATTGTGTGCTTTTCCATATTTTGAAAAATTGTCAAACAGAAAAAACAACTATATTCACATGCTGAATAAGCATGTTCATTTCTTAGTAGGTCACTATAGTGACAGGCTTATATACCTTGATATCAACAGTTTTGTTGGTAAACTTAAGTCGACGCGTGGTAAAGTGTATCTACCTATTAGTTGTAGACACAAAATAGCTAGGCTATTAGTTTATAATATTCACTCAGACATAAGTAGTATGTCAATGTTTAGTTCTATTATCAACACTGCGACTATTAGTAATGATACTAATAATTCTTTTAATTTTATTTATAATTCTTTTTACAATTCCTGGGAGGATTCATGTTTAACTAATGAATATTCTCGAGTGGGGTCAACTAATGGCATGGGCGTCTTGGGGCTTACTCCGGATGCTCATTTAAACTAGTTAGTACGACAAAAGAAGATACCAGTGACATTAATGTTACACCGATCAACAACAATGTGCCTTCTTGCTATAAAATAGCTAAATGTAAAAAAGGGGTTAAGCAGAATTCTATGCAATTATTTCACCAAAATATTCAAGGTTTCTCTTCAAAGCAACTTGAAATTGAATTGTTTTTAGAAAAAACAAAGTTTGAAATTGTCTGTTTCACTGAACATTGGTTAAAAGACTATGAAACGCTAATTAATTATGCAAATTACAGTGTGGGCAGTTGCTTTAACCGAAAAGTTAAGATTCGTGGGGGTTCCATAATCTTAGTTAAAAATTGTATTAAATTTAAGAGTCGTAGTGATATTGTTGATCTATCGGTTGAACATAATATTGAGCTGTCTTGTGTTGAGCTGGATAGGCATGTCATAGTGTGCGTTTACAGACCCCCAAATTATCAAAACTACTCTATATTTGAGTCAGTAATGGAAGATGCTTTAGCGAAACTTGCAACTGGCAATAAATCGCTGGTTATCTGTGGTGACTTTAATGTTAATATTTTAGATGAAAATTCAAATAGCAGTAGGTTATTACATCTCTTTAAATCATTTAATTTGTTAAACGTGTTTTCGGAACCAACCCGAATTACCACAAATACTGCTACATGTATTGATAATGTTTTTTGTTGCTGCGACTACTTGGATAAATCCATTGTAAATTACCTTCCTTCTGATCATAGCGGTCAAACCGTTGTTTTCGAGTCCTACACACCATTAAAAAAAATCCAGATAAAGTCTAGACAAATAACACCTAGTAATTTGAATAAATTTAATAATAACTTAGTTAGTAATTTAGGTATCCCGGGCCATATTATTGAAAATGTAAATCAATTTTATGAGGAATTCTTTTCAGTAGTCTACACCGAGTTCAATAATTCATTAAAAATGAAAACTAAATCTATTTGCCCTAAGTTTTTGTTCAGTGACTGGGCAACTAAGGGTATTAGGAAAAGTAGGGAGCGATTGTTTGAGCTGTACGGCCTTAAGCCTTACATGAACTCGGAAACTTTTAATAAATATGTTGCAACTTATTCAAAAATTTTTAAAAACACTTGTAAGGTAGCTAAAGCCTTATTCATTAGCAACAAAATTAAATCCGCCGATAATAAAATTAAGACGGTTTGGAAAATTATCAATAGTGAAACTAATAGAAATAAAAAATATAATAATGATATTACACTAGAGACAACAAGTGGTCTTCTAACCTCTGAAGACGAAGTTGCTCAAGAATTTGTAGATTTCTTTACTAGTATCCCACTTAAAACTACTGAAACCTTAAATTCCTCACCCTTGCATTCTATTGATTTATTAAGAGCTAACGTTTCAGCCTGTCCGGTTGAGTTTCAATTTAAGCATATAAACCCCATAGCAGTCATTAAAGCTTTTAAGGAAATCAAAATAAAATTAACTGAAGATCTATGGGGAATGTCGATTAAAGTTTGTCAAGCTATTATTGAGACTATAGCACCGTATTTAGCATTAATATTTAACTTGTGTGTGGACCAAGGAGTCTTCCCGGACCTTATGAAATACAGCAAGGTAATACCACTTTTCAAATCCGGGGACAGTAAAGACACCAATAACTATAGACCCGTATCCGTGTTGCCGGTTTTTAGCAAGGTGTTTGAAAAGGTAATGCTTAATCAAATGCTCAACCACTTTAACACCAATAAAATTTTACATGAGAAACAGTATGGTTTCACCAAAGGACGTTGCACGACTGACGCCGGTGTAACCTTATTAAAACACATATTTACTGCGTGGGAAGAGGCACAAGATGCCATAGGAATCTTCTGTGACCTCTCGAAAGCATTTGATTGCGTAAACCACGAAACCCTACTCTTAAAACTTGCACATTACGGTTTAGGTAAACTTGCGCTCAGTTTAGTGAAATCATATTTGAACGATAGACATCAGCAAGTACAAATAAATGGTGTCAATTCAATGGGTTTAAAAGTAAGTATGGGTGTACCGCAAGGTTCGATATTAGGTCCTTTCCTCTTTTTAGTCTATATAAATGATCTCCCCCATTTATTTAAAAACCAACCACAGATGGTGTTGTTTGCTGACGATACCTCTTTAATATTTAAGATAAACAGACGTGCTACAAATCTTGACGACGTAAATAACGCTCTACTACAGGTTCATAATTGGTTCACCGCGAATAATTTAGTATTAAATGGGAGAAAAACGAAGTGCATCAGATTTGCTCTACCGAATGTCAAAAGTAGTAATAGTGACATAGTATTGAATCAAGAGAAACTAGAATTCGTCGAAAAAACTGTTTTCCTGGGGATCACGCTCGACTCAAGCCTACAATGGGGTCCGCATATAACATCTCTTGCAGGACGGCTGAGTTCAGCAGCATATGCTGTTAGAAAAATCCGTCAATTTACTGATGTAGATACCGCGAGGCTGGTCTATTTTAGTTATTTTCATAGTATTATGTCTTACGGTATTTTACTATGGGGACGGGCTGCAGACATCGAATCTATATTTATTCTGCAGAAAAGAGCTATCAGAGCCTTATATGATCTACGTAGGCGTGACTCTCTAAGAGAACTGTTTAAGGAAATTAACATCATGACAGTACCTTGTCAATACATCTATGAAAACATCATGTACGTTAGGAAAAATCTGCATTTATTTAGTAAAAGAGGTGACAGGCACCACTATAGTACTAGAAACAGGGACGAACTAGTACAGCCAGGTTTTAGGTTAGCTAAAGTAGACTCATCTTTCATGGGGTACTGTTTAAAATGTTACAATAAAATACCTCCCCACATTCTACAACTAAACGAGACGAAATTTAAATCTTGTATAAAACGCACACTATGTAGGCAAGCATATTATAAATTGGGGGATTACATTGATGATAAAAATGCTTGGCTCACTGCTGGTCCTGCTCCACAAGCATAGGGGCAAACTAATTTATTACCATGTGAAGTTATTGTGGAAGCTGCAGAAGATTGTAATAATATCTTTGCATTGTATAAATTCAATCTCTTAGTATTATATAATTGCATAGCACATGTGTGAGTACTATGTACTGTAAAGCTACCATTTACATTTAGTTATCTTTCATTGACTTGAATTTGCCCTGGTGGCTGAGAGAATGTCATGCTCACTCAAATGTCTCGCTGATGGTGGCGGGTGTGTCGGGTCATTTAGCTCCCTTCAATATGGTTGAGCTGAATGGGTCTGATCCATGCGTCATGTTCGTGAACGGGCGCTGTCAGTTGGGACTGGTCATCTCTAGGCTGCCATGGTTTATTTTAACTACTTACTTTGTTTTTAAATTGTTGATATAATGTTTTACTCTGGACGCTCTTAACGTGCACGTATTTCTACATCGTTCTCACATATGTTTAATCTCAACATGAATGATGTAACCAAGATTTTGTACAATATTTTGATTGAAAAGAGTGTCCATGGAGTTTCTTGCCCATTCTTCTCCATAGAGATCTACGCTTTGGAATGGGCAACTACAGTACTTTCACAAGTTATTATGCCTTGTGTCTGTGACTGTAGCTTAGCCTTATTTGTTTTTCTGACATTCAAAAGTGCCTGTAATGGTCTAATTGAAATAAATGCTTTTGAGTTTGAGTTTTTGAGTTTAATATTTAAAAATGTTAAAAAATATGTATATACATGAATAAACGGAATAATAATAATACAGTGAGACTACGAAGTATAGCGCAAAGAGGAGACCCCGAGAATAAGATACGCTGTGTAATGTCATCCATCTCATTCTTTTACACGTTCAATCCTACAGATCTCTTTCTACGTAACGCCTCAACTTTTCGTGTTACACTTGATTTTACTCCTCATAAAATTTCCGTACCGGGCCTTATAACTCAAATCGTTTCTTAAGGAGTAAACTCCAAAAATGCGCTTGCTTTATCACAATAAACAATTTTTTGCATTTGTAGACACTTATTATTTGGATGTGGAATATTATTTTGTCTTAGATATGTTTAATCTGCATGTTCCTCATATGATTTAACCAATGTCTAGACTTTAAAAGAGACTGTGACCTCTGAGTTTGTTTGGGCTGTTTCTGCTCAGAGTAGTCAGGTACGAAACACTGGACTCATCTAGTTTTAAAAAAACATGACGTGTAAAGGTGTTTGAAAAACCTATTTGCAAAATAACATCATTTATTATTTATCATTTATTTTTATAGAACGGTTAAATTATTAAAGATACCACACATAACAAGCTGTATCATAGACAAAGCCAACAACGCATGGGCATTGGACGGAACAGCTCGAAATATGCAAGCAAAATGTAATTACCTCTGATGATAGTTTAGTTACCGGTGTAACTAAACTATGATGAAATAGAACCATTTTTTGAACAAATTCAAGTTGGATTATATAAAAAAATAATCAGGCACTCTAAGTTCCCAAGGTTGCTTATCATGAAGATATAGCAGGGATAATAATACCACGTTTTGGAGATTTCCTTAAATATATAATTTAACTGGAAATAAATTACAAATGCAGAACAGATAATGTACCAAAAAGATTTTAATGAAGAACAAAATACAGATTGGCCTCCGCTGTGTGGTTCCTAGTGTGGATGCAATCAGTTTGTTGAAAACGCTTTAATATGTGAGTACTCCTACGGTCGACATACATTTGAGGCGAGTAGATTTATAAGTTTTGTATGGGACAGCTGTTTCATTTTTCGCGATTACGATGGAGAAAGTTGTTCAGTTTGATGGCCATGGATACTACTCTCTTAAATAAAGGGTGTAAACTGACTCTTAACGAAACCGAAAGCCACTTGTTCTCCCCGTCATTGTAAACATTTTTTTGTTCTAGACCATACCTGGGACCTTCTAGTTACGGAGATATTGGGGGTCAAATTGCTAACATTTTTTTTTTTTTTAATACATGTTTTTAATGTAAGATTATTACTTTAAACACTTCCAGGACCTTCTTACTATTCAATCCATCCATCAGCACAATGTTTTGAGTGCGTTACATTGAGTGCTACTACCAAACGTAATTTTTCAGCCCAAAAAAAAAAGTTGTTTCCCAGCACTAAATAAATATTTAAAGTGGACAACGGTACATGAAATCTTAACTGTCCGTTGTCCCCGTTGCCCATATGTACATAACGGGGAAAACGGTAAGGAATCCTATGACGTTCTGATGTCCCCGTGACGGGGACACAGATTACGGGGACAACGGAAATACACGTAATTTTTGCGTAAAGTTACTTAGTTTGATGTATGTACATAATGCTTGGTTGACGGCTTCGTGAAGAGTCGGTTTACACCCTGTATGAACACAACTTTCTGATACATGCTCTATAGGAAATTATAATAATTTATGTATTTAATGTGCGACAGCAAAATACCCAAGCATCATATTGTAAAATAAACAAGAATAGGTATTTAAAACAGGGAAATATATTCAATCAAAATCGAATTGGTTGAACTCAAGTGACTCCCTAATTTCCAGTGTCGATTCGTCGACAACCAACCAACGTAAACACGCAACCGAACCGGCTCAGTATCGCCGCGTTCGACTCTAATCCAATTCAATAGTACATTCAATAGGACTATGGCTCCCATGTGTCCAAATGCTCTTACAAGACAAAAAATCAGTGACGCCATATGATTTTAATATTACATACAGCATAATCAGCCTAGGAGGCCTGTGTCCCAGCCGTGGGAACATTATAATGTTCCTACTGCTGTTCCTCTCTATGAGAAGGGATAGACTATGTAATCCACTACGCTGTCTTCGAATTTTCGGTTCTAGGGCATGTTGGTTTCCTCACGAGGTTTTCGTTCACCGTTTTGAGAGTATTGGTGACAGAATAAATAATACAGAGTAATTCGCCTGCCTTGGTTCGAACCCACAACCTCTACCAGTCGTTAGTCGGAGGGGCGTTACCACTGGACCACTACTGCTCTTTATTGAAATTAGGAAAGGTAAGGCTAGGCAGATAATACAGTTATAACTCTAAGTTATACCCAACAATGTTGGGTCGTCTTCCAGTCTAACCGGATGCAGCTGAATACCAGTATTTTACATGGAGCAACTGCCTATCTGACCCCCACAACCCAGCTAGTACTGGTTGTTACGATACCACTTGATAAGACTAGTTGTCAGACTTTCGGGCCTCTGACTACCTGTAACGACTGTCAAAGATATACAAATGACAAGCGGGACCAATGGCATAGAATGTCACTTTTTTGAGCAAGTGGTACGAAAACGTTATTTTTAGGTATATTTCAAAACCAATGTTAAAAAATAATAAACCAAGCGGATTAGCTTACCATCGCACTAGATCGTGAAATGTGGAAGGAGGGAAGGGAGGCCTTTGCCTTGGAGTGGGGTGATTCAGGCTTCTATAATATAATATAACCTAGCTGATCCCGTAAACGTCGTTCTGCCATAAACTCAATGACCTTCTCATACCTACCAAATATACATAAAAAAAATCGTAAAAATCAGTTGAGCTGTTTCGGAGGAGTGCGACCACAGGCACCGTGACACGAGATTTTTATATAGAAGAAAGTATAAATAATATAATAAATCAAGAGTAAATAAGCGCGTTAAAAAATACAATGAAAAAATAATTCTTATTGAAGAAATTGTCTGCAATTATTCACACTATTCGACTTGACCAAGATAATGTCTGGACTTTAAAAGAGACAGTGAGTGACCTATGAGTTTGTTTCGGCTGTTTCTTCTCAGAGTAATTAGTTACGAAACACCAGCCTAGCCACCAGAAGCTTTATTAATTATATCTTATACCTTTAAACGAGTAATTCTTGTATATATGTACCTATATATAATCTGGATCTCGAAAACGGCTCCAACGATTTTCATGAAATTTAGTATGCAGGGGGTTTCGGGGGCGATAAATCGATCTAGTTAGGTTTCATTTTTAGAAACGTCAAAAAAAATCGAGCAGATCTCTGTCATCCAGGTACTAGTATAAAAGTGATTTTTAAAGCCGGTTTCAGAAGTAAATTAATATGATTTATTTATGAATACGAACATTGTGATTACAGCAGGAAAAGAGTTACTATCATGCATCTAATGAACGTCATGCCCATTAGCTCCTTATCTGTTTATTTTAATTAATGGGTATTGCTAATTTAGAGCAGTGATGGTTCAGTGGTAGGGCCATGATTTGAGAGCTCGTGGGTTTGAGCCCAGGCAAGCGCGTTACTTTATGTAATTTGTTTCATCAACAATGCTCTCATAACCGTAAAGGAAAACATTATGCAGAAACCAGCATAACCTAAAAATTCAAAGATTATATGTGACATTCCCCAATAGATAATTTTCAATTTTTAAAGAAAAATAAAACATATGTGCAATTCACACGTGGTAGAAGTGAAACCTGCAAAAAATTTCGCTTCAAGATAAACACTGTATAATGCTTCCTATCTCATTTTCTCCCACGATAAATCTTGTGAATTTATGTGTCTGTCTATTTTTCCTTTCATCGACTTTCAAATCACAACAATGCTGAAAAAGATTTTACTTCAAAAATCTGGACTGACAGATCACTGCGTTGTTCGAGTGAAGTTATAGTTAGTAGATTATGCGTCACGGGCGCTATTTTGAATCCCGAACGTAGCGAGAGATGTTTTTGAATTAAGACAAGAATTGTAAAAACGCTAGGCAGATGGAGCATGGTCATCAAAACAAAGTTATAGTTAGGCCGCTGCTGAGAGAATGCGTTCCTGACAGGTCGTGAGCGAAAGGACGATGTAACTTTAAAGTGGCGAAGAATTTACGATAAACATAATAACTATCGTTTCTTTGCCCTATTAACAAATAATATTATTAAAAACGATATCATTAAATCGAGCAACAATAAATGTTATAATTTCGCGCTAAATTTATTTTTAATAAATAAGAAAACAATATATTTGATAATTCATCCTGCGTTGTTACAAGGTTACGTCAAATGTTTATTTTTGTAGTGATGTGCCAAAAATAATAGTGCTGTAGTTTCAAGAAAAAGTATCTCAAATGCTAAATATATAATCTTATTCAAAGGTTATTTTGACGTTCTAATGTAGTGTGTATGTAGTGACGTCAATGTATGTTGTACCTATGTGTATGTATTATATCCTATATAATCATGTGTATCCTAAAACAAAGGAGAGTGTTACTTGGGTAGTCGTGACTATCATTTCTCTCCACAAATACCTTCGACCTTACATGGCGACCCTGCCAGGATGTAATGGATTTCTCCTCTTACAAGAATTAAGAAATTAGATGGCACAATTTTCACGGCTTTAGAAGCACATATCTGATCAGTGATCAAACATTGACATAGGAAAAAAGATGTTTTAAGATCTGTAATATTTTTTTTTAAGAACTGTCGATAGACACCCCACACAATTATATTCAAGTAGATTTTTTTTCGCGCTTCAGTTACCTATACACATAACTGAAGGGTAACTGGAACCTCCTCCTTTTTTGAAGTCGGTTAAAAATACTGATCCATACCATCGACCGAATTTTAGGTATCTCTAATAAAATCTAAAGCGCTGGCCACACCGCCAGCTAGCGAGCGGGCGAGCGAGCCAGGTGAGGCATCGCTTCACCTTTTATCATACTTTGGTACACACCGCAAACTACCAGGGTCGTGGGCTTTTGGGACTGGGACCGCGGTCCCGGATTCCACCTGTAAATACAATAAAAAATTTGAATAGTATTTTGGGACCACAAATAAAATAAAATAAAAGTAATGTTTTGGGAAAGTATGGTCAACCATTAATATTTTTTCATTTTATATATGGCAGACTTCTATTAGAATTAAACCAAAAAAACTAATTATGAAAATAATTACTGTAATCAGTATTTAAAAAGTAAATTACAACAGTTTAGGTAATTGAAGACATTTCTGCTTATCCCTTAAAAACAAAAAAAAATTGGCAAGGACAAGTAGGAAATGAGAAACAAGGATAGTAAAGTACCAGGAGGCCAGAATCATGAAGGAGGTATTGTTTATTGTTAATTGGAATCTCACAATCAGTCCATATACATTTCGATGATCATGCAGCGTGCAATAAAGATAATACTTCTTCATGATTCTGGCCTCCTGGTAGTTTGTGTGACTTGACTATCACTGTTTTTCATCTCCTATCATTGTCCGTGCCAATTTTCACACTACGTGCGCGTAAATCATATTCTTCACCACACACACACACACATCTTATACCTGTACCTACATTCGTAACAAATAAAGTTTTGATTCTGATTCTGATTCATACTTATCTCTCTCTCTTTTCATATATATGATTGATATATAGCTATTTTAGTTCCTTAATATTATTGAAAAATGTTGTTAAATATAAACTACGTAATGACATAGTAGGTCTCTCGGTTGAACACTGCGTCGAACTGTCCTGTGTTGAGCTAGATAAGCATGTAATTGTGTGTGTGTACAGACCCCCAAACTAACAACAAAACAAAAACAAAAAACAAAACTTTTCTTTATTTGAATCAATAATGGAAGATGTTCTGGCAAAACTTGTAGCCATTAATAAATCTAAAATTATTTGTGGCGATTTCAATATCAATATTTTAGAAGAAAATTCAAATAGCAGTCGGTTATTAAATCTTTTTAAGTCATTTGATTTGACCAACATTTTTATAGAACCTACTAGAGTCACACCATCTTCCGCTACTTGTATAGATAATGTTTTCTGCGATTGTGATTACTTAGATAAAGCCATAGTAAATAGTTTGCCGTCCGACCATAGCGGACAAACTGTAACTTTTAAGTGTAACACACCGTTGCAAAAAGTTCAAATTAAATTTAGACCTATAACTACTAGCAAATTAAATGTGTATAATATTTCCCTACAGAACAAGTTGAATGTTATGAGCCATCATATGGACGATATATAAATCAATTGTATGGTCATTTCTTTCTTTTTCAATAGTTCACACTGAATTCAACAAAACTTTTGAAAAGAAGACAAAAAGTATTTGCCCTAAATTTATTTTTAGTGATTGGGCAACTAGAGGTATCAGAAAAAGTAGGGAAAGACTATTTGAGCTCTATGGCCTTAAGCCTTATATAAACACTGAAACTTTTAACAAGTATGTTGCTAAGTATTCAAAAATATTTAGAAATACATGCAAGGTTGCCAAACCCCTGCACATTAGCAACAAGATCATAACAGCAGAAAATGAAATAAAAACAGTTTGGAAAGTCATAAATAACGAGACTAACCGGAAGAAAATACGTAACACTAGCTACACATTAGATACAGCTTGTGGTCCTAAAAGCTCTAATCAGGAAGTAGCTCAAGAATTTTTTTACCGATATACCATTAAAAACTACGGAGGCTCTTAATTCTTCTCCTGAAGTCTCAATTGGTTTATTGAAGGCGAATGTGTCTGGCTGCTCGGCTGAATTTAAATTTAAACACATAAACCCTATGATAGTTATTAAAGCTTTTCGGTAAATAAAAGTCAAACTGACCGAAGATTTATGGGGAATTACTATCAAAGTTTGTACATCCATAGTTGAGACTATAGACCATACTTAGCTTTAATTTTTAATTTGTGTATAGACCTATGAGTTTTCCCTGATTTAAAGAAATACAGTAAAGTCATACCTCTTTTCAAATCCGGGGATAATAAAGATACTAATAATTATAGACCTGTATCCGTGTTGCCAGTTTTTAGTATGGTGTTTAAAAAAGTAATGCTTAATCAAATGCTCAATCATTTTAACACCAACAGAATCTTACACGATCAACAGTATGGTTTCACCAAGGGACGTTGTACAACCGACGCCGGTGTAACCTTATTAAAGAACATATTTACTGCGTAGGAAGACTCCCAAGACGCTATTGGAATGTTTTGTGACCTCTCCAAAGCATTCAATTGCGTAAATCACGACATATTACTTTTGAAACTTGAGCATTATGGACTAGGTAAACTTGCACTTAGTTTGGTAAAATCTAATTTGAGTGACAGACAGTTCATGTCAGACATGTTCAAATAAATGGTGTTAATTCACAGGATTTAAAAGTAAAAATGGGGGTTCCGCAAGGCTCAATATTGGGTCCTTTCCTCTTTCTAGTATATATTAATGATCTGCCTTATTTATTGAAAAACCAGCCACAAAATATGATGCTATTTGCTGATGATACTTCTCTAATTTTTAAGATAAATAGAAGGGCCCAAAATCTAGATGACGTGAATAATGCCCTAATTCAAGTCCATAATTGGTTCACAGCAAACAATTTAGTATTAAATGAATTCGTAGATAAAACGGTTTTCCTGGGGATTACGCTTGATTCAAGGCTACAATGGGGTTCTCATTTAAGTACTCTTGCAGGGCGGCTAAGTTCAGCAGCATACGCTATTAGAAAAATCCGTCAATTTACTGATGTCGATACCGCTAGACTGGTCTTTTTTAGTTACTTTCATAGCATAATGTCTTATGGCATTTTGTTATGGGGACGGGCTGCAGACATTGAGTCTATATTTATTCTGCAAAAAAAAGCCATCAGAGCCATATATAATCTTCTTAGGCGCGATTCTCTAAGGGAACTGTTTAAGGAAATTAACATCATGACGGTACATTGTCAATACATCTACGAAAACATAATGTACGTAAGAGAAAATCTGCATGTTTTTAATAAAAGAGGTGACAGACATAATGACAATACTAGGAAATATATTAGTTCAGCCAGGCTTCAGACTCGCTAAAGTAGACTCATCTTTCATGGGGTACTGTTTGAGATGCTACAATAAAATTCCACAAAGTATTCTTGAACTGAATGAGACGAAATTTAAAACATGCATTAAACGCTCACTATGTAAGCAAGCATATTACAAGTTGGACGATTATATCGCTGATAAAAATGCTTGGCGCAATGCCGGTCCTGCTCCACAAGGACAGGGGCGCATAAATGGATAGCATTAAACTGTATTGTTGGAGCTGCTGAAGATTGTACAACTATCTTTGCATTGTATAAATTCAATCTCTTTAGTATTATATAGCCGCATAGCCCATATTGTGTGAGTACTATGTACGAGATAGCTATCGTTCACTGGTAACCTACTCTTTTCTTGACTTAAATGTGGCCTGGCGGTTAGGAGTATGTCATGCTCACTCAAAGGTCTAGCTGATGGTGGCGCATGTGTCGGATCATTTAGTTCCCTTCAAAATGGTTGAGTTGAATGGTGCTGATACATGCGTCATGTTCTTGAACGGGCGCTGTCAGTTGTGACTGGTCATCTCTTGGTTGCCACGGCTTATTTGAATTAATTATTTTATTTTTTAATTGTTTATTTTTTTGTTTTTACTATGGGCACTTTTAACGTTCACACTGCACATCTTGCTACATCGTTCTCACATAATGTACCATCTCAACATGAATGATGTAACCAAGGTTTTTGTAAAAATATACTGGTTTAAAAGAGTGTCCATGGAGTTTCTTGCCCGGTCTTCTCCATAGAGATCTACGCTACTACAGTACTTTCACAGTTTTTATGCCTTGTGACTGGGACTGTCGCTTCATTAAATTTTTATCTTGTCGACAATTCAAAAGTGCCTGTAACTGGCCTACTTGAAATAAATGCTTTGATTTTGATTTTTTATTTTCTAGCTACAACTATCCTTTTATAAGTGCTACTAAATAACATTACCCTTTATTTTGTACCGGTACTGATATTCATGTAATTCTTGATAAAAATATTATATCAGCATTTTTGGTAACTGTACTTTAACTTCTTTTTTCTGGTGGTCCCAAAATACTACTCAAAAATAATGATTGTATTTATAGGTGGAATCCGGTCTCAAAAGCCCCACGACCCAACTACGGAAAGAGTCAAAACGAAGTATG
Source organism: Lycophotia porphyrea (assembly GCA_950005105.1). Taxonomy (NCBI): domain Eukaryota; kingdom Metazoa; phylum Arthropoda; class Insecta; order Lepidoptera; family Noctuidae; genus Lycophotia; species Lycophotia porphyrea. The sequence goes on along the minus strand of OX465396.1, from coordinate 13,998,528 downwards.
AAAAGAGACGGTGTGGCCTGCGCTTAGTGCTTACTGAAATGCCTGGCGAATACTGTATTTTCGTCAGTTTCCTCTTAACGGGCATATAGGTGAGAAGTACCTACCAGTACATTTACATAATAATAAAATTGAGATAGTTTTTTTTATAAAATGTTAACCTTTATAGCTTTTTCGTTTCTTTTAAAGTTAAGTGTTGTAAAAAGTGATGCAACCTTTGAAACTATGTGCAAAAATGATTATAGACATTTAAACGGTACTCAAATCGATGTGTCAAAATTTTGTTCCGCAAATACGTGTATCGAGAAATGCTGCGGTGAAGGCGAAATGTTTGCTCCGAGGGGACACTGCACGAATACAAAAGGACTCTTTCAAATGCTCAAGAAACATGCGAAGCTAATTTCAGACGTGACGGAAGGAAGTGCTAAAAACAAATCGGAAAATGATTTTGTTTTCATAAAAAATCAAAGAAATTTAGTCAATTGCACGCTTGCATTCACATCCAGCGATTTTTTCATTTTAGAGGTAATTGTTGTTTTTTTAAGTAATTTTAATTTATTAAAGCTGAATAATTTGTTGTTTTAACGCGCTTATTCCTAGAACTACCAGTCGGAATTGAAATAATCTTTTTTGCATTTGATAGCGCATTTCTTGAGGGAGGTATTTAACACGTTACGACCCTTAGGAGTTAAGCAAAGAGAAACGGAGGGTGAAATCGCACAGCTATATAAGAATATGATAAAAACATTAACAACAAACGTAAATTCTAAACCCGCTCACACTGGCCACGTTATTATTCTAGCGGCGGAGACTTGCCGTAGATCCCAACTGGCAATACTGTATAATTATTATTGTTCTTGCGATTCCATTGTTTTCCTTGCTCTCATACTTTCAAACTTTGTGTGCCTTGAGACAGAGCTGCATTGTCCACCTATCACTTGACTACCCTGTCTATTTCATGGGGTCTCGGGTTCGATCCCCAGGCCTGGGAAAGTGTTATTGGATTTTCCCATTTTTTTTTTAGTAAGCCTGAACTGTCCCACTCCTGGCCAAAGGCCTCCCCCCATTCCTTCCACTTTTGCCGACGTTGCGCCTCTTCTTGCCAATTACCGAGAAAGCTATCCAAGGCGTCCCGCCATCTTCTCCGCGGTCTTCCGCGATCCCGTGTAACTGTCTCAGGGCTCCAGTTTTGTGATATGCGGGCCCGCACAGCTCCGGGATACCTTTGCATCCGGCAGACATGGCCTAATTTTCCCATTACGTCTTTTAAAAGCAGCCCAGAATATGGAAGTTGGAGGTGTAATATCCCCGTGCCTCAAAAAGTACATAAAGCCGTTGATTTGCGCCTCCCTAGTCTGGTAGGATTCTCATCGGACTTAGAGAGTTAGGAAAGAGCATGGCTGTGTTTGCGCAGGCGCAGTTCATCACTATCACTATCACCGTCACTTCACTACATAGTATAAAACTAAGTCGCTGTCGCTGTCTCTCCGTCCCTATGTATGCCTTAATCTAAAACTATGCAACGGATTTTGAAGCAGTTTTTTTTAAGTAGATAAAGTGATTCAAGAGGAAGGTTTATATGTATAATACATGCATAATATTGTAGAGAAACACTGATAAATTTAGAGGTTTCTAATGTGATGTCGTAAATAAACACATTTTTTGCGCTTACATTGCAAACGCTGGCTGAACCCCACGAGATAAATCAAAATAATGTACTACAGTATTGTACACCTTAAAAAGGTCAACAAAAAGGTCCGCGATGGTATTTGTCTATCTCTTAAGGATAACCCACAATAAACATTTTTTATCCTTTACATTTTACGGGAAAAAATGGTTTATTTACGAAGTGATTTTAAGCAATACAGCATTAATCCTTATCCAATTAAGTACCTTAAATACATTATCCATTTAATATAGATCAATATGGCTCTTTACAGCATGTAATTTAAATGAATATTTCCGAAGATATTATAGATTTAAAATGCAGGGACGTAGCGGTGCGGCGGTACCGGCCCGGTTGCAATGGTACGCGTTTGCTGGTAAAATCCCTAAAAACGTTCATAACGGCTAGAGTGCACAATAATACTCACCGGATGTGGTACCGGAGAAGACGTATTAATTCCCCGAATTCCTCTGATACCATCAGATTTATAGTTCCAATTTCCAGCGCCTACAATTTCCGGTAAAGACATCTTTTGCAATGACCATTAATAAATCGCAGGGTCAAACTTTCAACGTTGCGGGCTTGAGAAAAACACTCAACGCTCAACGTTGAGTGTTTTTCTCATGGTCAATTATATGTCGCTCTTTCAAGAGTTACCTCTAAATAGAACATGTTTGTATTGTCTAATGACAAAAAAGCTGTAAACGTTGTTTATAAGGACATTCTGTAGTTGGTAGGTATATTTAGTATCAGCATTCCCTCTCCTAGAGAGGAGGCCTGTGTCCCAGCAGTGGGAACATTATAGGCTGATGATGTGATGTGATGTGATGTGATTGCACCCGTGCGAAGCCGGGGCGGGTCGCTAGTTACAATATATTTTATTTTCCTCTCACATTTCATACACAAAAATATTTTTACTTCTAATCGGGTCACTAAAATGTTCGCATGTTTACAGGATGGAGGGGTAAGGATGCAAGGATCGAACTCATGGTTTGTCATTAAAAGTCTGAAATATTGCTTAGACTTTAAATTAACAAAGTCAAAAACTGGAACAGCAGTAGTTAAACTCGGCGTGAGAGAATATAAAGCAGCTCCGGCAGATGAAGACAAGAAATCGTGGTTTGTGTTAGTAGGTGAGAGATAGAGTACCCTGCATGCTACTTGAATTTGTGCCATAATAACTTCTGCGAATGTCAGGCGTGCAATGCACTTTTTCACTTCGACAGTAATCGGCATTGCAGGACATCAAAATTGAATATGAATGCTACGGTTACGAGTAGTCAGAGCCGCGAAACTCAGACACCCATCTTATCATGCCGTGACAAATTAGTAGATATCACATGTATTCGAATTTTAGTTCTACGATATGCCGGTTTCTTTACGGTGGTTTTCGTCACCGTTTTGAGAGCAGTGGTGATGAAATAAATTACACAAAGTAATGCGACCGCCTGGGTTCGAACTCAGTGCTTGCCAATCGTAAGTTGGAGCCGTTACCAAGGGGCCTGTTACTCCTCTCCATTTAATATTCCTCATTTCCAGGATTGCTGATATCATCGTTCTTCCTGCTGTTGGTCCTTGTGGTGTACTTCTTGCTGCCCACACTCCAGAACCTCATAGGCCTAGTACTGATGGCTTACACTTCGTCCACCCTTGTCACATTCTTAGTAAAAATCGTTCTGCTCTTCAACGAATCATTGACAACGAAGCTTTGCAAAATTATATGTAAGATAAATATTATATATTTTTTTTAATAATGTTTTTATAAAAATAACTCCTAACCAAAATGTTCGTGTATAATATAAATCTGGATTCAATCTAATGTTGACTCATTCAAAACAATGAAATACCCAATCTATTCAAATAAATAAAACACTACACATAATAATGTAATTGATTTAATATCTCCACGAACCCTGTATTATTCTATGCATCCATCAGCACAATGTTTTGAGTGCGTTAGAGATATATATATACATACCTAAGTATTTTTTATCCAGTTCTATAATTAGAGCAAAGACTAATTTCATCTTTATTTTAGCTCCCATGATGTACTTCGCTGCGATGTCAAGTTTCTTTTGGTTGAATGTCATGTCTTACGACGTTTGGTGGTCATTAAGGTAATTAAATTAAAGTTTAAATACTTTTAATCAAATAAAATACTGACTCTGACTTTTTTTTGTTGTAGAAATTATATCTTTATCGACATTTGCATTGAGAGCAGGCGCTGTAAGTAGTCGAGTATGAAAAATGTGAGGACTGGTAACCACGTTCGTTTTCTTATAACTGAGACCCCAAACCCGTAAACGGTTGGGCGCATATTGCGCGTCATCGCGCATCTGTGCGGCCACTTTGGGTGGGCGCGCGCGATTTTGGCGCGTCTTTTTAAAACGACGATATCTCCGTAGTAACAATAGTTAGCTCTCTGCCAGTTATATCATTTGGAATCGTTATTAAATTAGCTAACAGATTATTTAAGAATTATTGTCGTTCAAAAAAAAATCAAAAAAGGTGATGTCACGTGACGCGAATAAAACTACAGTTGTGTTTACACGAACACTTTCGGCCTTGAGATTCTAATTTTATAATAATATTTTGTTGACATACAAAATCTCAGCTGTTCGAAGTGTTTAGTATAAAAATAGCGGCTAACCAAACAAACACCTGAAAACGGGCGCCAGAAACGCCCACTTTGGTTCGGTTCATTACGCGTCATTCGTTCCTTTCAAATACTTGAACTGAGGCAATATATCTTGCCTGCCAGGGCTGCGGGACTGTTCGAAAGAGATACCGCGGCACTGGATCACAAAGGGATCCACGCCGTGTGATCGTGGTCTCAATTTCTTTTTCACAGAAAAACACACAGTTCACAGTTTTGTTTGGTTTTTTGTTTTTGACAGAGGTCATCGCAAGAGGAGTGACACTAACCGACGAGGCGAGCGAGTGAAGTTCATGTGGTACTGTCTGTATGCCTGGGGGAGCCCGCTTCTGATGACTGCTATAGTCACTACATTGGACAATATAGACCTTTCTAATCTGCACATTACCAAACCACCCTTCGACAACTGCTTCGTTACTGGTATGTATAATTATGTGTATATGCATTTATACAGTGTGTTTGGCTACTGGTTACCGATACTTTAAGTGCATATTATATCCCTGGTTCAATCCATGATCCGGAGCGAGAGGTAATGGGACGCCGTCACCTCCTTCTGCGAAGCAGTCATGCTAGTGAAGGAGGTGGCGAAGCGTGAGAGGCAGAGAACCTCACGTCCCAGTCGTCGCGGGAGACGCCCGGGGTGCCTAAAAAAAATAAGAAATTACGGAATGTTACGTAAAAATTACTAGTTCTTTCTATATTTTCTACTGTAGTGCAAAATTAGCCCCGCAATGACGAAATGTTTTTTTTTTATTTTTGCATTGACAGCCTCATTTTTAATTAGCACGGTTTTCATTTCTAACGTAGCTCCTTCCTTTTGAATTGGGATATGAAGAATTGGCAAAAATAGGCTTTACATATGTAGAAACAACAAATACTGGACATACTTTTTTTTTTCAGAGGAAAGAGTTCGATTTTATTTGATTATACCCATAGGGGCAATAATCTTCGTTAATATCATATTTTTCTCACTGACCGTCTACAATATATGGATCATCAAAAGCGCAATTAACAAATGTCAAGATTCTAGAAGCAACACGCAGGACACAAACAGGCAAGCACTTTTAAATTCATTGTTTACATGACCTCGGCATTGGTTTACCACATTTAACAAGAACTCCCGATAAAGTCAAACTTGGTTGAAACTGTCTCATTTTTCTTAAAATCAAAATTGCCCATAACGCGCAAGTAAAATTCAACGTAAGGTCAGGAGGCCCGCCTGTCTACGAATCTAAGGGCGGAAAATTCAATCACCAGTCATATAGAGTTCAGTTACGTTCAAGTTCATTAATGTCTAATCTATATCTATTTAAGCCTAAAATAAAACCGTAAAAATCCAAATCGTTCTTCTAAAATAGCGCAAACACAACTGCATAGATTCTGTTCAAATTTTGCACAAATTGTCCTTACAGGCCCAAATGTTAGGCTATATTTATCATGCTATTTACGTAAGGGTGAGCAATATTGCGTTATGTTGGTATTCTCCAATTGTTTGACGTTTCAGCCATGACGAGCATCAGAACGGCTATTTAAACTTACGTCAACGGAGTAAACAGCCTAGCGGTTTCACCAACGCTCTGTAAACTACGGATTCATTAGTTCGAACCCCAATATTATTTTGACTTTTTCTGACTTGTTTGATTTTTTTTTAGCTGTGAGAATTCCATTTTTTTCATATTGACATCGTTTGTATTTCTATTTTCGAATTATTTTTCTTCTAACGTTTTTCCAAAAAATTAAAGATAAGTAATTATGAAAGGAGACATGCTGAGCCGACCTCGAATACATTGGGATAATGGCAGGGGAATGATGATGATGATTTCTCCAATAAGTAGTATAGCGAACAGAAGTCTGATAAGCTCACATGCTCTTGCTTTACTAGAAGTCTTTTTCCTTCTCTATTTGCAAACTTTCAATGATCCATCCATACGTAGTTTGGATCCACTGCGCACTGCGCTAACCGTGTCGTCAAATTATTATCTCGCCATGTATTTGCAGATGGGGCAGTAAATCTTCCTCCATACTCTAATCACCGTGTGATCATAATTATCAACTTTCACAGTCTCTTCATTGCTTCCTACCATCAAAGTTTTATCATAATTACATCTTTTTATTTTATTTTTAGATTCACCACCTATATAAAGTTATCGGTGCTCATGGGAGTCAGTTGGTGCCTGGAGCTCATTCCACCTGACACGCCATTATGGGTGTACATCTTGACAAATACGTACAATCTACTCATTGGGGTCGCCATATTCTTTTTATTTGTATTCAAAAAAGAAATATACCTCAAGCTATGTCAGAGGTGAGTTGTATAAACTGTTGAGAGTAATCATCATTGGGATCTCTTCAGTTCAGGGCTGTAGGCTGGACCGGGCTGTGCTGGGGTGAACCGGCCTGTATGCGGCATTGGTTTTGGTTGAATCTGTTCTGGTACGGACCTCAACCTTAAACTGTTGATTTCAAGTAACATTTACATTCGAACATCCGATTTTATAAACGAAAATCAGCACAATATTTAGGTTATGAACAACTATTATGTTCGTTGACAACTGATACAGTTGACAACTGATATGAGTTTCATTTTGACACGCCAGACAAACCAGCATGTCCTAGAGCCAAACATTAGAAGACATGTAACATAAGTATTATGGCCCACTTCCTCTCACGAAGCGGAGGTTTGTGTCTCAGCAGTGGGGATATGATAGGCTGGTAATGATAGGATATGCCTACGTCGTTGAATAAAATATAACTATATGAATCGAGTAAAGTTCATCCTTCCACTGTGCAACTTTAATAGCAATGTGTTATATTTTCAGGTTCAACATAAAGAATGATTTCACCAAGAGTTTCGAGTTATCATCCCAGGGAACAAAAAGTAGGACTACCAGAACAACAAGGCTATCCATGGACTAACCTCAAGAAATGGGTTTCATGAAAAATTGCCCAAAAGGATAAAATGATTTTTGTTGATGTCAAATATTATAAGCTTATGTATTGTATTTATACATTTAAGCAGATCAGTATGATCAGCAGGGCTTTTAATGGCTATCTTTTTGATCGGCACTGACTATCAATCTTCAGTTGTATACCGAACTTTGATGACAATTGAGAATTTCATAATATTGGTATTGCGTCTCACATTGAGTGGACATCACGTTACGGTGGCTAACAGACCAGGTACTGTGCTCTACATACCTGCCCAGAGCGGGAGAAGTCACTTGATGATTTCCGATCCGAAAAAAAAAAATAGTGTTTCCTTCTGAATAACTTCTTTAAATAATATGTAACTTTATATTTTTTTTATTTATTATATATTTTATGAATAGATACTTAATAACTAAGCCCCACAAAACAGTGGCAATGGTTTGACTGTGAGTCTCTATATATATAAGTACATAATTAATACTTTAACATATTTCTAAATAAAATCTTTTTAATTTACTTTGAAAACTATTTTTATTGGTTTCACTCCGTATGTCTGCCGGCAGACTGTTCAATATATATGGTATTCGTTTTTTTAGGGTTCTGTCACCAAAGTAATTAGTGACTCTGGGTACATTGAATCTGCCAGCAGCCATAGATCGTGTGTTATGGTTATTGGTTACGTGAGATAAGTTATGCTCTTGGGTACGAAGGTGGTTAACTACTAAAAGATGTGTTTGTAACTGATCGGTAGAATTTTACATATTTTAAATAGTTTCCTATAATCTCCATTACAACTGTTTTTAGTTTTTTGAGTAACAAGTAGTTTCAAGAATCGAATTTGAAGAGCTTCTAATTTATCCAAGTTAGTTTTAAATGTTAATCCATAGCTGTCAAGAGCATAACTCATAATAGAATCTACTAATGACATGTATATAGATCTTAATGTGTTAATAGGAACCTTCAAGCTTAGGTGTTACATTTTACTTAATAATATTCTTAATTTACTACAAATGTAATCTATGTGTTGGGACCAAGAAAAGTTCTCATCTATTTTCATGCCAAGGTAAGTTACACAGTCAACTCTTTCAATAGGTTTACATTTACAGTCCAGTAAGTTGTTATGGTGACATATATAATCGTGGGTAAATAAAGGTGAAACCGCACTAGGAGCTCGTAAATATGGCGAATAAATTAACAATAATTTAGTTTTATCAGCGTTTAATATAATGCCATTGTCCGAGCGACCATTTAACAACAGCATCTATATCTTGTTGAACTAGCTGGTAGGTATCGTCTATGTTAGTTCCGGAGCGAAGTATGTTGTATGTAATTCTGGTCAAAATCAGTGCTTAATAATTTCTCTCGAACTTTGTTATTGTCGAGAATTTATGTTAGTAAAACCACTAAATATGCATACATAATATATTAAGTAACGACGAGTAACGTTTACAACTTAACATAATTATTATACGGTAGAACCTCGTTAAGTCGAACCTCGATAGGTCGAAAACCTCCAAATCTCGAAAAAATGTTTTGTTCCCTTCCCTTCAAACACCAAAACCTCCATTACTCGAAATCTTAACCCTCTATTAGTCGAAATAATCAGTGAGTCCCTCCAAGCCATTTTGGTACATATTTTCCCTCTATAACTCGAAAAATTAAATTGGACCTCTGTATCTCGAATATAGCAATATTTTATTTTACAACCTTTACAACTTGATTATTTGAAACTTATTACCTCTATAGTTCGAAGAAGGACAAACTTTAAGAATTTGCCGACAATGTAAGTACACCATTGTTTCTTAGAAAACATTATTTAGGAGTATAAAATAAATAGGATTGCCACGAATTTATGACTAACGTTAACATGTGTTTATTTGCTTGGTGTCAGATGTTTCTTTTTTCTCAACCTCTTTATGTCGAATCAAAATCCGCCCAAGTCGAAATCCTCCGTAAGTCGAAAACTCTATAACTCGAATTTTTTGGCGTCTACCTTGATGTTCGACTTATAGAGGTCCTACTGTATTATACATAGGTTAACCTATAATAAGTTCAGCTGTAAACGTTTTATTAGAAAGAGTTAGAGATTAAAAATTGAGAACAATATTAAAAGTTATCATTTTTAATACCTAGATTTAATAATTTAATGGTGTTGATTATCCACTTTTAAGATGCCTGCACTAAGAAGAGAAATAACATAGTATAATAAAGGCACCTACTGTGGGTCAAAAAGTAAACTAATTTGTATATAAACTAGTATGATACATTAAAATAACTCAAATAAAAAAATGTTTGAACAGGAGTTATTAACTGTCTTTTTTTCAACATATTTCAAACACAAATCGTCGATGTAGAATGATAACCTGGTATGTCCAGAAATCCAAACTTTACAGGAAAAGACAAGACAATCTAAACTAACTGACGAACAAGGAAACTTGCGAACCAGAAAACCAACATAATAGGGAAATTGACAACTTAGTGAAACTGACAAATATGGAAATTGTCAAATTCAGAAACTGTCTAATACACTGGTGAATTAGTGAAATTGACGAGTAAGGAAACGGACCAGTGGTACGCTAACTCAAAACTAGGGCCTATTTGGGGTTCTGTAAACGTTTACAACATCATTATAGTACTAAACATGAACACTAATTAGCACGCTCCAAAACATTCTCAAGACTTTTATAGTACCAAATTTTGTTACTTGGGTGACCAGTGGTTTCAGTCCGAAAGCTAAGGGTGTCTGCTTGGCCTTGACACCGCGTACCGGCCTGTCCTAAAACCAAAAATTATAACATGTGTGTGTGTGTACATGAGTATATGTCACAGCTACCAACCCATATTTGGTCGGAGCAGCAATGGTGTAGGTGTATCAAAAGTGTAATTCATGTGGAACCGAAACAAACTTATTTGTAACGTTACCATGTCTTACTAAAACTCCCGTTTTCTTTTGATTAACCATTATTGTCCCACTTCTGAGTAAAGACCTCCCCCAATTCCTTCTAGGAACTCTTTTCTTGCGCTACCTCAAAGCGTTGAGGTCGTCTCTCCACTTTCTCCTGACCCACTCAATGTCATTTCAGCTTAGCAGCTTCTTACCGACGTCCATTATTGTCGTTTCAGAACACAGCGTGGTAATTGTATTTTTTTTTCCTATGTATATTTTGACCACATTTTAAAGCCAAACGCAGTATTCTACAGTAATGCGTTTGAGAGTAGCGAGTATATCAAAGAGCTACTCTTACGCCGCTAAAACTAAAAGCAGTATTCTACAGTGCTGCGTTTGAGTGTACCGAGTATGTCAAAGAGCTACTCTTGCGACTCTAAAATAAATCGCTGTATTCTATAATGAACAACCAACTCTGAGTCCCTGAAAATAATCCAGTTGGTACCCATTCTGCCTACCCACACACGGTTGCGTGTTTTTCGTGTAAGTGGGCCTTAGCCACTTAAATATATTATTTTGATAGCTGAGTCACCGCTAGATGCGAGTCGCACGGAACCGGTCAATGTGCCGACACTTCGGGGAGACCTATGTCCAGCAGTGGACGTCTTTCAGCTGAAATGATGATAGTTGAGTTAATGTTTACCAACACTTTTAACTAGGAGATGGTTGCTAACTAGAAACGCAGTATGGAACTCATGCTAGGTGATATTGCATTAATAAATACAAATACTGCATTTGGCCTTAGTGATCTTAATAGAGATTTTCATAGAGATCTTCTGTAATGCTTGAAAGCCCAGATGGTAGATGAAAATGCAGTACTGCGCATTTTGTCCAAATGTCAATAGAAGTCTCGATTTTTTTCTTATTTTTTAGATACAGATAAGTAAAGTTAAGTAAGCAGGTCAAGCTACCCAAAACTGTCATATTTTCCCAACCAAACTTAAACCTAATACTTTAGAGATAAAGTTGAAAATCTATTAAAGAAATTTGACGGATTGTAGTAGCTATGATATGCTGGCGTCTGTACAATTTAAAAGTTATATTATTATAAAATTGATGAATTTTTTAGTAATCATAAAATACCTTTACCGCGTTTATCTTCAAGCTACCATTTTGTAAGTACTGTGTTTGCAATTAGAAGGACAGAATACGAAGAGTGCCTTTTTCCCGAAGGGATGCAGGAATCGGTTTCACAGCTTCAAACCTGGCTGTGCTACAGCAGCGAAGGATCAATTTTTGTAAGCGGTAAGCCGAAGTATATATCTTTAATGTGATTATATTATTTGTCTATAGATTACTCTGTGCCATTTTTCAAAAGGAAACCGGTAGGAATCGAGTTCTATGGAACTTTCGCTACTGCTGTGCTATTACATACATTTCTGCGTAATCCTTCGGACATTACAGGCGTGATGTGATATAATATGTTATGTTATTTAATAGGAATGGCTCCCATGTGTCCAAAAGCTCTTAAACACAAACTAAGTGACACCTTTTGCTTTTAATCTTATCTTATTATTTATCTTATACCTTTAAACGAGCAATTCATGTATATATGTACCTTTATATATATAAAGATAGATAGGTTTTTTGATTATATATATATATATATATATATAATCTGAATCTCGGAAACGGCTCAAACGATTTTCATAAAATTTTTGTAGTGGGTTTCGGGGGCGTTAAATCGATCTAGCTAGGTTTCATTTTTAGAAAACGTCAAAAAAAAACCGAGCAATACTCGGTCATCCAGGTACTTATACCTTTAAACGAGCAATTCTTGTATATATGTACCTATATATATATATATATATATAATCTGAATCTCGGAAACAGCTCCAACGATTTTCATGAAATTCAGTATGCAGGGGGATTCGGAGGCGATAAATCGATCTAGCAAGTTTTCGTTTTTAGAAAACGTCAAAATACAGAGAAAGGCTCGGTCATCCAGGTACTATTGCTTAAAGCATAATCAGCGAATTATGCTCCCACTGAAAATGAGGCACGGAGGAAACTCGGTATGTAATGGGTGGTCACCCATATACGGATCAACCAAGGCAAGCACGGCTTAACCTGAAGATGGACCCAAGTGGCTGTTATTATTTAGCCACAAGTTCCTAAGTTATATGCGTGTATATGGTAACTAAAATCTGCCCGCGACTTCGTCCGCGCAACAGGAAGTTATTAAAAAAAATCCTTCGCTAGAAATTCTATTATGTTTATCCTGTGGCAATCGATAATAGTGTAAGCTACACGGACAGAATTATTTTACTATTAATTTAATTTATTTTACTATTTATGTACACACTGCACACAGTAGACAACGAAGGAGAATAACATTTTATAATATGAGTACAAAGGTACTGCTTATTTCTTAAGAAATTACTCAAATAAGCTCTTTAAGTTACACAAAAATGGACCTTCGCCAAACAGCATTTCGATCTAGACAGCTTTTCTGCAGCGCTTGGCGCTACGGTGTTGCTACGGGTGTTACGGCATTGCACGAGTGCTACGACGCTGCTACGAAAAATAAAACAAAGACCGAAACTGGACGGTACGCATTGCAAATATCCTTCTACATCACTCTCACACAATCATTTTGTATGAGCCATCATCGCTTGCTATGTAGGCACTTGCTTAATGGAACGCGGCGCGATGTGTCTTACAGTTTATAAAAAAGAACTCTTTTAATATGTGTGGACTAATTTATAATAAAATACCAAAGAACTTTAAAGATTTTAGTAATCATTTATTTTTTATAAAGTTAAAATGATGACTGCTGGAAAAACGATTTTAATCTATTAATAAATTTATAAATAATGTTAATAATTAATCTATTTGAAGCGAAACTTCTTTATCGACGTATGGGAGATTTTTTTTAAAAATCGTCACGTTTTTCGGTTACGCGCCATGTTGCTGGTTTTGACGTAAAGAATATAATGTATCATTATTGATGAAATACAACAATAGCAATGATGTTATAATAATGATAAAATAAATTACTCATTAATTGTATGCATGTCTATAATAATAAAATAGCTTTAATTTAATACGGAAAAAATTGTTTTCTTAAGGCTTAAGCCTTATCTACCCCATTTTCGTGAAGTTGCAAATCGTAGAAAAATTATATGTCGTAAAGAAGTTTCACTTCTTACCTGTGTACTCTGGTACACACACATATTTTTTTATATTAAGGTACTTAACGATAATGAATGCTTAATGTTTTAAAGACATAAGACAAGAGAGACATAAGACATCACATAAGAGAAGATATTGAAGAATTGTATACTCTAACATTAAATTTGCATGTAATATAAAGGGTGTAAACAGACTCTTAACGAAGCCGAAATGCACTAGTTTTCTCCGTCATTGCGATATTTTTCTTGCTCTAGACCATTCCTGGGAACTTTCTAGTTACGGAGATATGAGAGGTTAAAGTTCCAACTTTTTCACAAACTTTTTTTTTTTTTAAATACTTGTTTTTAATGTTAGATTCTTACTTTAAACACCTCCAGGTCCCCCCTACTATTAATCCATCCATCAGCACAATGTTTCGAATGCGTTACATTGAGTCCTACCGTAAAACGTGATTTTTCACCCAAAAGAAAAAAGTCGTTTCCCAGCCATCATTTTTGCGTAAAGTTACTTAGTTTGATGTACATAATGCTTGGTTAACGGCTTCGTGAAGAGTCTGTTTACACCCTGTATATCGTCGTATCCTACGAATAATGCCCTAACGAACATAGGGGCTTTTTTATTGCATAATTGAATTCTGCTCATCAGACCACATATAACCAGTTCAACAAAACAATTTAAAACGGTACAGGTTATCAAATAATAACGTTTTCTAAAAAGCCACAATTGTAAAAACTACGTTTTCAACGAAGAATAAAGCCACAATCGCACATCGCGTCCTCTTTCTTCGCGAGTAGTGGGGGTATTTTAATATTGGGTACATAGAAAAAAACCCTCATGGTGATTGTGGCCGTGTTCTATGGAGTGGCTATATTACGTATGTATAGAAGAGACGAAGTCCTAATTACGTTTGAGTCTTTCTTCTACGTTCAAATTGTGTTTTTATCTTTTATTCGTCCACAATCGCCATTGTGGCCTCAGCATTTCCGGAGAAAAAAGGCGTAATGTAACTTATTGCTTAAATCCAGCCCTAATTCGCCTTAATACAACAGAGAATAAGGATTTAAGGGACAAAATGCGTATAAAATATAAAGATAATTTATTAAAAATAATCCTAGTCGAACCAAAATATACCAATACACATTATTTGAAACCAACAATACATATTTGTTTAAATTTTAATTAATTAAACATAAAAAAGTGTCTCTGGCCATGTATTAGGAAGCTCAACTTACTTTAAGACCAATATGTACTTATAATATTGCAAACAAATGATTATGATTAACTAATCATCTTCAAGCTAAGCTTACTACCCTTTGCCATGGCTAAGCTAAGTTTCTCGTGGAATGGGACAAGATGCTCACTACCTCGTATTGCGAGCGGAGCGAGACTGTTGTACCTCCATTCTGATTGTATGTTGATGGTAGATAACAAATTGAAAACATTGATACATTTAATAAATAAGTAACTAAGTAAGTGATATGTATCTAATGTGCTAAGACTACCCAGTCTTAGCACATCAGACTTAACCCCATTGAATAACTTTTTCATTAAATATTTATTGAATAGGGTTATGTGAACTTAGAGGGTTGTATTTATGATTTTCATGATAGTAATTCTGTAACTACTCACATGTTACTAGCGCTACTCATTTTTCATGACATTCACCTGCAAATAGCACAAAACTTAACAAAATTTGAATTACGCGAATTATCTGTACGCTTTGTATTTTCAATCCTTTTGCAATTAAAAACAAGGGAACACCGAACGCGCCTATATTTTTGCTCAGAGCAACGTTGCTATCGAGGAATTGATCAAAATATTGTATGTTTTAGCTTCTGCAATTTGTAGGGATTATTATACTGTGATAAAAGTCTCCTTCGTTACTTTGTCCTGATCATAGATCTGCAAATAATTTTGCGTTTAGGTAAATAATTGCTTATGTATATCGTTTGAGAAATCAACAAAAGTCATTTTCTCCTTTTTTGCAATTTTTCAAGAGATCCATTTCTTGGACTTCGTCCTTGGTGGAAAGCCCTGTTGTTCTGCTAGTCCCACTTCTTGTACCTTGGGATGATATCTCGAAACTCTTGGTTCTCGAATTTTTAATGTTGAACCTGAAAATAACACATTGCTATTAAACTTGCACAGGAGAAGGAGGAACTTAACTCGGTTTTTATAGTTATAATATATTCAACGACTTAGGCATATCATAACATTACCAGCCTATATTATTCCCACAGCTGGGACACAAGTCTCCTCTTTGTGAGAGGAAGTGGGTTATAATCCTGATATCACATGTGTTCTAATGTTTGGCTCTAGGTCATGCTGGCTTGTCTGGCATGTCAAAATGAAACTCTTATCAGTTGTCAACTGTCAATTGTATCAGTTGGCAACGAACATAACAGTTGTTAATAACCTAAATGTTGTGCTGATTTTCGTTTATAAAATCGGATGTTCGAATGTAAATGTTACTTGAAATCAACAGTTTAAGGTTGAGGTCCGTACCAAAACAGATTCAACCAATACCAATGCCGCATACAGGCCGGTTCACCCCAGCACAACCCGGTCCAGCCTTCATCCCTGAACTGAAGACACCCCAATGATGATTACTCTCAACAGTTCATACAACTCACCTCTGACATAGCTTGAGGTATACTGGTTTATTGAACACAAATAAAAAGAATATGGTGACCCCAATGAGTAGATTGTACGTAGACGTCAAGATAAACACCCAAAATGGCGTGTCAGGTGGAATGAGCTCCAGGCACCAACTGACTCCCATGACCACCGATAACTTTATGTAGGTGATGAATCTAGAAATAAAAAGATGATATTATGATAAGGCTTTGATAGAAGGGCATAATGAAGAGACTGTGAAAGATGATCATTATGGCCAGAATGGGGGTGATTAGAGTATGGAAGAAGATTTGCAAATACATGGCGACATAATAATTTGAAGACATGGATGGCGCAGTGGTTTTGCGATTGGCTGCTACGCTGCGAGTCGTGGGTGCGATCCCCTTACGGAACAAATATTTGTATGACTTACAGGTTATGTGACTTTAAATGTACTAAAATGTATCGTGTACTATAGTTAATTTGGGCCAAAATCGCCACACAGTGGGTGCCTGAAGACGATCGTCGCCACCGAGGCCCAAGAAACGCTGGCGTGACGATTTGTAGTCGTTCCTGACTGATTGGCCAGAGGAGGCAAAACACCGGGAGAATTGGAAGAGAATGGGGGAGGCCTTTGCCCAGCAGTAGGAAAGAATAGGCTAATAAAAAAAAAACAATTTCGAAGTGCCCTGCAGTTTTTCAGTGTAAACTGCGGCGAAATTACATATTTTGCGCAAACATATGTATTAAATTTTTCTTTTGTTTTATTGTTAAAACTTAAACGTAACTAAAGACTGGTGATTCAATTTTCCACCCCCTAGATTCCTAGAAAGGCCGCCCTCCTGACCTTGCGTTGAATGTCACTTAAGAGTTAGTTTCAACCAAGTTTGACTTTATTGGTAGTTCTTGTCAAATGTGGCACAGCAATTCCGAGGTCGAGCAAAAAAATAAAAGTGCTTACCTGTTTGTATCCTGCGCGCTGCTTCTAGACTCGTGACATCTGTTAAAAGCGCTTTTGATCCTCCATATATTGTGGACGGTCAGTGAGAACAATATGATATTAACGAAGATTATTACCCCTATTGGTATAATAAAATAATATCGAACAGCAGTCGCTGAAAAATAAAAGTAAGTGTTTTTCTGTGTAAAGTCTATTTTCGCCAATCCTTCATAGCCAGTTCTAAAGCAAGGAATTACGTTAAGAATTAAACCATCGTCATTAAAAATTAGGCTGTCAAATGAAAAACAAAGAAACTTCAAGTTTTTCAGAATAATTCATAATATATTTTATTTTACACATATATAGAATTATACATACCAAAAACGAAGCAGTCGTCGAAGGGTGGTTTGGTAATCTCCAAATTAGAAAGGTCTATATTGTCCAATGTAGTGGCTATAGCAGTCATCAGAAGCGGGCTCCCCCAGGCATACAGACAGTACCACATGAACTTCACTCGCTCGCCTCGTCGGTTAATTTCACACTTCTTGTAATAACCTCTGTGAGAGAGAAAAAGAAAACATTGAGAGCACGATCCCACGGCGTGGATCAGTTAGGCCTGTACCACTGTAACATAGACAATTATTTTTTTCAAAAATCCGCCCCTCGGAGCGAGAATGGGTTTAGAAACTTGAAACTGAGCAAAACTTCTTTAATAAAATAATAAAGATTGCTATGATACATTTTCCAAAACAACCCTTGAACGGGGGTTTCGTACTATGTTTTAATCTGGACAGGACGTTATTAGAGTCCTCACATTTTTCATAGTTGACTACTTACAGTGCCTGCTCTCAATGTAAGTGTCGATGACGTTATAATTGCCTCAAAAGCGTCAGTATTTTATTTGATTAAATGTATTTAAACTTCAATTACCTTAACGACCACCAAACGTCGTAAGACATGACATTCAACCAAAAGAAACTTGACATCGCAGCGAAGTATATCATTGGAGCTAAAATAAAGAAGAAATTAGACTTAGCTCTAAAAAATACTTAGGTATGTATATATCTCATACAGGATAACATTACACAAATAACTGTGAAATAATATGTTTGTTCACGTTGTGAAGACTAGATTTTATTGCAATCAATAAATGATGTAAGTAGTTTTTAACATAATTGTACAAATCGTAAACGGACCCTTTTACAAAGCATTCTGTACATCTAATTAAGTAACTGTACGCAATAATTATTACTGGAAACAAGTCTATTTTTTGGGGTGATAAATTACGGTTTACGGTAGGACTCAATGTAAAACACTCCAAACAATGTGCTGATATAATAGTACCACAGGGGTATTATCTATAGTCTATAGTAATAATATAATAATAATTAATAATAATATTATAAAGAGGTAAAATTTGTTTGTTTGTTTGTAGGTTTGTAAGTTTGTATGTAGGGGGTAATCTCCGGAAATAATGATCCAATTTTAAAAAATCTTTCACTGGCAGAAAGCTCCACTATTCGAGGGTACTAAAGGCCATAAAATATATTTATATCATGCATATTAGCTGAGCTATCACAATTTATGCGGACCAAGTTGCGGGTGAAGTGCTAGTAAGTTATAAATTAAGAACTTTTATTTAAAACAAAAACTTGGAAAAACTAGAAGACTCTAGGTGGTTCTCAGGTGTGGTCCAGAACAAAAAAATCTCAATAACGGGGAAAATAAGTACCTTTCGGCTTCGTTTAGAGGCTTTTTACATCCATTATTTTATTACAAGACTAGCTGTGCCCCGCAACCTCGTCTGCGTGAAATTATTTTTATAAAAATTTTACTTCCCTATTTGAATCTGATTTTGTTAACAATTTCAAGGTTTTTAATCCGTTTTGAAGATAAGCTGGAACAAACTGACAGACAGAAAAAAATTTCAAAAAAGTTTTTTTTTGTTATAAGTACCATATATTCATTTGCATTCAGAAAAAATCAGTTATTTTGAAATTATAAACAAACACTTCAATTTTATTTATTTGTATAGATTTGGATTTTTTTTTGGCAAATTTTATCCTGAACGTAATGGAAAAAAAATTAGCTTAATTTAATTGAGATTTATATTATACATCGAATGTTTTAGTTACGAACAATTATTATAAAACATTACTTCATTAAAAAAAACCCTTACATATGATTTTGCAATGCGTCTTTGTCAATGAATTGTTGGTGAACTCCTTAGCGATTTTTACTAAGAATGTGACTAAGATGGACGAAGTGTACGCCATCAGTACTAGGCCTATGAGGTTCTGAAGTTTGGGCAGCAAAAAGTACACCACAAGGACCAACAGCAGGAAGAACGATGATATCAGCAATCCTGGAAATGAGGAATATTAAATGGAGAGGAGTGACTGGACCAGTGGTAGCGGCTCCGACTTTCGATTGGTAAGCCCTTCTTTTTGTTTTTTTTACTGATGGGAAATCATCAATTGACTTCTCCCGCTCCAGGCAGAGTGGAAAGGAGTGTCAGACTAGTACTGATTAAAACCCAACCATGTTCCTTTCTTGCCCTTTGTGTTCCAAGGCCGCGGTATCTCTTTCGAACAGTCCCGCAGCCCTGGCAGGCATCGGCCCTTGCGGGCCCCTCCCTGTTTGCTGACATCTCTTTGAGGCGCGCGTGGAACACGAGCGCGCCGTCTACACGGCCTATATTGGTAAGCCGTGAGTTTGAACCCAGGCGGGCGCATTCCTTGTGTAATCTATTTCATCACCACTGCTATCAAAACAGTGACGAAAAACACCGTGAGGAAACCAGCATATTATAGAACTAAAAAATCGAAGACTGGTTGTCTGATTTTCGGGACTACTCGTAACCGTAGCATTCATATTCAATTTTGATGTCGTGCAATGCCGATTACTGTCGAACTGAACGAGTGTGTTGCACGCCTGACATTCGCAGAAGTTATTATGGCGCAAATGCAAGTAGCTTGCATTCCGAATGGCATGCAAGGTACTCGATCACTCACCTACTAACGCAAATAACGTTTTCTTGTCTTCATCTGCAGGAGCTGCGTTATATTCTCTCACGACGAGTTTAACTTTTGCTGGTCTAACGTTAACGTTACTAACTAATTTAAAGTCTATGCAATATTCCAAACTTTTAATGACAGACCATGATTTCGATCCTTCTGTATCTTGCATCCTTACCCCTCCATCCTGCAAACAGGCGAACGTTTTAGTGACCCTGTTACAATTTAAAGTATTTTTTATGAGAAACTTACAGCTAACATAAACAATGTTCTCAAACAATATGAATTTGAAGGCCATTTACAAGTATCCACAGATAAATACTTGAAACATTCGAAACAAAAAAGACAACAAAACAAAGGGTTGGCACAAAGTACTATAACACTGATTGGAGAGAAAAAAAACAACGGGTTGCACTCCGGGAGTGCCGGCAGAAGTGAAAAGTTGAAACAACGCCATCTAGCTTAAATATCAGAAATTTCAATAGCTTTCTGTAAGAACGAAAAATGTCGTTAGCGTAAAAATAAAAAAACTTGAAACAACGCTATCTAGCTTAAACTACACGCACACTCGCACAAGCGCCCTGCGCCGCCGATTCGATCTGACGATCTGACGCGAGTTTAACAGTTTTTACCCATCCCAAAAAGAGCACAACGCCGCTAAAGAAGTTTTCACTTCAAAAACAACGCGATCAAATTATACAAACTACAAGCTAAACATTTGGGAAAAAACAAAAGCTAAAAACTATATGCAAACAATTACTTTTCCGTAAAAAAGCTTTTTACCAACAGATTCTTAAGCCGAGAAACACTAATGTATACTGATGTGTATTTACACTGATAGATCATCATCTGCTTAGCCTTTTCCCAACTATGTTGGGGTCGGCTTCCAGTCTAACCGGATGCAACTGAATACCAGTATTTTATATGGAGCGGCTGCCTATCTAACCTTCACAACCCAGTTAGTACTGGATACCCTTTGGTAAGACTGGTTGTCAGACTTTTTTGGTCCACTGATTACCTAATGACTGTCAAAGATCTACAAATGACAGCCGGGACCGACGGCTTAACGTGCTTTCCGAGGCACGAAGGAAACTCGGTATAAAATGGGTGGTCACCCATCTACAGACCAACCTAGGCAAGCACGGCTTAACCTAAAGATCGACCCGAGTGGCTGTTATTATTTAGCCACGAGCTCCTCAGTACATCCTAGTACACTGACAATATTGTTTGCAATTTTATTTTATAAAGCTTTTGTCATTAAGAGTCAGTCTCTTAATGACCATGACAATGATTCCGCGTGTAAAGCAAATAGCTTGTTCTACCGTACTGTTGGTGTTCGTATTTTTAAAAAACATCATTAGCCTACAGCAGGCTAATGCTGGACATAGGCCTCCTCAATCGCACGCCACCCAACTCGATTCTCAGCAACTATGATGCAGTTGTTACTAGCCACCCTGCGAAGATCGTCACTCCACCGAACCTGAGGGCGTCCCAACTTACGTTTGCCAATTCTCTACATTCACTCAGCCCAAGAATATGCCACCTTATTTTTCGAGTTTTTCCTCCAGCTGCTCTAGGTGTTCGTCGAGCCGTAACGTGCGTCCATTGTACATCGCCAAGGTCAGTTGGGTTTGGTGGCCATTCGTAACCCGGTGATTCTTTGCACCCCCCACCTTGCCGTTACTGTGGCCGCCGCTATAATCAGGCATAGCAAGGCTACCGGGAACTGGGGGCCGTGGTTGATTTTGGCTCGCCATTGAAGGGTATGCCCATAATCGCCACGTTGGGTATGCGGGTTGGCGATCCCAGATCACAGCTTCTCGCACTAGTGAGTGACGCTGATGCCCGTCAGTAGTCTGCGCTATTGAGCTGCAAACATTTCTTTGGGAATGGTTAAACCGCCATTTACAGGTCGTCTGAGCCTCGTTTGTTGTTGAACAGGATGTACCACGATCAGGTGAGGTGGACTTGGGGCACTGACATGGTAGTTGTTCCCTTACACCCCAGTTCATCAGTCGTTCCCGAGATTAGTGTGTTAAAACAAACAAAATATTCAACTTTAATAAATTATTAGTATAAATTACATTAAAAAAAAATAGCAATTACCTCTAAAATATAAAAATCGTTTTTATACGAGTGCTCCGACGTGCAGCTTAGATCTCTTTGATTTCTAACGAAAACAAAATGCTTTTTCGATTTTTTTTTAACACTTCCGTCCCACGAAAACAAAACAATCTTGGAATTGTTGACCTCTGAACGTAGCTTTGAAACTTTCCTGAATTTTTTAAACATTTCGTCTGTATTGTTGCAGGCACTCCTCGGAGTTAACATTTCGCCATCTGGGCAGCATTTCTCGATACACGTATTAGAGTAACACAATTTCTCCACATTGATTTGAGTATTATTGATATCTCTGTAGTCATATTTGCACGTAGCTTCAAAGTCCACAGCACTTCTTGCAACACTTAACATTAAAAGAAGCAAAAAAGCTTTATAGGATATCATTATTCTACATTTAGTTTAATTATTAAATGTGAATCTTTAGAGACCTATCCTGTAAGCTACGTGAAGAGCAATATCACTGACCACTGGTTAAATGAATAATGGTAAATGTAAAACAACTAACGGTACACCTATTAAATTCTCGCAATTTTTCCTGTTAAGTTCGAACAGCGTATTTTGCAAAATTAATATAATTTACTTTATTTTTAAAAAAATATAAAGCAATCTGCTAAAATGTCCACTTGCTTTCAATTCCACGTATCGCAAATGAGAAATGGAAACAGGTGCTGAAAAGGTATAAATATAGATTATTTGTTTATCACGTACGCACACACACACACACAGACGTTCGATTGAACAACAAAGCGCTTTAAATAGATTATTCCATCCTGAACCGAGTACGCACACTGGACACTGGAGATACACAGGACCAGTCGACGTGGAACGCCTATGTCCACTTATCTCGGCTGAAACGATGATGATGAAATCATTGCAGCCAGTTGTAAATTGAGTTCATGCTGTGTCTGATGATTTTATAAAGTCGATATAGTCTTATCAATCTTTATCTATAAATATGAAACAAAGTCGGTTTCCGTGTCTGTCTGTGTGAGCACTTACTTCTTTTATACTACAAAAAAATGGTTTATTAGAAGGTACAATACATTCCTATTAAAATTAAATACAAATTATGAGGAAAGCTTGATGTTTTGTGTCAGTGTAGGCAGGTGCTGTGGGGCAGTTCTCTAGTGAATAATTTCATACTCATAATAATTTAAATATCATCATTCTCTGGCCCTTATCCCAATTTCCTAAGATAGATATGCCAACAGCATTGCCAAGGAGGGTTGATATCAAACTGGCGGCCGGAAATCATGAAATTCTTGCCAAAATTCAAGCAGTATGCAAAGAACCATAATACACTCATACTCATTTATTGACTCGCTCGCGTTAATTTAGAATTTGACAATTAATTCGGGTTGTACTCTCCTTGTAATAACATAACCTAATTTAATCAAGATTCGAAAGATACGCGGCACCATTTATTATCACAAGAACGTGATTTTTGATTTCCTCGGAAACAGTTTTTTTTTTCCGGGATGAAAGGTACCTTATGTCCATTTCTGTACACCTGACAACGTATATGCAAAAATGTAGGATGATCGGTTGAGTGGTTTAGGCGTGAAAAGGTAACAAACAAACAAACTAACTTATTTTCGCATTTATTATAAAATATTTAGGATATTATATATGTGACAGGATATCGTTGAAACTGTCACTCGCGTGGATCATTACCTGAGTTACCAAAATTCCGGTAGTATGTTGCCGAGCTTTCTGACCAATACGAGGGCGAAGCCGCGGGTAATAGCTAGTCCATTTTAATATAATTCCGTCCTACGGTATATCGACATTGTTGCGGTTATTAGTCATCAATAATAATAAAGGCAGTTTCATTTATCGTATATGGTATAATAGATTTTACATAAGTAATTTGTGTGAGGACCGATACAAGGAAAAATAATAAATTCAAAATTAAAGTAATTGTTCAGCCGTTATTCCAGTATTCTAAACAACCAAATTATTTCAATCATAGCATTCTTATTTTGTTTAAATTATGATCTTTTTACCCGACTGCCACGGAAGGGTTATGTTTTTCGCGCGTATCTTGTATGTATGCATGTAATATTCTTTATTATCTCATATCTTGCAACCCGCTGCACGGATTTATTTAATTAACATATCGTTAGATTCTTGGTAACCCAAGTGTTTTAGAGAGGTGACGTGAAAAAAAAAACCAAGATTGACGACTGTGAGACGCTATTGTTTAAAGTAAAAAAAAAAAAAAAAATTATACTGCAATATGAGTCAAAATCAAATTAAAGGGCTCTTCATGAGGATTTTAAAATGGTATATCATAACCATATGTAACTAAAAAGAGTACAATATAAAAAAAAACCGACTTTAAAAAAAAATACAAAATAAAAACGTTTTTGAAAAAAAAATAACCGACTGCCAATAAAAAACGTAAAAATAAAATTACAAAAAAAATAATAATAAAAGTAGAAAATAACTTTCGGAAGTCGGTGGCTTTGTTTGTTTCATTGATTTTTTTGCCGTTACATTGTCTTTTTATCATTACCACCGGCCTCAATATGGCGGCATAGGAAAACATCGTTAAAAAGAGAAACAAATTAATATTCGAAAATATCTGACCTCCACGAACCCGGATTGGGCCTGCCTAGTAGATTACGGCTTTTCTCTCTCACAGAGGCCTTCCCCCAGCAGTTGAAGGTTTATTTTACAAAAAACAGTTACATGCCAAACTTAACTAAGATTCTTAAATTAGCACATTACTTTGAAAACATTTATACTCAATCTATTCCATATTTATGTTACTACACATGTAACCCACAACATTGTCCACGAATTCATAAAAAAAAGGTAAAAGAAAACAGAAGGTTAGATAGACTATCTTTTCTTTGCGACACACAGACATGAGCTACTTGCGCATTCTTTGCTCATTATTTTACGACGAGCGGCCCGTCCCGGCTTAGCACGGGCGGACATTAATTTTCCTCCAATGCCCCCCCCCCCGCCCCCTCCCCCGAATAAACTAAAATACTACGGTGAAATCATATACATTAGAATGCTACATTATCCCTGAGTAACATAGGCTATATTTATTACTTGAAAAACATAGGTCCAGTAGTATTTTAGTTTATTCGTTACAAACATACAAATCTTTCCTGTTTATAATTAGAGTAGGCAATAAAATAATCATGATATCGTGGATATTGTGATAACATATTTAACCTTTATCAGTTAGTCATTCTATTAACATTTACGGACAAAAGGAGTGTTTCCTGTCGTCCATAAATATTAGTAGAATTCCATATCTTTTTATTCATGCACTTATCCTTAAGTACTCTTTATCGCGTTCTAAGTATTTCTTGTGAATTTTCTTTATGTTGGGGAAGAACGCGTGGAGAAATTGTTACGTTATGTCAAACGATTTTAAAATTATGAATCCTGATTTCGGATCTAATATTGACTTGAGTTTTAAGACTCTGTTCCTTTTTTAGTTAGTGCTTATCGCATGACAATTAAAATGATATAGCTGTATTTTTTAGTTCAACAATCGTTCGTTTTTACGTTATGGTCGCCGCTGGTTCATGCTATGGCTTAATTCTGCCAACTACGTAGTTTCTTCTTGCTAGCACAGTGGGCTGCGCTGGGGCGGCTGCTGTAAGTGCTGAAGACATCAAACGGCGCAAATACAATGATTTAATGTGTAGTTATGTGTTTGAGCCGTTTGGGGTTGAAACACTAGGGTCATGGGGTCCGAGTGCCCACCTTGTATTTTTTTAGCGGTTGGTCGTTCTTCACGTGACCAGAGGGCGTGCTAGTTTTTGGCCAAAGAATGGGTATTCAACGTGGTTATTTGCTGTCAGCCTTCTGGGCAGCGATCCTGTTGATTCTTTTGACAGTGATGTGGATGAATTATTTAACGCCATGTCACCCTTTTGATACTTGTACATATTTTTGTTACCATTATAGATTTGTAGTTTTATTGTTACAAAATAGAAGTGTCGAATTCGGTCGAGGAACTGCATGAACAGGTGCGAATTGCTGCTCAAGACATAAATGGAACAGGCTTTGCACGTCTGATCAAATGGCCATTTATTAGGCGGTGCAGAGCGTGTATAGCAGGGATGCACAGACTTATTGAGAACATGGGCCACTTGGGCAAATGATGAACTAATGGCGGGCCACCAGCACAAATTAAAAACATAAAAATAGCCAAAAATTGAATTAAAAAAATAATAGACTAGTTTGAAACGTGGCAAGGCATTGCACTTTGCAGGTTTACAATTGAGCCAAATGTTAAAAAGATTGTCTTTTTAACATTTGGTCCATTTATAAACTCCTGGAATATTTTTACTTCAAATGTACCAGGGAATATTTTTGCTGGCGGGCAACTGGCATATTGCCGGAGGGCCGCATGCTGCCCGCGGGCCGCGGTCTGTGCATCCCTGGTGTATAGTATCAGGTGGAGCCTATTTCGAGCGTCTTGTGCAGTTGTCTCTAAAATAAATGTTATTAAAACTATTTTAACATTGGAAATGTTTTTTCGATCGCTTCTGTATAGTCATCAAGCCGACCAGCCCCCGTATCCACAAACGCTTCGATTCTTTCTAGCTCGCTTACGTTATTCCAAAAAAAGAGAAGAATTCTGTTTAACGCTGAAAATGCGACATGGCTCTAGTGTCGTGTGTTCTTAGAAACTGGTTGAGGTCTCAAAAGATGTGTCTAGTCAAGGCTCAGACCAAATAAAAAACTAAGACACAGCACTGTCACAGTGACGTGAAGCCGGTTTTGTAAACATGTGTGCACTGTGACCTTAGTTTTTGAGCGTAGTTTAATTGGATTTTGATGTAAATGTGTGCGTGTGACCGTGTATGCACAGAGGGAGGCGTGGTTTTGCGCATGCTTCACTGTTTTGTTCGCAGTGCTATGTCTTGGTTTTTTTATTTGGTCTGAGAGTAAAGGACAACAAGACGTTGAAAAAAAACAAAAGCTTTTTTTTTAAATTGTGGAAGTGTCAAAAAAATCCGCACTTTTTCGAGGTCTTTTAGCATTAGATCACTTTTATCTCGAAAACTAAGACCGATAAAGAAAAAATGAAAAAAAAAACCCTCGGGTTATTGAATTGGGTTACGTTTTAAAACAAAACAGACTTCTCTATCTCTTATGGCCTAGGCAGAAAGGTGCCCTTTGTGTGACGCAATCGCCGGCGGCGCGCTCCTTAGAAGGACGCACGGCTTGGAAGTAGATGTTCTTTTGCGTTCAGAGCAATGCCATCTAGTCAACGTGTTGGTCGCCGTGAGGTGCGTCGCAATATAGATAAGTTTTGTAATCGAGTGATTAATTATAATTTGGAAACAGACGCTGGTTCGAGTTTGGAGCATCTGAATCGCAAAGTTCTATTAATATTGAAATTGCGTAAGCAAAAATACGATTCACGCGTGCGTACATTAAGAAAGAGCCGGTTGGAAAATTTTCAAAAATATAGGATGCTTTATATATTTTTATGTTGTGATCACAGATTACAGATAGCTGTGATAATATTTTATCATTTATGGCTATATCATTCAAATATTCGTAACCTCCGAAGATCCTGTTATATGACGCGTGGTTACTTTTTGTAAACATACCTAATGTATTTTATATTTTATATTACTCTATTTTATGTTTATTCTGATTCTAAGTACGGCGTAAATAACATATACATATTTGGTTTTTATTTAACATGTTTTCACATATAATTGATTGGCCTGTTGGTCTAGTGGTTAGTGACCCTGACTACTAGGACGGAGGTCGTGGGTTCGATTCCCACACAGGACAAATCATTGTGCGATGAGTACGATTATTTG
Organism: Lycophotia porphyrea; assembly: GCA_950005105.1. NCBI lineage: Eukaryota > Metazoa > Arthropoda > Insecta > Lepidoptera > Noctuidae > Lycophotia > Lycophotia porphyrea. The sequence continues at coordinate 13,970,692 of OX465396.1, read as the reverse complement.
TTCTGTATCTGGGTGTATAATGTATCTATAATATGTATGTTTTTAGAAATATATAAGTATGTTTATCAGTTGTCTGGTTGCCATAGTACAGGCTCTGCCTAGTTTGGGATCAGATGGCGGTGTGTTGGTTGTCCCAAGATATTATTATTATTATAAATACATAAAGTCACGCCCTTTTCCCATGGCGGTAGGCAGAAACCACAGAACGCCACCTGTTACAATCCTTACATACTAATCCTTACATAATATGATGAGAATAATGCTTGTATGCTTACACATGGATCATTATGACTGAGAATATTATAAAAAATTATAAAAAAAACATGAATTACGATGAGGACGGAACCGTTGCGGTTTAAAAGAAGACGTAGCGACAAAAATTGAAAAGCGTATGCTTAGATGGTGTGGTCATGTGGAGAGGATGCGTGAAAGGCGAGTAACATGAGTGGCAACGCCGGTAGGGGACGCCTTAAGATCCTCAACCTCTCCTTGAAGATCGTCAACAATAAGGTCAGCGTATGTCCTACGCTGACCTTATTGTTGAGGATCTTCAGAAAGGTCTGGCTGAACGTGGACGAGGCAAATGGAGTATATAAGGATCGTAGTAGGTGGCGTTCTGTGGTTTCTGCCTACCCCCATGGGAAAAAGGTGTGAGTTTTATGTATGTATGTTCAAGTTTAGTTTTACTAGCTGATGCCCGCGGCTTCGCCCGCGTGGATGTCGGTTATCGCGACCAAAAGTAATCATGAAATTTTGATCCAGTTCCCGCAACAAAAACTTGACAAATTATACACTAAAACTTTCCTCGAGAACCAGTCTATCCATTGGTGAAAACAGCATGAAAATCGGTGCAGTAGTTTTTGAGTGTATCGCAAACAGACAGACAGACGAGGCAGAGGACTTTGTTTTATAATAAATAGTGATAGTGATTTAGCTAACCATCTATCACTAATTAATGTTAGCAGATGTTAAGGAAGATTTTTTTACAGTCCTTATTAGATACAGCTTAAAAAATCTTGTATTTGAAACAGTTGTCAATGTAAAGTAATTGATAATAGTATTAAAAATAAAACTTTAATTAAAATATGCAATGGAACCAAGACTTATGCGTAATAAAATCGGACATTTTAAAAGCTGTACTTTATTATTTATGATTGTGTTGTAAACGGTACAGGTGGGAAAGAAATCAATGCTGCATCCCTTGACCATATGATTGTAACAAACCGGTTTAATGATTTACTTTAATCAGTAAACTGGTTTGTTTGGCCTAAGACAATCTCGTTTGGGCTGAAATCGGGTTTTGCCGGTAACACATTAAAAATACTGACTAGGTCCACTAGCGCCGCCATTGCTTTTCTATTAATTGTGACGAAATAAGGACATTTCTCACAAAAATCACCCCGTTTAAACCTCAAAAATCATAAACATATCGGCTGAATTTCATTTCAATTAATAAAATCATCATTAGAAAATGTAATAAATACAAGAAACAACAAAAGCACTTTTCCAAATATATCCAATTAAGGAAAGAACGTGTTTCTCTTGTTAATAGATTAAATAACTATCAGATTAAATTGGAAGATAGTAAAAATATTTATGAAATAGACACTCAGCGCTAACAATCCAAAATACAGGCTCTGAATATGTCACTAAAGTCTTTATATTATAAATATGAAAGCTCTAAAAACCAAATTAAAGAGCATATTCTTGCAACAAACGAATTGGTAGACAAAGTGGAATTGCTGACTCTCAGCAACACTCATTTTACTTGTCGGAGTGAACCCAGTCTTGATGCCCTCCAGCTTGATGCAACGGAGGACCCGTCCCAAGCTGTGAGTGCTCAGGACTGCATTAGCCAAGATATAAGACCTGACATTACACTTCATGTTTCACAAGTAGCAGAAACAGAAAGTAGTTCTTCCATTTGTTGTAGTACACATTGTTGCAGTTCCATTATGTCTTCAGATAGTTTAGGTAGAGGGTTAGGAAAATTTATTTGTAATAATCTGAGTCATTCTTCACAAAATTATTGTACACCTCAGGCTTCTTACAACCAGATAATCTCATCCATAACTCGGAAGGAATTAAATCCTAATGCCATCATAACTGTACTTGTAGGTAAATAGTTCGAACGTTAAAATTGATGATATCACTGACAATATCAACTTTTTAGACCTATGTATCCTGCATATGCGTTTAAAGTTTCATTAGTATCGGTTCAATAATTTCGGAAAAAAAACGATTTGAAAATTTGTATGAAATGCCGTCAGTCGTTAACGCTCTTAAGTGTTAAGTAATTTTGCGCTCTAGTTATTCATAGATTTTAAGACGATGCTGTATAATCTTTAGTTATAAGTTCTATACAATCTAATAACTGTTTAGATTTATTGGTTTTGTGGGTTTGTTTAAATGATAATAAATATATATTCTTTTAAAATTTATTTTGTTGTTTTCAAAACATCGGTGAATGTAAACATCGTGAGGAAACCGGCGAGGACATGTGACATCCACCAATCCGCACTGGGCCCGCGTGGTGAATTATAGCCCAATCCCTCTCATAGACAGGAGGCCTGTGTCCCAGCAGTGGGAAGATTATAGGCTGATGATGATGATGATGATGATTAAAGTTTGTCCTATCTAAGTGCATTTCCAATATACCCGAACGTCGTGTGAGGCACGAGATCTGTGAATTTTTTTGGTTGCTTTCTTCCTCTAATACCTTTAACATTATTGAGATCATATTACTTGACCATATAACTTCATCAATTTACAACTTGTTGTAAATTAACCAAGTTAACGAGAACTTAGTTGAATTGTAAAAAAGATAAAACAGCTCCTTCCTCATTTTAATAGCAACAACTTTGTATCTAAAAAAAATATGGAATATTAATATACCATTTTGGAATAGGCATTAAAGGGACAAGTTTAAAAAAGGGCGGCTAGATTTCCATACATTTTTTTTACATCAGTCGAACTCAAACTGAAGAATTTAATTATAAGATTTTTTTGAAAAAAAACCACATGTGCTTCTCTAAAACTGTAATACACATCTCATAGTGCGTTTATTTAAGAATATAATGCAAAATCCAGAGAGTGAAAATTTCTGTTATAAACACAGTGGCCGAGGAAGTCACCATAGATGGCAATTTTTCAATAAAAAAAAAAAACGAAAAATTGCGCCCGTCGTCTCCGGGGTTTGACAATTATTTTATATTAAGGGCTTAGGGCCCTCCACCCGCAGATACAGGGTTATCCATTAATTACGCTACACCCTGTAAACAAAGGTTTGCTATCAACGACACCCTGTGTTCATTTTTTTTATTTGTTTTGCATGCAAAGTATAATAATGATATTACACTAGAGACTTCTAACCTCTAAAGACGAAGTTGCTCAAGAATTTGTAGATTTCTTTACTAGTATCCCACTTAAAACTACTGAAACCTTAAATTCCTCACCCTGGCTTTCTATTGATTTATTAAGAGCTAACGTTTCAGCCTGTCCGGTTGAGTTTCAATTTAAGCATATAAATGTCATTAATGCTTTTAAGGAAATCAAAATAAAATTAACTGAAGATCTATGGGGAATGTCGATTAAAGTTTGTTAAGCTATTATTGAGACTATAGCACCGTACCTAGCTTTAATATTTAACTTGTGTGTGGACCAAGGAGTCTTCCCGGACCTTATCAAATACAGCAAGGTAATACCACTTTTCGAATCCGGGGACAGTAATGACACCAATAACTAAAGACCCGTATCCGTGTTGCCGGTTTTTAGCAAGGTGTTTGAAAAGAAAATGCTTGATCAAATGCTCAACCACTATAACACCAATAAAATCTTACATGAGAAACAGTATGGTTTCACCAAAGGACGTTGTACGACTGACGCCGGTGTAACCTTATTAAAACATATATTTACTGCGTGGGAAGAGGCAGAAGATGCCATAGGAATCTTGTATGACCTCTCGAAAGCATTTGATTGCGTAAATCACGAAACCCTACTCTTAAAACTTGCACATTAGGGTTTAGGTAAACTTGCGCTCAGTTTAGTGAAATCATATTTAAACGATAGACATCAGCAAGAACAAATAAATGGTGTCAATAGGTGGGTTTAAAAGTAAGTATGGGTGTACCACAAGGTTCGATATTAGGTCCTTTCCTCTTTTTAGTCTATATAAAAAATGGTCTCCCCCATTTATTTAAAAACCAACCACAGACGGTGTTGTTTGCTGACGATACCTCTTTAATATTTAAGATAAACAGACGTGCTACAAATCTTGACGACGTAAATAACGTTCTACTACAGGTTCATAATTGGTTAACCGCGAATAATTTAATATTAAATGGGAAAAAAACGAAGTGCATCAGATTTGCTCTACCGAATGTCAAAAGTAGTAATAGTGACATAGTATTGAATCAAGAGAAACTAGAATTCGTCGAAAAAACTGTTTTCCTGCTGATCACGCTCGACTCAAGCCTACAATGGGGTCCGCATATAACATCTCTTGCAGGACGGCTGAGTTCAGCAGCATATGCTGTTAGAAAAATCCGTCAATTTACTGATGTAGATACCGCGAGGCTGGTCTATTTTAGTTATTTTCATAGTATTATGTCTTACGGTATTTTACTATGGGGACGGGCTGCAGACATCGAATCTATATTTATTCTGCAGAAAAGAGCTATCAGAGCCTTATATGATCTACGTAAGCGTGACTCTCTAAGAGAACTGTTTAAGGAAATTAACATCATGACAGTACCTTGTCAATACATCTATGAAAACAACATGTACGTTAGGAAAAATCTGCATTTATTTAGTGACAGGCACCACTATAGTACTAGAAACAGGGACCAATTAGTACAGCCAGGTTTTAGGCTAGCTAAAGTAGACTCATCTTTCATGGGGTACTGTTTAAAATGTTACAATAAAATACCTCCCCACATTCTACAACTTAACGAGACGAAATTTAAATCTTGTATAAAACGGACACTATGTAGGCAAGCATATTATAAGTAGGGGGATTACATTGATGATAAAAATGCTTGGCTCACTGCTGGTCCTGCTCCACAAGCATAGGGGCAAACTAAATTATTGCCATGTGAAGTTATTGTGGAAGCTGCAGAAGATTGTAATAATATCTTTGCATTGTATAAATTCAATCTCTTAGTATTATATAACTGCATAGCACATGTGTGAGTACTATGTACTGTAAAGCTACCATTTACATTTAGTTATCTGTCATTGACTTGAATTTGCCCTGGTGGCTGAGAGTATGTCATGCTCACTCAAATGTCTCGCTGATGGTGGCGGGTGTGTCGGGTCATTTAGCTCCCTTCAATATGGTTGAGTTGAATGGGGCTGATCCATGCGTCATGTTCGTGAACGGGCGCTGTCAGTTGGGACTGGTCATCTCTAGGCTGCCATGGTTTATTTTAACTACTTACTTCGTTTTTAAATTGTGGATATAATCTTTTACTCTGGACGCTCTTAACGTGCACGTATTTCTACATCGTTCTCACATATGTATAATCTCAACATGAATGATGTAACCAAGATTTTGTACAATATTTTGATTGAAAAGCGTGTCCATGGAGTTTCTTGCCCATTCTTCTCCATAGAGATCTACGCTTTGGAATGGGCAACTACAGTACTTTCACAAGTTATTATGCCTTGTGTCTGTGACTGCAGCTTAGCCTTATTTGTTTTTCAGACATTCAAAAGTGCCTGTAAAGGTCTAATTGAAATTAATGCTTTTGAGTTTATGGTACATACGTAGTTAAATACATAATTTCCTCTATTTATTTTAGTTTTGAGGTAAAATATATATATGGGTGATATTGTTTTAGTACATAAGAATAACCAAAGTGATGAGATCATTTCATTTTACATCAGTGTTGTTTACAGTTTTCCTGTTGGCTGAAAAAGGGAATGGTATGCTTCGTTTGTCCCTCTTTTATATTTACCGTCTTTTGTATAATATGGAAGAATGAGGAAAATGTCGTCAAGGAAGTGAATGTTTAGTATGAATATGAGAGTATAGGGTGCCAAAGAAATGAGGGCAAGGCTGTGTGTAAGATGATAAATAAACTTATACTGCCACTTACGCTGTTGCAAGCCCCATGACCGCGGGATGTCAATCACGGCGCTTGCAACAGCGTCGAAATATCTGAAGTCAGTGTATGTGACAGCACACAAAGTTAAACAGAAATAAAAAAATAAAAAATTACGCATTTAATTTTTTTTATTTCTGTTTAACTTTATACTATTTTAATTTTTTACTATTTTAATTTTTTACTATTTTAATTTTTAATATTCGTTCATGTCCCTTTTAACCCCTACTGTATGTTAACCTCTGGAATTTGGAACGCTGTCGTCTCCCTCTTGGAGGTGGGCGTTAATAGCTGCGACAACAGTTTTAACTAATGTAGCTATTTACGAACGCAATCAATTTTTGTAAAATGTGTTTTTTTCCAATAAAGTTTTGAATTTGAATTTATGTTTAGTTTAAAACCGTGAAAGCTTAAAAAAGTATTTTAAGATGATAAATGTATAAAAAAGGGGGACTTTTGAGATGATTTTTAATAGAAAAGTACAGATGAAGAAGACGTGCGGCGCAGACCCTGAATAAATTAGGATAAGGATTTGAAAATTAGGATATCTGTCTAACTATCTGTCTATTTTTAAATGATGTTCTTATGACAGTATTGAGATATTCATATAAGTAGGATAAAGCAAAGTACAATTGACACGCGCCGCGGCGATGGGCCAAAACATCCAAGCGATTGCAGTAATCACGACAGATTTGCTTTCATATCTTCACCAAATTTATACGGAACCACCGTGAAATAACTTCTTCCAAACAAAAAAAGAATCATCAAAATCGGCTCACAATTGGCGACATATAGATGAAAATAAACACAAAAAATAATCTGTTGAATTGATAACCTCATCCTTTTGGAAGTCGGTTAAAAAGCTCGGTGCGTCCCATTTCTACTGTGCGATGATTTATATAAAATGTACAATAGTGATGTACGCACGACGGCTTGTCAAGCTATAAAAAACAGTTTATGCGGATCTCTCATTGAACAGAAAATATCTATAGAGCGAGGCCACGTTATACTGGAAATGTTAAGCTTGATGTGCCGCCGTATGTACGAGGCTATTTGCATTGCGTTACTGCCCGGCTAAACGTGCGTCAGCCTTTAATGGTGTCATTTTAATGTACAGTCAACCACGGTCCATGGAAATTTAATTCATCGCCTTTGTTTTGTATGGAGGGAATTTCCGTAGTTCAAGTGTTACTATCTCTCTCAATATTGCGTCAAAGTAATATCATGTTTCTGTTTTGTTGACAATAATAATATATTTGTCTCGTTCCCTCACATTGTAATTCCTACATACGCGACACATCAAGCTATGCATTTCCAGTATAACATGGCTGTCGCTTTGTGTAGTTTTTCCGTAAAATGAGAGATCCGCATAAACTGGTTTTGGATAGCTTGAATGGGTGCCGACGGTGCCGTGCGTATGTATCTTATCATGCGGGATGTGTACCCGAATGAGGAAACAACTCTAGCAAATAAAGCTTGGCAAATACAGCTATTTAACGGTTTTATGTTATTAATAGCTGTAGGCCGCGACTTTTGGCCCCGTGAAATTAATATAAATATATAACTTCCCTATCAGATGGTTTAATTTTATGTACGGAACCCTAATCCTTTTTCTAAAATGAGAAATATTGTGCGTTACTCCTTATAACATCAGCTATCTGCCAGTAAAAGTCCCGTCAAAATCGGTCCAGTCGTTTCGGAGATAAACCGCAACATAAGTGCCGTATATGTATTTATTATACTTATACTTTCATACGCATTCAGTAAAAAACTGTTGATTTTGAAAGTACAAACAGACACTTCAATGTTATTTATTTGCATACAGGGTACAGTAAGGTACAGCCCTTCACAAACTGATGGGGTGAATTCAGTATATCATACTAAGATGACCGGTACAAGAAATTACTTCAGGAATGTTATGGGAATCCAATAAATTAGTTTTTTTTTTATTTCCTCATACGCAATGTATCTTTACCGTGGCAAAGCACACGTAGCGAACGACAAGTGCAACGGCGAGTTCGATGAACTCTATAGCTAGGCAAGAAGTTAACAGCTGATTTCACGCGTCGTTCCTTGAGTATTTCAACATCCATTATTGGATTTTTCATTTTAGTAGGATTATTTAAATTAATAGAGTGCTGCGTACAGGTATCGTAAATTTACATTGAAATAAAGAAACAATTACTACAATTGAAAAAAAAAAAAAAAATCCGGATAAAAATTCCGGTGGCATAATATGATACCTGTCTCTACGGAAAATATTTACAAAAAGTTTGTAGATAAATGTATTCGTGTTCGATAAACATTTTGACTGAATCAAGAATAAAGCACCTCGAGGCACAGAGTCTGGAACTGGCCAAGAGGAAAATATTGTAACTATTATATTATTGTTATTTAAGTAGGATAAAATATGATCGACCTTCAAATAATGACCTTCTTGTTGTTGTCCCATGTTACTCGGAGTCTGTGAAAAATGTTTGTCTTATTTCCCATTATTTTTCAACAACTTACACTCATTATCTTTTCTTTGGTCGTTTCTTTATAATGGCATCTAGCAGGCCAACCTATGAGGCTGGCTTCTGCTGGACTAACCGGACTACACTGTGGATACCTTGAAAGTAAGGCCTCCAGCCAGGGGCATAAAACTTATACTAAGCGACCGCGCGCTATGGGCATCCCCTGTGGGGTAAGAGCCTCGGCTTAGGGTGTCACTGGAGAGGGCATCAAAGAGACAGGCTGGATCTGAGTGACCTTTTGTCGTACTTTCCCTATGCAATAATCACATGTATATCATCCTTCATTCCGCTATGTGACAAAGTTAAAACGTTCTGAGATATAACGTGCGCTCTGTCACGAATACAGAAGATTTCGAATCAGTATCGAGATTGGTAGGCAATATAATTTATTAATAACAAAGGGAAAACCAAATGAATTTAGTTTTAAAATAATTTGATCTCGTCACTTGTGATTGTTTTACCATACATTATACCATGACGCTTGTATTTCGCCGAAGGGTAAGGCAGCGGTGTACAACCTAACCTGAATTAAAAAACGATATTCTCGTTGAAACCTAAACACCTACCTAGATCCACTTATCCTGTTATGTCAACATAGAAACAAAAGATATTACTGACAAACACCACCTCTTCCACCAACGACCACAAAAATGCTACATAAGCAAAGCAAAGTTGTCACTTTTCTCACAAAAAAAACTGAAACCTTCAATCAACTTACTTCTTTCTAAAACATTCTAAAAACAAGCAATCATCCTAAACGCTACCCTTTAAAAAATTTAACCAATGACACGGCCGTTGTTGCGAAAGAGATAGCAACAGGGGGGGTAATTTTTGCCAATACTTAAACGAAGATAGATAGGTAACTCCCCAACGGGGGTGTTTTAAGAAAATTTTAAACTATGTAATAAATAATGTGTTGAAAATCTCGAAAAAAATGTTTTGTTCCCTGCCCTTCAAACACCAAACCCTCCATTACTCGAAATCTCAACCCTCTATTAGTCGAAATAATCAGTGAGTCCCTCCAAGCCATTTTGGTACATATTTACCCTCCATAACTCGAAAAATTAAATTGGACCTCTGTATCTCTCTCAATGTTTTATTTTACAACCTTTACAACTCGATTATTTGAAACTTATTACCTCTATAGTTCGAAAAAAGATAAACTTTGAGAATTTGCCGACAATGCAAGTACACCATTGTTTCTTAGAAAACAATTTAAGAGTATACAATAAATAGGATTACCACGAATTTATGACTTACGTTAACACGTGTCTTGCTTGGTGTCCGGTGTTTCTTTTTTCTCAACCTCTTTATGTCGAATCAAAATTCACTTAAGTCGAAATCCTCCGTAAGTCGAAAACTCTATAACTAGAATTTTTTGGCGTCTCCCTTGATGTTCGACTTATAGAGGTCCTATTGTAATTGCTACTTTGATATAATAGGCTATGGCGCCAGCTGGCGGGCGGGCAAGCGACGGGGACCACGGGTGACGCCCTTTTCATAGTTTTTACGTATCTTTCGAAAGTTCGCGGTGTGAACCAAAATATGAAAAGAGGAAACGACGCGTCCTTTGCGGCGCTCGCCCGCCCGCTAGCGATCTATTTCATAGTATTTTGGGTCCAATTATAGTATGTAATAGTTCCCCTGACCGGTTTCGGTCAAGGCGGCCAATCTCAGCGGAGATAAGCCATCGGTGCCGGAGATAAATCCTACTAATACTATAAATGCGAAAGGGTGTAAGGATGAATGGATAGTTTATAACCTGGATTAACACATAAGATACTTTTTATCCCGGTAGTGTGATCCCGTGGGACAATTATGGAATTCCACGCAGGCGAAGCCGCGGGCATAAGCAAGTTTGTATATATAATTATAGTACACAAGTGCTGGTTGCACGCTCTCTTCCCAAACATGGACATCATCGACATGGACAGCAAACAAACGCGGCCGGAGAGACATCAGGCGCAGATCTAACTGGTTAAGGTGCCTTCGGTATCATACCGCCAATTTTTAAACTTCGGACTGCTACAGAGAAATTCCTAATGGAAATTATGAAATCTGTAGCCCCATAAGCTACATTATTAATTTATGCATCAGTGAAGGTATATTTCCGAATGCGCTAAATAAATCTATTATAAAATCATTATTTAAGAAACAGGACAGGGAGCTAATGGATTTTTACAGGCCAATATATGTATTACATTATAAATCCCAATATTTACAGGGAACTACCTATTTTATAATAAATCATTTACTCTGCGATGAACAGAAAGGATTTTTTCTGCGACATGACACAGGCACTTGATTATGTCCAACATACTATATTATTTACTAAATAAACTTGATGCATATGGTGTAAGAGGAAACATATTAAATCTAATACTATTTACAAGTAACGCAAATTAATAAATATAAGCTCCAAACGTGAAGAGATTTTCACGTCATACGAGCGTACCCTCCCTCATGGAGTTCCGCAAGGTAGTGTACTCGGACCACCCCTGTTTACACTCTATATTAATGACTTCCCTAAATCTATTAAACAACCCATGACACTGTTAGCGGATGAAAGTACTATAACAATACCATGCCATCATTTAAAAATTAATATATATAAAACTTTGATTATGCACTTTAGCCAACGGTCATCATTATTGTCTAGTCTTGATATCGAATATAATAGTAATAAAATACAGACAGCTAATACTACAACATTTTTAGGACTAACAATTGACAGAAACTTAAATTGGAAAGCGCATATTGAGGCTAAATAAATATAACTAACAGTGTAGTAATTATGTTCATGTAGTAGTGGATAACTTAAGTATAGTATATTATAAATGTTATTATAATTAAATGAATGAATGATAATAAAGATAATGATGAATATGAATTGTAATCTGTAATATTGGACAAGGAAAATAAATAATAAATTATAATGATAATGTAAACGATTGAATGTAAGGTTTAACTGTAACTGATATTTTATGATTAAAAATCATTATTTCATTAATAAAAATTATTTCAACATCTGCCTAGCCTTTTCCCAACTATGTTGGGGTCGGCTTCCAGTCTAACCGGATGCAGCTGAATACCAGTATTTTACATGGAGCGACTGCCTATCTGACCTCCACAACCCAGTTACTACTGGGAAATACGATACCCCTTGGTAAGACTGGTTGTCAGACTTTTTGGGCCACTGACTACTTTAACGACTGTCAAAGATCTTCAAATGACAGCCGGGACCAACGGCTTAACGTGCTTTCCGAGGCACGGAGGAAACTCGGTATGTAATGGGTGGTCACCCATCAACAGACCAACCTAGGCAAGCACGGCTTAACCTAAATATCGACCCGAGCGGCTGTTATTGTTTAGCCACGAGCTCCTTTAATAAAAATTATTTGTGCCGAAAATATTTCCACGCCGTGAAAAATGGCAAACATGATAGTCGTGAGCCACTCTAATCTAAGATCTTGCATACATGTATTATTTTAATTCTGTAGTATACACATGTTTAAAAAAAAATCATTTTCATTAAACATGTGTATACGAACAATTCATTCTCAATTCAATTTCATTTTTATTTTTTAATTTGTTTTAAATAAAATTTATTATTATAATATTATAATATATTATTTAATTTATTTCTCATTCTTAAAATCCAAACAACACTTTGCCCGACCTGGGAATCGAAGCCAGGACCCCAAGCCCAGAAGTGGCGCTTGCGACCACGATACCAACTGGGCAGTGATTTTATCTTTTATTTATTTTGAACAAAACAAAATGTCTATTTTTAATTATCAAAATGAACCTGAGAATGTAAGTTGAGCTTTTAAAATTTGTCGGCAAAAACTGGACGCCATTGGGGAAACTGTATTATTCTTGGGCATACTATATACAGGGTGTAAACAGAGTCTTCACGAAATCGTCAACCAAGCATTATGTACAGACGCCAGCACATCAAGCTACTACAATCTGTCAGATTTCTTTACTAGATTTTCAACTTTATCTCTATGATATTAAGTTCAAGGTTGGTTGGGAAAATCTGACAGATTCGGGTAGGTTGACGTGCTGGCGTCTGTACATGAAACTCAGTGACTTTACGCAAAAATTAGTGCTGGGAAACGACTTTTCTTTTGGGCTGAAAAATCACGTTTTACAGTAGGACTCAATGTAACGCACTCAAAACATTGTGCTAATGGATGGATTGAATAGTAAAGGGGTCCTGGAGGTGTTTGAAGTAAAAATCGTACATTAAGAACATGTATTTTAAAAAAAAAACTTGTGAAAAAGTTGGAACTTAGACTCCGTTACTAGAAGTTTCTCAGGTATGGTCTAGAACAAAATGATCGCAATGACGGGGAGAACAAGTGCCTTTCGGCTTCGTTAAGAGTCTGTTTACACCCTTTATAGATTCTAATTTACAGTGAGGTGGGTGCTCACATTAGAACTCTTTCAGGTAGATTAAATTCAGCTGCTTATATAAGCAGTAAGGAAAATAGGCAGTTAGCTGATAGCCATTGCTAGGTTAGCTAACCTAACTTATAGCATTACGCGGTGGGGTTTGGCAGCGGATGTAGACTCAATTTTCAAACTACAAAAGAGAGCAGTCCACTTGAAGAATACGGAATACGGACGAAGTGCAATATTGCTCATCCTCTTAAGTAAGTAGTTTGATAATAATAGAGCCTAACATTTGACCTTTAATAAGAATAAGAATAATTTTAAGAATAAGAATAATTTATTTTAAAAACAAGTATTACAACAAAAAGTGTACATTTAGGCGCAGTAGTATTATTAACATACAGTGGTATAATTAGTACTTATAAAAACTATAACTAAAATATATCTGTCGGAGCGGGTCATTGGTATAGACTTGGAATGAATTGCGGTACGCGGTACGCGGTACGACAGTCAGTGTCTGATCGCGGCCGAGTTGAGACGTCTTGGAACTGTACTCGATTCATTGTATCCCGAGTTATTGTGTTAAGTTGTAATCTCAAGTAGTTCGTTAGTTTTGCTAGAAACAGTGTATCGTACCAAGTGTGTTTTCATAGCACGAAGCCCATCGTCTGCCCACATAATGCTCGAGCCTAACGGAATAAATCCAGGCATTCCCCGACATAATCAATATATTTAACATTAATGATAATGTTCAATGAATGTTTGGTAGCGACCTGCCCGATCTAGGTTTATTTGAACCTGTGCTTCAGGCCATCACTTTACATAGCACAATTAAATTAGGACAGTAACATTATTAATGACTATTTAAAGAAATCTATAAACTAACTCTACCTTTAACTTTATATTTTAGAAAGTATTCTGTATGCCCGTTAAAACAAAATTAGAAGCGTTTGCATAATATGCACAAATGCACACGATTGTAATAACTTAATTCAAGCATAAAAGTCATAAATAGTAATTGCTTTCATAGAATTGAGTAATCTAACCCAGGACCTTATGCTTAGCATTAGCGCTTGCGACCACTGGACCAACGAGGAGGTTGTAGGAATTTTCCTTATTATACTTAACTGGGTTTCACCAGCGGCTTCGTCCGCGTCATAAATTGTGCCACAGGGATTTTCTATCGCGATGAACAGTATCTTATGCCTCCTAACCGGGTTTGAGTTTACCTGTGTGCCAAAACCTCATCTAAATTCTTCCAGCTAGTCGGGCATGCATGAACAGATACTGAAAGCCTAGCCTGCCTAATAAAAATAACTTTTTTGCAAACAATAAAACCCACTTAAAAGTTTATATTTTTCCATTTTTAGTTGTAATATCCTATACGTAATATGCTATGCATTTATTTTACATTGCTAACAATACATTTTATGGTAATAGGCTTATCCCCAATAAAATGGAACTTAACAGACCTAACTGTCGAAATGTGGATGTACTGTACACGTTTCCGGTCCCCCCCATGTCAGATCATGACAATATTTCTAGTCGCGTCTATGTAGTCAGACATTGTTTTTTACATGTGCCAGCATGCCTCTAGTTTTCATTGCCAGTCTGACTAAAATTACCGGCTAACAGTACCCGATGACTTCTCCCGCTCTGGGCAGAGCGGAAGGGAGTGTCAGACTTGTACTGACTAAAACCCATCCATGTTCCTTCCTTGCCCTTTGTGTTCCAGGGCTGCGGTATCTCTTTCGAACAGCCCGCAGCCCTGGCAGGCATCGGCCCTTGCGGGCCCCTCCCTATTTGCTGACATCTCTTTGAGGCGCGCGTGGAACACGAACGCGCCGTCAACACGGCCTGTCGTCAAAAGACGGACGGACGGCGAGCTAGCCCATTACTCACCATCCACAGGTCCGCGTCTACGGTGGCCAGAAGCCACCACGTGACCCCCGACGACCGAGGCGTCTCCCGTGGCGGCTGGGACGAGAGGTTCTCTCCCTCTCACGCTCCGCTACCTCCTTCGCTAGCATGACTGCTTCGCAAAAGGAGGTGACGGCGTCCCGTTCCCTCTCCCTCCGGACCATGGACTGGACCAGGGCCGGACGCGATAGGTCGCCGCCGCCGCGTCAGGCGGAAGGTGAGGGTGCCGTGGCGCCTCTCCAGCCACTCCTCAAAGAGTCGCTCTCTCCATGTCGCCATGAGATCGCGCCGGAAGTCTGTCCGCAGCGCGACAATTTGCCGCGGCAGCGGAGTTTCCCCCCGGCGTAGTGCCTCTACGCGCCACTCGTGTAGGCGCGCGAGGACTATCGCCTCCAGATCCCATGGCGGCAATCCAGCAAGGAGGCTCGCCACCTCACCGGAGATCGTGCGGTACCCCCGGACTAGCCTTACGGCTACCACCTTCTGGGGCGCGTTCAGGTAGTGGGCGGCTCGCCGCCTTAAGGAACGCGCCCACACCGGGGCCCCGTAAAGGGCCATGGACCGCACGACCCCCGCATAGAGCCTCCGGCAGGAGGCGTTTGGACCCCCCGCCTGAAGGCAGCCCCGGTCCGTTCCAATTTGGGGGCCAAACGTCGGAAATGCTCCACGAAGTTCCACCGGCTATCGAGGACAAGCCCTAGGTATTTCAACGTTGACTCGACGCCGATGGGAACCCCTCCCGCCGTTACTATGGATCCCGACGGTGGCGCATTCCGAGGCCCATGAAAGCACATGGCCTCGGACTTGTGCAAAGCCACCTCGAGACCCAATTGCCGGATCCTCTCCACGACTATCGCAACCCCGCGTGTCATAAGTTCGGCCGCCGCCTCGTACGACCTCCCCTGCGCCAGCACCAGCGTGTCGTCAGCGTAACAAACTACGCTGACGCCACCAGGGAGGTCGGTGCGCAGCACCCAGTCGTAACCGATGTTCCACAAGGGCGGCCCCAGAACCGATCCCTGTGGAACACCGTACGACATCTCTCGTACCACCGACCCCTCCCGTGACTATTTTGATAGTCAGTTTTACAGTTTCGATTACTCTTTTGTGGAACATCTTACGGTCGAACAAGCTATTTGGTATACACGCAAAAATATTCACAATTTGCAAATTTGCAAAAGGCAACCAAAACAAATGCAATTAAATAATTAATTAATTTGCAATTGCAATTTGCAAGCACCTTTTATCATTAAGAGTCAGTCTCTTAAAGACAAAAGCTTTATAAAATAGAATTTGGAAAAGCCAAATTAAAATAAAATAGTTATTATTAATTTGCGCTTCGGCATTGGATTATGAATATTTCCGCGTGTATACCAAATAGTTTGGTCGACCGTACATAACATTCATACTAAACCAAACGTTACATTTTTCTTTTCAGACTCTTGCGTCTTAATTACTTTCGCAGCTCGAGGTCTGCTAGAGCTACACTCGGAATGACATTTACGCCTGCAAGGTTTATCAAACAAACTTAATTCTTTGAACTTTTTAGAAACTACTGTAGAGTAAGGTGTTCCGAAATATCAGATGTCATAGAGCGTTCGCGCGTTGCGTGCTTTTTTATCACGTATTTCTACTAAGATTCACGATTGATTAATTATGACTTAAAAACAACTTAGGATCTTATTTATAAGTATGTTTTTATTGCATAGTTTTTCATATAAAATCAAGAGTCCAAATATCATAATAGGTTGCATACTTTGCGTGCGAGGGCAAGGTAATACAAAGTGCGATATGTTATACTAGAGAGAACAAAATTATCTAGCATTATTCTTCTACCCTTATCCTAATTTATTTGGAGTCGGCGCACCATGTTGTCTTCTTTTTCCATACTTCTCTATTACTCGTCATTCATAGACACCTTCTTCCTTGCCATATCATCCTTCACACAGTCCATCTATCGATTGTTCCATTCGAATGTTCGCTCCCTATATCACAATAGACGATTATTATTGGATTATGAAAATCTAAAGTATTAAACCAATCTGCGATTGGAACAAAAACAGTCCCTTAGCTCCCTTTTTTTTCAATTATAACTGTTCCGTTTTTGTCATTGAGCTACGGAGCCCTAAAATGCGATACTCGACTACGTGACGGGTTCTCCGCGATTGCAGAACATTGTAGGTCAAACAAACGTGACGAAAACAGGGGCAGAAAAGGTTACCCGCATTCAGATTAATCGGGTTTAGAAAGTGACGAGTTAACCCGCGCTCGGTGCTCTGTCTCTAACCTCTTTATATTATAAAGGTTAGGCAGAATAATTTTTAAGCAAACATACGGGTTATTGGTTTACTCGTTGTCCTTTTAACCCGACTAATCGGTCCTTGACCGAAGACATTGCGTACACGTGGTGTGCATCAACTCGCCTGAAACGCGCTTGCCAATCGCCAGTGTGATAAGGTAGATATAGTTGGAATCACATATGCCAAGTCACTCACTGATAATTAAGGAACGTATGGGAACGAAAGCGTGTTTCTATTTATTTAGGTTCTGCGCCCACGGCTCATCATTTATGTGGCTTCGAATCCGGTCGAGATAAAAACCAATGTAAACAAATCTTGGTAGGCAATTTAGTTAAGTTTTCTTATTTTTGTTTAATCGCTTTTATTTTAATTTTAAAATAAGTGATACTTGAGCGCGGCGCAAAGTTTCGCAAAAGGTCAAAATGTATGGAACAAAAGAAAACTCTTTTTAAATTACCGATGAATTCCTATGTTGGGGATTCAGGATGATGTACGTGCATGGGTGTCGCCATGGTCAGTGCGAAAGATGCCGGAAAAGTCACTAAAGATGACTGGGCAAAGGTCGTTGAAAAAACGAAAAATTTAATTTTCGAAGACTTTGATCAATTGAATTAATACTTTGATTGATAATGACATAATAATACGCATTGACGAAGCTGATGAAGACGGCACCTCCTCCGGTGTGGTCGGTATTGGCGATATTATAATCTACACATACAAATAGGTATCAGCTACATATTATACATTACCATTCGACTACGGTATCTTTAATTCTAAAATTGTATGAAACACCAGGAAAATGTAATTCAATATAAACGTATTTGTTGCTACAATTCACATACTTAATTAAAACATTGAAGAGCAATGAGGAACACATATAACGGTATTATACACGTTAAACTGAATTTTTCGCCCTATAGCATCGAAACGGGGGATGATAAGGAATATAGATCACCGCACTCCACGACAGTATTCATTCATAGTTCAATTTAATAGGCGTGCGGTGTGGTTTACCGCATCATTTGAAATCAAACGAACATGCCATAAGTGACTTATATCACGCAAGTAGATGACGCAGTTGATAATTTTAATGAGCACGAACCGACAATCCGCTACCACAAATTAACTAACAAAATTTGATAAACACACAGTTATTTATCCTCTTGTTAAAGGGCAATGCTCATGGGGAATCCCTTACCATGCTGCTGCATCAAAATCAAAATTTATTGCGTATAGTCTACACTTATCATTGTTAACTCCTACAAAAGTAATTTTTGTAAACAAAACCTACGAGTAAGTACCGAAGTTATTTTATAAAATCGAAAATAACCTCAAAACCAGGCAACTAGAAAATGAACAATTAATACATCGGTTTTGCCAGGTGACTGACAGCGTTATTCGATTGACCCCACGTCTCGACATATTTGCACAATGAAATACACAGAAATAAGTTCATAAAATACTAACAAGTTCTACTTCTCAACGCACAATACAATAATAAATGAATCTTAACTCTGAAAACACAGACGAACGTAAACGTCGATCAAAAGTCAGAAATGTGCCTGCTAGCCGAGATTTATGGATGAGCTCGATAGCAAAATCTTTAGTAAGAAAATGGATTTTGTGTCAATTAGTAATACCAAATCGATTTGGTGTACTGCTTTTAAGTAATTGTTACTGTTATTCAACAAAAAGAAAGCACAACAATAATACAAATTATTCAATTTTTTTTTAAGCAAGTATCTTCTATCTTCATCTTCTATATATATAAAAAAGGATCGCCGAAATGTATGTACGCGCAAAACTTCCCAACGACTGTACCACATTGGATGATTCTTTTTTTTAATGTGTTACTTATTGTCAGGACAAATTTCTATATAAGAAAATTTAGGTAAGTGATAGGTAGGTAGTAGTTAGGTTCCAATAATAATAATTCGAATTCAATATTCATAGCTGACAAGACAACCTCTCTCGGGTCAGCTAGTTTATTATAAAAAAGAAACGGTTGGAATGACTGGTTATAATTAGGTAATTCAAATTCAATATTCATAGTTGACAGGACAACGTCTGTCGGGTCAGCTAGTTTATTATAAAAAAGAAACGGTTGGAATGACTGGTTTTAATTAGGTAAATCGAATTCAATATTCATAGTTGACAGGACAACGTCTGTCGGGTCAGCTAGTCTATACAATTATACATACAAAGACATAAGACATAGACATAAAAACACAAGACATAAGACAGTAAAAAAACTATGTCTGTACATTGAATATATTAAAAAAAAAATGGGGGGTGTTTAGAAACAGTAATAGAGCACGAATCCAAAAAAAAAATTCTGTCTGTTTGTCTGTACACGCTAATCTTCGGAACTACTCGACGGATTTGAATGTTTTTTGTTTGTTGTTGTATAGGTATTAAGTCTGGGCAACATAGAGGCTATAATTTATCTTGGAAACTTGAACACCTGATGCAATCATTCAAATCCGTCGAGTAGTTCCGGAGATTAGCGTGTACAGACAAACAGACAAACAGACAGATTTTTTTTTTGGATTCGTGCTCTATTACTGTTTCTAAACAACCCCCAATTTTTTTTTTTTTTATATATTCAATGTACAGACAGTTTTTTTACAGTCTTATTATATGTATAGAAGAAACGGTTGGAATGACTGGTTATAATTAGGTAATTCGAATTCAATATTCATAGTTGACAGGACAACGTCTGTTGGGTCAGATAGTTTATTATAAAAAGAAACGGTTGGAATGAATGACTGGTTAGTCGATTCTGGTTCGTCGTCTATTGCAATCTACATCTCTATGAATGATTAGCTCTGTATGACTGACATTTTAAATTTTAACTTTAATTATATTGACATGTCTTTGTTTTTTTTATTTTCTTTTGTGAGCGTAATTATTTGGTTTTCATGTATATTTAATTTTAATTTTAAGCTTTATAATGGCTTGACATGTCTTTGTTTTGTAAATATAATTATTTGGTTTTCATGTATATTTTATTTTAATTTTAAGCATTACAAATTAGATTTTTAAGCAACCACACTCATATTTGCTGTGCCCTAACAGGGTTTACAACGGTTCTTAGCTCTAAGCCTTTTGTTAACACCATGTTTTTACCTTGTGAATCGCAAATAAATGAATATGAATATGAACGGTTGTGTGAATGTAAAGGGAGTAAAACAATGTTCATAAGTACTTCTATACTTTTAAATAAATCCCATATTAAAAATCAAATCCATGACGCGTAATGTCGTAAAAAATTATGAAAATAATAACTATAAAATTTTGATCTTGATGCAATAGACTTTTTGGTACCACTTTTGGTTATTTTAAGAGGAATTTAAAATCATACAAAATTGCGGTATTCTTCACGGTAATAATCAAGGCTCTGACTGCTACACACTCGTACGCTATACCAAGTCAAGTTTAACCACTCGTGTCATCTAAAATGTTTTGTTTTATTTCATTTTGTGTTACGACTTTAAATTATATTTAAATATTTTCCAAAATGTGTTACTTTAATTGTGGTAATTCGAATGTTAATTTAATGCAGTAATAATTATGTCATAAATTAAATGCCCGACGGAGGGTTACCTTGGTGATCTGTAAAACAGATTTTGTCTAATAATAATAATATAAACCAGCAACTTGCTTTGAAGTACAGCCTTGTGGAATCAGAAGTGCCATACTATAAGTATGCGCCCGACCCAGTTCTCGATAATGGTAATATCACGTTGTATTGGGATCGATCTATCACCACTGACAGGACTATTGTTGCCAATAAGCCTGACATTGTGGTGATAGATCGATTGGAGCGCCGCGCAATGATTGTTGATAAAACAGTCCCGCATGACGAGAACCTCGTGAAAGCAGAAAAAGATAAGCAGTTTAAGTATCTAGATCTGGCCCGCGAGGTTGTCGACATGTGGGATGTGAGTACAGCAGTTATTGTGCCGATAGTCGTGTCAGCCAATGGATTAATAGCCAATAGCCTCGACCAACTCGGCAGCTCGGACCCTGTTCCCAATGCTGGTGGGCTACAATTTTTTATATTCTTAAATGTTTTTTTAAGTTGTTTTTTATTTAAATATTTAAAAATTAAAAGAATATGTATGTAAATAAATAAAGGAAATAATATAATACCAGTTCCCAATGCGGGTGGGCTACTATTTTTTTATATTTTTGTGTTGTGTGAGATATATGAATAAAACTACGGATTCCAGTAGAATGTAATAGTTCGGTTATATTGAGACAGACATGACAGACGCATCTTCTGTCACAGCCCGCCAACAAGACGGGCATAAACAATATGTTACTGACCAGTAACTAGCCATATATTACACCCTCACCCTTAAACTAAAACCCCTATAACTACAGTAAATAACAGACTTATAAAACTTAGAACTAATACAAACAAAATAAACATAACATGTTTCTATACCCTCATCAGAACTTATACCTAGCTGGCTTAATAATCCGGCATTGACGAACGGGACGAGGCTGGGGCGGTTCAGGAGTAAGCAAGGAAGACTGTTCTACGTAGTCTCGATTTCCATCATCCGGATATGTAGTCGCTGCAGCTGAAGCATCGCACCGCGGACTAGTCGCTCTCTGTTCCTGAGTTACCTCAACTGGTCCCGAACTCTCGCTAACCGGGCTAGAGGAGGAAGGACAGATTAATGAACTCTGTATCCGTTGTTTAAGCTGATCTACATGTCTGTGGAATTCCCTACCTAAAGCATCTACCACCTTATAATCGGTGGTTCCCATCCTCTCGGTAACCGTCCCCAATACCCATTTATCTTGTCCCCGATACTGACGCAGCCAGACCTCATCCCCCGGGCGCAGTTGACGTGACCCACTTGCGCCGTATTTTTGCTGACATTCCTGAGCATCCCTAACTTTATTGTCTCTGCTTGGCCTAAGAGCATCGAATTTCGTACGCAACCTGTGACCGAACATGAGCGACGCCGGTGTTTCGCCTGTGGTACAGTGTTCTGTGTTTCTATAGTATAGCAGGAAATTATTTAAAAATAAATGTATTTCTAATTTCTCTCTAATAGCTTTTTTAATAGCTCTTTTAACTGTATGAACTGCATTTTCTGCTGCTCCGTTTGAGGCAGGGTGATATGGTGCTGAATATATATGTTCGATGCCGTTCATCTGTAGAAATTGTGTTAACTCGTGACTAGTAAATGGCGGTCCGTTATCTGATACTATTTGTCTCGGCAAACCAAAACGAGCAAACACGTCACTAAACACGCTGATCGTGTGGCTAGCCGCTGTACTAGGTACTTGACAAACTTCAAGCCACTTGGTCCTAGCGTCAACCATTACTAAAAATATCCGCCCCGCTATAGGTCCTAAGAAGTCAACATGTACACGAGCCCATGGTCTATCCGGCCACTCCCATGGACAAGCTATATTTCGAGGCGGCGTTTCACTTTCTGCAGCACAGACACGGCACCCACGGCACGTTTTTTCAATCTCCTCGTCCATACCTGGCCACCAAACATAGCTCCTAGCAAAAGCTTTAGTTTTAACTATTCCCATATGAGCCTCATGTAATTCAGTTAAAACCTTCTTTCTACACATACCCGGTATAGCCACTCTATGGCCCCACATCACACAACCTAATTCCTCATATATGTAATTCTTTTTTACGATTAAAGTATGATTGGAGCGATTCAATTTCATTATCAGACGGCCATTCGTCACGGAGATATCTTAGAACTCTGCCAAGTAATTGATCATGGCTTGTCTGTCTTTTAACCTCATTATAATCTAACAACATTGCATTCTGGGCAAAACAGGCGTTCATTACAGGCGATAGTACTGTTTTTCTCCTCTGTGCACCTTGTGACCATATTTTGGTACAAAGGTATTTTAATGCCTAGCTCTGAAAGCCATTGTCGACCTAATAATGAGGTGGAGCCACCCTCTATTACAAATAATTCCAATTGTTTGGACTTATTACCATAGGACACCATTGGCCTAAACACCCCTATTGGTTTTGTAATAGAACCATCATAGAATCTAAACACTAAATTAGAATTAGCCAAAGGTCTATGGCTGAACCGTTGACTATACATTTTTTTACTAATGCATGATACTATATGTAGATCCCGTATCAATCTCCATAGGTAGTTGGGTTTTATCTACAAAAACAGTTAAGCTCACCGGTTTATAGCTGTTCAAACTAAGTTGATGTAAATCTTCTACCGGCTCCCAATCCTCCTCGTCTGACAAAGGAGGCTCATCCTCCCCTGACTGGTCCTCGAGGTTTGACGGATTGGTTGCCCGGGTTGCCCCGCCAGCTACATGCACCTGTGTCATCATGTTGTTTGCGTAAAATCGGTCCTGTGGCTGTCTCCTACCTGGAAGCATAGGACATACCCGACGCAGGTGTCCCTTCCGTCTACACCTACCACAGATAAACCGAGCGTATCTGCATCCTTCACTCTGGTGATCCGAAGCTCCACAAGCCGAAAAACAATTTTTAGAATCGTTGGTTCCCTTCCATGCGCGTGCCGCCGGTAACCCGCGTGGTCCACCACGCCCTCGGCGGCCCCGACTGCCCGTCGACGCCAACGCATGCAGCGCTCCAGCCGTGGTGTCACCGCTACCACCGGAGACACTGCTTCTCCCAACCGTCTCTTCAACTGCCGCCGCATCTCTTCCCGCCGCTTCCATAGCGCATGAAATCTTAACGGCGTTTGCATAATGCAGATTTTCTTCCGAAAACAATCGTTGTCTGATCGACTCGCTTCGCAAACCGCATACTAACTGGTCCCGTAAATTATCCTCCAAAACGGACTTAAATTCGCAGAACTTTGACATTATTTTAAGTTCAGATATGTATTGTTGAATTGACTCCCCGGCATTCTGTCTTCTTTGGCGGAAACGGTATCTCTCCGCCATAAACGACGGCTTGGGTTGTAAATGATCTGCCATAAGCTTCACCACATCAACGTACGTTTTTGCGCTTGGTTTGTCCGGACTTGTTAGGTTGCTTAAAAGTTCATACGCTTCGTCACCCATAGCCGCAATCAAGGTAGGTAGCCAAAATTCTTCCTTAACCCGATTGACCATCAGGAACATCTCTATACGTTCCACATACATGGTCCAATCACCCGATCTTATATTGAATTCGGTCAATTTTCCGATTGACATTAATTTTGAAAAGAATTTTTGCACGCTTCCTTTTTTTTTAATCCTCGTCGCCAATGATATGAATAAAACTACGGATTCCAGTAGAATGTAATAGTTCAGTTATATTGAGACAGACATGACAGACGCATCTTCTGTCACAGTCCGCCAACAAGACGGGCATAAACAATATGTTACTGGCCAGTAACTAGCCATATATTACATTGTGAATGTATTTTTTATGTTATTTTATATTTAAATATTTAAAAATGTAATGAATATGTATAAAGGCTTATAAAGGAAATATATATAACAATAATATATTAATTTGCGTAAAACATGGTATAAAAAGGTCTTACAGTACAGAAATAGAGCAGACATGTTTTGCCAAGATTAAACATAATAGCATGCAAATATTTGTAATAACAATTTCCTTAACAAAACTATTATATTGTAGATAAAAAAACGCTATTTTCGTTATAGGAATTGTTTTATACTATAGAAGTTGTTGTTATTTAACCATTCATACAATTTATTCTTAAAAGTATATCTCAAGTTTAACATTAAATAACTAACTAATTAATAACTAGATAATTTGTTGTAAATTCGTACACACATAGTAAAGCAGCTCTTATTGTACTGGGAGCACTGGTAAGTACGAGTCTGTGAGGATCTCGTTGGCTTCGAGGATTTACATCATTTGCTGTTAAAACAGAACTCTAAAACAGACACCACCACCATGTAGTGTTATTATGACACTGTGCTGTTTATTATGATAAGACAAAATAAGTAATTTATTTATTTCTATTTTTTTTTTTTTATTCATCTTTATACACTTTTTTATATTATTACATAATTCTTAAAAAAAAAAAAAAAAAATTGGTTTCCGTCGGTGTTGGGAGCAAGGCTGCCGGTAGTTCCTCATTCCGGGCACGAAAACGAGCGGTGTTTTTGCCATCATAAAATATCCCGCAGGAGCCGCTGCCGTACGCAACCCTAACAACGGAAAAAGGCTACGTTAATTTCTTCCCTGTGCGCCTGTAGACTCTACCGCTCCTGGTAGAGCCATGTAGAAACATTTTGCACTATACAAAACATTCAATAGAGATGGTCTCTGGTCTGGTCGGCAAATTTGAGTCATCTCTCTCTGAAATGCAACGTTGGCGGCTGGCTCTTGGTTTCCGATTAAATTCACCTGTCTCCAAATACCTTTTATACCCTTGATACAGCGAACTGGTTCCAGCTGGGCAGCGACGGTATGGTATGCTAACTGAGCCTTTGTTGCAACTTCTGAAACCTTTTAAAGCGTAGTATCCAGTTTCATCAAAACAATTTCCGTAGAATTAGCATACAAGCGTCTAGTTTATTGAAATCCTTGATGAAATGACTGTTATTTCTAAGTTAATAAATATTCTGTCTTCCGCAAGACATTCACAAACGAGGTTACCGACGTTGCCCGAAGAATTGCCAAACTTAAGTGGCAGTGCTCAGGGCACATAGCTCGCAAAACGGGTGGCCGATGGGGCCAAAAAGTTCTGGAATACTTTGCGTTGGAAGGCTTACCACTATGTGGACCGATGACCTGGTGAAGGTTACGTGGATCTGCTGGATAGGAGACGCACGGGACCGGTCAATGTGGCGACACTTGAGGAGGCCTATGTCCAGCAGTGGACGTCTTTCGGCTGAAATGATGCTGATGATGATGAAATATTCCGTCGTAAACAACTTTTAGGCACACCTAAAGTCTCTTATAGATATTTTATTTCTACTTAAATCAAAATCAACTCTAAAGTGGTGTTCATTAAGTTCAGTGTATCATTAACTCTATAACATAAGGTAGCCTACCATGACGTCTTAAAACAGTTGTCATTCCAGTGTGGGAAAGAGACAAAGCTAAACAGTTTGTCTAGCGCCATCTCTTTCCCATACTAGAATTACAACAGACTACCTTCACTGCTGTGACATCATAGTAAAGAATAAAAATAAATGGTCCCCCAGTTTGGAAGAGATTTTTTTTCTGGTTTTTTTAATCATCGAGATCTAAGTATTATGATTAAATTCAAATACCTACGTTGTAATTTGCATTGATCTAAAGACAACGTCTATGATGTGATGTGATAGTTTGAGAAAAGTGATTCAAATCCCGTTTTAATCCTAAATATTGTACCTTATAATAAGTGTTACTCAAATCAACATTATTTACCGGCAGGGAGTTAGTGTTGATAGGCATTTTCAATACGGTTTCCTTTTAATAAATTCTCTTTTAAATAAATGTTGATACTGTTGAATAACAATGTCTACGTTTAAAGTTTTTGTGTTCATTATAACTATATGTGTTGCAAAAAGTGAAATGAATTACGAGACTATCTGCAAACCCGACTATAGAGATCAGGACGATAATAAAATTAATGTTTTAGAGTATTGTTTTAATAAATTGTGCATCGAGAAGTGCTGCGGACCTAAAGAATTGTTTCTGCTAAATAGAACATGTGCCCCTAAAGAGAGATATATTCGAAAAACAACGATAAAAACTATATACGATAACATCAACGTTTTATCTTCTCTAGACGTAAATAAGACATCGGCGAAAAACCATGTTTTCGTTTATAATCATAGAAGTGTAGAACATTGCACTTCTGAGCATCTTATAACGGATGAATATGAAATTTCAGAGGTAACTTTTAATTTTTTAACAGATTTAAAAAAAAGGAGGAGTTGTTCGGTTTTGTTGTATTTTTTAATGTTTATTATCTTATTAACTCTTTCATTTATGAACCCATTTTAAAAAATCTTTTTTTAGGTGAAATGATATACATATGTACAGTCAGCGCGCAACGTCACGATGTGGGTACCCCTCTGGAAAGCACCCTATGTTCCCAACTGAGATACCCAATTGGTGCAGCCCACCGTACTTCCCGATTGGTCCCATAAAAAATTAAATCCAAATAGGTTCAGTTATTTTGTTTTTTTTTTCCTTTAATATATATTTTTCCTTCTTGGGCTATGTTGACGACATGATGATCCCTTAATAAATTCTAGTGACAACCTTCGCCTCGCTATATGTTTGCGATTGGGTGCTCCTTGTGGGGCTCCACATCGCTGTCAATGTGGTGAAGCAGTCGACTATCTCGGACACCATGGCTTTTCTTGCAGTAAGAGTGCTGGTCGGATTGCGCGGCATACATGATTTCATCCATCGTGCTCTTGCCACTGCCGGGGTGCCAGCTGTCTTAGAACCTACTGGCTTGGCACACGTCGATAGGAAGAGACCAGATGGTATGAACATAATGCCATGGAAGTTGGGTTGGCCTTTGCTGTGGGACCTTGCGCCATCCCATCTTCCTAGCACAGAGGGCTGCGCTGGGGCTGCTGCTGCAAGTGCTGAAAATCTCAAACGGCGCAAATACAATAATTTTATAGGTAGTTATGTGTTTGAGCCCTTTGGGGTTGAAACACTAAGGCCATGGACTCCGAGTGCACACCTAGTATTCGGGAAATCGCCAAGCGGTTGGTCGACTCTTCACGTGGCAAGAGGGCGGCCTATTTTTTGTCCAAAGAACAGCATTGCATCATCCAACGTGGCAATGCTGCCAGCCTTCTGGGCACTTTACCTGTTGACAGCGATGTAGACGAATTTTTTGACGCCCTGTAACCCTTTTGTTACTTGTACATATTTTTTTTTTACTATTTTAGTTACAAATGTAAAAATTAATTCATGATAAGAATTTGTGTGGTGTGGTACAACTAAAAAAGATACTTAAAATAAACAAAAACCTTTCAGAAAAAAAAACGATGTCCAAATACGCATTAAACAAGTCAGTAGCAAAAAAGGCGACAACAAACAAAAGTCGACTTTGTTTTTTTCTATTTGCTCGGCTCCTAAGGGCCTTCCAACCTTCTTCAAGAATAGATTCCTGCGAATCCGACTTGAACAAAGAAACTCTTCTTCTCTTCTCTATTTTCTCTTTTAAATTCGAAGCAAGTTATCTAGATCATCATCACCGGTGATGAGATCATCCACGAACATGTCCTGAGAGATGACACGAGCGATAACGTCGTCATCGCATTCTAACGCTAACTGTCTTATACAACGCATACTTAAATATGGAGCTGACGCAGTTCCATAAGTGACAGTGTTAAGTTGATATATGTCTAATGGATCCGAGGGGTTTTCGCGCCACAATATTAATTGTAATGACCTTTGGTCAGGCTGGAGAAGAACTTGACAAAACATTTTCTCCACGTCTGCACAAGCTACGTATTTATATTGTCTAAATCGCAACAAAATCGTAAAGATATCATTTTGTAACGCGGGTCCCGGGTACTGAATATCGTTTAATGATTTATTCGAGCTAGTGACGGCACTAGCGTCGAAAACAACGCGTAGTTTTGTAGTCGAACTAGACAACACCATGGTGTGGGAGATAATAGTTTGGTTGACTACAAGTTTCTAACTTCGACATATGACCTAAGTCATTATATTCACGCATAAAGTTAGTGTATAAACGTTTAAATTCCGGTAAGCGTTCGAGCTTACGTTCTAAGGTTAGAAATCGCTTCGTCGCTGACGTATAAGAATCACCTAACGTGGTTCTCTCAACAGTATACGAACCGAAAATCTACCGTGTTCAACGCGTTTCGTCGTGTTAAGGAATAACTCCTCGCACGTACGTTCATCATCTGTTAGGGGTACGCATGATGATGAAGGAATATTTTCAATTTCCCAGAACAGCCGGAGTTGTTTGTCAATCTCCTGACTGAAGTGGCAGTGAACGTGAGTAGGTTTTGGGTTCCCTAGGAATACAGGACCAGATAATAACCATCCTAATATCGAATTTTGTAGGAATGGACCACTAGCTAAACGTATTTTATCTGCTTCCAAAAGATCCCAAAATCTATCCGCATCAATCAACAGATCAATATCTGAACTAACATTAATCGTCGGATCTGCTAATTGCAAAAATTCGGGTAAACGTATATTACCTACTTCGATATTCATCGTAGGCAAGCTGGATGTTATGCATGGCAAGACTATACATCGTAACTTGGTGTAATAGTCATTTAATTTCGAACGTATTGCTACATCACAGGAATAACGCCACTGTGAGACCGATTGTCCCACACCCGAGATCTGAACAGTGGACTGTATATAAAACGCATTTATTTGTTTTGCCAATTTTTCCGTGATAAAACAGTTCTGACTTCCGACTTCCTGTCTAGAAGCGCGCGAGCCGTATGGTATACATTATTATTGTCCGCCACCTCTATTAATGCCTTAGAAAGTAAAACCGTGTTAATTATTTTATGTTCAGTGGTGCCTGAGTCACACACAACAGTATTATGTGAGTCATTCAAATGTAACGCAGTAGTTAGGCTGTGTGTTTCGCCAGCCTCTCCGCGCGACTCGCTACGCACACAAGCGCTGTTACTTTGTAACTCTGGGCTTCTTTCACCATCCTCAAGTAAAGTGTTAAGTAGTCTACTCGCCAGTTAAAGTCTCACGTAACTACATGTACGAATTTCACGACATTCGAGTAACACTACTCCTACGATAAACCAGCCCGTAACTTACTTGCCAGGTCTTCCGCCGATTAGTGTGTTTACTTGACGGTTAAATATTTAAAAGTGGTCCGTTGTGATTTAATGCATAGCTTTTTTTGATATTAATATTTGAATGGATTTAATTGATCATGAATTAGATGAATTAGAACTGTCTACGATGCAACGTTTAAATTCTATGTTGAATATTTTATGGACCTAGATGAAACTGTTTTTCAAAATTTGGTCTATCGAAGTGCAAAACTCCAAAAAACATAATAAATACGAGTATATCGCCTAAAACGCAAAGGTGTGTGCTGTTTTTTTTAATCCTTCTATCTATATTCATTACTTTACTTAAAACTATTCATAATATCACGCAACAAAACAACAACATACGAACACACAAAAAATGACAACTACAATAAATAAAACGGTGTTCTTTGTTTTATCTTCTACCTAGAACCCCATATGCAGTTTGACGAGGGTTGTTGACGTCACGTTGAACGAATGCAACGTACGATTTGATACTTCATTCACTTGGCCAACAAATTGTTACTCGAAGCTACATTTTCGCTTGTGAAATTGACAGAAGATACTCGGCACATTTACTTGCTACACTTTACTTGGAGATGGTGAAAGAGGCCCAAAATGTAGTAAACTGTTGTGTTTACGCGGGCATTGCTTGCACGGCCCGAACCTACATTCATTTAACGCGTGACCGGTTCGCAGGCAATTAGCACACACCTTCTTGTCATCAACTAATCGGATTCGCTCCTTAACGGACATGTTAAGAAAGGTTATGCACGTGTATAACGAATGTTCTCGATCGCATAACACGCATTTGGGTGAGTTTCTTCTGAAATTTATATGACTACGGCTATTATTATTGCGCGTCGTCTTGATCGATGAATAGCTATGCACGCGGTGTGAACTACGCTTATCCTTTATGTTTTGATGTTTGTCACTATGCGGCAACTCCTTTGCTTTAGCGTGGTTTGCACTGATCATCTCTAACGTGTCCGCGCGGCTTCTGAGGAATGCTATTAAATCGTCGAGTTTGACCTTTTCGCGTGACTCTAAACACGTGGCCCCAATGTGGTTCTCCCACTCCCGTTCCGTGAAAGAATCCAGTTTACTTACGATGAGGTAAATAATTAAGGTATCCCAATTGACTGTGGGTTCGTTTAACGACTTTAAAGCGCGTAGATTACGTGAAATGGTATCTATCAACCTTCTTATTTGCGCCGGCGATTCCTGTTTGAACGACCGAATGTTATGTAACGCTTTTACGTGATTATTAACTAGCAACCTCTCGTTGTGATAACGACCTTCCAACAGTTCCCATGCGTGAATGTAGTTGGCAGGACTGAATTTCAAAGCACCTATCACTTGTAACGCGCTTCCACCCAGGGCTGACCGTAAATAATGGAATTTTTGTATTTCGTCTAAATCAGAACGGTTATGAATCATCGTGATGTATGAATGCTTGAATTCTAACCAGTGATCATATTCTCCATCAAAGGCAGTATTATGTCCGGTAACTTTATATTGACACGTGGTTGAACATCGGATGCAATCGGGAGCCCGCTGCTAGTCTCCGCACTTTTAATCAAACAATTCGCGCTTACCATCGGTTTCGAGTGCTTCTACATAATATGAATTGGTGGTTGTTTCCGATTCCGACAAAAGCAATTCTATATCATTTTCTACGTTATTGAATTTATCGTATAATTCGGTCGCGGCTTGAACTCGTAGTTTTAATTCGGCTACCTGTAAGGCAGTTAAGTTAGCTCCCGCGAACGAATCCACGCGGTTTTTAAATTGGGTTAAACGACCTTTGAAATTACCTCTACGTTTTCTCAACTCGGAGAGAACGTCCTCTTTGAAAATCTTATTGAAACCAATTTTCGTTGAAAGTTCTTTTTACGGTCTAAACACCTGTTTTTTTTAGAATTTTCCTTCTTTTATTTTCAAAGCTAGGGGGGGACCTAATTTTTACGGCTTTAGAAGCGAATTATATCTCATCAACCATTGACTTATAGAATAATACAATAAAGGGTGTAAAAAGACTCTTAACGAAGCCGAAAGGCACTCGTTCTCCCCGTCATTGCGATCATTTTTTTTTTGTTCTAGACCATACCTGGGAACCTTCTAGTTACGGAGGTATTTAGACGGCGCGCTGCGTGTCGCGGGTTCGATTCCCGCACGGAACAAATATTTGTATGGCCTACAAGTAGTTGTTCCGGGTCTGGCTGTTTGTGTATGTGAGTTTAAATGTTTGTAAACGCACCCACGATACAGGAGAAATTCCTAGTGTGGGGCAACGTTTTTCTAAAAAAGAGAAGAAAAAGAGATATTGGGGGTCAAAGTTCCAACATTTTCACAAGGTTTTTCTTAAATACTTGTTTTCAATGTATTTTTTTACTTAAAACACCTTCACGACCCCCGTACTATTCAATCCATCCATCAGCTCAATGTTTTGAATGTGTTACATGGAGTCCTACCGTAATACGTGATTTTTCACGCCATAAAAAAAAATCGTTTCCAGGCAATTATTTTTGCGTAAAGTTACTTAGTTTGATGTACAGAATGCTTGGTTGACGGCTTCGAGAAGAGTCTGTTTACACCCTGTAGGCAACACTTTTTGCCCGACCCCGGGAATAGACCCCAGGGCATTTTAACCTTTTGACCGCCACAGTCGTGTATAGACGACAAACCAAAATGTGCCCAGCACGCCAGGTCGCGATTGGATGACAGAATTTTAAACGTAAATAAATGTCATTAAACAGCATTGTTTTGTTTTTTTCCCTTGTTAATTATGTACCTTGACTCTTCTGAATTTATTTGAAGTGATTTGTTTTCATTAGTTTTCGTCTGTAGTAACATAAGATGACAAAAAAGAAAACCAGTTAAAAAGTTCTAAAAACATAGTGCCCTCAACGCCACAGTCACCATAACAGGACACGTAGTGATGCAGGCAGCAGTCAATATAACAAGCATATCGACCCCGACGGCAACCTCCGTTATATTTGATTTACTCTGAATTCCGTATTATTAAACAAATAAAACATTTGATTTCGAACTTCTATGTTTGAGAAGTCAAGAAAATTTTATAATACTGAACTATGCGCTCTTTAAAAGTCGAGTGTTAGTAGATTATCGATTAATTGCAATGACTGCAATGCCGATCTCTATCACACTGTTGTATTGTCTGTGCCGGGAACGCCACAGTCGTCTATGTTTGACAGTCCCATGAGCAAGTCAAACGCGGAAAATTTTTGAATAGAGTAGTTCGTTTGCTGTTATTATTATTGTTTACTGTTTATATGATTATTAATGGATGACTATAATATGAGTAGTGACTTATTAAATAACTTGCAAGGAGTCGATACTGACACGTTTATCATGGAAAACACTGAAGACAGTGCGGAACTATTTCGTTAAAAGACTGATTTTTATAAAATGTTTTTTTTTTTTTTACTTTTGTGAACTTCATGTATGTGACACTTAAGAAACTTTGTCCATGTAGATACCATTTTTACGGCCGGGTGGAAAACCAGTACTTAAGGCCCTTCAGAAGCTGTGTTTGATTCGGTCATACTCGAGGGGAAAACGCCGCAGGCATGGTGCAGAGGTGTAGTGGTACTCTTCTTCAAAAAGGGCGACAATGCCCTGCTGAAGAACTATAGGCCCATCTCACTTCTGAGCCATGTCTACAAGTTGTTTTCAAGAGTCATCACGAATAGTCTCGCGCGCAGGTTTGACACGAATAGCTCACGAATAGCCTCCCGAACAAGCTGGTTTCCGAAAAGGCTTTTGCTCCGTAGACCACATTCATACGCTGCGGCAGGTTATACAGAAGACCGAAGAGTATAACCTGCATCTCTGTTTAGCGTTTGTGGACTACGAGAAAGCCTTTGATTCGATCGAGACTTGGGCTGTACTGCAGTCTCTCCAACGGTACCAAATCGACTATCGGTACATCGAGGTGTTGAAGTGTTTGTACAAAAACGCCACCATGTCAGTCAGACTTCAGGACCAGACATCGGAACCTATCCTTATGCAGTGAGGTGTGAGACAGGGAGATCTCATATCTCCGAAACTGTTCACCGCTGCACTGGAGAATGTCTTCAAGGTTCTGGACTGGAGAGGGCTAGGCATCAACGTCAATGGCGAGTACATCTCTTACCTTCGGTTTGCCGACGATATAGTGGTTATGGCCGAGACCATGGAGGACCTCAGTACAATGCTCGATGACCTCAGTAGAGCTTTCGAAAGAGTGGGTCTTAAAATGAACATGGAAAAAACCAAGGTCATGTTGAATGCCCATGTAACACCCACTCCTATCAAGATCGGAGGCTACAATCGAAGTTGTAGACGATTATGTCTACCTGGGACATACGGTCCAGTTAGGTAGGTCTAACTTCGAGAAAGAGGTCAATCGTCGAATCCGACTCGGCTGGGCAGCGTTCGGGAAGTTGCGTGGTATCTTCTCGTCCAACTTACCACAGTGTCTCAAGACGAAAGTCTATGATCAGTGTGTGTTGCCAGTGATTACATACGGGACCGAAACGTGGTCGCTCACAATGTCGCTCATCAGAAAGCTTAAAGTCACCCAAAGGGCAATGGAGAGGGCTATGCTTTTCCTTGCGCGATCGAATCAGAAATGAGGACATCCGCAAGAGAACCAAAGTTACCGACGTAGCCCGAAGAATTTCCAAACTTAAGTAGCAGTGGGCAGGGCACATTGCTCGCAGAACGGATAGCCGATAATAATAACAAAAAATAAAAGGTTTATTGCAGAAACTTGCACAACTTTTACAGTTTATGTTACATAGGGACCTCCTTTTAAGTAAAAGATATACCTGTGCTAGGCGATCCCGCTCCTCAATGACAATTTTGTAATGGTAAAAGTGGTGTACAAAGACAAAAATAGAATTTGAATAAAAAAATTACAAGTAAAAATCTAAAACTAACAAGGTAAGGCTTGAACTATACTAAAAGAAGAAAAAAAGAGGAAAAATAATCTTAAAGATATATCCTAAAATACTGTGTGTATGTGTGTGTGTGTGTGCGTGCGTGCGTGCGAGTGTGCAACTTTAACTTTATTTCGAAGACGCAGC
Organism: Lycophotia porphyrea; assembly: GCA_950005105.1. Classification (NCBI taxonomy): domain Eukaryota; kingdom Metazoa; phylum Arthropoda; class Insecta; order Lepidoptera; family Noctuidae; genus Lycophotia; species Lycophotia porphyrea. The sequence goes on along the minus strand of OX465396.1, from coordinate 13,935,626 downwards.
AATACTTCAATGTCATCATAAGTCTTCAGTTTTAGCCATTGAACTATTGCCTTTTTGCAGTCTTTGGCACTCATGGTATAGATTTTAATTATTTTGTTAATTTTATTATATATAATAGCGGAATTTGTATTAAATTGTCTTTTGGCATATGCAGTTTTAACAAATTTTACTGGTGCAACACTGTATTGTCGTCTTCTGTCTTGATGGTGAGGGTCATAAGGTAGGACTTTGTGTAATTTTAAGACAGTTCGTAATATGTATAATTTCCTGACTGTAAGAATACCGCTTAGAGAGTATAACTCATTGGTTGGGAATCTGTACGGTTTAGAATACATGACCTTGATAAGAGATCTCTGTGCTCGCTCTAGCTCAAGAAATTTCGTTTTTGTCGCACCGCCCCAAACGGGTATGCAGTAGGTAATAATTTTTTGAGCCAGAGCGACATAGATTTCAGTTAACATTTTTTTTGTTGTCACATACATGTCTTAGGTTCTTAAATATCCAGATAAGTTTTCTCACACAGGCCATGACCATATCTATATGAGTATGCCAAGACAACCGCTGATCTACTATTATACCTAGGTATTTTATATGAGTCACTTTTTAAATATTCTTATAAGAGCAGTTTGTGTTGAATATGCTATGACAAGTGTGGATTTTGAGAGTTACGTCAGGTCCAGGTTGAGTATTGTTGTAAATTGTAAATGTATTTTTTTTTTAATTAGAAATATTGAGTGTAAGGAGATGTGTGTTTAACCAGGAAAGACCCTTTTTAGCAGATTGGTATACAGATTCCCATGAATGACCAGAAAAAACAATGGCAGTGTCGTCTGCATATGAGAAAACGTGACCATTATCTAGCAACATTTTGCAGAGGTGGTTTATATAAAGAATAACGTCGGGCCCAATACGCTACCCTGCGGAACGCCGTACGTCACATAAAACTCCCTACTAAAATACTCTCCTACCTTAACCTTTTGCCTACGATCCCGTAGATAATCCATTTGTAATACTAACGGGATTCCTCTAACTCCTATACCTTCCAGACTACGCACAAGAATGGGGACAGAGACGGTATCGAAACCTTTTTTCAAGTCAAGAAATACAGTTAGACATCTTTTTCCTGAATCAACCAAGCTAACGACATGAGAAGTTAATGCTGTAACTGCGTCTTCCACAGAAAATTTTTGTCTAAAACCATATTGAGTTTGTGAAATAATGTTATATTTATTAGTGTAGCTGGTTAGTCTTATGTTAATTAGCTTTTCAATGATGTTAGATATTGCGGACAGGACCGAGATTGGTCTATAGTTGTTAACGTCGTCTCTGTCTCCACCCTTGTGCACCCTTGTGCACCTTGTGGAGTAATAATGGCTAGCTTCAAAGCTGGTGGAAATTTTCCTTGGCTAAAGCACAAGTTAGCAAGATGCGAAATTATGGGTACGACTAATTCATGGGCAGATTTTAGAAATTTTGTTGTAATATTATCCCAGCCTGGAGCGCTATCAGATTTAAGACCCATTAGCACGTTATAGACTTCTCCAGGATCCGTTTCGAGAAGCACGAAAGAGGAAGCCTGTTGTGTTTGCCTTTAATAGTTTTTCCTTATCGTATTTTCTTCTAAGTTTTTTAACTAAATTGTTGCAATAGTTGCGATATCTTCTGTAAGTAATCCGTAGTGTATTGTTTTGTGGATCAGATCGTAGGTTTCTTTGCATATTATTTCTGTTTTGAATACAGGGCAGAATTCCTAAGGTGATCCATGGTTTAATAATCCGATTATTTCTCGGAACTAAAGTAATAATAGTGTTTTGCTGAAGGCAGTTTTCGAGTATTTATATTAATTGTTCAGATAACGTGAATGGATCATTGATTAAGTTTAGAAAAATTACATAGTTTTAAGGCAGTTATTGTCTTCTCAAAGTCTACGTTTTTTTTAGTTTTTGATCATTTGTAGGAATTTACTAGATTGGATAACTTAGTAAAATCATGAAGTGATCTGTGATAGTGGTATTCAATACAGCAACAGAAGCAGCGTTTTTATTCTTGTCTAGTTTCAAAATAAAGTGGTCCAGACAGTTCTCGCCTCTGGTAGGTAAGGAATGTCCCGGTAACAAGCCATGCATTGCAAGCATATTTAGGTAGTTTAATCTGTTTGTGCGCTCATTTGTTCAGTAGGTTTAATAATTATGTTAATATTTATGTCGCCTGTTATAACAATATTCTTGTATGATTTAAGTGTGTCTAGATGATTATTTAGCGAGTCTATAAAACTGTCAGCGTTATTATTTGAGGGTGATTGATAAATAGCAAGTACGACAAGATTAGGCATTATTATTTGTAGGCATGATGCTTGAGTTAATATTTTTTCCCTTACACTAACCTTGTGATCACACTTGACATATACTGCCACGCCATCGCACTGGTTTATATGGTTACTCGTGGTAAAAGTATAATAGCTTTTGAATTCAGGGGTAGGTTTATTTGCGTCTAGTCTACATTCATTTAAGATCAAAAGGTCAACACTAAACTTAAATTGTGTTTAAGTGATTAGTAAATCATCTAAATTACTATATTTCCCGTGACCCAAGGGCTGGCTTTTACTTTGGCCAGAGGCTAAGTGTTGCCATACAACGTGGCAACGCCGCCAGTCTCTTAGGCACATTACCAGCTGACAGCGTTGAGGAGGAGTTTTTCGATGTCCTTTTATAGTTTGTTGTTAGTTTATTTATTTTAGTTTAATAGTATTTAATTATTAATGTATATAGTTAGTTTAACCTAATAAATGGAGTATATATAGTAATTTAAGAAAATTTTGAAAGATCTGATTTATATACATAAAATTGTTTTGAAAAATTATCAATTTGAAATTGTTTAGATTGTGCTATAACTATGTCGTCTATTTCTTGCATTATTGTATGTGTGCTATCCATAATATAGGTAAATCAGTCTGAGTTTTAGTTCCGTATTATTTACGTAAATGTATTATGTTCGATCTTCAATAACAAGTATTATGACAGAGAGAAATACATAATTATTACAGTAGATGGGATTATTAACATTGTACAATATATTTATATTACAAGCATGGCTTAGGGAACCCGATATGAGTGTGTAAAATGAGTTATGTACACGTATGTATTTACGAGTTTTTAATTTACGTAAGTAATCATCATAATATGTCAAGTAACTTAGTATATAAACATTTGTTTTGTGTCTGTATAGGCAGAGATGAAGGTGTAGAGGTAAATGAGTGTGTAGTTCAAGTGAACTTACAAGTCTGCATATTAGTTCTGTGTGAGTGTATGTAAGGTTATGTGTGATTGTGTGATTTATTTGTAAAAAGTTTTTGACGTGTATATGTGTCAATTTAAGTATAATAATATGTAAGTAGTGAGAATTTGTATTACAAACATTTTAAAAAAACGTTCAATAAGCAAAATAAAATAATCAGAAAAAATCTACAGTATAGACAACATAATAGTAGTCACGCTTCTTGCATGAGGCTTTGAATCTGGGACTCACTTCTAATTATGTAAGTAGGTGATTCGTCATATTTCTTAAGATAGATTTTACCATAAGCGGTCCAGCAGTACTTATCTTATCTTATCTTATATCCCTTTGACTTAGCGAGGTCGCGTGCTAGGAAGTGTAGTCTTGATCCTTTTGCAGTGAGCTGTTCCGATACGAATATAGGTGTGTCTACGGTACTTTTGAATCCTAGATGTTGAGTGTAGAGCTTTACTTTCTGCTTGGTGTTGAAAGACTTACACATCTTAAGTACCTCAGTCTTTAGTATTGTAGAGGATAGTTCCACTATTATAGGGGTGTTAGTCATACCCTGCTTTTTCCCCTTAATTCTGTAAATATCACGTATATCCGACTTTGCGACTGCAATGTTTACGGTTTTTTTTTTTTTTACGGATGGGAAATCGTCAAATGACTGCTCCCGCTCTGGGCAGTGCGGAAGGGAGTGTCAGACTTGTACTAACTAAAACCCATCCATGTTCCTTCCTTGCCCTTTGTGTTCCAGAGCCGCGGTATCTCTTTCGAACAGCCCGCAGCCCTGGCAGGCATCGGCCCTTGCGGGCCCCTCCCTGTTTACTGACATCTCTTTGAGGCGCGCGCGGAACACGAACGCGCCGTCTACACGGCCTGTCGTCAAAAGACGGTCGGACGGCGAGCTAGCCCATTACTCACCGTCCACAGGTCCGCGTCTACGGTGGCCGGAAGCCACCACGTGACCATCGACGCCCAAGGCGTCTCCCGCGGCGGCTGGGACGAGAGGTTCTCTCCCTCTCACGCTCCGCTACCTCCTTCGCTAGCATGACTGCTTCGCAGAAGGAGGTGACGGCGTCCCATTCCCTCTCGCTCCGGACCATGGCTTGGACCAGGGCCGGACGCGATAGGTCGCCGCCGCCGATTGCCGCCACGAGGACACGGCGGTGCTCCGCCCAAGCGGGGCAGACTTCCACCGTGTGCTCCACCGTGTCCTCCGGGCGATCCACGCAGTGGTAACACCCGGGCGTTTCCTCCCGCCCGATTCGGTGGAGGAACCTCCCGAAACCATCGTATCCGGTGAGGACCTGCGTCAGGCGGAAGGTGAGGGTGCCGTGGCGCCTCTCCAGCCACTCTTCAAAGAGGGGACTTATCACCACTATTGTGGCGTGCCCTGCACAGGGTTGAGATAGTCCCTCTCTCGATGTCGCCATGAGATCGCGCCGGAAGTCTGTCCGCTGCGCGACAATTTGCCGCGGCAGCAGAGTTTCCCCCCAGCGTAGAGCCTCCACGCGTCACTCGTATAGGCGCGCGAGGACTATCGCCTCCAGATCCCATGGAGGCAATCCGGCAAGGAGGCTCGCCGCCTCGCCGGAGATCGTGCGGTTCCCCCGGACTAGCCTTACGGCTACCACCTTCTGGGGCGCGTTCAGGTAGTGGGCGGCTCGCCGCCTCAAGGAACGCGCCCACACCGGGGCCCCGTAAAGGGCCATGGACCGCACGACCCCCGCGTAGAGCCTCCGGCTCCGGCTCCGGCTCCGGCGGTTAACGGTCTCAGCTAAACATTTTTTTTTTTTTTTTTTTACCATGTCGATAAGGTCTTCTTTAGTTTCCTTCATTTGCTTGGGAATGTTCTCAATCTCAATGTTAGATTTCCGATTATCTCTCTGAAGATCCTCGACTTTATCTTCCAGAATGGCTATATATTCTTTATCCTTCTTGGTTTGTATTTCCGTCTGTTCTATTTTTTGCGTAGGCGCACAGGTCAGGTACCAGGGTATTATGATCAACTACGCTTACCGCGATACACTGAGTTTATTTGAACAACTCTTCTTATTTTATGCACTCTTATTTTTACTATGGAATTAAATTTACTAAAATTATTTGTAATTTTTCATTCAAATGGTCTATGGCACTGAGTACACGTCTACACCTTGCGGCGGTCCGGGGGAAGAGGAGAGGATGGGGCCGTAGAGTTCTGGAGTGGCGACCGCGAACCGGAAGACATTGCGTTGGAAGGCCTCCCACTAGGTGGACCGATGACCTGGTGAAGGTCGCGGAGATCCGCTGGATGCATGTGACACGGGACCGGTCAATGTGGCGACACTTCGGGGAGGCCTATGTCCAGCAGTCTTTCGGCTGAAATGATGATGATGATGATGAGGTACCATTATTCCTCATTATTTCCTATTCATTTCAGTGTTGCAAATCGTCTACAATAAAAAAAAACGGCAAATATCGCGAAAAAAAAAAATTAAAAATTCTCTAAGTCCTCGTCGGTCGATTTCATCTTGCGTATTCTTAGGGGCTAGGGCTTTCAATATCGGTATTCCGGGATTCCGTAATACCGCGATCACGGATTTATTATCGGCCTTTTTCAATAGATACCGGTATTGACACCTCAATACCGTGATTACGGTATTACAACAATGACTAATCATGAACATGATAATATGACGATAGAAGAACCTTTTAATTCATTGAATACGACCAGTGAAACTGAAGACATGTCCATACAGAAACAATTAGAGAGGGAGATATCCAAATTGCCTAAAACCAAGAGTGCTATCTTAGCTACGAGCACCGATTTTAAATCTATAATAAGAGTAGAGATGTGTGTCTTCGAAACTGCTCGGGATGTTAGAATATGGTACAAATATATGTATCGTCAGCTTACAGATGTTTACTGTATGTGATACTTACAAGTGTTGAGGCAGCGCATGCTTTTTCTTCAAAAGGCTATTTATGTAACACACATATGTTTAAATATTACATATTTCTTAAAAATATTAAAAAGAAAACATTTAAAAATATAAAAAATAGTAGCGCACCGGTATCGGGACCAGGGTCCTGTCAGGGCTCCCGAGAGAGGAATCTCCTAACAATACGAGCCGTGTCCAGGAGTCCGCTTTCTGACTCATACCCTTGATCCAGCTACCTAACGAGAGCCTCCTAAGGTGTTGGTCAAGGTCTTGGCAATTAATTGCGCGCCGCTCTGATCGATCCACCACCACTATATCAGGCTTATTGGCTACAATAGTCCTGTCAGTGATGATGGATTGATCCCAGTACAGTGTGATATTGCCATTTTCGAGAACTGGGTCATAGGTTTGTGCCCATCTATAGTACGGCACTTCCGATTCCACAAGGCTGTATTTTAGAGCAAGTTGCTGATAGATAATCCTGGCTACAAGGTTGTGTCTATGCAAGTACTATCCGTTAGCCAGACGAGAACACCCGGAGGTAATATGACGGATTGATTCGTCTGAACGGTGGCATGCCCGACATATGTCAACCGTGCCGTCCTTCACAATAAATCTCCGGTAGTTATTCGTCATCATAACTTCATCTAAAATTGCACAGACAAAACCTTCGGTTTCTCCAAAGAGGTCCCCGAAACGTAGCCAGGCTACGGACGCTGATAGGTCTACATCAGGTCCATGCTCGGAAAAAGCGTTCGTGAAGCTCCTTACTCTGCCATACTTCCTGCTGTCGTTAGTGTCGAGGCACTACAGGTTTGCGCCAGTTTTCTTTAGTTAAGGAGGGCGGGGTGGGGCCCTTGTCCACCGCAACCACATCTCGGTGCAACCCCACGTCGGTTTCTAGGAAATATTCGCTGAGACTGCATATCTCGTGATTGTGAAGAGTCTTAAGTCGAGTCGGGGGCAAAAGTTAGTTTATAATAAATAAGAACAATAAAGACAAATTTGAAAATAAAAACACGTATTTTAATGGTTTTATTAATGTCCTAATTGAACTTGCGTTCAATACCGGTATTAATACCGTGATCACGGTATTGAAAACATCCGGTATGTGAAAGCTCTATTAGGGGCAGAGGACTGCCAAATTTTCGAAGATTTTTTTTTTACAGATTTCGGCCATTTTCTTGCAGCACTTTATTAACCTTGTCCATAGAAACCATTCAGGTTCTGAGAAGCATGACCCTATGACGCACCCTATGAAAACCCGAAAATTTGGCAGTCCTCTGCCCCTAAGAATACGCAAGATGAAATCGACCGACAAAGAGAAAATTATTTCTATTTTTTTTTTCTCAATATTTGTCGGTTTTTTTAACATGCTCCATGGTTTTCGACTAGAGCAACAATTTCTTTCAAGAAAAGATTTTCATCTGAGCTACCATTTTGGAAATATAGAGCGTTGTATATAAAATCAAATAAAATTCGGAGGCCTATAATTCGGAAACGGAGCGTCGTAGGGCCATGCTTCTCAGAACCGAAATAGTTTATATGGTCAAGGTTACCCCAAACTGCAAAAAAAAACCGATTTCCAAAAAAAAAAAAAAATGGAAAATTGACCTTTTTTTTAACCAACAAAAATTTTTTTTGGTTTTCTTTACTGCTCATAGTGCCCCTAAGCGTATACTCCAACTCCTAAAAATCCGCCCCTAAGACGACCCACTGACCCCAAAGAAACTTAAATTAATATTGTATTAGTTGACAATGTTAAAAGTACAAAACAATAAAAATAAAATATTTTGATATTATAATAAGTATCGGTGTCGCACCTCCAGAGCAGAAGCGAGCAATTTCAAGAAATACGTGTCAGCTGCGCCACTGTCGTCATAGAGTGACAAAAACTTACGTCATGATCGACAATAGTGCTGTGATGGTATTGACTTGGTTTTATCGATTGTTGTTTCTATTAGAGGAATAAACGCCGTAACTGTGACACAGATTTATTACATTTATGTCATAAAGTACAAAGCGCGATGAAATAAAACTCAACACAAGGATAGTATAAAACCCATGTTATAAAATATTGTCAGTTTTCCATGAGCTTTATCGATATAATTTCGACCTCACTACTATTTTGTAGGTATTAAAGGATGAATTCGGAGCTAGGCGCTGAGGGCAAGCTTTTTCTTTTTTGACGTGGCGGTCAAAAGGTTAATAGTTCGTAGTAGTTTTATTATTTATTTATTTACAACAATCTTACCTACACTATCATTACAGATCTATGATCCAATGCGACAGAGTGGCCTTACTAACTAAATCCTAAATCTACACCTTATACCTAGTTAAAAAAATATCTTAGCAACTGTAACTTTTGCGAATTCACTCAAGTTGCACCACAATACATCAACCCTCCCGTAAACCTCATTCACCACGCGTATGGCTCTAGTGAGAGGAGTTCTCGCCAGTAGGTTGGTCCTGGCTGCAGGCACAGCGAGCAGGGGCGGGCGTTGCCGCCTCCACACGTACCGGTCGGGCACGTACAGCTGTAGGTGTCGCAGCACTCCCGGGTTATGCGCCACGCCACGTAGTAGCTTCACTACATACGCTACGAGCGAAAACTCCCGTCGTACTCTTAGAGTGTTATACCCTACCATACCCAGAACAAATAGTGTAGGGTACATCAATGGGTATAATGGATATACCCCATACAGCTTGTAATACAAGTGTCTCGTGAACTTATTTTGGATACGTTCCAACGTAACACTATATTTCGCCTCATGAGGAGCCCAAATGAATGCGCTATGTTCGAGGTGACTTCTGACTAATGCGTCATATAGTACCCTTAGTGTCGTGATGTTGGTGAATCCTTGGGATTGCCTGAGTACTAAACCTAGGTTTCTGTATGCCTTCTTACATATCTTATTGATATGCTCACGGAAGGTTAGTTCCTGAGAGAAGACTACCACTAAGTCTCGTACCTGAGACACTCGTTGCATCCGATGAACAATCAATCAACTGATGAACCTATTAGGTTCAGAAATAAATAAACTTATATAACTAATTTTAAAATCAAGGAATATACTGGTATAAAACTTAGAGTTTTAGACAAGCTCTATGATATTTACAGCCGTACTTATGCAAATGTTTTATGCACTGGACAAGAATTTAAATGAAGTAAGAACCACCAAAGAAAGCACAGCTAAGAATTATAACTTAATACTAATTCAAAATCATTGTAAATTCAAGTCAAAGAATGTACTTAAATATGTCAATAAAATTCATTAAATTTTCATTAAATCATTATTATTTTCTCCTTTCTTGCCATATTATCCCTTACACAGTCCAGCCATCGTTTCTTTGGTCTTCCTCTACGCTTATATCCTTCCACATTTATACTCAGAACGTTCCTCACGAAATATTCCTCATTCCTCCGCATCACATGCCCATACCACGACAACCGATTACCACACAAATTTTCAGTCACCGTCGCCACTTTTAGACTTCCTCATAATATGTACTCGTTTCTTATTTTATCCATTTGCGTAACACCACACATCCCCCTTAGCATTCTTATCTCAGCCACATGCAAATGCCTTGCATCATCCCTTTTATGGCCCAACTCTGATTGACTAGTGTAGGAAGTGCATTATGGTAACATAAAAAAGGAGCACGACAGACGTTCTCGAATGTGTGTCGTTTTGTGTCGCCCCCCCATGCACCGCTATCCCCGCTGTACTTAAGAACATCAAGAATGTAATAAATTTGCACAATAGCTATTTAAGAAATGTATAGATTTCCTATCTATTTTAGGAATTGTACACATTTCTTAGGAATTGTATATATTTTATTATGATTATTATATATTAATATGATTCAATTATTGAACATTAAATATAGCTAGTGTTACATAAATTTATGCGCAACAGCTACAAAACTCACCAAATTAGGAATTTTATCACGTAGAAATGTTATATTTCCTTAAACATAATACGCGTTAAAACCGCTGTATTAAAATTATGTTTTTCCTCATAACAACAACAACATTTATTTATTTCGAGGCAAGTTTGGCCATAGACCTTACAAACTAACATACATATTATGACAAAATAAACTGTGTTACTAAAAAGAACCGTTTACGTTAGTAACACTTAACTTGTAAACTATGACACTGCGTTCATGTGGCACTTGCCCGTGGAAGCAACGGAACACCACTCTCTGCGGCCAAAAGTCCTCTTCCAAGACGAGGTGCAGATAACATGTTGGCATTCGTACCACGAACGCCTTAAAGTGACATTGCGGCGCGATTCCAGCAGCTGGACTGTCACCACGTACTTGGTCTTCTGACGCAAATACTCCACCATGTCCTCCGCCGTAGTGGTGTAGTATAGGCGGGAGATATACACTGGTGTGTTCAGCTACGCGGCACGAATAGGCACGTTGGGTTCCGATGGAGCCGAGCCGCAGTGGTTCTTGTTGGCTTTACATGCCGTCGAGAAGTATATCTGAGGCATGCTGGTTTTTTCGGACCTGTGGACGGTGAGTAATGGGCTAGCTCGCCGTCCGTCCGTCTTTTGACGACAGGCCGAGTAGACGGCGCGTTCGTGTTCCACGCGCGCCTCAAAGAGATGTCAGCAAACAGGGAGGGGCCCGCAAGGGCCGATGCCTGCCAGGGCAGCGGGACTGTTCGAAAGAGATACCGCGGCCCTAGAACACAAAGCGCAAGGAAGGAACATGGATGGGTTTTAGTCAGTACAAGTCTGACACTCCCTTCGCTCCACCCAGAGCGGGAGGAGTCATTTGATAATTTCGCATCAAAAAAAAAAAAAAGACATGCTGGTTTTGTCACGATGTTTTTCATTCACCGAAGCTAGTAGAAGTATTTACTGAATTGAAGGCATTCTTTATCTCAACCTTCAGGATGACCTCTAGCTTGCCAGCATTTAGGGAAAAGATAAATTGATTAACAATTGACCGGAAACAATGTACAAATTGGCATCATTTGGTGACATTGCTTACAGTATTATCGTAGTGTGGTATTGAGTGTTGTTTTAATAGGGATGGTTGTTACATACTGTCATTGAAATTAAATTAATAATAATTTCTAAAAATAATAAAGTAAAGCCATAATGTTAACAGTTAAAGCTTTTCTGTATCTTTTAATAGTAAGTGTAGCAGCAACAAGTGAGGTAGACTATGAAACTATGTGTAGAAATGATCATAGAGATCTAAACAATAATTCAATTGTCGTGTCGAAATATTGTTCGGATAAGTTGTGCATAGAAAAATGCTGCCCTAAGGGTGAAATCTTGATTAATACAGCCTTTTGTAAAAATCAAAAGAAAGTATTTCAAAACAAAAATATTGCTATTTCACATCGTGAATCACAATTGGATTATTCCACCATTATTCCTCCATTTCTGTATCCAAATGAGAATTCGAACACGAAATGGGTTCTCATACACAATAAAAGAGACCCAATCAAGTGCTACTCTGAGCCTACATTGGATAAATTTGTAATTTTTAAGGTAACCATTTTTTAAATTATCTTTTGTGTATAATATTGGCACTATCGCCCTTTACTGCCCTCTGGTGAGATACAGACCTCCCCGCTGTGATAGGGAGTCGTCGGGAATTGTTAATAGTTTTTGCGTGAAATAGTAACAAACATCCATCGATCCATCCTCACATACTACCGTAAGCCGTCCTTTAATAGAAGAGAAATGAATAACTGCATCACTGTATTCGCCCCGTTCAAAACATCGCTTTTTTCAACTGGGTAACCAAAACTCTCTTTGTTTACAGGATGGATCCTTGCGGAAGCAAAATACAGAAACCAAAGTATGGTCTCGAATTGAAAGACTGACATATTGTATAGACTACAAATTACACGTACAAAAAATTGGGAAAAACAAGGCAAAAGGAACGATAAAAATCGTCATCCGAGAAATAACTTCAAATCCAAAAGATAAGGACAAGATACATATATTTGAAACAGTGGGTTAGTCAAACTTTTTACACATAAAGCTTCGGTCTAACTAAAGTAAATCCCACGCTTGACGTTTGTTTTTATGATGAAAAGTAACGCGAATATTTGCAATTTTAACACTTTCATACAAGTTTGTAGCAAGAGAATGTTGTAATAACGTTTCCCAGCGTGATTTACCTTAAGGTATAATCGCCAGGATAGCCCGCAAAATTTAAATTTTCTTATGTTTTTTGTATGTCAGATTGTAATTTGATGAAAATATGATTCGCGCAAAGGGGTTACAAGATTTTAGTATGAAGCGTGGCCTACCTAAATTCCGCCATCTATTTTTCATTTTCCAAATAACGTGGCATAAAATCTGTATTAATCAATTGGTCACATCAATACAAACAAGGTTTATATTCGACAAAGTCTTCTAAAGCGTCATGTTTCCGCGATAAAAGCTATCAAAGTCACATTTTTTTCACTGATGGCACCATTAGCCAACTTTGATTTTATTAGCCACTAGTAAAACCTGTATCAACCAATAACTGGCATCAGAACAAACAAGTATGAATATGGACCAAAACCTTCTAAAATCACATAAAGACTTATAACTTGGTAACTTGGCGCTTTAGAAGATTTTCTCTCATACAAAACTGGTTTCTAATGATGCCAGCTATTGATGATTACAGGTTAAATGCGTGGCCACTCAAGTAACAAAAGCTTCTATAACCAAGGCATTTTATCACCAAAGAGTGATATAGTAGGCCTGCAATGGTAACCATTGTGACTGCTTGTACTATAAAGGTTTTTAACAGAGCGTTTTAGTTCTATAAGATTAAAGAGCATTTAAGTTCTCTAATTAAGCTCCTAGAACGCTTACAAGACCATACAAAAGAATGCTTAAAGTGTTGCACTATAATATATATGATAAAAGCGATTATGATACTATAGTACTAAAAACGACCTTACTGACGCTTTGATGTATCTATTTTGCACTAATAATGCGTCAAAATAATTTTTACAGTACCAGTATTGTAGCAGTAGCGAAAACACTTCTACATATTCGATCTGCACTATAAAAGTACCTTGCAAAATCATTACGTAACCTTTTAGCTTCTTAAAAGATCCCTCAACATCGCTATGGTGCTAGTTCTGTTAAAGTCATGAAAATTCTTCTATAATACTAAATAGTACCATAGCGACTCCTAGTGCAATTGCTAAATAACTTTAATTCTAAATAGCTCTACAAGTGAGTTAGTGTTACTGCTACCAGACTAAAGCGTGACATAAAAGCACTAAAATTAATGAACTAATTAGATCTATACTAGCTTTTCAGTATCAATTATATCACTAGTATTTCATAAATGGTGGCACACTGCCTGACACTGAAAATATAGCACATGGTTCTGGTATCTTATGAAATATAATTAGAGAAATAAATGAATATTGGTAACATGCCTAGCTTTTCTTACAAACCTCAAATCTACTTTAAAATTTGATTTCTTAAATAATAATTAACGAAAATGACCTAATCACCTATAAAAGAAACTAAAAAAAAAAAAAAACATCCTCGACCTTCTCTCTCTTATCTTATCTCTCTAATCTCCTTAACCACTAAACCAACACGCCATTTACGTTATGCTTCCAAAACATAAAATGGTTTGATGTCATTATCAAAGGGGGTTCCTTTTCTCTGAAGCGGACTGTACATCTTTTAACTATGGTAATAAATAATCTCTCGTTTCCGTATGGAATTTTCAAGATAACAATTTTTATTTTAAGAATAAAAAATGCTACCTACTTACGTTTTCTAGGTACATATTTATCATATCCCAATTTATGCTCCAGTGTGCAATTAACGCACCTCCATACAAAGAAAATTTTAACTACACGATTTTATATTGGGACAACGAAACCCTAATTCGGCAATATGGCTGCTGTTTTCTGCCATGATAGCACATTAGCAGCACGGCAGGAGCTAATGTGTACTATAGCAGCCATAGTAGGGACAAGTCCTTATTTTATTAATTTATTAAAACACGAAAATTAAAAGGGCGCATTGTCAAATTTGAAATCAGCATAGTGATTTTAACTATACAATTTTTTTCGCAAGTACAAGCAAAGGCGGAGTTACGGTCCATAAATGTTTTGTAGTATGTCCTTTTATAACATGTTACGTTAAGCAACAATGACAAATGACATAAAGCATAAGTTACCGATTTATTTTGTTTTCTTGGGGAACACTCACGACCTGTGATAAAAAAGATTACTGGAATCGTTTACGTTGCAAAATAGAACTATAAACATATTTTGGTTATTTTTATAGTGCAATTCTGTGACATAAACTTTGCAGACAAACACTATTTTAGTACTAAAAAGTGTTTCTCGACACTTTTACATTTCAACGATAGAGCTGATTTATCACCATGAGAGCCTTTATGTAAAGTTTATAGAATAAATCGGTGACAAAACTCGGGCTATTTGGGGTTTACAACATCATTATAGTACTAGTATTTAGCACAAAAACGTTCTCAGGACTTTTATAGTACCAAACTTTGTTACTTGGGCACTTATTTTGAAAACAAATAAAAATGGCGGAAGTTAGACAGGCCATATAATTTAAAGCCCTTTAATTATGTTTCATTTCCAGGAGTGACGATATCATCATTCTTCCTACTGTTGGTGCTGATAGTGTACTGCCTGCTGCCCGAACTCAGAAACCTGTCAGGCTTAGTATTGATGGCATACACATTTTCCCTTTTTTCTGCTTTTGTAACAAAATTGGTGATACATCTTATAGTTAAAGCAGCACCACCGGGATTCTGCAAAAAAATATGTAAGTTTTTTATTTTTTATTACACGCAGTTATGATTAAACTTAAACTGAAACTCAAGGGCTACGGGACTATTCGAAAGAGATACCGCTGCCCTGGAACACAAACGACAAGGAAGGAACATGGATGGGTTTTAGCCAGTACAAGTCTGACACTCCCTTGCGCTCTACCCAGAGCGGGAGAAGTCATTTGATGATTTGCCATCCGAGAAAAAATAAATAAAAAAAGGGATATCTTCCGTGAATTTAAATGATTGCGAGCTCCGGATATTTCGACGTTGTTGCAAACGATCGCGGGGATGACTGCAGAATGCGGGTGGATGGTAAATAAATTATTAGGTGCAGACCAATCATTCTGCCCTCTTTCTAATGGTCACAGCACACATATCAAATCGGAAACGGATTTTCACCGTATCGCCTTTCGCCTTACCGTCAAACAGGCGTCAACCTTGTTGTAGAATGAAACGAAGATATTTAGACTCAATAATATAATTAGGATGTGAACAGTATCGTACACAGATGAACAATGAAGACGGATACAGACATAGACAAAGACATAGACAAGACATAGTGCTGTACATAACATTAACTTACTAACTAGTGATGTTACAACATCCCCCTGTTAAGTTCTAATAGATCCCTGTTAAACAATTAAAAGTTAAGTTATGCTATGCAACTATATGTGACAGATAACATAACTATGACTACATGCTTACACTATTTATGAGTAGTTACATTTAATCATATTTATGACAATGACAATTTTAATAAGACTTATGTTACACTTAACCTGTTTCTTCTATTAACCTTCTAGTAGGTTTTTGCAATACGACCTGACCTAGTTGTAATGTTTGAGGATTTTTGAGATGAGGTTTCTGGTTGTCTAGACTCCTGTCTTTCACCTTCCTCTCTCCCTTGTGACGAGTTGGATTGCATAGGAGAGTTAGCATAACTATGAGAATACTTATGTCTTAAGTGAATTCTATTCCTCCTATATCTAACACCATTGACATCCTCAACAACATATGACCTATTATTCAACAATCTTTGTTTAACAATAGCTTGTTCCCAGTTACTTTTAGGATTTCTTTTAAAATAGACATGATTGTTATAGTGTAACATTGACAATGACTTTGTATTTCTATCATAATACTTTGACTTATTTTCATCATTTTTCTTGACTGACTTTTTACATTCCTGAAATGTCCTTTGGCTTTAGTCTCTTATATGACACTGGAATGTTATCTCTTAAGTTTCTAGACATTAGCAATTGTGCTGGTGATGACAAATTGTTTTTAACTGTATTTCTGTACTGTAATAATGCTATATATGGGTCAGACCCATTATCTTAGCATGTTTTTTACAATTTTCACTGAGCTTTCTGCTTGACCATTTGACTGTAAATGATATGGACTAGTAACGACATGTTCTATGTCCCATTCTTGTAAAAAAATCTTGAATTCGACTGACTGAAAAGGAGGTCCGCCATCTGACACTAATGACAAAGGTATTCCATGGCGAGCAAAGATAGAATGCAATTTCTATGTATTTTGAATAATAATCTGTGACAATCAAATAAATTAAACTATCAAAATGTATTTACAAATTCCGAAATTTTGTAGTGATTCCTTTTGATTACATGGTTTGAATTTAGCACATATAAGACATTGTTCTACTAAATTCTTTATATCACTTGACATATTTGGCCAATACTATTCTTTATCTAATTTTAGACATTTATTAATTAATACCTTGGTGACCTTTGTGAATCTTTTCTAACATTTCTTTATACATAGACTGTGGTACTATTAATTTTGAACCTTTGAATACTAAATCTTTAATGACATGGATTTCACCTTGAATATTACAAAATGGTTTTACCAATGGACTGACATTGTTTTTGTTTTTTGGCCAACCTTCATAATTATTTTTCTTTAATAATTGCAAGGATTCATCATTTTTAGTTTCCTGTGACAATTTTATACTGTATTCTTCTGTAATTGCTAAATTAGCGTACATTAGATTGACATGACAAGACATTTCTGATTCATTATCAGGTGTATAATGGTCTTTTAAAGCTGCTCTTGACAAAGTGTCTGATATAAACATTTGTGCAATGGTTTCTTAAATAAATAGACCAATGGTTTGTGATCAGTATGAACTGTGACACTATTACCATAATATATATTGGTGAAATTTTTCACAACCAAATTGAATAGCTAGTAGCTCCTTTTCGATTTGAGCATACCTTTCCTGGGTTTCAGTTAAAGATTTTGAACTATATGCAATAGGTTTTTTATTTTGTAAAATGACTGCACCTAAAGCTGACTTTGACGAATCGACCGACAAGACTAATGGAATCTTGGGATTATAATGAGCTAAGACTGGTGATTTAGTAATATCATCCTTCAATTTTTGAAGACATTCATTATGATTCTCATCCCAAGTCCAGACTGAATCTTTTTTCAAAAGATTTCTTAATATTTGTGTTTTTTCTGACAAGTTACTTATGAAAGGTCCTAGATAGTTGATCATACCTAGTTTTCTCTGTAACTCTTTGACGTTTTGTGGTGTAGGCATATTGACAATAGCTTTGACTTTTTCTTGATCTGCCTTGCACCATCTTTACTGAAGACATAACCCAAGAAACATACTTCTGAGACTAAAAATTTGCATTTAGACTTGTTAAATTTTAAATTTACTTGACGGGCTCTTTGCATGGCTTTATGTAATCTTTCATTATGAATTGACTCGTTTGGACCATAAACTAAAATATCATCTATGAATATTAGAACTCCTTCTATATCACCAAATAGTTTCATCATGACTCTTTGAAAGATTTCTGACGAGGCATTTATGCCGTATGGTAATCTTAAATACTTATATCTTATATATCGATGTTTGAAAAGTACATAAGTTTGAACTATATTCATCAAGACGTATATAGCATCCAAAATCCTGAAAAGGCATCTAATTAAGAAAAACATACAGCCCCTTCGAGCTGAGACCTAATCTCATCAATTGACTTTAGTGGATAAAATTCCCTCATAATGTTCTTATTTGAGTTTAAGATGACAGACTAGAGGTAGACCCAAGACGCTGAAATACATCATTATATTGTGTAAGAATTTGTTGACAAAAATCTTGTTTTGATACTGAAAAGAAACGAATGAATGAAACGAAGATATTCAGACTCAATAATATAATTAGGATGTGAACAGTATCGTAGACAGATGAACAGTGAAGACGGATACAGACATAGACAAGACATAGTGCTGTACATAACATTAACTTACTAACTAGTGATGTTACAACAAACCTAACATAAGCTCACGTAACCAATGCGGATCAGCAGGTCCGATACGTCGAATCAGCTACGGTTAGGCGACGCCGCCGCGCCTATGAGTCGCCGTTCGTGAGCTTGTCCCGAGGCGGGGCGATTACGTTACGATCCCGATTAGTGTGCGTTGCAGTAGGGAGTTTCATACAAATAATACTGCATGGCTCGAGTTGATATGGTGGCCGATCCCTTTCCGATTTCGGCAAAACACACTCACAGTAGCACTAAGTTTTTTGGAGTCCTTATTACGACGCTGGTTGTTGCTTTTGATCAAACTTAAGACTGGATTCCAAGTACTTGACAATTTGACGTCCGCCTATAGATTGAAAGTTTTGTGTTTTGATATTTCATTTGCTTCTCTTGCAGCCTTGGTAAGTAATACTTGTCCGTAGACAAAGTACGTGGCTTATGAAACTCGATCCAGGGCCCTATGGCCCTGTTAGATAATCTGAGTTATGATACATTTTGAAAAATTGTTCCTTGGTTCTCTCCTATATTAAACAAGGACTCTTGACAAAAAAAATATACTTCTAAATTCAGATCTGCGTTATCTGTCAGTGAATTTAAGGTGGAAGTGTAAGGCAAATTTCAAAAAACGAAAGAAAACTTTAATGGTAGCCCGCGACATTCAAATTTTCTTACGTTTTTTTGAAATTTGCAGGTCAGTGTCAGGTTGTATGTTCATGAAAAATGAGTCGCGGCAGTAACGCGTGTTTAGTTACAGAATTGCAGTCATGGAAATCATCAATACAACCCTTAGAAGGTTGTTCATTAAACCACATTGAATGACTTTTTCATGAAATATTCAAAAAAATGAATTTCGCAGGCTACCCGTACGCTTCCACCTGAAGATTTTTCATAAAGGAAATTGCAGAGCTAACAATACCTAGCTGTTTTTTTTGTATTATTGGGTGGATGGTTCTTAAACCACCACCCAATAATACAAAAAAAAAACATCAAAATTGGTCATGACCTTTAGGGAGACAGAAATTAGAACACACGCAAATTTATAAAGATCTTGTACCAGTTTTTTTTGTGATTATGATATTAGTCCCAAGAGAAACGTAATCAGTTTGACGCTCTGTACTGTACCACACTGTCGTCATATTTAAGGATTTGACGATAGTTTCCTGGTACACGCTGTATAAAGATATTTTTCCTTTCATGGTAAAGGGCCCGAAAGGCCCTTAGTGTGTTTTATTATTCACGTATCGAACTTTATTATTTTTATTATTTCAGCGCCAGTTGCATACTACTGGTCCATGTCAAGTATGTTTTGGTTGAGTGTCATGTCGTTCGATTTATGGTCGGCAATAAGGTAATAAACGAATACGTTTACATTTATTCTTTCAATGTTCAAAATGTAAGAGTTGATTTATTAACACTCTGCTTATACATTACTAAACTTATACATTAACCCCTAAGAATAATATAAACAAGTAACTTATATTTAAAAATATAAAAAAACCGACTTCAAATTGTATTAACAATAATATTTGTAATCTCCTTTTAATTTCCTTCATTTTAATACCCTACTCGATGTTCCAAAGTTCTCCTTGCTTAGAGGCATCAGCATTCTCACACAACTTGCTTAGAGTGCCTGTCTCTTGGCATAGTATATAGAAGCC
The DNA here is from genome assembly GCA_950005105.1 of Lycophotia porphyrea. NCBI lineage: Eukaryota > Metazoa > Arthropoda > Insecta > Lepidoptera > Noctuidae > Lycophotia > Lycophotia porphyrea. The sequence goes on along the minus strand of OX465396.1, from coordinate 13,915,661 downwards.
ATTTACTCGAATGCCAAGGAAGGGTTATGTTTTTATGCGTATACGCATGTTATTCTGTAAATTCTTTTATAATCTCGTATGTTCCAAATGGCTGGATGGATGGATTCTGATGAACCAAGGTTTGGTTGAAAAAATATTAACTTACAATACAGCGCCAAAAATGAGCTAATTTGTTTTTTTTTTTAACACCTATCTAAGGACACTTGGGTTTTTGAGACGAACCTAATGATACCTTAATCGTTGAAATCCATCCAGCCATTTGGAACATACGAGATTATAAAAGAATTTACAGAATAACATGCGTATACGCATAAAAACATAACCCTTCCTTGGCATTCGGATAAATGGCTTCTATATACTATGCCAAGAGACAGGCACTCTAAGCAAGTTGTGTGAGAATGCTGATGCCTCTAAGCAAGGTAAAATTCATTCAGTTCTTGAAGTCGACCACTAGGTCTGATAAGTGTTTTTAGCTTTTTTCACGATGAATTTCTCAGTAGCAGACTTGCAGCCCAGAGTCTACAGAACCCTTCATGAAGCCATAAAGCACTCAAAACATCTTGCTGTTCATCAGCTCCTGTGATGTGCAAATAAAAGGACAGGCAGGATACGATATCCAGTGTTCCCATCGTTTGTGGGGCAACACCACATTTACACTCCAAGGCAGAATTATAAAAGAATCTCCACCTGAACGGGTTTTCATTGCTTCGGCCAACCTGTGTCCGGAGTCTACTTAAAGACTTCCAGGTCAGCCATGGCATCTCGCGTCCCGGGGAGATTCTCAGAAGGTGGCACAAATGGGTTGGGTAGGGGAACACTTTCTCACCTCAGCTTCAGTCTTTCCTTAGAGCGTTCGCCAGTGAGCACACACTTTAAAAAACGAATACGGCTTTGCAGCCTTTGCGACGCGAACATGGTATTGTATAAAGGGTGTCTAGAGTCAGAAATTTATTATTTTGGCTTTCTCAATAGAGTTTGCCACCGCTTCGCGAACTTTTGATTATTTATGTCCTGAACTTCTGAACAAAACTGCCAATCATCGTTACTTGTCTTTTCTTAGGGCTACTTGCACGAAAAACCAAAGTAAAGTTAAACAACGATCTATGAAACTTGAGTTTAACCGTGAATTCACTGGGTACTTTTTCTATTTTGCAGAGCGTTTCGTCTAAAGCGAGGCTCTAAGCGAGAAGAATTATTAAGATTCCTATGGTACGGCGCCTACGCCTGGGGGATCCCGCTCCTCTTCACAGCAATTGTCACCACGTTGGATAACGTAGACATTTCGGGTATAACAAAACCCCCCTTCGATTCTTGCTTCCATGATGGTTTGTACATTTCCGTGTTCTTTTTTAAATACTTACCTACCTTCTAGACAAGTGACGCAATAGTTGGGTCCATGGAATTTCGTAACTAGCTAATGAACGGAACGGTGACTTTCATCGAAATCATTAAGGTGGTTATAATAATGGAAAATTAATGGATATTTTTGCGTACCTGCCATAGCTTAGAACCTACATCACTGTGCAAATTTTCCGAAGAGACGTGATCTAGTGATTCCTATTGCTCTATATATCATCTTCATCTGCCTAGCCTTTTTCCAACTATGTTGTGGTCGGCTTGCAGTCTTACCGGATGCAGCTGAATACCAGTATTTTACATGGAGCGACTGCCTATCTGACCTCCACAACCCAGTTAGTACTGGGTAATACGATACCCCTTGGTAAGACTAGTTGTGAGACTTTTTGGCCAACTGACTAACCTACAATGACTGTCAAAGATCTACAAATGACAGCCGGGACCAACGGCTTAGCGTGCTTTCTTTGCTCTATATATATTATTGCAATAACCAGCGGACCAATTGCGCGGACAAACTTTTGAAAAGAAATACCAGCAAAATCAACGAAACGCATAAAACTACAGAACACGTCCAACGAGTGTAGTACAAAAATAATCAAACACTAAAACTGCAATTCAGCTGCAGTCGGAATACGATGCTTCAATCAAGGCGCGACTAAGCGGTTCCTATTTCCGCTCATAGATGGCGCTGCGTTACATTCGATGGTTCCTATCTGAGTGCAATCACGCCTTTGACCAGCCATTGTGCTGAAAATACGAAAATGCTCCCAGGGCTGTTCTTCCAGCCTTTATTTCGGGTTGAAATCACAACGTTCGCTTTGTGCCCTGGCCTCTTGCACGTGATTTCGTAAATTTCTTTGGGCGTCGACGCAGAAGGCAATAATGGTCGGAGTTTGATTCCAACTAGTTCGGAATTCGAAGACCTATATTCGGCTCGTTCGAATGAGAGCCGATTACGTAGAACGTGGTCGTCGATCACCTCTGCGATTCAATTGGTTTAGATTTCTAACGTTTGAAGTTGAATTGGAATCGGTTATTGAGTTTTGTTACGTTTGGCCGCAAAAAAACGTTTCTTTCGAATCATGATTGAATTATATTATTACAAGCAGAGTACGACCTGAATTGATTGTCAAATTCTAAACTAACACGAGTGATGCCGCGGGCAAAAGCTAGTTTACAATAAAAGTATACAGGTTAGAATATTTTAGTGCAACACAGATCTATATAATTTCGTTCAGTAACATAATCATCCTGTTAGTTTTCCTGTCGGAAGGGAAACATGTATTGTTTGCAGCATGTCCAGTGGCATAGCTACCGGAGGGCTAGACGGGGCAGTGCCCCGGGGCAATTATGGCATACATACACAAGGTTGCAAAAAATGGAGAATGTGGATATTTTGAATTCAAATTACATAATTATCTGAATTTATTCGAGCCAATGATGTAAAAAAATTCTAGCTCGCTTCGCTCGCTCTTGCAGCCTAGTTTCTCTTGAATCTAAACTTTGTCTATAAGTCGCCCAGGTAACTCCAGTAAGTCGAAACAATACTAACCTGTCCAAGGTACATAGATATGTTGAAATTTTCGGACTACTTTCTTTTGAATTTGTCTAAAACTCGAACAAGTAACTCCTGTATGAAGGACCGAAACAGTTCTAACCTACCCAAGGCAAGGTGTCATAAAAATTTCGAGCTCGTTTCGCTCGCTCTTGCAGTCTACTTCCTCTTGAATACTGATATTGTCTGTCAGTCGATCAAGTAACTCCTGTATGAACAAAAGGTCGAAACAATTCTAACCTGTCCAAGGTATAGTGTTCAAAGTTTCGTGCTCGCTTCGCTCGCTCTTGAAGTCTTGCTTTATTTCGTTCGAGAAGTGAGCTTAAATTTTCTTATAGTCTCTAGATTTTTAAAGTACTTAATCTCTCTCCAACCATCTAAATTGACCCCGACACGTACTGTTCACCAATTATGTAAGGAAATTGTAACTAAAATATGCAATGCTAGAATGCGACATCAACAACGAAAATGTTAGCCGCAATTTTATTAATCTATGATGATGAAGTAGTTTTGAATCTTTGAAGTATTTAAGTAGTTAAGTTTAAAATAGGGCCTCAATTTCATTTTTGCCCCGGGGCCCTTGGTTACCTAGCTACGCCACTGAGCATGTCTCTAAACAGTAATGAGTGAGCTAATGAGGCACTGCAGGCGAACCACTCGGTTGCTATGATAGATGTGCGGTATTTGACAGTATTATGCGCCTAAGACGTTATAATATTATAAAAGATACAAACATTAGAAGTTTTTAGGTGCATAGTTCTGAAAGTAACGAAACCACCGCACGAGATTTTGAACTCCCGATTCTTTAGTCGACGCCAAATTCCGGGACCTACAGAATTGGGAATTCCCAAGATTATTCTAACATACCTACTAACGATTTATTTTTCAGGTGATGGTTTTAATTACTACTTCAGGATACCAATAGGGATATTAATTATCATGAATATCATACTGTTCTTCGTGACTGTTTTCAACATTTGGACAGTGAAACATGCTGTTCAAAATTCCAACCGCAACAAGCAACAAAACACCAAGTAGGTATTTTTATAAGTATTTATCATACTACTACGTTACCCCATAAGAAGGAAACTAAAAAAAAGTGGAAGGGATACCGACGCTTAAACTGATACCACGTCTTCAGTACAACATTCTGAACAACGTAGAATCTAAATTTTTCATCGTTAATTAAAAAAAAAACAACGTAGCACTCCGGGAGTGCCGGCAGAAGTGAAAACTTGAAACAACGCCATTTAGCTTAAATAACAGAAATTTCAAAAGCTTTCTGCAAGAACGAAAGATGTAGCTGCCGTAGAAAAAAAAACTTGAAACAACGCCATCTACACACATCAAAAGAGTCTAGGGGTATTTTGTAATTTACGTATTTAAACAAAACTATAAAGAATTTCTTAAAGCATCCTTATATCAAAGTGTGCAAAATTTTATACTCTTACAGAATATATCATAAAAAACTGAACTTTTTTATTTTATGAGGGTTTTTTTAGATAAAAATTAAAAAGTTAAAATTTTGCTAAAATTAGAGTTACTGTTTTTGGTGATTAAAGCAGTAAATAAAATTAAATATAAGAATATATTTTGTATAAAATAAAAATTAATAAACTGTAAGAGCACCTCGAACGTTTATAACACGTCTGCAAAGGTTTTTCAAGCTCAAAACAATGTTGTCAAGTTCGCCTTGTGGTGTAAGGTACTAGGTCCGACGAAAATGCACGAAAAGTGTTCAGCAGCAGATTTTCGGGAAAATTCGTAGAGACCATCGTTGCAGCATATTCCAGGCGTGCTTAACAGGATTTAAATCTGGGGATTGCGTGTGCCAGTCCAGAGCCTCTTCATTATGTTGCTGTAGCCGCTGAGTTACCGCTGGAATCGTAGTTGGGCGGGCCTCATCATGCATACGCGTAAAATCCCATTTCCATCCGGTGTGGTTAGAATATAAGTGCCAGCACCTTGTCACGGTATTTTGCAGCCGTTAAATTGAATCTATCTAAACACGGTCAGTTCTCCCGCCTAGACGCTAGACGTAGTCTCGCCCAAAAGCCGGTCAAACTGGATATGACACTTTAACTGTTGCCAATGATATCAGCAATATTGCACTGGCGCGTGCCTGGTTCCAGCAAGCCTATTGTTCTCAACATCTCTTACCTTGTTAAATTTCAATGTTCCATGGTTTAGATAAACTCAGCAGTATTGATTTAATTCAAAACTGTACGAAAAAAATCTTTAGTTTAAAAAAGAAATAGTAAAATCTTTAACACACGTAGGTAAGAAAATTATGATTGTTCTGAAATATACTGAATATATATGATAGATAAATGTACCAGGAACAAATTCGCGTTTAAATCTTTTTGAAATGTCCAATACTTTTAAAGTTATGCTAATAAATGTGCATGACCCCTAGACACTTTTGATGTGTGTGCTAACCTATAAGAATTTGTTATACTAACCTTAGATATAAGAATCTTTATTTTAACATGTAACAGTAGAAACAATTTTTGGTTGGCCAGAAATAATAAATAAATAAACTAGCGCCCTGCGCCGCCGTGCACAACACCGCTAAAGAAGTTTTCACTTCAAAAACAATACCTACACAAAAAATTCAATACATACAACGAAAAATCAACAATCAATTCAATAATACACGGTCAAAATGTAAAGAACAGAACAGCTGATAACGATGCCGATGCTATAACCGTTTTCCACAATCAATACATATACATACCTAGGGACCCTACACGAAGCCGTTAACTAAGCATTCTGTACAGCAAAATCAGTAAACGACTTTTTTTTTGGGGTGATGAAATACTTACTCTTTAGTGAATTGCACGGACTACCTTAACACATCCCCCACATTAATATATAATTAAAAGATGGAGAAAACCTGATAACCTGAAACGAAGTCACTATTCTCAGCAGTGAGAGAGCGATTGAGAAGAAGTTGCGACAAATATTGTTTAAAAAGATGTAGATGCAGGCGTCAGCACATTAAGTGCATAGCGCAATAAATATATTGAGTATTGAGTAAGTTAAGTATCACAAACTATCAATTTTCTCAAAGCCATAAAATGTTGGCGGTTAAGTTCAAAATCGAATGATAATATTTGACTTTTGATTACTATAAAAGGTGAAATTTTCTCATTTGATTTTGAACAGAGCCGTTAACATGTTACGGTTTAAAATCATTTGGAGAAAGGAGATGTTTCAAAACGGGCCCAATATATACAGTAACTCGAAACATCGAGAAAAATGCGTGGAATTTGAGAAAAAAATAAAGTAATAATTTGATATTCATTAATTATTTTTATCGATTTTCAATAAGGCGTCTCGCCAATTTAGGTACTCAAAAAAAACAATGACAGTAAACCATGGATCGACCATTGATCATAGATCATGATCTATCTACTGTCACTAACGTGATTTTTTAAAACAATGTAATATGACAGAAATAAACATGTCAAACGTCAATAATAAATCAACATGACAGCTTACCGCCATGACGGGTTTTTGTTGTGTGTTGCAATTTCAAGTGTACATTCTTGTGCTTTATTACCAAACAAAGCCAATTTAACTTGATATGCTATCTAAGGACTATACTATTAGATTACCTTCAACTATTCCTAACTGCGATTTTACGAGTAAGCATGATGTTAAGTTTTACAAATATTTCAGATTCTCCACATACGCAAAGTTGTCTGTGATGATGGGAGTCAGCTGGTGCATGGAACTCATTCAAAATAATAATGATATCTTATGTATATACATCTTGATCAATTGCTATAACATATTCACCGGTATCACCTTATTCTATTTATTTGTTTGGGACAAAAAAATCTTGGCGTCGTTGTGCAGAAAGTAAGTTGTTTTTTTATTGTTAAACAGGTCTGGCGATATGAATTTTCAATAGTTTTTGATGCCACTGAAGTAGCGAGCACAAATTTAAAACTGTGAAGATACGAAGTCAAAAGAAGAACAAGAAAAGGTCTATGCCCCAGCAGTGGATCGATTCCCTTGATTGTATGCGTGCAGGTTTCATGTCTGCTTAGTTACTATCCGGCCAGATTGACGTAAAAAACAAAAGAGGTATAAGTAGCTACCAGCTAGTATCATATCCTAGAACGCTGCGTACCTCTTCAGCTGCAAAGTCATTGAGATTATTAACGTGGCGCCGTCTTCAGCAGTGGCTCAAAACTGTCATACTTATGTGTAAGGCTAAAATTTCACGGATCACTTTTCTGACTCATCCGCTAGTAGCAATGAGATCTACCCCGGGGAGGAGCAAAAACCGTACCCGTAGCGGACAATATTCGTCTCTTGAAACTTACTCACTTACCCTTTAGGTTTCTAGTAATAGACGATTTCAGAACTGTAAGTCCCATTCTGGACTGGTCTTACATTTTTGACTTCCAGCGTCCCCAATTCCCAACGCGACGAGAGCGCATCCCAAGCACGTTAAAAAAGAGCACTGCTGGATTCTCAATGCTTGACGCAACGCCGAGAGTTGCAATTGTGGTGCTCGGTTCAGGAACATCGCATTAAAACGCGCTTGTGCTTACGAGCTCTAACAAAACTGTTTTTTTTTTAAGGTTTAACATCCACAATGAGTTCACCAAGAAACTGGACGCTGAGTTATCACAGCGTAACAAAAGTGGTTATACGAAGTCAACGTTTCTCTCTCGCTCTACCGTTAAGAACACCGCTAAGGATCAAAATGAAGACACGGATTTTGTGCAAAATTGCGGCAAGGAAGAAAGCACTTTAGTTTGATTGTGTATTTGGGAGCTGGAGTATATAATAGGTCCATTTATAGGTTTCAATTATGTTATTATATTTAAACTGTAAGCTAATCGTTTTTAACCCTGGGAACGTCATCAAGTACCTACATGTAAGAGTATTAGCACACTGACGAATTGCCAGAGTGTTTCCAGCGAAGCGATTTGTTTCTCCGTAGGTGAGAAACAAGCTGACCTCGACTACGTGACGGGTTCTCCGCGATTGCAGAACGCAACGTCAAACAAACGTGACGAAAACAGGGGCCGAAAAGGTTACCCGCATTGAGATTAATCGGGTTTACGAGTTAACCCGCGCTCGGTGCTCTGTCTCTAACCTCTTTATATTATAAAGGTTAGGCAGAATAATTTTTAAGCAAACATAACGGTTTACTCGTTATCCTTTTAACCCGACTAATCGGTCCTTGACCGAAGACATTGCGTACACGTGGTGTGCATCAACTCGCCTGAAACGCGCTTGCCAATCGCCAGTGTGATAAGGTCCCTAGATATAGTTGGAATAACATATGCCAATACTGATAATTAAGGAACGTATTAGAGAACGAAAGTGTGATTCTATTTATTTAGGTTCTGCGCCCACGGCTCATCATTTATGTAGCTTCGAAGCCGGTCGAGATAAAAACCAATGTAAACAAATCTTAGTAGTCAATTTAGTTTAGTTTTGTTATTTTAGTTTAATCGTTTTAATTTTAATTTTAAAATAAGTGATACTTAAGCGCGGCGCAAAGTTTTGCAAAAGGTCAAATGTATGGAACAGCAGTTTTCTTTATGAATTACCGATGAATTCCTATGCGGGGGATTCAGGATGATGTACGTGCATGGGTGTCGCCATAGTTATTGCGAAGCTGCCGGGAAAGTCACAAAAGATGACTGGGCAAAGGTCTTCGAAAAAACGAAAAATTTAATTTTCGAAATCTTTGACCAAATTAATTAATACTTTGATTGATAATGATATAATAATACGCGTTGGCGAAGCTGATGAAAACGGCACCTCCTCAAGTGAATTGGATTCAGATTAAATTAATTTAATTTGAACCCAGTCGTAACTACTCAAATATTATTGTTTTATTTTATATTAAATATTTTAGAATAGTACTATTGAATTTTTATTTTCTTCACGCTAATTAAATTCATAAATTAGAAATCAGACAAACAAGTATTGAGTAAGTTGAAAAACATATCTATTAATAGTGCTACTTATTACCCATCACTAGTCATGACCAACTGACAGACTTCGAGAACGCATTCTCTGAACTGTAGTTTCTCGAAACTGCAGTTAAACTATTTTCTTAAGATAAGTCAAAATTATTTTTTTATTTAAGGAAATGTAAAAATTTGTATGTAAAAAATAATGTAAAACTGTAAAATATTTTTTATACCCTAACACTAAGTACCAAGTAAAATATATTAACTTCATATAAATTAAACGCACTCTATACCGAGGTGCCTTAAAAACAACGTTTTAAGTTCCAATATAAATCAGAATAATTGTGCGTTTTGTATTTATATTCTTTTTGCTTACCAAAATGGATACGCGCTCACCAAATAGTGTTTCACTGAAACACTAAAATCAATACCGAAAATTACAGTTCTAAATAGTGTAAATTATCCAACCTGAATCCAAAATATAAAGGGTGTAAACAGATTCTTAACGAAGCCGAGAGGCACTTGTTCTTCCCGTCGTTGCGATCATTTTTTTGTTCAAGACCATACCTGGGTTCTGGGTGGTAACTAGGTTCCTAGTTACGGAGATATTGGGGGTCAAAGTTCCAACTTTTTCACACGTTTTTTTTTAAATACATGTTTTTAATGCAAGATTTTTACTTTAAACACCTCCAAGACCTTCTTGCTATTCAATCCATCCATCAGCACAAAATTTTGAGTGCGTTACATTGACTCCTACTGTAAAACGTGATATTTCAGCCCAAAAAAATAACTTTTTTCCCACTAATTTTTGCGTAAAGTTACTTAGTTTGATGTACATAATGCTTGGTTGACGGCTTCGTGAAGAGTCTGTTTACACCCTGTATTAATGTCAAACTAAAATTGCAGTCATTTTACTTTATTTATCCACTCGGCAACCCGACAGCCCACCTTTACTCTCGAACAATAGACTGAAGCGTACCTATGGGCTAAATTGCCTGAAAGACTACCCGTCAAACAGACAACTGATTCAGCGACATGCTAGGCTTCCCGGCCAGTGAGAACATGTAATGTCTGTCGATGTTCGATGGTCACTGGGAAAGTTTCAGCAACAGTTTTTCAGTGAATAGGAAGTAATGACACTGTAGGGGCGCTGACGCAGCATTTTGAATTCGTCGTACACGCAGCGCCCGGCGACTCCAGTTCGCCCATAACCTAAGACTATAGATGCGCTCCCAATCCAAATTAATACTCCTTTGTAATCTTCCGTTATTAAAGAAGTGTCTAGTTCATCGCATTTTAATTTTTCTTCGCACCCACAGAAACAAATATCAACAGTGATGATTGGTTAACTGGTAGATGTAACTGTCCTACATTCTTGAAACAGTAGCTAGGTAAATCACAACAAACACTCAAATAAATACTTTAGACTTTTTTGACTTTGTAAACATTTACTGGGTTTAGCAATAAGGCTGAAGTAAAACCACATCCTGAAGCCAGGAATATCCCTATCAGTGAGAAAAGAAAGAGAGGACGGCAGTTTTTTATAAAATTTCTTTAATGGACTGATTATAACTACTGCGTTCCTTAAAGTGCCATTGATAAATCTTAAGTACAAATTGATCTTAAAAGTACTTATACAAATAATAAAACATAACTTCATTTTACTTTTGATTTTTTATTTTCTTACCAGTGATTCATTGATTTATTCTTCGTTCGTCCTAAAGTTTTGTCCCACATTCCAAAATTACCTACCTTAGTAATGTGTTGCAATAATATTGAGAGTGAAATATTAATTTGGCTATATTATCATATTTTAATTCATCAAACAAAAAACATATGTTTGGGATTCGCAATTAATACATATAATTATTATTCATCATCATCTGCCTAGCCTTTTCCCAACTATGTTGGGGTCGGCTTCCAGTCTAACCGGATGCAGCTGAATACCAGTATTTTACATGGAGCGACTGCCTATCTGACCTCCACAACCCAGTTAGTACTAGGTAATACGATACCTCTTGGTAAGACTGGTTGTCAGACTTTTTTGGCCACTGACTACCTGTAACGACTGTCAAAGATGTGCAAATGACAGCCGGGACCAACGGCTTAACGTGCTTTCCGAGGCACGGAGGAAACTCGGTATGTATTGGGTGGTCACCCATCCACAGACCAACCTAGGCAAGCACGGCTTAACCTAAAGATCGACCCGAGCGGCAGTTATTATTTTGCCACGAGCTCCATACATATAATTATTATTATAATAATATAATCATATAGAGTAATTATATAATTAGTATATATAATTGGTATTCAAAAGAATTTTTCCATCGACCGTTAGCTTTTTTGCCTCAGCTAAACGGACTAAATTGAAAGTCGTGAAATAAAATATTGGTAACATCTGTTTAGCGATTATATAAAATATTTGGTCTGAAATTAACTTTAGAGTCGTTTATATATCTTTATGGTATATAATAAAAAGGGAAATGGGTTAATTTTCACAATACTATAGGAAACACAATTTGGTGAGTATCGAGGTGGACTGTATGATTTTCTTAGGGGTTGCTGTGTTGAGGTGATGCGTTGGTCGAATAATAACTTCAGGCACTGTTTTTCTTGTTCTTTATTCTTCGGGAGCTAGCGTGTTGCGGCGTCTTGAGCGAGAAGTGAAGAAGTGAGGCTCGGATTCAGTGAAAGTCGCGACGCCCCCGCTAGGGGGCGTGGCGAGCGGTCTCGGGGCTTTGCCCCTTGACCACGGAGGCTATACCTTGGCCTATAAAAATAGGCCCATCATAATGTTGCCGATTTAGGCGAGGCAGGTTAGACGCACGTTAATAGCAACGTGCGTCTATGTGAGTGGTTGCTATGTGAGTTTCTGTAGGAGCGCCACAGCGCTGTTACACAGCGCTGATTTCTTCACGACACCTCGGCGGTCCGTCCCCGCCAAGTGAGACCTCCGGTTACCCGGAGGAGGCCCGGCGGGGAACAACCAGCGACAGAGGTGCCGACTCCGACGTACCTACAGTGGGTGTGTGGCGTCCCACTACCGAAGCTAGCCAGTGTGGTCCGGACTAAGGTGCCGACATGAGTGTATGGGCGGTATTGTACTGTGTAACACCGCCCAGTGTAAGCGTGGGTCGCGAGCCCGCGCCGCGGTCTCACGCGTGAGTTAAGGTGCATGAGCAGAGGTGCATGTGTGGTGTTGTTGCGCGACATGCCTATATTAACTTAGCACACGCCGCGCAACAGGATGTATGTAGTGTGTTGAGTCGTGTTGTGTAGGTAAGCTGGGTGTAACCTGGTGAACAGCTTACCTAGGCGTCAAGTCCAGGGGGGGGGGGGGGCACAGTCCGCTACCAGGTCACGGGGGAGGCGCCTCGCGTCAGGGGGGCGCGCATGCCAGGGGCGAAATGCTTGACATGGGGCCAAGCACTCGCGTCGGCAAGCGTGATCATTCCTGAAGGCGTCCAGGCTATCGATCCCGAGATCCCGCTGGATGATGTCGTTCCTCACGTAGCGAGGAGTAGCGACGATGGCCCGCAACGCAAGATGTTGTTGCGCGCGGAGCAGCTTCTTGTGTCCCTCGCACGTGAGGGCGAACCGAGAGGCTGTGATCATCGCCTCTGTCTTACCCACGTTAACCGACAGCCGCCACTTCGACAGCCAGTCAGGCAGCAGGTCTAGCGCGCGCTTTTTGACCGCCGCGTACTTCACGGCACTAACGCGAGTAACACACTGGCGACATGCAGCTGCCCTGCGGCACTCCGGCCAGCACAGGCCAAGCACTGGAGCGCGCTCCCTCGACCACCACGCGGAAGCTTCTTCCTGAAAGAAAGGACTGGACCACAACCACAACGCGGCGAGGCGCGTCGGACGTGGCCAGCTTGTATACTAGGCCATCGTGCCACACGCGGTCGAAGGCCTTCTCCATGTCGAGGAATACTGCCACCGAGTACTCCTTCTTGTTCAGGGCTGACGCCAGGTGGTGCGGTACCCTCGACAGCTGAAGCGTCGTGCTGTGTTCCGACCTAAACCCAAACTGCTCGGGCCGTGGGTCGATGTGCGGCTGGAGATGCCGCAACAGGAGTGTTTCAAACACCTTGGAGATGGTGGGCAGCAACGTGATGGGCCGATAGCTCTCCGGCTTAAGGATGTTTTTCCCCACCTTGGGAAGCATGATGACGCGCCCTTCCTTCCACGAGGAAAGAAACGTCCCGGTGCGCAGTATCGCCGTGTACAGGCGCGCCAGCGCCGCTACCATACGGTACGGCAGGTGATGCAGCGCTGCGTTGGTGATACCGTCAGCACCGGGGGCCTTCCTGGGTTTCGTCCTCAGGATGGCGCGTCTGACTGCCCCAGGCAAGAAAAAGATGGAGTCCTCCTCGGGAGCTATCGGCGCGGCGAAGTAGTACCCAAGGTGCCTCTCGACTCTTGCGACATGGTCGACGTCACTGGTCGGGTTCGGTCGGAACTGACGCTCCAGGTGCTCGGCGAAGACCTCCGCGCGGTCCTCTGCGACGTACTTCAACGCCCCGCCGCTGTCAAGTAGCGGGCGCACCGGAGCTGGGGCATTCGTCAGTTGACGACAGGGTCTATGGGCGGATGGCCAGCTGCCAGCCGCCTCCTGTACACGGTCCTCCCAGCTCTCGGCTTCGCGGCTCCGCAACTCGGCCTTTATCTTCTCCGCGAGATGATTGACCTGAGTCTTCAGTGATGGGCACCTAAGTTGTTGCCACTGCTTGCGTAGGCGCCTCTTGTCGGCGATCATCCGAAGAAGGTACGCTGGCAGAGGCGGCTTGAGCACTCTCCCCTGCGGTCCTGTCGTTGTCGCCGCTTCCAAGGCGCTCTGGATGCAAGCAGTGACGTCGTCCGCTGCTTGGTCAACGTCCGCGGAGGTAATCACGGGCCGAGTCGGTGTGGTGGCCTCAGTCCTCTCTGTGAAGGCGTCCCAATCGATGAGTCGACGTCGACTCGGTCGGCATACCCGATAGGACGACGAGTACAGGGTGATGATCACACTGCATCTCGTCGTCTAGCACCTGCTGCGTGATCTGACAGCGTAGCCCTCGGTAGGCCACGATGTCCAGCACGTCCGGCATGTATACCCTGGCTTCCGGGTAGTGGGTAGGCGTCTCTGGGCCGGACACCGTGTAGCGGAAGGCTTCGGCGTCCGCGTAGAGCAGTCTGCCCCCCGTGTTTGTCGCGGCCGAGTTCCACGCCGGGTGTTTGCAGTTAACGTGACCGGCAAGGATCGTCGCGCCGCCGCTGGCCTCGAGAAGGGCCCGCAGCTCGGCAGGGACCAGTTTGGCTGCGGGCGGCCGGCGTAAAGGGCGAGATCCTCGCCGGCGACATGTAGCTGCACACTCAGCGCGTAGAACGAGCCGGGCGACGGCACAGGGAGCTCTTGATGGACGACTCTACGCCTCACTAGTACCACCAGACCACGGTTGGGGGCATCGGTAGCCGACCTTTCATCTTTCCTATAAGCGAGATAACCCGAGACTTTTAGTTTGTGCTCTGGTCCCAGGTGTGTCTCGCTTATTAGCGCCACGTCGATGTCGTGCTCGTAGAGTAAGCGGCGAAGGGGAGCGACCTTATCTCTAAGGCCGCGGGCGTTCCAATGAATCACCCTCAGCGGCCTAGCCATGGTACAGCTTGAGCAAGGAGGCCAGGCCGTTGAGGATGAAAAGCTCCGCGTCCTGTCCCTGGCTGATGGCCTTGATAAGATCCATCAGCAATTGGATGGCGTAGGCTGTAAATTCTTTTTTCTTTTCTGCGTCGGTGGTGGTGGCCGGCGCTTGTGTTGCGCCTGGCAGTGGCGCGTGTGGCGGGCTTGGCCGTAGGCCGCGCTATGCCAGCGCTAGCTGCCGGCCTGTCCGCTGTTGGCAGCCTGCGCCAGGGACGAGATAGGGCCGCCCTGGGTGGTGTCTTCCGACGTTGGTGGGGGCTCTGGCTTCTTGCCTCTGCCCCCGCGCTTCTTCTTGCGCTTCCTCCGCCGCTTGGAGGAGGGGGGGGCTTCTCCCCTGCCCGTGGGCCCGTTGGCCGCCGCCATCAGCGACGCGCCTTGGGACTCGGTGGCGTCCACTTCTGTCGGCCTCGCAGGGGCCGATGTTGACCGGCGTGAGGCGGTCGTGGCGGCGGCAGTGCCCGCCCACCTGTTCCGTATCTCCGCCTGGAAAGTGGGGCAGCGCACGTTGTTGGCCGGGTGGTCACCCCCGCAGTTGATGCACGTGGCTGGTTCCTCACGTGGGCGGGGGCAATCACGCGCCGCGTGCCCCTCTCCGCAGCGGACACAGGCGAGTGGCAGTGATGGGATGAGCGCCTAAATTTCTGGCACCGGTGGCACTGGGCGGGCCCACGCTTACCCCGCCAGGCCTCAATCTTGACACCACGCATGCACATGAACACGGTGGTGTCGAAGATGGACCTGGCCTCCGGAGTCCTCTTCAGGACTGCGTGGAACACGCAGCCGGGTCGTCCCTGGCGCGCCTTAATGTGGCGCACGTACTCCGGCTCGTGCCCCATCGCCCGGAGCTCCTCTTCGATCTCCTCCGGGGGAGTGTCGGCCGGCAGCCCCGTGATGGCCACCTTCAGGCTGCGCTCCGCCGGCAGCGAGTAGGCGAACCAAGGGGTGCCGGTCTCTTTTTCCAGGCCCGTCCGGTGGCGCTGGACCACCCTATATTCGTCCTCGCTTTCGGGCGAGAAACGAACCCCAGCGCCGTACGGGCGGGTGTTGGGGGGTAGCCCAGTTTTTCCCTGAGGGCCCTAAAGTGAGCGGCCCAGTTGGGAAGCCTCTCTCCAGGCCGCTTGGGCGGCTTCGGCTTAGGCCCGTCGGTGGCTGCTCCTCCGTCGTCCCGCGGGGCCGCCGGGCCGATTGAGCCAATGGACGCTATCGACATGCTCGAGCCGGCTGGAGACGAGCATGCCGAGAGCCTCAGCGGCGAATCGTAGGCCGATGCGCGAGGAGGGGCAGGGGAGTCGGGCGCCTTGGGTGTCCCGGACATAAATCAGGCACCAGTCGTCATCTTCAGGGATGGGCGTCGGTCCCGCCTCGCTTGAGCCGGCCCAGACAGCAAGCTGTGACTGGGGCCGGCGGCGGTGGCGGTGCAGGGGACCGTGGAGCCGCGGCTGGAGGCGGCCACCCCGGACGCAGCCACAGAGGGCGCGGTCGACGCTGCGGGACGCGGTGCAGCGGCGGAGCGCGCAGTTGGGTGCGCGGCCGGTCGCACGGATGGTGCTGCTGGCGTTGAGGGGCGGGCAGCGGTCGCGGGGAGGCGCGGGGAGGGCACACGCACGGGCACGGACAGCGCTGGGTCGCGCACTAGCGGGCGCGTGGGGGCTGCGGAGGCGCATTTTGCGTCCTATATCTAAAACATGGAACACATTTATTTATCATACTTTAAACTATAGTTGTTGCGCTAATTATGAAGTGCAGATGGCGCTGCTTTGAAGTAAACATTGACTCCGTGTTTTAAATATCACTAAAAATAGTAAAAGAGCTCATTTTGACCAGTTTTCAGTATAAATCTTATCTAAAGTGCATATCCTGTGAGTACAAGTGTTATACAGGCAAATAAATAAGATTAACACATAATTTCGAAAACAGTTTGTGTGATTAACGGAAATTCATAACAGTGACCCTAAAAGTAACACTAAGTGTGAGCAAACTGGACAGTGTTTCTCTAACGCCCAAAGAATCATTAATTAGCAAGAATTAAAGTGAAGTGAAGTGATAACGTCTAAATAATATAAAAAAAGGAGATTGATAAATCCGTTTTTTATTCAAATGTCAACAATGATCAGCTGGCCATCAGTTTTATTGTAAATAGTGACATCTATTTTTTGGGAATAAGAACTATAAAGTCAGCTAAACTGTGAAAAGTGACATCTAGTTTTGTAGATAAAAACTAAGAAGTCGGTAAAACAGTTCCGATCGATACTGGTGTAATATTTCACTCCAAGTTACTAATTGACGGTGGCGCGTAGGCAAGTTTGTCACCTTTCACGCGTGCGGTCACAGGTTCGAGACTGACCAACTTAGTTCTTTTTGAGAAATAAATTAAATCCATTTCAAGATTTCTAGTATGAACTACCAAGAAAATGTCACAGTTCGTGGTGCGCGCGTTCGAACCTATTCAGACCCTGCTCCAGACGACAATGATTCAACATCACAGATAATCGAGTGCACTGCTAGCAGCATGCCTGACTTATCAGTTGACGAAGACTACGATCAAGTACGAGCGTTAAAGGAAGAAATCCAAAAACTTGTATCGCAATTAGATAGTGCTCACAAGGAGATAGATATATTGAATCTAGAAAATAGTAAACTTAGGTGCACAAATGAAGACTTGATTAAGAAAAACCAAATATACAAAAAAGTAACAACAATTAGCCCAATTAAAGTAAGCCAAAGTACTCCAAAGCGAAATCTTCCTCTAACAAATTGTAAAACAAAACAAACACAAACTGATGTCCAGCAATATATACCAAAAAGTACACAACAGAGGATTGTTCAACAATTTGGAATAAAGGAACCGCAGTCTGAAGGTTCCAACTTACCTGACATGGAACCTAATATTGTCTCCAATGTGCTGCCATTACACGTAACTACAGAGGGCACCACACTTACAGAACACGCTATGGGATCGACGACTCAACATGAACAAATTTTGGAAAACACATGTTTCAATAAAGTATGTATAATTAGTGCTGATAATGTAAATCAAATATTAAGAATAGCACAAAACACTTTTCCGAATGCCAAAATCTGTCACTACTGTATGCCCAATGCGGGTACAGTGGAGCTTCTTGCGTCATTGGACAAGAAATTAGTAGATTATACTTTATATGACTATTGTATAGTCCTCCTCGGCGAAAAGGACTTTTTAGAATCCAATAATTATGAAAAATTGGTTAATCACATAAAATGCAAAATCGAAAATGTAATGCATACTAATGTTATTCTATGTTCTCCTAATTTTAAACTTAATTGGAATGTTAACTTATTTAATACCAGAATAGAAGCTTTCAATCGACTTATATACCAAAGTAATCAGACTTTTAATTATGCATATTTGTTTGATACCAACAAAAATCTTGAATATGATTATAAAATGTTCTCTAAACATACAGGTAAAGTTAACAATAGGGCTATTGCAAATATCTTTCAAAACTTGAATCGATGCATACAGTTATCACTAAACTCTGAATATGAAAATAACTGTAATACTTTAAGCATATTTGATAAGCACGAAACCAGTAAAATAGATCAGTTACAACCGGGTACCATCCCTTACTACTTTAAAAAAAAGATAATGTTGGATAGAGATACATTTTTTCGTGGATAAACATGTGTCAACTGTAACTACTCTAAACAAGTCTGTAGATAGTTCATTGTGGAATCGTGTAAACATCTTTCATCAAAATATGTGTGGCCTTAATAATAAGAAAGATGTGTTAGAAATATATCTAGATGGCTTGAGTAGCCCTTCGAATTACTTGTGTATTAGCGAGCATTTTCTAAACGAAGAACTAGTTCATTTGTTAAATCTTGCAAATTACAATGTTGCATCATATAATACCAGAGTAAATAAACTGAGAGGAGGGACTATTATCCTAGCAGAAACGGATAGGGAATACGAAGAGCTGCCCATTGCCAAAAAATTATATAAAATGGACAGTTTTGAAATATGTTGTGTTAAAGATGTTTTAACTGGCCTGTCTGTATGTTGTTGTTATCGAACGCCTTATGATAAAAACTTAGACACTTTTATGGTAAGGCTTGAAAAACTATTAGAACATTTCTTTAACAAGAACTGTGTTATTTGCGGTGATTTTAATATTGACTTATCAACTGACAATAAAAAAAGAAATGACTTATTAAATCTATTGACATGTTACAACTTTAGACCTCTAATTAGTTCGACTACATTTATTCGAAATGACTCACGATCTTGTATAGACAATGTCTTCACCAATTTGTCTGACGAATGCGTGATAAGTTGCGATGTTGACCACAATGGCTTGGCAGATGGGCATGCAGGACTACTTTGCAGTACAGCATTCAAAAGTAACCAACTATATAGGCATATAAAAACCAGTAGTGTTCAAATTACCAAACGGATTTTTAATGCAAATACAAGAAAAAACTTTAGAAATTTGCTATTAAATCACGACTGGAGTGATTTCGGGATAAACTCATTTTTAAAGCAATTTGAAGAAATGTTCACACGCTGTTTTAAGAAAAGGAAACTGCAGGTACCCTTAACGCGTGACACGCAGCTGCGCTGGCTTACTAAGGGTGTAAAGGTTTCTAGTCAAATGAAACGATTTCTATATGCTGGAAAAGGGAATAGACAAAACGACACTGTGATAAACTATAGGCAAAAATACATCGCTCTGTACCGAAAAGTAATAAATATGGCTAAAAAGCTATCAGTACAATCTGAATTAGCAAAATCCACGAACATCTCAAAAGACGTTTGGAAAGTTATAAACAAACATAGAAATAAGAGTGTCAAAAGCAATACAAAACTAATTTTAAAATCAAATAATAAGATTATGTCAGAACCATCAGATATTGTGAATATCCTTGCCAAGCAGTTCCAACTTAATTCCTCAACTACTACATGCACAGGGGCTGCCATGGATATTCTACGTAAAACTGCAAAAAGAGTGACTAATGACCTTGTGCTAGACCCTATAACTCCCCTTGAGATATTCAAAATAGTGAAAAAAATGGACGACAAAAAATCTTGCGGCTATGATGACATCAATATATCAGTAATTAAGGACAATATAGATGTAATAGCGGAACCTTTAAGCATTTTTTATAATAAGTGTTTTGATGAAGGTATTTTTCCAGATCAACTGAAGATAGCCAAAATAATACCTGTACACAAAAAAGGTTCTAAAACAGACCCAAAGATGTACAGACCAATCTCATTACTACCTATTCACTCAAAAATTCTTGAAAAGCTAATAAAAACTAGATTACTCAGACATTTTAACCAAAATGGAGTGTTAAGTAGAAGACAATTTGGTTATCAGAAAAGCGTTGGGACACAAGATGCAATATCGACTCTAATTAAGGACGTAGTGAGCAGATTGGACGACAAACAGAAAGTAGCTGGGCTTTTCCTAGATTTAAGTTCAGCATTTGACACGGTGGATCATAAACTACTGCTTGAAAAACTTGATCACTACGGTGTCAGGGGTAAAGTATTGGCACTTCTCACGTCATATCTAAGAAACAGGAAGATATTCGTGGAGATCAAGGCAGTGGTGTCACAGACAAATTCCTTAGGTAAAAATTGCCCAAGTGAAGAAACATATAGGTCCCAATTGTCTCCTGTGCACACTGGCGTACCACAAGGCTCCATACTGTGCCCGATATTTTTTATCGCGTTTATAAATGACCTTATTCAATACATGAGGGAAAAGGCTGCGGGATCAATTCAGCTTGTGGTGTTTGCCGATGATACCAATGCCGTGGTTTCGGCTGGCAATATACACGCTCTTAATTCCATAGTTAATCAAACCTTAGATATCTTCCACACCTGGTTTGCTGTTAACGGTCTTAAAGTTAATGCCAGTAAAACCAATGTAATGCTTTTTCGTTCCACTTCCAATAATAAAGATAGCATTAACTGCGTCATAGATGGAGAAACAGTGAACGTGGTCCAGGTGGTTAAGTTTCTGGGAGTTCATATCGATAGCCAGTTAAAGTGGAAAGAAGAGCTAGCATACTTGGAGAAAGCAATCAGCTCGGCCTGTTACGTACTAAGAAGTCTAAGAAACGAGGTTACTATAAAACATTTGAAAATGGTCTATTACGCATTGGTTGAGTCAAAACTGAGATACAGCATACTTTTCTGGGGAGGAAGTTATGACTACAATACTCAAAAAGCTTTTGTGATTCAGAAAAGAGCAGTCAGAACCATAGCTAGAATTCAACAGCAAGAATCATGCAAGCCTCATTTTAATGACTTGAATATATTGACAGTCCCAAGCTTGTATATTTTGGTCCTACTTAGTCACCTATCAAAGTACATCTTTGAATATGAGACTGTAGATGAAAGGCATAAAAGGGAGAGTACAAGAAGAAAAGATCTCCAGATGAAGCAAGTGCCACACCTGAACGTTGCAAAGCATAGCGCCTACCACAAATCAATAAAAATGTTCAATAGACTGCCGACAGAAATAAAAAGCCTAGTATATACAAGTGGGTTTCAGAGTAAGCTTAAACGGTTCTTGTTAAACAAATGTCTATATTCTATTGATGAATTGTAAATTAATACAAAAGTAGAAAGTTACTCGTAGATAATTTTATTGACTAGAAATGGAAATTTTATTGTATTTTATAAATTGACATAACACATTAATTTTTATATCTTTTTTTTTTATTGTTTTGTATTTAATTGATTTTGATTTAATTTGGATAATTGTAATGATATAAGTTTGGATTGCCTGTATTTTTATTACATATTTAGTTATAGAAATTCAGACACGATGTAAAAATTGTTATTGAATAAATTGAATTGAATTGAATATGTAGTATTTTTGGGTTAGATTGGACAGTGTTAACTTTAGACCTCCATGCATTAAAGCAACATGCTCATTTCGAATTATCAACCTTGTGAAATTGCAGTTCTTTGGCAATATTTTAGGATGTTTTTGTTCAAATGATACGTTAGCATTGTCCAATCTGCCGGCCACACGCAATATTCCTTCCTTATCTAAGAAAGGACTTTTAATCATTGAAATCTTCTCGGCAAAATGTAAAGATTGTACATTTTTAATGATCATTAGCATTGATTGCCTATATTCATTTACATTCACACTGGTATTCAAGAAATTAAATATAAGGTTATACACAACCTAAAGCGTACCGACCAATAAGCCTGACATCCTCTACTACTGAAAACCCTCGAGAGACTCTGTGAATGACACATTCGGGACGGACCTCTCCGAGAGCTACCACTCCACAGGCAACAACACGCCTACTCCACAGGCAAATCAACAGAATCCGCACTACACAGTGTGATCTCAAAGATTGAATGTGCAGTAGACTCCAAAGGATCCTCACTAGCTGTTTTTATTGATACAGAAGGAGCTTTTGACAAAACCAATTTCCACAGCATCAACGCGGCCCTCTAGGAACACGGCGTGGACTCGACGCTGTGAGGATGGATAACAAACATGCTTAGACTGAGAGCCGTACAGGTTACGGTGAACGACACCACCAGAGCCATCGTGGCTAAGGGTTGCCCTCAAGGGGGCGTCCTCTCGCCACTGCTATGGAACCTCGTGGTAGACACCCTTATCAAACGTCTAAACGACAAAGGTTACTTCACGGTGGGCTACGCCGATGATA
The DNA here is from genome assembly GCA_950005105.1 of Lycophotia porphyrea. Classification (NCBI taxonomy): domain Eukaryota; kingdom Metazoa; phylum Arthropoda; class Insecta; order Lepidoptera; family Noctuidae; genus Lycophotia; species Lycophotia porphyrea. The sequence continues at coordinate 13,893,430 of OX465396.1, read as the reverse complement.
TAACCATAATAATAAACGGTATACACGAAAACACACTGTGTAATCTTATGCGCCAAGCCTTGAAGACAGTAGAGGACTGGTGCAAGGAATATAAACTAACAGTGAATCCTACCAAGACTGAACTTGTCCTCTTCACAAAAAAAAGGAAGCTGGCAACCCTACAGTTGCCACGCTTCTTTGGGACCACCCTAAGCCTGACGACTGAAACCAAATACCTGGGTATCTATTTGGACAAACAGCTGAACTGGGCAAAACACACCGATTACATCACCACAAAAGCCAGCATAGCCCTATGGCAATGCAAAAGACTGCTTTGGAGAAATTGGGGCCTAAGCCCCAAAATCACCTTCTGGCTATATACTACAGTCATCCGACCAGTCAACAGATACGGCTCTTTAGTTTGGTGGCCCAGGACCAACCTGAGCACTGACCAGAAAGAACTCGAGAAGCTACAGAGATTTGCATGTGTAGCAATCACCGGCAGCATGAGGACATCACCCACTGCCGCTCTACAGGTGATGCTGGGGCTGCCACCTCTACACCTCGTCGTAAGAGAGGAAGCAACCCTAGGGATCTTCAGGCTTGAAGTATCCGGCACCCTAAGTAACGACTCCAGAATAAAACATACACGCATAAAGGATGATGCAATCAAACAACAGCCTGTGATGGCATCACCCAAAGACAGAACCCTGAAGACCCACTATTTTCAAAAACACTATAACATTGAGCTCACAGCGGAAATGTGTGACTACTCAGGTCCATACGAGCTAAGGATCTACACGGATGGATCAAAGACTGACGATGGGACAGGTGTCGGAGTTTTCTCCGACGACCTAAACATTAAAATATCCAGACCCCTGGAAATGCTCAACTCTGTGTATCAAGCAGAGTGTGTAGGCATTATCCAAGCTGCACACGCTATAGAAGCCAGGGAAGTTACGGATACCCATATTCGTATAATTTCAGACAGTGCCTCGGTTCTGCAATCCTTAAAGAAAAACCAAATCACATCAAAATTAATACTAGAATGTCACAATGCCCTAGAACGTGTTACGGTACTAAACCGCAACACGGTGACACTGCAATGGATCAAAGGACACAGTGAATCATTCGGAAACGATGCGGCTGATGAGCTTGCCAGAAGGGGATCCAGCACAAAAGCCATCGAACCCGAACCCATTGTGCCCTTTCCTTTTAAGCAGCTAAGGGGCTGGCTAAAGGAACACACTAAGACACAAGCGGAAAAATGATGGACCTCGACACCAGGGTGCAGGCAATCCAAGGAGGCTATGCCGTCCCTGGATGCAAAGCTGACCAAGCGCCTTCTGCGGTTGGATAGAGATCGCCTGCGACTGGAGGCGGGGACCATCACTGGACAATGCTCACTGAACAAACACTTCCACACCCTAGGAATCACGGATAGCCCTCTGTGCAGAGCGTGCATGGAGGCGGAGGACACGGTGGCGCATGTGCTCCTCGAGTGCACCGGTGTCACCCAGATCCGCGAGGAGACTCTTGGTACACCGAGATCCCTCGCGGATGCCCTGAGAAGACCGGGAAGTCTGATCTGCTTCTGGAGGGAGGTGGGCTAGTTGGAGTAACGGCCACCATGGCTCACGCACAATGGTCCACCTTTAAGGACTAAGTGCGGAAACCAAACGCTTATAGAATAAAATAGAATAGTGCATTCTTAGCTTCCGCATCGTTGCATCGTCAGTAGTGCCGCTTTTTGTAGTCCGCATGTTTTTCTCCGCTGAATCACATGCAGCGTGAAAAACACCTAATGAAAATAATTGCTACAAACACGACGAAAACTTATCTTTTTCTCCGCTTGATTTGTTTTGACACTGACGAATTCTTGTACAAAGTAACAGACGCGAAGAGAAATTGACGCGATGTCAATCTTTTGTTCACTTGACCGATTCGAAGGCAGCGCGATGACGATTTATCTTCTTTCTCTCTCGCTCCACGGCAAAAATGGATGCCTTGCCCACGTGACCGGCAATTTTCCGTGAAGAAACGAAGATCGTTATTGCGCTAATATGACCGCCCGCGCACTGATAACGATGGAGCACCTTCCCTGACTCGTTCTTTAGTTGTTTCCGCACCAATTTTTGTTAAATAATTAACAATATACTTTAAGATGAATATTTTATTGCCAAACTGCTGCGTGTAGTTACATGACATTTGTGAGAGAGAGAGAGTGAAGGGGTGAACATAAAAATCATCGTTTTTCTACAGACTAAATAATAAAATCATTGAATGAATCTATTTGTTTTATACAGCCATTAAACTTTCTCTATCGTAATCGCGAAAAATTAATCAGCGGCCTCATAGAAAACTTATATGTCTACTCGTTTCAATTGTACTTATGTTGACGTGAGAGTATAGTCACATATAGAAGCGTATTCAACAAACTGATTCTATCCGCACTGGGAACCACACAGCGGAGGGCAGCCTGGGTTTTTTTTCCTCATTAAAATCTCTTAGGTGCAATATCTGTTCTGCATTTGCAATTTATTTCCAGTTTAATTGCCTATAATTGTCAAAAGCAGCAAGAATAACTACTGATTATTAATAATAATATAGGTCGGTAACATGGATAAAACGACGTTTTCTAGAAGTTTCAAAATCTTCATCATCACTGTTGTGGTGTGAAAAAGAGATAGCGCTATATGGCTTGGCATGTAAGGTACATACCACCATCGTTCTTTCACAACGAAAAGCGATGGAAAACCTTGGGACGGCTAGGGTCTCAATTACAAATTATTTTATTGACCCTAGCCGTCCCAAGTCGTTCCATCGCTTTTCGTTGTGAAAGAACGATAGTGTGTTAGTGGTCAGTTAATGCAGGGCACAGATGTACGTCTAATTGACTAGATTCTAGCCAATGGTTTGACTGCTTTGATATGTCGTAGGCTTGGTTCAGATGAACTTACCATGTCACAGTATTATTAGTAACAGCTGACCAAGGTAATAAGAAATCTATCGGGCGAGATGACCTGCAGAAAACCGCTAAACAACTTAAATCTTATTTTTCGAGAATAAAGGACAAAGCCCATTTTTCTTAGGAGTAAACAAACAAACTTTGCGTGTCACGGTGGTTTTAACTTTTTCTAGGTCCTGAAATCGATTTTCAATTTTTCGCCCTAGTTAAAGAGCAATCTTATTTTTGATACAAAATTGGCGGGATGTTATTTGTTAAACGGTACTAAGAGAAAAGCAGGGTGTAGGTCGCTGCAATACTTAATGAGAATCGACCACCTTACTATAACTATGAAGGGGTCATATGACACTAAATAAGTGCCATTGACCACCGGGGTGGTAAACGTAACTAGTTAGTGCCAGCCACCACACCGGTGACAAGCTCGAAGGGGGCAGATGGGAACAAAGCGACCGATTTATCGCCCCCAAAACCCCCTGCATACTAAATTTCATGAAAATCTTTGGAGCCGTTCCCGAGATTCAGATTATATATGTACACAAGAATTGCTCGTTTAAAGGTATTAGACAGATAGATAGATATCTATATTTTTGAAGGTAAACGCAAGTTCTAATTAGAATTTACATTTTGATTTCGCCCATTTCTAGTGTATAATTATGCTAACGGAAAATAATGTAATCCGTCATTGTATGCAATTTGTTGGGAATTGCACCCAACATACACGCAGCCGGCACGCGCAGGCGACGTGTCAGACCTAGGCGTCATCGCCGTCGGCGAGTGAGCGGAGGTGCGGCGGCGTCGGGAGCCGGCCGGGCGCGCCAGACACTCGCTTTTACGAGGACCCCCGCAACGGACGACACTCTCAGGCTTCATATAAGTATGACATGCCAGTATGACCGGGGATTTAATTCTATGTTTGTCCGGGACAGTTACAATATTGTAAATCCAATCAGCAATACAGCAAGCCTATTTTTATACAGTCCACTAAGATTTTATTTATCCCAAAAAGAGCAAGTCTAACACAATTCCTAGGAAATGTGTACAATTCCTAGGAAATGTGTACAATTCCTAAAATAGATAGGAAAGCAATGTAACTTTTTGTAATATGCACTTTTCCTAGGAAATTTAAACATTTCCTAAATAGCGATCGGAAATATATTACATTCTTATGCTCTACCTGTGCCTACAGCGGGGATGGCGGTCGCAAAAGGCGACTACACATAGTCGGTTTCATACATTTCCGTTGACATATATGCAACCTATTTACTTACATTATGTGCTATTTATAGACGGTTTTACCCTAAATTTTACTTGAGGTTGACGCAGCACATTTTCTTCTTCCATTCTCCTGTCTCTCTTCTCTCATTCCAGTCACACGTCACAGCATTATTTACTCCTTTCTCTTTCATATTATCATATAAGCTTGATTGGGCGATCGATCGAACTCTCGTAGAATTTCCTGACGGCTCTTCGTTAGCGATTGTCTCAGGCCAATAAATGCCGAGGTCGTTTCGTCGGAAGTTCATTTCGCAGTAGCGTTTTGCACGTTTCGTAGAGCAGTACGGATTTGACGTTGGACCCAAAGATTTTCAGTTTTACACTCCGGGTCTGTTTCCGAGATCGCCAGACAGGTCTCAGCAGTGCGAAGGTAGTTTGGGTAAAGTGATCTCATTATAACATCTTTTTATTTTTAGATTCACCGCCTATATAAAGTTATTGGTGCTCATGGGAGTCAGTTGGTGTCTGGAGTTCATTCCACCTGACACATCATTATGGGTGTTCATCTCAACTACTACGTACAACCTACTCACTCGGGGTCACCATTTTCTTTTTAATTGTGTTCAATAAACGAATATGATGACTTAGAAGACGGTAGAAGGCCAAAAGCGACCTTCCCATCTGGTTTTTAAACAATCAAACGAAAAAAATGGCACTTGTGCAACGGCACCTCAGAAAATTATTACTCATGGCCACTTACACCACATCATCTGTTCATCATCATTTCAGCCGAAAGACGTCCACTGCTGGACATAGGCCTCCCTCAAGTGTCGTCACATTGACCAATCCCGTGCGACTCGCATCCAGCGATTCCCCGCAACCTTCACCAGGTCATTGGTCCACCTATCCATCGGCCATCTGTTCTGCGAGCAATGTATAAAAACACCTCATAACTACAACATAGAGAACTATGTAAAAATCGTGGAAGACGTAGAAACGTCTTCCACGATTTTTTATTTTTCAAATAACAATATTATTAATTATGGCGACTTGTTCAAAAGAAACTAAACTAAAAAATCACCAAGAAGAACATGACCTTCTTTTTTCTTTCGTCACATTCAAATAAAAAATAGGCTTACAGAAGAAACTTCTTTATGTTGAATTTATATTTTCCTTAATCACATTTACCTAATTTGGATAAACCCAATTTAAATATGAGCATATTATAACCAAATGTGTTTCGTTGTTATCAGTAATTAACTAGGTACTCGTATTTCGAATTATGTTTTGGGAATAACAAGGAAAACATGAGCAATAATTAAACATACCTAATATGGTTTTAAAGAGGAAAGCTAATAGTCATGCTTGTATAAATTGGGTTCCGTAAATAAAATACTGACCACGGTCAAGTATACAGTGGCTGCCTAGATCCAGAAGTTTGGGTACATACATCTAAAGGCGATTTTTTCTTTCATCAGTGAAATTCGCTCTTATTTACTTGATGTCTAGGATAAAACTGATCTGCTCCATATGATTTAGCTAACGTTTACCTGTGTCAATAATGTCGTCGTAAGTAAGCATTTATTTTTAGTATTTTTGAGCAACTATAACACTGTCATAAACAGCTGTGTTCTTTTAATATAGGGCTCCATTGATCCTTAAAAAAAAACAACACTATAGCTTTAGAAATCTATGAAATAATCATTTTTTGCTAAACATTAATAATAAGATAATATTCCTACCATGTCGTCTTAAAGCAGTTATCCTTCCAGTGTGGGAAAGAGACAGAGCTAAACAGTTCGTCTAGCGCCATCTCTTTCCCACACTGGAATTACAACAGACTACCTTCACTGCTGTGACGTCATAGTAAAGAATAAAAATATGTAAATGGTCCCCCAGTTTGGAAGAGATTTTTTTTCTGGTTTTTTTAATCATCGAGATCTAAGTATTATGATTAAATTCAAATACCTACGAGTACGTTGTAATTTGTATTGATCTTAAGACAACCCATGTGATGTGATGTGATAGTTTGAGAAAAGTGATTCAAATCCCGTTTTAATCCTAAATATCGTACCTTATAATAAGTGTTACTCTAATCAACATTATTTACCGACAGGGAGTTAGTGTTGATAGGCATTTTCAATACGGTTTCCTTTTAATAAATTCTCTTTTAAATAAATGTTGATATAACAATGTCTACGTTAAAAGTTTTTGTGTTCATTATAACTATATGTGTTGCAAAAAGTGAAATGAATTACGAGACTATCTGCAAACCCGACTATAGAGATCAGGACGATAATAAAATTAATGTTTTAGAGTATTGTTTTAATAAATTGTGCATCGAGAAGTGCTGCGGACCTAAAGAATTGTTTCTTCTAAATAGAACATGTGCCCCTCAAGAGAGATGGATTCGAAGTCCAACGGTAAAAACGATATACGATAAAATCAACGTTTTATCTTCTCGAAACGTAAATAAGACATCGGCGAAAAACCCTGTTTTCGTTTATAATCATAGAAGTGTAGAACATTGCACTTCTGAGCATCTTATAACGGATGAATATGAAATTTCAGAGGTAACCACTTTAATTTTTTAACGGACTTCTTTTGAAGTCGTCTAAAAAAGATCGGAGTCGGTGCTCGGTTTTGTTGTATTTTTTAATGTTTATTACGTTAATTAATAACTCCGTCATTTATGAACCCATTTGAAAAATCTTTTTTTAGGTGAAATCATATAAAGGGTGTAAAAAGACTCTAAACGAAGTCGTTTCCCAGCAATAATTTTTGCGTAAAGTTACTTAGTTTGATGTACAGAATGCTTGGTTGGCGGCTTCGAGAAGAGTCTGTTTACACCCTGTAGATAACACTTTTTGCCCGACCCCTGGAATAGAACCCAAGGGCATTTTAATAGTTCGTAGTAGTTTTATTATTTCAACTGATGAACCGATTAGGTTCAGAAATAAATAAACTTTGACTAATTTTAAAATCAAAGAATATACTGGTATAAAACCTTGAGTTTTAGACAAGCTCTATGATATTTACACCCGTACTTATGCAATTTTTTTATGCACTGGACAAGGATTTAAACGAAGTAAGAACCACCAAAGAAAGCAGCTTATGATAGTACTAACTTCAACCAATTACTTCTACTTTTACTCAAGTAAACACGCATGTAACATACGGGTATATAACTGTATAAGCTTATATTATTTTATTGGGGACCTCTGTCCCCAATAAAAGACTTATAAATTAAAATAACCAAAAGTGACTATATTTACAAGTAGTTTGGCAGTATTTATAGCTAATAAATGGATGTAGCCTCTGCAACCGAACTAGGCAATGCCTGTATTTCAGTTTACAGTGCCTTTTCCCTCGCTATTTTAGCAATAGAGTACCAAAAAAGAAGTGTGGTTGGTTGTACTACTAATTATTGTTGATTTACTTATAACTAACTTACATGCTACATTTTTTAAATTTAATTGCCTCTATAATAGGTAAATGATCGTCGTAAGTGAGTGACATCATGAGTTATGTGAAGTTTGAGTGATGAGATTGCGTGTGTTTGTATGTGTGTGTGTGTGTGTGTGATTGAGAGCCCATGAGCATGGCTTTGTCTGCAATTATTTTACAACATTCTAATTACTGGACAACGTTTAATAATAACTCCGTTTCTTCGTAATTAAGTTGTTGCAAATATTCACTTACAATTTGTTTACATTTACATTTTGTAAGCGGGTAAATATTTAGTTTTTTATTAATTCTACTGTAAAGGAATGGACCAAGAAATTCAATAAACCTTTCGCTAAATTTGGTTTTACAAGTGGTCCGTTCCATACATACTTTTTTATTTCGACGTTTTTGCGCAACTGGGTCATAAGGTAGTTTTGTATGTTGTTTCAAAATTATGTTGAGGATGAAAAGTTGTCTTAGTCAGAACTCCACATAACTGATATAGCGAGACAGTCGGAAAAAGGATGGGTTTAAATATACACACCTTTAGAATTGCGCGCTGAGCAATTTCAATGGACTTCATAGTGGTTTTACAAGTACCCCCCCAGGATGAAATGCAATAATTTAATAATGATTGACCTAGGGCATAGTCAATTTGTTTTAAGAGATAAGGCTCAGCGGCGTGCCGTAAATTTTTGAAAACATATATGAGTTTGCGCTGACTAACTTAAAAATAGAGACAACAGATAAAAGAACAGAGAACAGATAAACAAAAGATAAGAGAACAGATAAATTAAATACGGAACAGTACAGCGCGCCCGAAAACAGGACTTACAGATCTAGGCAAAAACGCAACGTGACCTGCCCAATCCTATTTGAGCCTGGCTGGAGTTCCGTATTTTATCTGTTCTCTTTACACCCAGAATGCTACGCTCCATTGCTCTTTAACAGGCCCCAAGGCCTTCAAGGAGATCGGTAGATCTTCATTAGCGTCTTCATAGGCCAGTAGACTAATCATTATTATTTTTTATTTTCGCCTTTCTTGCCATATCATCCTTTACACAGTCCAGCCATCGTTTCTTTGGTCTTCCTCTACTATTATATCCATCCATATTTATACTTAGAACGTTCCTCACGACATATTCCTCATTCCTCCGCATCACATGCCCATACCACGACCACCGATTACCACACAACTTTTCAGTCACCGGCGCCACTTTCAGACTTCCTCATATGTACTCATTTCTTATTTTATCCATTTGCAAAACACCACACATCCTCCTTAGCATTCTTATCTCAACCACATGCAAATGCCTTGCATCATCCCTTTTATGGCCCAACTCTGATTGACTAGTGTAGGAAGTGCATTATGGTAACATAAAAAAGGAGCACGACAGACGTTCTCGAATGTGTGTAGTTGCCCCTTGCACCGCTATTCCCGCTGTACTTAAGAACATCAAGAATATAATAAATTTGCATTAAGTAGCTATTTAGGAAATGTATAGTTTTCCTATTTTAGGAATTGTTCACATTTCTTAGGAATTGTATACAATGACAGATTACATATTTTTCCGTTATATTATTATGATTCAATTATTGAACATTCAATATAGCTAGTGTTTTATAAATTTATGCGTGACAGCTACAAAGCTTACCAAATTAGGATTATATCATGTAAAAATGTTATATTTCCTTAAATATAATACACGTTAAAATCGCTGTATTCCATTTTTTTTTCCTCGTAACAAAAATAACATTCATTTATTTCGAGGCAACTTTGTCCCATAGATATATATACCTTACAGACTAACATACATAATTATTATGATAAAATAGAAATTGTGTTAGTAAAAAGAACCTTAAAACTACGTTAGTAACACTTAACTATTACACAATGACACTGCGTTCATGTGGCACTTGCCCGAGGAAGTAACGGAACAGTGAACACCAGTCTCTGCGGCCAAAATTCCTCTTCCAAGACGAGGTGCAGATAACATGTTGGCATTCGTACCACGGCAGCTGCACTGTCACCACGTACTTGGTCTTCTGACGCAAATACTCCACGATGTCCTCCGCCGTAGTGGTGTAGTGTAGGCGGGTGATGTACACCGGTGTGTTCGGCTTCGCGGCACGAATATGCCTGTTCGTTGGGCCCTAATGGAGCCGTCGAGAAGTATATCTGAGGCATGCTGGTTTATTTGCGTGTTGACGGCGTGTTCGTGTTCCACGCGCGCCTCAAAGAGATGTTAGCAAACAGGGAGGGTCCCGCAAGAGCCGATGCCTGCCAGGGCTGCGGGACTGTTCAAAAGACATACCGCGGCCCTGGAGCACAAAGGGCAAGGAAGGAACACGGATGGGTTTTAGTCAGTACAAGTCTGACACTCCCTTCCGCTCCACCCAGAGCGGGAGGAGTCATTTGATGACTTCCTAAAAAAAAAGGCATGCTGGTTTTTTCACGATGTTTTTCCTTCACCGAAGCTAGTATTTACTGAATTGAAGGCATTCTTTATCTCAACCTTCAGGATGACCTCCAGCTTGCCAGCATTTAGGAAAAAGATAAATTAATTAACAATTGACAGGAAACAATGTACAAATTGGCATCATTTGATGACATTGCTTACAGTACTTTCGTAGTGTGGTATTGAGTGTTGTTTTAATAGGGATGGTTGTTACTTTTGGAGGTTGATACCTCTATGGTATATAATCTGTCACATAGTGACTTTTTACGTTGTCGTAGTTACCGTTCCAAATAAAATGTCTGACGACTAAAACGTGGTTTCTATGATATCGCAAGTAACGCAGTGCTAACTCTGCTAGGCACTTTCCATCAGGTTATGGGCCCAGGGCGCTTTCCTACTGCGATTGCTCAAATAAAAATTGCGCGTTATCGTTAATTTAAAAAATTGGGAATTACGCACGTTCGAATATGACGGATTACAATTATTCGTCAGGTTCCAATTTTGGAATCGGGAAGCTCAGGGGTGCAGAGAACTTTGTAGTTTGGAAATTCCAAGTCCAAAACTACCTGGAATGTAAAAACTGGTGGGTGGCCGTAGAAGCCACGGAAGTCTCAGCAGAACTCAAAGATGCTGATCGACAGGCGCGTACTACCATGTGTCTACGATTGGAGCCTTCATGTTTTTCAAATGTCTACAATTTGAAGACTGCACATGAGATGAGAAGATGTGTGGTGCATACGAAGATAAAGGCTGGGGTAGACGTATATCACTGCAGCGTCAATTATGGTCATGTAAGTTGGACAGCAGCGGTGGCGCAGTGGTAGCGACCCCGACTTACGAACAGTAAGTCGTGGGTTCGAACCCGGGCAGGCGCGCATTATTTTGTGTAATTTATTTCATCACCACTGCTCTCAAAAACGGTGAAGGAAAACATCGTGAGGAAACCGGCATGTCCTAGAACCAAAAATTCGAAGACAGCCCAATCCCTCTCATAGAGAGGAGGCTTGTTTCCCAGCAGTGGGAACATTTATAGGATGAAGTTGGAAAACTTTGCTAATATGGAGAAATATGTTGCTGCAATAGACGCGAAAGTCTCAGATGATTGGATCATTTCCATTTTGCTTGCCGGATTATCATCAGACTACAACCCGTTGATAATGGCAGTAGATAATACTGGTAAGGATATTAGCCTAGAGCAGATCAAAACCAAACTGCTGCAGGAGGCTAATAGACAAGCTGAAATAGCTGGAGCTGGTGAGCACGCCCTTGCCTCTAAACAGGAAAAGGCACCCAAAAACAATGCTCGTAAACCAGTGCGCAGGTGCTATAAATACCACAAAGAAGGACACAAGGCAGCTGAATGTAAGAAGCTGAATGTCGGTGTGGTCGGTTTGAGCATGAGTACAGCAGATACCAAGAAGAAAAGCGATTGGTATGTGGATAGCAGATGCTCGACCCATATGACTTACAACGCTGGAAAGTTATTTAACTATAAGAAAGTAAAGGGTAACTTGACAATTAAAGTGACTAATGGAGAACAAATACCAGTTGAGGGTAGAGGAAATGCTAAGCCAAAAGTTAGCGGAAGTTCAGATTTCACGTTAGAAAATGATCTTCATGTTCCTCGACTAAACTTGAACCTGATATCAGTGAGCGATCTTGTTAAGAAAGATTTCGCGTTTTGTTAATTTTGACAAAAGAGGTTGTATTATAAGGAATAAATCCGACCAAATAGTTGCGACGTGCAAGAAGTTGACGGAATTTTCAAATTATATGAAAAAGAAATTATGTCAACGCGATGTTGTCAAATGATTCGCTGTCAAAATTATGGCATAGAAGATTGGCGCATTTAGGTCAAAATAACATACTGATATTAAAAGATCTAGGTAACTGGTATGAAATTCGATAGTAAACAGAACATGCCATGTATTCCATGCATTCAAGGTAAGACATGTAAAAGTCCATTCAAAAATAAAGGCACACGAGCACAACAGATTCTTGAATTAGTACACACGGATATTTGCGGTCCAATGAAAGAGCCATCGTTTGTTGGTTCCTTTTACATGTTGCTATTTATCGACGATTACACGCGCAAGACGCACGTTTATTTCTTGAGAAATAAGAGTCAAACTTTCGACAAATTTCGTGAATATAAGGCCGAAGTAGAGAGAGAGACTGGTAAGTCGATAAAATGCCTCAGATCTGATAATGGTACTGAATTTTGTAATCATGCCTTCGACATATTGTTCAAGTCATCTGGTATAAAGCACCAAACGACGGTTCCATATACAAAATGGCGTAGCTGAGAGGGCGAACAGATCGATCATTGAGAAAGCAAGGACACTGCTTTGTGAGGCGAATCTTAGCAAGAAGTTTTGGGCTGAGGCAGTACATACCGTTGTATACCTGAAGAATCGAAGCCCGACAAAGGCGGTCACCAATATATTACCTGAAGAACTATGGTCGGGTAAGAAAGTAAACTTAAGTCATTTAAAAATCTTCGGATGTTTGGCGTTTGCATTGAAATCGAAGCAGAAAAGGCAAAAGCTCGACATGAAGACTGAAGGTTTGATTTTTGTTGGCTATTGTGAGCTTACAAAAAGTTACCGGCTGATGAATCTGAAGACTAGCAAGATACTTATTGCTAGAGATGTAAAGTTCTTGGAAAATGTTTTTCCTGGCGATGGTACGAATGTGACCAAGAACGCAGTTGTTCCTTTGTCCCTAGAACAGGAACGAACTGAACCTGCGATAACGAATGTATCTCCTGAGGTCCACTCGAACAATGAAGATGACTTTCAGGATGCATATGCTGGAAGTACCGAACCCGCTACGACTCCAGAGCCAAGTGTTGAGACGAGTATCGAGCCGAGATACAACCTGCGTACACGGAAACCGGTCGACTATTCCTGTACGTGCATCAACGCTCTCGCGGCAATTGACAGCGATCCGACGACTGTTGAACAGGCGCTAGCCAGGCCTGATCGTGAGCTGTGGCAGAAGGCCACGGACGAGGAGCTACAATCGTTGAAGGAGAACCAGACGTGGACGCTAGTAAACTTACCACGTGACAAGAAGCCGATAAAATGTAATGGGTCTTTAAGATTAAGCGAGATAGTGATGGTAAGGTCTCAAAGTATAAAGCTAGGCTGGTAGCGAAAGGATTTACTCAGGTACGTGGCGTAGCCTACAACGAAACTTATTCTCCGGTAGTTAGGAGCTCGACTTTGCGACTGTTATTCTCATTAGCTGTAGAATATGATTGGGACATAGATCAATGGGATGTGACGACAGCTTTCCTTTACGGTAAACTGAAGGAAGATATTTATATGATGCAGCCTGTAGGTGCTATAGCCAAGGGTCAGGAGACGAAGGTCTGCAAGTTAAATAGGTCGTTATACGGTCTGAAGCAAGCGTCGAATGTTTGGTTTCATGAACTGGACCAAGAGATGCTTAGCTTAGGTTTCACGCAATCGAAGATAGAGCCCTGCTTATACCAAAAGTTGTTAGGAGATAAGAATAGGATAGTTGTAGTTAAATACGTTGATGATATTTTTATTTTTTGTAGTTCTTTACACAAAAATGAAAAGGAAAAGTTAAAGGCCGGTTTATTGAAAAAGTTCAAGGTCATGGATCTAGGTCGTGCTAGACATGTTTTAGGCATGAGACTTAGGAGAGACAATAACACTATTTACCTTGATCAAGATATATAATATAATATGTTATTATTGTGAATATGTTATTAATGTGTTAAAGGAATTTGAAATGACGGATTGTAAACCAGTCATTACCCCTATGGAAGTTGGTCTCAGATTGGAGAAAGCTTCAGATTCCAGTTATAGGTTGCCATATCAGAATCTGGTAGGATGTCTGAACTATTTAGCGCAAAATAGTAGATCAGATATCGCGCATGCCGTTAGCGTTCTAGCACAGTTTAACTCGTGCTACGATGAAATTCACTTTAAGTGTGCTAAACGGGTGCTTAGATATTTAAAAGGGACGTCTGATTTTGCACTTACTTTCCGAAAGTCAAGTAAATTAGAACTTCTTGGATGCAGATTGGGGTGGGTCATATGATAGAAAATCTTTTACGGGTCTAATGTACATGTTAGGCGATAGTTTAATAACGTGGGAGAGTCGCAAGCAAAGGTGTGTTGCTCTGTCCTCTACCGAGGCAGAATACATAGGTCTTAGCCAAGCTTCAAAGAAAGCGATTTACTTGAGAAGTTTGTTAAAGAGTTTAACAAATGATAGTTGCGATAAACCCGTAGTCATTTATAATGACAATCAGTCTGCACATCACATTGCGAGAAACAAGATGAGCCATAATAGGACGAAACATATCGATATTAGGTTTCACTTTGTTCGCGAAGCGATATCGAATGAGGCGGTAGAGGTGCAATATGTACCTTCACAGGAAATGGTGGCAGATATGTTAACAAAGTCTCTGTCAGGCCCCAAGATAAAGTTAGTTTTAGCGAAGTTACCCATTAAGAGGGCGGGTAGTGAAAGTGGAGTAACTTAGTTTTTTATATGATGTATTTGTATTGTTCAAATAGGTTTAGGGTTTTATAATGCTTTGATCTCTGTTTTGTTTGTTTTCAATATTTTAATATAATGTGTAAATGTGGGTACTGTTAAGGGTGGTAGATGTGGCAGATCAGATTAAGGGTGCGTGTTGGAGGTTGATACCTCTATAGTATATAATCTGTCACATAGTGACTTTGTACGTTGTCTTAGTTACCGTTCCAAATAAAATGTCTGACGACTAAAACGTGGTTTCTATGATATCGCAAGTAACGCAGTGCTAACTCTGCTAGGCACTTTCCATCAGTTACATACTGTCATTGAAATTAAATTAATAATAATTTCTAAAAATAATAAAGTAAAGCCATAATGTTAACAGTTAAAGTTTTCCGTATCTTTTAATAGTAAGTGTAGCAGCAACAAGTGAGGTAGACTATGAAACTATGTGTAGAAATGATCATAGAGATCTAAAAAATAATTCAATTGTCGTGTCGAAATATTGTTCGGATAATTCGTGCATAGAAAAATGCTGCCTTAAGGGTGAAATCTTGATTAATATAGCCTATTGTTAAAATCAAAAGAAAGTATTTCAAAACAAAAATATTGCTATTTCACATCGTGAATCACAATTGGATTATTCCACCATTATTCCTCCTTTTCTGTATACGAATGAGAATTTGAACAAGAAACGGGTTCTCATACACAATGAAAGAGAGCCAATCAAGTGCTACTCTGAGCCTACATTGGATAAATTTGTAATTTTAAAGGTAACCATTTTTTTAATTATCTTTTGTGTATAATATTGGCACTATCGCCCTTTACTGCCCTCTGGTGAGATACAGACCTCCCCTCTGTGATAGGGAGTCGTCGGGAATTGTTAATAGTTTTTGCGTGAAATAGTAATAAACATCCATCGATCCATACATCCATCCATCCTCACATACTACCGTAAGCCGTTCTTTTAAAATAGAAGAGAAATGAATAACTGCATGACTGTATTCGCCCCGTTCAAAACATCGTTTTTTTCAACTGGGTAACCAAAACTCTCTTTGTTTACAGGATGGATCCTTGCGGAAGCAAAATACAGAAACCAAAGTATGGTCTCTAATTGAAAGACTGACATATTGTATAGACTACAAATTACACGTACAAAGAAATGGGAAAAACGAGAAAGAAAGAACGATAAAAATCGTCATCCGAGAAATAACTTCAAATCCAAAAGATAAGGACAAGATACATATATTTGAAACAGTGGGTTAGTCAAACTTTTACACATAAAGCTTCGGTCTAACTAAAGTAAATCCCACGCTTGACGTTTGTTTTTATGATGAAAAGTAACGCGAATATTTGCACACGCGAATTTTAACACTTTCATACAAGTTTGTAGCAAGAGAATGTTGTAATAACGTTTCGCAGCGTGATTTACCTTAAGGTATAATCGCCAGTAAAGCCCGCAAAAATTAATTTTTTTTACGTTTTTTGTATGTCAGATTGTAATTTGATGAAAATATGATGCGCGCAAAGGGGTTACAAGATTTTAGTATGAAGTGTGGCCTGCCTAAATTCCGCCATCTATTTTTCATTTTCCAAATAACGGCATAAAATCTGTATTAATCAATTGGTCACATCAATACAAACAAGGTTTGTATTCGACAAAGTCTTCTAAAGCGTCATGTTTCCGCGATAAAAGCTATCAAAGTCACAATTTTTTCACTGATGGCACCATTAGCCAACTTTGATTTTATTAGCCAATAGTAAAACCTGTATCAACCAATAACTGGCATCAGAACAAACAAGTATTAATATGGACAAAACCTTCTAAAGCAACACATTAAGACTTATAACTTGGTAGCTTGACGCTACGCTGAAGATTTTCGCTCATACAAAACTGGTTTTTAATGTTGCCAGCTATTGATGATTACAGGTTAAATGCGTGGCCACTTGGCGGAAGTTAGAAAGGACAAATCATTTAAAGCCCTTTAATTATGTTTAATTTCCAGGAGTGACGATATCATCATTCTTCCTACTGTTGGTGCTGATAGTGTACTGCCTGCTACCCGAACTCAGAAACCTGTCAGGCTTAGTATTGATGGCATACACATTTTCCCTTTTTTCTGGTTTCGTAACAAAATTGGTGATAAATTTTATAGTTAAAGAGGCACCACCGGGATTCTGCAAAAAAATATGTAAGTTTTTTTTTTTAATTACAAACAGTTAAAATTAAACTTACACTGAAACTCAAGGGATATCTCTCTCTCTATTCTGTGAATTTAAATGATTGCGAGTTTCGGATATTTCGACGTTGTTGCAATCTTTGTTTAACAATAGCTTGTTCCCAGTTACTTTTAGGATTTCTTTTAAAATAGACATGATCGTTATAATGTAACATTGACAATGACTTTGTATTTCTATCATAATACTTTGACTTATTTTCATCATTTTTCTTGACTGACTTTTTATATTCCTGAAATGTTACTACCTTTGGCTTTAGTCTCTTATATGACACTGGAATGTTATCTCTTAAGTTTCTAGACATTAGCAATTGTGCTGGTGATGACAAATTGTTTTTAACTGTATTTCTGTACTGTAATAATGCTATATATGGGTCAGACCCATTTTCTTAGCATGTTTTTTACAATTTTCACTGAGCTTTCTGCTTGACCATTTGACTGTAAATGATATGGACTAGTAATGACATGTTCTATGTCCCATTCTTGTAAAAAAATCTTGAATTCGACTGACTGAAAAGGAGGTCCACCATCTGACACTAATGACAAAGGTATTCCATGGCGAGCAAAGATAGACTTTAAATGAGTAATGACATTGTTAGATGTACTGGTTTTATTTAATAATGCAATTTCTATGTATTTTGAATAATAATCTGTGACAATCAAATATACCTTTCCTGGGTTTCAGTTAAAGTTTTTGAACTATATGCAATAGGTTTTTTATTTTGTAAAATGACTGCACCTAAAGCTGACTTTGACGAATCGACCGAAAAGACTAATGGAATCTTGGGATTATAATGAGCTAAGACTGGTGATTTATCATCCTTCAATTTTTGAAGACATTCATTATGATTCTCATCCCAAGTCCAGACTGAATCTTTTTTCAAAAGATTTCTTAATATTTGTGTTTTTTTCTGACAAGTTACTTATGAAAGGTCCTAGATAGTTGATCATACCTAGTTTTCTCTGTAACTCTTTGACGTTTTGTGGTGTAGGCATATTGACAATAGCTTTGACTTTTTTTTGATCTGCCCTTGCACCATCTTTACTGAAGACATAACCCAAGAAACATACTTCTGAGACTAAAAATGTGCATTTAGACTTGTTAAATTTTAAATTTACTTGACGGGCCTTTGCATGACTTTATGTAATCTTTCATTATGAATTGACTCGTTTGGACCATAAACTAAAATATCATCTATGAATATTAGAACTCCTTCTATATCACCAAATAGATTCATCATGACTCTTTGAAAGATTTCTGACGAGGAATTTATGCCGTATGGTAATCTTAAATACTTATATCTACCAAATGGTGTTTGAAAAGTACATACGCTCACCTAGTAATATATTGGCACATCTACGTCTTTCATATTTTACAGAAACGAAGACCAAACATTTAAAAAATATTTAAAATTAATTAGTTACTAGTAATTACTTGATTATAATTATTTATTAATAAACCTATAAAATCTGTAAGAAAACGTAAGAAGAACCCATAAATTAATTTTAAACATTTATAAAATATTTAATCTTCGTTTCTGTAAAATATGAAAAACGTAGATGTGCCAATATATTACTAGGTGAGCGTAAGTTTGAACTATATTCATCAAGACGTAGCATCCAAAATCCTGAAAAGGCATCTAATTAAGAAAAACATACAGCCCCTTCGAGCTGAGACCTAATCTCATCAATTGACTTGAGTGGATAAAATTCC
Source organism: Lycophotia porphyrea (assembly GCA_950005105.1). Taxonomy (NCBI): domain Eukaryota; kingdom Metazoa; phylum Arthropoda; class Insecta; order Lepidoptera; family Noctuidae; genus Lycophotia; species Lycophotia porphyrea. The sequence goes on along the minus strand of OX465396.1, from coordinate 13,874,890 downwards.
CTCATAACGTTCTTATTTAAATTTCTGGGATCTAGACAAATTCTTAACTGACCTGAACTTTTTACGGTTATGACGACTGAGTTAACCCACTCTGTAGGTTTTGTAACCTTTACAACTACTTGCATTTTCTCCATGCGATCCAACTCTTCACGTAGTTTTCCTAGTAACGCGAATGGAACTTTCCTTGGCGGATCCACACATGGCACGGCATCAGGCTTGAGTAAGATGACAGACTGGAGGTAGACCCAAGACCCTGAAATACATCATTATATTGTGTAAGAATTTGTTGACAAAAATCTTGTTTTGATACTGAAAAGAAACGAATGAATGAAACGAAGATATTCAGACTCAATAATATAATTAGGATGTGAACAGTATCGTAGACAGATGAACAGTGAAGACGGATACAGACATAGACAAGACATAGTGCTGTACATAACATTAACTTACTAACTAGTGATGTTACAACAAACCTAACATAAGCTCACGTAACCAATGCGGATCAGCAGGTCCGATACGTCGAATCAGCTACGGTTAGGCGACGCCGCCGCGCCTATGGCTCGCCGTTCGTGAGCTTGTCCCGAGGCGGGGCGATTACGTTACGATTCCGATTAGTGTGCGTTGCAGTAGGGAGTTTCATACAAATAATACTGCATGGCTCGAGTTGATATGGTGACCGATCCCTTTCCGATTTCGGCAAAACACACTCACAGTAGCACTAAGTTTTTTGGAGTCCTTATTACGACGCTGGTTGTTGCTTTTGATCAAACTTAAGACTGGATTCCAAGTACTTGACAATTTAACGTCCGCCTATAGATTGAAAGTTTTGTGTTTTGATATTTCATTTGCTTCTCTTGCAGCCTTGGTAAGTAATACTTGTCCGTAGACAAAGTACGTGGCTTATGAAACTCGATCCAGGGCCCAATGGCCCTGTTAGATAATCTGAGTTATGATACATTTTGAAAAATTGTTCCTTGGTTCTCTCCTATATTAAACAAGGACTCTTGACAAAAAAAATATACTTCTAAATTCAGATGTGCGTTATCTGTCAGTGAATTTAAGGTGGAAGTGTAAGGCAAATTTCAAAAAACGAAAGAAAACTTTAATGGTAGCCCGCGACATTCAAATTTTCTTACGTTTTTTTGAAATTTGCAGGTCAGTGTCAGGTTGTATGTTCATGAAAAATGAGTCGCGGCAGTAACGCGTGTTTAGTTACAGAATTGCAGTCATGGAAATCATCAATACAACCCTTAGAAGGTTGTTCATTAAACCACATTGAATGACTTTTTCATGAAATATTCAAAAAAATGAATTTCGCAGGCTACCCGTACGCTTCCACCTGAAGATTTTTCATAAAGGAAATTGCAGAGCTAACAATACCTAGCTGTTTTTTTTTGTATTATTGGGTGGATGGTTCTTAAACCACCACCCAATAATACAAAAAAAAACATCAAAATTGGTCATGACCTTTAGGGAGACAGAAATTAGAACACACGCAAACAAAAATTTTATAAAGATCTTGTACCAGTTTTTTTTTTGTGATTATAATATTAGTCCCAAGAGAAACGTAATCAGTTTGACGCTCTGTACCTACTGTACCACACTGTCGTCATATTTAAGGATTTGACGATAGTTTCCTGGTACACGCTGTATAAAGATATTTTTCCTTTCATGGTAAAGGGCCCGAAAGGCCCTTAGTGTGTTTTATTATTCACGTATCGAACTTTATTATTTTTATTATTTCAGCGCCAGTTGCATACTACCTGTTCATGTCAAGTATGTTTTGGTTGAGTGTCATGTCGTTCGATTTATGGTCGGCAATAAGGTAATAAACGAATACGTTTACATTTATTCTTTCAATGTTCAAAATGTAAGAGTTGATTTATTAACACTCTGCTTATACATTACTAAACTTATACATTAACCCCTAAGAATAATATAAACAAGTAACTTATATTTAAAAATATAAAAAAAAACCGACTTCAAATTGTATTAACAATAATATTTGTAATCTCCTTTTAATTTCCTTCATTTGAATACCCTACTCGATGTTCCAAAGTTCTCCTTAGAGTGCCTGTCTCTTGGCATAGTATATAGAAGCCATTTACTCGAATGCCAAGGAAGGGTTATGTTTTTATGCGTATACCCATGTTATTCTGTAAATTCTTTTATAATCTCGTATGTTCCAAATGGCTGGATGGATGGATTCTGATGAACCAATGTTTGGTTGAAAAAATATTAACTTACAATACAGCGCCAAAAATGAGCAAATTTGTTTTTTTTTTAACACCTATCTAAGGACACTTGGGTTTTTGAGACGAACCTATTGATACCTTAATCGTTGAAATCCATCCAGCCATTTGGAACATACGAGATTATAAAAGAATTTACAGAATAACATGCGTGTACGCATAAAAACATAACCCTTCCTAGGCATTCGGATAAATGGCTTCTATATACTATGCCAAGAGACAGGCACTCTAAGCAAGTTGTGTGAGAATGCTGATGCCTCTAAGCAATGTAAAATTCATTCAGTTCTTGAAGTCGACCACTAGGTCTGATAAAGTGTTTTTAGCTTTTTTCACAATGAATTTCTCAGTAGCAGACTTGCAGCCCAGAGTCTACAGAACCCTTCATGAAGCCATAAAGCACTCAAAACATCTTGCTGTTCATCAGCTCCTGTGATGTGCAAATAATAGGACAGGCAGGATACGATATCCAGTGTTCCCATCGTTTGTGGGGCAACACCACATTTACACTCCAAGGCAGAATTATAAAAGAATCTCCACCTGAACGGGTTTTCATTGCTTCGGCCAACCTGTGTCCGGAGTCTACTTAAAGACTTCCAGGTCAGCCATGGCATCTCGCGTCCCGGGGAGATTCTCAGAAGGTGGCACAAATGGGTTGGGTAGGGGAACACTTTCTCACCTCAGCTTCAGTCTTTCCTTAGAGCGTTCGCCAGTGAGCACACACTTTAAAAAACGAATACGGCTTTGCAGCCTTTGCGACGCGAACATGGTATTGTATAAAGGGTGTCTAGAGTCAGAAATTTATTATTTTGGCTTTCTCAATAGAGTTTGCCACCGCTTCGCGAACTTTTGATTATTTATGTCCTGAACTTCTGAACAAAACTGCCAATCATCGTTACTTGTCTTTTCTTAGGGCTACTTGCACGAAAAACCAAAGTAAAGTTAAACAACGATCTATGAAACTTGAGTTTAACCGTGAATTCACTGGGTACTTTTTCTATTTTGCAGAGCGTTTCGTCTAAAGCGTGGCTCTAAGCGAGAAGAATTATTAAGATTCCTATGGTACGGCGCCTACGCCTGGGGGATCCCGCTCCTCTTCACAGCAATTGTCACCACGTTGGATAACGTAGACATTTCGGGTATAACAAAACCCCCCTTCGATTCTTGCTTCCATGATGGTTTGTACATTTCCGTGTTCTTTTTTAAATACTTACCTACCTTCTAGACAAGTGACGCAATAGTTGGGTCCATGGAATTTCGTAACTAGCTAATGAACGGAACGGTGACTTTCATCAAAATCATTAAGGTGGTTATAATAATGGAAAATTAATGGATATTTTTGCGTACCTGCCATAGCTTAGAACCTACATCACTGTGCAAATTTTCCGAAGAGACGTGATCTAGTGATTCCTATTGCTCTATATATCATCATCATCTGCCTAGCCTTTTTCCAACTATGTTGTGGTCGGCTTGCAGTCTTACCGGATGCAGCTGAATACCAGTATTTTACATGGAGCGACTGCCTATCTGACCTCCACAACCCAGTTAGTACTGGGTAATACGATACCCCTTGGTAAGACTAGTTGTGAGACTTTTTGGCCAACTGACTAACCTACAATGACTGTCAAAGATCTACAAATGACAGCCGGGACCAACGGCTTAGCGTGCTTTCTTTGCTCTATATATATTATTGCAATAACCAGCGGACCAATTGCGCGGACAAACTTTTGAAAAGAAATACCAGCAAAATCAACGAAACGCATAAAACTACAGAACACGTCCAACGAGTGTAGTACAAAAATAATCAAACACTAAAACTGCAATTCGGCTGCAGTCGGAATACGAATGCTTCAATCAAGGCGCGACTAAGCGGTTCCTATTTCCGCTCATAGATGGCGCTGCGTTACATTCGATGGTTCCTATCTGAGTGCAATCACGCCTTTGACCAGCCATTGTGCTGAAAATACGAAAATGCTCCCAGGGCTGTTCTTTCAGCCTTTATTTCGGGTTGAAATCACAACGTTCGCTTTGTGCTCTGGCCTCTTGCACGTGATTTCGTAAATTTCTTTGGGCGTCGACGCAGAAGGCAATAATGGTCGGAGTTTGATTCCAACTAGTTCGGAATTCGAAGGCCTATATTCGGCGCGTTCGAATGAGAGACGATTACGTAGAACGTGGTCGTCGATCACCCCTGCGATTCAATTGGTTTAGATTTCTAACGTTTGAAGTTGAATTGGAATCGGTTATTGAGTTTTGTTACGTTTGGCCGCAAAAAAACGTTTCTTTCGAATCATGATTGAATTATATTATTACAAGCAGAGTACGACCTGAATTGATTGTCAAATTCTAAACTAACACGAGTGATGCCGCGGGCAAAAGCTAGTTTACAATAAAAGTATACAGGTTAGAATATTTTAGTGCAACACAGATCTATATAATTTCGTTCAGTAACATAATCATCCTGTTAGTTTTCCTGTCGGAAGGGAAACATGTATTGTTTGCAGCATGTCCAGTGGCATAGCTACCGGAGGGCTAGACGGGGCAGTGCCCCGGGGCAATTATGGCATACATACACAAGGTTGCAAAAAATGGAGAATGTGGATATTTTGAATTCAAATTACATAATTATCTGAATTTATTCGAGCCAATGATGTAAAAAATTTCTAGCTCGCTTCGCTCTCTCTTGCAGCCTAGTTTCTCTTGAATCTAAACTTTTTCTATAAGTCGCCCAGGTAACTCCAGTAAGTCGAAACAATACTAACCTGTCCAAGGTACATAGATATGTTGAAATTTTCGGACTACTTTCTTTTGAATTTGTCTAAAACTCGACCAAGTAACTCCTGTATGAAGGACCGAAACAGTTCTAACCTATCCAAGGCAAGGTGTCATAAAAATTTCGAGCTCGTTTCGCTCGCTCTTGCAGTCTACTTCCTCTTGAATACTGATATTGTCTGTCAGTCGATCAAGTAACTCCTGTATGAACAAAATGTCGAAACAATTCTAACCTGTCCAAGGTATAGTGTTCAAAGTTTCGTGCTCGCTTCGCTCGCTCTTGAAGTCTTGCTTTATTTCGTTCGAGAAGTGAGCTTAAATTTTCTTATAGTCTCTAGATTTTTAAAGTACTTAATCTCTCTCCAACCATCTAAATTGACCCCGACACGTACTGTTCACCAATTATGTAAGGAAATTGTAACTAAATATGCAATGCTAGAATGCGACATCAACAACGAAAATGTTAGCCGCAATTTTATTAATCTATGATGATGAAGTAGTTTTGAATCTTTGAAGTATTTAAGTAGTTAAGTTTAAAATAGGGCCTCAATTTCATTTTTGCCCCGGGGCCCTTGGTTACCTAGCTACGCCACTGAACATGTCTCTAAACAGTAATGAGTGAGCTAATGAGGCACTGCAGGCGAACCACTCGGTTGCTATGATAGATGTGCGGTATTTGACAGTATTATGCGCCTAAGACGTTATAATATTATAAAAGATACAAACATTAGAAGTTTTTAGGTGCATAGTTCTGAAAGTAACGAAACCACCGCACGAGATTTTGAACTCCCGATTCTTTAGTCGACGCCAAATTCCGGGACCTACAGAATTGGGAATTCCCAAGATTATTCTAACATACCTACTAACGATTTATTTTTCAGGTGATGGTTTTAATTACTACTTCAGGATACCAATAGGGATATTAATTATCATGAATATCATACTGTTCTTCGTGACTGTCTTCAACATTTGGACAGTGAAACATGCTGTTCAAAATTCCAACCGCAACAAGCAACAAAACACCAAGTAGGTATTTTTATAAGTATTTATCATACTACTACGTTACCCCATAAGAAGGAAACTAAAAAAAAGTGGAAGGGATACCGACGCTTAAACTGATACCACGTCTTCAGTACAACATTCTGAACAACGTAGAATCTAAATTTTTCATCGTTAATTAAAAAAAAACAACGTAGCACTCCGGGAGTGCCGGCAGAAGTGAAAACTTGAAACAACGCCATTTAGCTTAAATAACAGAAATTTCAAAAGCTTTCTGCAAGAACGAAAGATGTCGCTGCCGTAGAAAAAAAAACTTGAAACAACGCCATCTACACACATCAAAAGTGTCTAGGGGTATTTTGTAATTTACGTATTTAAACAAAACTATAAAGAATTTCTTAAAGCATCCTTATATCAAAGTGTGCAAAATTTTATACTCTTTCAGAATATATCATAAAAAACTGAACTTTTTTATTTTATGAGGGTTTTTTTAGATAAAAATTAAAAAGTTAAAATTTTGCTAAAATTAGAGTTACTGTTTTTGGTGATTAAAGCAGTAAATAAAATTAAATATAAGAATATATTTTGTATAAAATAAAAATTAATAAACTGTAAGAGCACCTCGAACGTTTATAACACGTCTGCAAAGGTTTTTCAAGCTCAAAACAATGTTGTCAAGTTCGCCTTGTGGTGTAAGGTACCAGGTCCGACGAAAATGCACGAAAAGTGTTCAGCAGCAGATTTTCGGGAAAATTCGTAGAGACCATCGTTGCAGCATATTCCAGGCGTGCTTAACAGGATTTAAATCTGGGGATTGCGTGTGCCAGTCCAGAGCCTCTTCATTATGTTGCTGTAGCCGCTGAGTTACCGCTGGAATCGTAGTTGGGCGGGCCTCATCATGCATACGCGTAAAATCCCATTTCCATCCGGTGTGGTTAGAATATAAGTGCCAGCACCTTGTCACGGTATTTTGCAGCCGTTAAATTGAATCTATCTAAACACAGTCAGTTCTCCCGCCTAGACGCTAGACGTAGTCTCGCCCAAAAGCCGGTCAAACTGGATATGACACTTTAACTGTTGCCAATGATATCAGCAATATTGCACTGGCGCGTGCCTGGTTCCAGCAAGCCTATTGCTCTCAACATCTCTTACCTTGTTAAATTTCAATGTTCCATGGTTTAGATAAACTCAGCAGTATTGATTTAATTCAAAACTGTACGAAAAAAATCTTTAGTTTAAAAAAAAAAATAGTAAAATCTTTAACACACGTAGGTAAGAAAATTATGATTGTTATGAAATATACTGAATTTTGCCACATCAGTTTTTTTTTTTATATATGATAGATAAATGTACCAGGAACAAATTCGCGTTTAAATCTTTTTGAAATGTCCAATACTTTTAAAGTTATGCTAATAAATGTGCATGACCCCTAGACACTTTTGATGTGTGTGCTAACCTATAAGAAATTGTTATACTAACCTTAGATATCTTTATTTTAACATGTAACAGTAGAAACAATTTTGGTTGGCCAGAAATAATAAATGAATAAACAAGACGCACACTCACGCAAGCGCCCTGCGCCGCCGTGCACAGCACCGCTAAAGAAGTTTTCACTTCAAAAACAATACCTACACAAAAAATTCAATACCTACATACTTACACGGTCAAAATGTAAAGAACAGAACAGCTGATAACGATGCCGATGCTATAACCGTTTTCCACAATGAATACCTACAAGGTATATACCTAGGGACCCTACACGAAGCCGTTAACTAAGCATTCTGTACATCAAAATCAGTAAACGACTTTTTTTTTGGGGTGATGAAATACTTACTCTTTAGTGAATTGCACGGACTACCTTAACGCATCCCCCACATTAATATATAATTAAAAGATGGAGAAAACCTGATAACCTGAAACGAAGTCACTATTCTCAGCAGTGAGAGAGCGATTGAGAAGAAGTTGCGACAAATGTTGTTTAAAAAGATGTAGATACAGGCGTCAGCACATTAAGTGCACAGCGCAATAAATATATTGAGTATTGAGTATTGAGTAAGTTAAGTATCACAAACTATCAATTTTGTCAAAGCCATAAAATGTTGGCGGTTAAGTTCAAAATCGAATGATAATATTTGACTTTTGATTACTATAAAAGGTGAAATTTTCTCATTTGATTTTGAACAGAGCCGTTAACATGTTACGGTTTAAAATCATTTGGAGAAAGGAGATGTTTCAAAACGGGCCCAGTATATGTATACAGTAACTCGAAACATCGAGAAAAATGCGTGGAATTTGAGAAAATAATAAAGTAATAATTTGATATTCATTAATTATTTTTATCGATTTTCAATAAGGCGTCTCGCCAATTTAGGTACTCCGTGATTATAGATCATGATCTATCTACTGTCACTAACTAACGTGATTTTTTAAATGTAATATGACAGAAATAAACATGTCAAACGTCAATAATAAATCAACATGACAGCTTACCGCCATGACGGGTTTTTGTTGTGTGTTGCAATTTCAAGTGTACATTCTTGTGCTTTATTACCAAACAAAGCCAATTTAACTTGATATGCTATCTAAGGACTATACTATTAGATTACTTTCAACTATGCCTAACTGCGATGTTACGAGTAAGCATGATGTTAAGTTTTACAAATATTTCAGATTCTCCACATACGCAAAGTTGTCTGTGATGATGGGAGTCAGCTGGTGCATGGATCTCATTCAAAATAATGATGATATCTTATGGATATACATCTTGATCAATTGCTATAACATATTCACCGGTATCACCTTATTCTATTTATTTGTTTGGGACAAAAAAATCTTGGCGTCGTTGTGCAGAAAGTAAGTTGTTTTTTATTGTTAAACAGGTCTGGCGATATGAATTTTCAATAGTTTTTGATGCCACTGAAGTAGCGAGCAAAAATTTTAAACTGTGAAGATACGAAGTCAAAAGAAGAACAAGAAAAGGTCTATGCCCCAGCAGTGGATCGATTCCCTTGATTGTATGCGTGCAGGTTTCATGTCTGCTTAGTTACTATCCTGCCAGATTGACGTAAAAAACAAAAGAGGTATAAGTAGCTACCAGCTAGTATCATATCCTAGAACGCTGCGTACCTCTTCAGCTGCAAAGTCATTGAGATTATTAACGTGGCGCCGTCTTTAGCAGTGGCTCAAAACTGTCATACTTATGTGTAAGGCTAAAATTTCACGGATCACTATTCTGACTCATCCGCTAGTAGCAATGAGATCTACCCCGGGGAGGAGCAAAAACCGTACCCGTAGCGGACAATATTCGTCTCTTGAAACTTACTCACTTACCCTTTAGGTTTCTAGTAATAGACGATTTCAGAACTGTAAGTCCCATTCTGGACTGGTCTTACATTTTTGACTTCCAGCGTCCCCAATTCCCAACGCGACGAGAGCGCATCCCAAGCACGTTAAAAAAGAGCACTGCTGGATTCTCAATGCTTGACGCAACGCCGAGAGTTGCAATTGTGGTGCTCGGTTCAGGAACATCGCATTAAAACGCGCTTGTGCTTACGAGCTCTAACAAAACTGTTTTTTTTTTAAGGTTTAACATCCACAATGAGTTCACCAAGAAACTGGACGCTGAGTTATCACAGCGTAACAAAAGTGGTTATACGAAGTCAACGTTTCTCTCTCGCTCTACCGTTAAGAACACCGCTAAGGATCAAAATGAAGACACGGATTTTGTGCAAAATTGCGGCAAGGAAGAAAGCACTTTAGTTTGATTGTGTATTTGGGAGCTGGAGTATATAATAGGTCCATTTATAGGTTTCAATTATGTTATTATATTTAAACTGTAAGCTAATCGTTTTTAACCCTGGGAACGTCATCAAGTACCTACATGTAAGAGTATTAGCACACTGACGAATTGCCAGAGTGTTTCCAGCGAAGCGATTTGTTTCTCCGTAGGTGAGAAACAAGCTGACCTCGACTACGTGACGGGTTCTCCGCGATTGCAGAACGCAACGTCAAACAAACGTGACGAAAACAGGGGCCGAAAAGGTTACCCGCATTGAGATTAATCGGGTTTACGAGTTAACCCGCGCTCGGTGCTCTGTCTCTAACCTCTTTATATTATAAAGGTTAGGCAGAATAATTTTTAAGCAAACATACCGGTTTACTCGTTATCCTTTTAACCCGACTAATCGGTCCTTGACCGAAGACATTGCGTACACGTGGTGTGCATCAACTCGCCTGAAACGCGCTTGCCAATCGCCAGTGTGATAAGGTCCCTAGATATAGTTGGAATAACATATGCCAATACTGATAATTAAGGAACGTATTAGAGAACGAAAGTGTGATTCTATTTATTTAGGTTCTGCGCCCACGGCTCATCATTTATGTGGCTTCGAAACCGGTTGAGATAAAAACCAATGTAAACAAATCTTAGTAGTCAATTTAGTTTAGTTTTGTTATTTTAGTTTAATCGTTTTAATTTTAAAATAAGTGATACTTAAGCGCGGCGCAAAGTTTTGCAAAAGGTCAAATGTATGGAACAGCAGTTTTCTTTATGAATTACCGATGAATTCTTATGCGGGGGATTCAGGATGATGTACGTGCATGGGTGTCGCCATGGTTATTGCGAAGCTGCCGGGAAAGTCACAAAAGATGACTGGGCAAAGGTCTTCGAAAAAACGAAAAATTTAATTTTCTAAATCTTTGACCAAATTAATTAATACTTTGATTGATAATGATTTATAATAATACGCGTTGGCGAAGCTGATGAAGACGGCACCTCCTCAAGCGATTTTTTTGATTGGATTCAGATTAAATTAATTCAATTTGAACCCAGTCGTAACTACTCAAATATTATTGTTTTATTTTATATTAAATTGGGAATACCTGGCCTTAACACGTTTTTGAACTTGTTGACTAGACTAGTAAACCTAACCGCTGCACACAAGCCTCGGTAATAAAAGTCGCTTGACTCCCTGTGTCAATTATACACCGAACCAACCGAACTGTGTGTTTTTGTGGGCCAACATGAACAGTGATGAGTGCCGTACATAATAGCACCGTACTCGCACTAACCGACGGAGCAATGGTTTGCGAAGCGCATGATTTACCGCAGTCAACGCGGCGGCCTGCGAATACTGGGGACCGCTGTCTCTATCGTTTGGTTCACAGGAAGTGAAATAGCATTATCACTAATACCGACTTCATTAATAACTGATAACTGTGAGACTTTTTGAAATTAATTAACGAATGATGTCGTTTATGACAAGAGCGACACACAAAGTTGGATTTGCACTGTTTTAAATCATGACCGACATGTAAACTTTTGAAACAAACGTTATTTTTTTTTTTGATAAATTATGAAATTTGGAACGTATGTTGAGCATCACAACATAAACAATTATTTTTTAAATTATTTTGTTTGATTGACTGTGAGTCTGTTATACCTATTCGAACTCGCTGACGTGCCGTTGGCTGCGAGCGCGCGACGCGGTCCTTCGTAACCGCGCGATGGTGTCGGCGCCCGCGCCGACGTCCGAGAAGTACCTACCTACCTTTTCAAGATTATTATTTTTATTTTGTGGGTAAGAGGAGAATTCGTTTGCGGCTAACTCGCGTTCCAAGAAATTTATCAAGGTATTTATGTCGGGTATATCCGATGGTTTGGATAGTAGGTAATAATTCGAAACGTTTTCGAATACTAGACAAAATTTTACATAATAAAATCGTCACTAATATGAAACTCCATTGATCTATCGGAAACTGCATCGCCTGCAATGGCTTGATGTTTTCTTGGTAAACATTGAGTAAATTTCTTAGACTTTGAGTCATTCTCTCGAGTTCTCTCGAGTTGTTTCGAGGCGATAGCCCGTTTGTTATTATACCGAGAAACCAAAATATGCCACGCAACACTATAGTTTTCGTCTGTAATTGGTATCGATTTGATAAGGTTATAATATGGTTCATTCTGTAATTACAGTAATAAATACCGAAACTTTTCTGTATCCGTGTAAGTATTTTTGCCGTGTACTAATGAACGAAACAAATCGTAAAATGGGACCAATCTGTGGTCTCCCCAGAGAAGGTAGACATTGGAAGAATAGGTAATCTACTTGCACAATTATTATTTGAATAAAATGGAACATGGGTTACTGCTGAATTGCTGCTATTCATCGACGTACTAGACGACATTCTTCGTTTACGCTCATTATCCTTTTCTTTAAGTGTGTCTAATTGCGTAATAACAGTCATTAAAATTGTTACGAATCTGTAATTGTTCCTCCTTGTCGAAAGTATTGGACTTGACTTTTTCTATTTTTGCCTGAAGTTTGAAGAACTTTCTTTGTTGCAAAGTTAAATCTTTTGAGCGTGACCTAAACTGTTGTTCGTCTGAATCTATGAAATGTAATGTACGTTGGAGATCATCAAGAATGATCTCGCGTTCGAAAATATCTTGTTGAATTACCGAAGTCCACCATTTTGGACGCGTAACGACGCAAAATGAAGTTATGAACTCAAAACACTAGGAAAATTAACCCCCACACCAAGCACTCAGAAAAGAATCCGGCTCGACGGGCCAAACAATTACTTACCAGCGAACTCCCGCCAACTGCCTCGCGCACCTCGAGAGCTAGGCGTCGTGAACAGTCGTCCTAAATCCAGCTAAAACTCACTTCACATATAATTATTTCCACAGTTGTTGGATAATGTTATAGTTCGTATCTTGGCGGGGTTGCAGCACAAAATCACAGAAGGACCATTTCTCATTAGAAAAAAGTTTCTCTCGCGCGGAGCCCTGGCCTATCAGTTTAGTGTTGCCAGATGGAATCTGAAGTATTCAGTAGAAAAATTAAAGTTTTAGCAGTAGATCTAGGGAAAAATCAGTAGATTAAAAAGTAATACCGACATGAGGTAAAATGGATTTGAGTTCGAATTATAAGCATAATATAATACATTAGAACATATGAACACACATATTCATGTAAATATTTACCGAAAAAACCGCCAAACTCGCTTTCGTAATGCCAAAAAAATATAGAAATACGTCTTGTCGAATCGAAGTAGAATCGAAGCATTTGTGTATAGATAAGCTGAGTTCAGGACGTTCAGGATCAGTTAACCTACCACACTACAGATAAGAAATACAGCCAATTCACAAAACTTGATGAACAAATGTCAAGTTATAAAGGCCAGATGACACGACACGACGACAAAACTAGATGAGATCTGATTTGGAAAAAAGCAGGTAGATTTCTTAAATAATAACAATGTAAGCAGGAGATCAGCAGATTTTTTTTTTTAAATCAGTTAGATCTACTACTAAATCTGTAGATCTGGCATCACTGAGTTTAAGTGACTAATAAAATAAGCGACTCAAATACTATACCGAGGCTAAGAGTCACATTCCTATCGAGCAATTCGGCTTCAGGATCGAACATTTGGGTATCCAACAAGTCCATCGCAAAATAGTACTTGAGCACTGGCTTCCAGTGTGAGAACCCATGAGAACCTAAAGAGTAGAAAACTTATACCAATAAATAGGAGGGCTGTCCCGCAGAATAATTTGATTACTCATGGCTAACATTGAATACTGTAGTGGTGACATCTATTATTCTATACCAACAACACTACGTAATCATTTCTAATATTATAATGCAGCAACGTTAAGAGGGCTATTACAAAATTAAAGAATTCAGTTTAGGTAAACTAAACGGCATGCGGCAGTGGATGCGCACGTGTACGTCTAGCGAAGTATGCTACGCCCACATGCAAACAGCTATGCCTCGGATACCAGGTACCAACCAACATGACCAAACAAGCTAAGGACCGCCCGTTCCGAGATTTATATTGATTTTTAGCATTGCTTAAAACAATTGTTTTAAACTAGAATTTACTTTTAAATGGTCTAGTTATTTTTTTCAAGCAAGGTAAGATAGTAACCTTACTTATTAAATACTTTTTCTTTGAATTTGGATTATATCTTCATAGATAAAAAATATCATTTCGGACGAAAAAAGGTCAGTAGGTATCTCTCTGTTTTACGGAATTTTTTTTGGTGTATTTCTGTATGAAACATAAAAAATTGAGTTAAGAATTCCAAAGTGCAACACTCAATTGTACCATGGACATTTTTATATATTACTAGCTGTTGCCCGCGACCTTCGTTCGCGTGAAATTATTATTAAAATAAAACCACGGTCAAAGTGAAACTTTTTTTCACACAATAGACATTTAACTAAACATTTTTAGAATAATATTCCATTATAGGAATTAAAATCGAAAAAAAATAAAAACAAAGAAAAAAGCGTGGAGCACTGGCACAAATGAGTAATAGTCTATACACTACACGGTCAGCTGTTGCGAACTATAGGGCCCTGGCTGCTCTGACGAGCGCCTTTCACTTTATCCCTACTCCGCGGCCGACCATCACGCGACATGCAACACACAGACGAAAAAGTTTGAGACGATGTAATAAAAGTTTCACTTTAAAATTCCCCTTTATTATAAGCACTTCCCTATTTGAATCGAATTTTGTTACCAATTTCAAGGGTTTTTTTCCTTGCACGGAACCCTAATTATTTATCTTGTTTTTTTTTTTTTATTGACACAAGAAAAAGTTATACATTTCCATTTGAAACCCTAACTCCTGTGCTAGGTGAGACCTGTGTTACAGGAGTCAGGTAAGGTAAGGTAGGTTATCTAAAATAAAAGTAGCCTAAGTTACTCCTTGTTACTTCAGCTATCTGCCAGTGAAAGTCCCGTCAAAATAGGTCCAACCATTTCAGAGATTAGCTGGAACAAACAGACAGACAAAAATTGTAAAAAAAATTGTTTTGGTATATGTACCGTGTATACATCCATATGCACTTAGTAAAAAGCGGTTATTTTAATATTACAAACAGACACTCCAATTTTATTTATATGTAAAGATGTACAGATGTACCGATAATATTATTATATCTTTTATGTAACAAAGCATCAAAGATGGCCAAAAGGGGAATTTTATGAAACATCCTTTGCAGAGACAAGGTTTTTACTGATGTATATAAACAAATTGTAATATTTATTTAAAGCATTCCTGAGAAAAGTAATCAAATTTTCTCGATTTTTTTTTAATTTTGTGGCCATATGTAAACCATAATCACACATCAAAACTCGAGTAAAACACTCAAATACAAGAAAAAATGTGATAGCCCTCATAAGGTAGGAAGTTATTATAATGTAACTACATATTAGTCTAGTCAACAAGTTCAAAAAGACGAAAAATAGAGATAAAGCTCTTAAAAATATGAGCGATAGCTCATTCGATTCGGAATGACGTCTAGAAAAATGTATCTCGAGGGTTTATTAGCACAAAAAAAATTGCGATTGTTATTAACAAATTATTAGAAAAAAAAAAATGTCATTTGGTTTTTTGTTAATAACTAAAAAACTATAAACATTTTTGAAATTTTGAAAAAAGGTCCTTAAAGAGGAGGAAATTTCCAATAAAAAAGTCCCAACTCCCCGAACTCTACCTCTATTATTTATAATTTTAATTTAACGCCGAAAATAGGTCTTCGCGCGGCCGTTACGGCTTGGGCGCACTGCCGCTAAAGAGAGCGTACCACATAAAATATTTTTTTTATAGTAACAAATATAAATTTAAAAATTTAAATAATTTATGGTATCATCTAGATACTTGAAAGAATAAGACCCCGTTGGAAAAAAGTTATTTAGTCAATTTTTAAAAAAGTTGCACTTTTGTTAACTAACTAATTTTTTTCTAATCTCCGTTCTTATAAATAACGACATAAAAGTTTAAATAATACACCTATAAATTTTTGGCTTCGTGGAGCCCTTCTTATATATATACTTAACAAGATCATGCCATAAAGATTTATTAAAGTTTATTATTTTGTTAATAATAATTTTTTAAAGTTAACAAAAAATGAAAAATCCAAAAAATGTTGTTAAAAACTTTTTTTTAAGACAATATTATTTGTTAAGATATTTTTTATAAACAAATAGACAAGTTTAATATTTAAAAAAAAAAAAAATACCATTTCATTGACTTGGCAAAATAATGATTTTTAAAACAATTTTTTTTTCTTTAATAACTTTTTTAATTGTTTATAATCGTTTTTTTTACATTTCGATTGTTTAAATAATTAGTTAAGGAATTATTTTTTCTTTAAAAATCATAATTGGTGTTTCTTGATAAGTTAACAAAAAAAAAAAATTAAAAAGTTAAAAGTCATAAAAGATACGAAAAAGTAAAAAAAATCTCAAATTTTTATAAACAAATGGTATATAAAAATTTGAGATTTCATATAATGGCTGATAAACAATAGTTAGAAACTTGGTCATTCGCTTATTTGAAAGATAAATTAATCCTTTATAAAAACCACTTGAGTGTTCATTATCGTATCTCTCATAGTTTATAAGTTATATCAATTTGTTAGTTGACAAATCAAGAGGGCGATTCAACTTCAGTCTCGTATAATATTTAAAAGTGTTTTAAAAAATAGTTTTTTTTTTTATTATTACTGTCATATATGTATGTCTGTTTTTGTTTTTATTTTTTGCTCACCAAAAAAAATATAACAGTTTATGGAATTTGTTTATAACAAATTGTTAAGTTAACAAATGATGAAATTATTTATAATTTTTTTTTTTTTTTGTTAACTTATAAAGAAACACCAATTATGATTTTTAAAGAAAAAATAATTCCTTAACTAATTATTTAAACAATCGAAATGTAAAAAAAACGATTATAAGCAATTAAAAAAGTTATTTAAGAAAAAAAAATTGTTTTAAAAATCATTATTTTGCCAAGACAATGAAATGGTAATTTTTTTTTTTTTTTTAATATTAAACTTGTCTATTTGTTTATAAAAAATATCTTAACAAATAATGTTAAAAAAATTTTTCGACCGTAATTTAATGCTGTTGTTAGATGCGAAAACAGCAATAACATAAAATTTGTTGAAAAAAAAATATTTAACAACATTTTTTGGATTT
The DNA here is from genome assembly GCA_950005105.1 of Lycophotia porphyrea. Lineage (NCBI taxonomy): Eukaryota > Metazoa > Arthropoda > Insecta > Lepidoptera > Noctuidae > Lycophotia > Lycophotia porphyrea. The sequence goes on along the minus strand of OX465396.1, from coordinate 13,857,872 downwards.
TTCATTTTTTGTTAACTTCAAAAAATTATTATTAACAAAATAATAAACTTTAACAAATTTTTATGGCATGATCTTGTTAAGTATATATATAAGAAGGGCTCCACGAAGCCAAAAATTTATAGGTGTATTATTTAAACTTTTATGTCGTTATTTATAAGAACGGAGATTAGAAAAAAAATAGTTAGTTAACAAAAGTGCAACTTTTTAAAAATTTACTAAATAACTTTTTTCCAACGGGGTCTTATTCTTTCAAGTGTCTAGATGATACCATAATTTATTTAAATTTTTAAATTTATATTTGTTACTATAAAAAAAATATTTTATGTGGTACGCTCTCTTTAGCGGCAGTGCGCCCAAGCCGTAACGGCCGCGCGAAGACCTATTTTCGGCGTTAAATTAAAATTATAAATAATAGAGGTAGAGTTCGGGGAGTTGGGACTTTTTTATTGGAAATTTCCTCCTCTTTAAGGACCTTTTTTCGAAATTTCAAAAATGTTCATAGTTTTTAAGTTATTAACAAAAAACCAAATGACATTTTTTTTTCTCTTAATTTGTTAATAACAATCGCAATTTTTTATGTGCTAATAAACCCTCGAGATACATTTTTCTAGACGTCATTCCGAATCGAATGAGCTATCGCTCATATTTTTAAGAGCTTTATCTCTATTTTTCGTCTTTTTGAACTTGTTGACTAGACTATATATGATTTCAATTAGACTCGGGTACTTGAGACACTAAATAAAATAAAACAATATAAATGATTGTGTACCTACGTACACAATAATAAATACAACCGTATAGGTTCATTTAACCCATTTCAATAACTGTTACATGAAAAAGTTATTCAAATGATTCTAATTCTCTAATTATAGTCGTGTTACTTGGCGAATCATATTTTCATCAACATAAAACCTAACACTGACCTGCAAATTAAAAAAACGTAAGAAAATTTGAACACCGCGGGCTACCCTGGCTCCTTCACCTTAAATTAAATTAGATGCATGCTGGTTCGAGGTGGCGCAGGAGAAGAGTACCTTGAAGGATATGGGGGAAGCTTTTGCCCAGTAGTGGGACATACTTCAAGGCTACTAAAAAAAAGATGCATACCAATAAAAACCTAACTGTTGTTTTAGCTAATTAACTAACAACACAAAGTTCGACTAAATATTTAGTTCTTCTTTTAGTCGAGTAGCTCTAATGTCAGACATGGTACACGGGAACAACCCTAAACTATTTTTAATCTATGGAAGTCATGATTGATTTGATTTTGATTTTCGTCACGAATTCCATTAAGATCCCAGCTGTTTCGTTGCGTTAGCTGCAGTGCGCCTGTCTGAACTGAATGCACCCCAGATTCCCGGGTCTAGCTTTTATAGAAACCAATCAATATGTCGTCCATCATGGATGAAAGGTGTGTAATTAGTTGTAGCCCTGGAACTTATCATAATATCCTGAGCAAAGTGATCGATATTTTGCATTTTTCAGAGTGACAGATGAGATCGAAGCTCTAGAAGCAATTTTAATGGATGATGTTGTGATTCAACGTGTTGGGGAGATGCCACATATCATCGAAACCGTCCTTCATCCGTCGACAGGTAATGATGTCGACCGGCAGTATGTTTGTGCGACGCTAGTGGTAAAGCTGACGCCAGGGTACCCTGACAGTAGCCCGGAGGTGACGCTGAGGAACACGCGAGGACTCGACGATGATATCCTGGCTAACATTCACTTACAAATCCGTGAGAAACTCGCTGATTGTCGTGGTGAGCCAGTGGTGTTTGAACTCATTGAGGTAAGGCTTTAATCCTTACATTAATAAAAAGCACAATTTTAATAAAAAAATTAAGCTCAATTTTAATAAAAAAATACATTAATAAAAAAATCAATCCGCCCCTAAGATGACCCACTGACCGCAATTTTTTTAAATATGATCCATGCTAATGAATGGTCTTAGTATTGATTGCCCATGTCCCAGAGTTTAAAAGCAACTCAATTTGGAAAGATTTATTGTAGTGCTGCTAGTTCAAAGTATTCCTTACAGATTTAGAAAGTTATGAATTATTCTTTAAAACATTCAATACTTTAATACTTTGGGAAGAATAGAATAAAATACATATACAGTAGGACCTATTTATGTTGAACATCAAGGGAGACGCCAAAACATTCGAGTTATAGAGTTTTTGACTTATGAAGGATTTCAACATAGGCGGATTTTGATTCGACATGAAGAGGTTGAGAAGAAAGAAACAATTGACACCAAGCAAGTAAACACGCGTTAACGTCAGTTATAAATTCATGATAATCACATTTATTGTATACTCCTAAATTGTTTTCTGAGAAACAATGGTGTACGTACATTGTCGGCAAAGTGTTAAAGTTTATCTTTCTTTGAATTATATAAGTAATAAGTTTCAAATAATCAAGTTGTAATGGTTGTAAAATAAAACATTGCTATGTTTGAGATACATGGGTCCAATTTAATTTTTCGAGTTATGAAGGGAAAATATGTACCACAATGGCTTGAAGGGACTCGACTAATTATTTGATTATTTCGGTTTTGGTGTTTGAAGGAAATGAATCTCGAAAAAATCTTATGTTCCCTTAAAACATAACATTTTTTCGAGATTTGGAGGTACAACTTATCCAGGTTCGACTTAACAAGGTTCTACTGTATCAAAATTGAAACAACTGTTTTCAATAATAAAATGTCTTATAGACTTAAAAGTTATTGCTCCATGCATTATTTCTCCATTTATTAACATAAATTATATTTCTCATAATTGAATAAAACATTATTCTTTTTTTTAATCAAACTGGATTGTCCCATTTTTATATTTGGCAAAGGTCTTCCCCATTGCTTTACACGTCTTGGGCCTGGCAATTTCCAGCTAATCCCGCATTCAAAATGCCTCTAGGTCATCACGTTTCCTAGGCCTTCAATAGCGACTATTTCCGACGACTGGCCCATCTGTCACGATGCATTTTGCCTATATGGCTCACTCATCTACAAATTATTCTTATTTTTAATTGATTTCTGTAGCTTGTAAGTGAAATTGCAGAACCACCGTAATATACGTATACTGTTAGCCGGTGCGTTGTTATAGTAGCAATTTTTTTTGTTAGTATAGACACTTTCTAGTGAATTTTTAAAATCATCAAAAAAAATCCAAGATAAGTAATTACAAGTTTCTTTTGGGTTTGGTGGGATAGCGGGGTATTAATCAAATTAACTCAAGTATTGATAATACACAGTGAATAGATTAATAAAATATCTTCAAATACTTACTACCTTTGTGTGAGCTGCCTCAATTATGTATGATAAATAATTTTTAAATGAAATAAATATTTTTGTATTTTACAAAAAAATAAATCACAGGCCTCGTGAATACTATTTTAAAGCAATTAATAGCTCGCTAGTTTGTGCCAGCGAATAAAACAACAACAGCATGCCTGTTTTCGTCAAAGGGTTAAGCAGAATGGAACCCTCATTTCACCAGCTATTTTTAAGTTCCAAATGATATGATGCGGGCCTATTGCCATTAACCAGGCACAAATCCTGACTCATGGAATTTTAGCTTGAGTTTCCAATTAGAATCAAATAACACTGCAACCTCGGAGTCAATCCCGCATGCTCTGAGATGCACTTCAGTTTTATTATTTATATAGTTACTGTTTTGCTGCATCATCCCTCTGCTGGTCAAGGGCCGCTTCCCATTACTTCCAGTTCTTTCTGTTTAGGGCCAATTTTATTTTTGATACTGTCCAGCTCGTCCCAAAATCTTTCATTATTTGATAATCAATAATATCAATCATTTTATAAGCTCAATTAACATTAACTATTTTTCAACTTTATCTTTTTTGTATTATGCATAGAATAATTGTTGGAACAAGTGTTGAGATATAAGTTGAAACTTTCTAAATACAAAAAATACCCTTTAGATCTTTAGAACACACTCACAATACAGCAGAGTTAAAAAAAAGGGATTTTTCATCAAATCAGCAGCTCAGTGTGAGTTGGTAGATATCACATGTTCCTGTATTTTTGGTTCTGGGTCATAGCGGTTTCCTCACGATGTATTCCTTCTTCATTCGGAGAGCAGTGCAAGTGCAAATCACATAAAGTAATGCGCCTGCCTGGGTTCGAACCTACAAGGCTAAGGCGAAAGTTAGGGCTGCGGGACTGTTCGACAGAGATACCGCAGCCCTGGAACACTAAGAGCAAGGAAGGAACATGGATGGGTTTTAGTCAGTACAAGTCTGACACTCCCTTCCGCTCTGCCCAGAGCGGGAGAAGTCATTTGATGATTTCCCATCCGAAAAAAAAGAAAAAGGGGCCGTTACTATTGAGCCACCATCACTGCTGAGTGGGAGTAAAATTTTCTAAGGTAAAAGTTTTTTTCAGCTTATCCGCGACTGTCTCACAGAAAGCAACTTGCCCAGCGGTCAGTGCATGATCTGCCTTTTCGGGTTCATGAAAGGTGATGAGTTCATCAGGACCCAGTGCTATCATTATTTCCATAGCCATTGCCTTGCTGCTCACCTGATTTCTGCCAGGCGCTATTATCAAGAGGAGTTGGAACTGCTGCCCAACTGGCAGCAGGTCACCAGGACACCATATAGAGTAAGTCTCACTTACCATATGATAATAATCTTATCTAGTTACCGTACTCTTAAGCTCTATATGATACGTAATAAGTCATGTTTGTGTAGAGATAATAAATTATTTTGAATTTGATAATAAGTATTTATTCAAATATGGTTACAAATATAAATGACACAAATATTCAGTTTAATACTTCCACTATTGCTGTTACTAGTTTGGTTCATATCTGACCTAATGAAATACTTATCTCAATTTTTTCAACCTTCTCTGTTTGCTTATCATTGCCCAATTCTTCTCCAATTGCCTCCACAGATTTCTATCACCAGTCTCTATCACAGAATAACTAGAGATTCATATTTTTCTTATCACCCTTCTTTGCCAGGTTTAGGGTGCAAACAAACGGCGGTCGATCTTTGAGTTTAAATGTGTTACCGACAGATATATTGCGGTATCTGTGGTGTCAACTCTATCTTATGTCTTATTATAATACATACTAGCTGACCCCGCAAACGTTGTTCTGCCATATAAATTATGGTGTGAAATATACTTTACGACCTATTCTCATACATACCAAAAACTAAAAAAAAAAACTCAAACTCAAAAGCGTTTATTTCAATTAGACCATTACAGGCACTTTTGAATGTCAGAAAAACAAATAAGGCTAAGCTGCAGTCACAGACACAAGGCATAATAACTTGTGAAAGTACTGTAGTTGCCCATTCCAAAGCGTAGATCTCTATGGAGAAGAATGGGCAAGAAACTCCATGGACACGCTTTTCAATCAAAATATTGTACAAAATCTTGGTTACATCATTCATGTTGAGATTATACATATGTGAGAACGATGTAAAAATACGTGCACGTTAAGAGCGTCCAGAGTAAAAGATTATATCAACAACTTAAAAACAAAGTAAGTAGTTCAAATAAACCATGGCAGCCTAGAGATGACCAGTCCCAACTGACAGCGCCCGTTCATGAACATGACGCATGGATCAGCCCCATTCAGCTCAACCATATTGAAGGGAGCTAAATGACCCGACATACCCGCCACCATCAGCGAGACATTTGAGTGAGCATGACATACTCTCAGCCACCAGGGCAAATTCAAGTCAATGACAGATAACTAAATGTAAATGGTAGCTTTACAGTACATAGTACTCACACATGTGCTATGCAATTATATAATACTAAGATATTGAGTCTATACAATGCAAAGATATTATTACAATCTTCTGCAGCTTCCACAATAACTTCACATGGTAATCAATTAGTTTGCCCCTATGGTTGTGGAGCAGGACCAGCATTGAGCCAAGCATTTTTATTATCAATGTAATCCCCCAACTTATAATATGCTTGCCTACATAGTGTGCGTTTTATACAAGATTTAAATTTCGTCTCTTTTAGTTTTAGAATGTGGGGAGGTATTTTATTGTAACATTTTAAACAGTACCCCATAAAAGATGAGTCTACTTTAGCTAGCCTAAAAACTGGCTGTACTAGTTGGTCCCTGTTTCTAGTACTGTAGTGGTGCCTGTCACCTCTTTTACTAAATAAATGCAGATTTTTCCTAACGTACATGATGTTAAAAACCGGTCAAGCCGTTTTGGAGGAGTGCGAACACAAACACTGTAACACGAGATTTTTTTATATAGATTGTTAACAGTGTCACCAATATAGACGTAATTTACTAATATTTTATTGTTAGCACGGTCTTATATTTTACCTTCGTCAATTGCAAGTGTGCAGAAACAAATTATAATGCTGAGCTGAATCTTTTAGCTGTGCTATTAGAAAAAATCGTCTGTTTCGACCTTGAATAGTTATTTATTTAAAACAAATCGGTCGAACTTGCGATTTACCCCAATTGCTTTAAAATAAACTGACTATAGCACTATGAACACAACAATTCATCTTTTTGCCAGTAAATGCAAAATCTAGGGAGTGTGACGGATAATGTGATTTGCCTCAGACCTCGGTGAGCGGCAGTTACCGTAGTAATCTGACCTAATTATATTTGCTACTTGTGCTGAGGTGTGCAGTTGTCCAGGGCTGCGGGACTGTTCGAAAGAGATACCGCGGCCCTGGAACATAAAGGGCAAGGAAGGAAAATCCACCCATGTTGGATGGATTTTAGTCAATACAAGTCTGACACTCCCTTCCGCGCCACCCAGAGCGGGAGGGGGTCATTTGATGATTTCCCATCTTAAAAAAAAAAAAAAGTATAGTCTTGTACGCTTAAAGCATAAGACTTTCAAGTCTATTCAGTTTCATTGGTTCAGCTGTTTATGATAAAATATATCAATGAAAAAAGTGAACATGAATGTAGTATCAGGACAGGAGGTATGTCAGGGTGCAGTTGAATCTAAGTGTGCCTTATCACTGGCATATTTCGCCAGATATATGGTATTCCTTTAAAAGTCATAAAATACGCGTTTTATGTTGAGATAAAACATTTCTGCTAATATAAGAGAGATGGAGAAATAAAACTGGCCAAGTGTGAGTCGGACTCGCGCACGAAGGATTCCGTACTATAAACCGAAAAAAAAACACGTTTCTTGTATGGGAGCCCTTTAAATATTAAATAATTTATATTTTTATTATTTGTTGATATAGCGGCAACAGAAATACATCATTTGTAAAAGTTTCAACTGGTCTAGCTATCACGGTTCATGAGATACAGCCTGGTGGCAGACAGACGGACAGACAGACAGCGAAGTCTTAGTAACAGGGTCCCGTTTTTACCCTTTGGGTACGGAACCCTAACAAAAACTAAACCTTTCTCTGCGAATGTTTCGCGCCACTCACACACACATTCTGGAGTCTTCATCATCATTCTCCTGCTCTTATCCAATTAATTTGGGGTCGGTGCAGCATGTCTTCGTCTTCCATAATTCTCTATTACTAGTCATCATACCAGTCACTTTTTTCCTAGCCATGTCATCCTTCACACAGTCTATAATCAAGCAATACTATAACAATGTTATTTCGACGTGTTTAGGAAAGCTGTCCAGTGTGCCGTATCACGCTGACTACTATCGAGGTGGATACGCTGGCTGGCGCACCACCGCCCATGATGTCATTCACAGCAGCACCGTTCTTGTTGACGGATGAAATGAAAGTAAGTGTGCCTTTTCTTGTGAGTGATATCTCACAGGCGAACTTCGGAAGCTGTCGTCTATTTAACCGGTCAGTCATGTGCGTGCATTGAGGGTAAGGCCTCTTAAGGTTTCTTATAAGTTTTATGCTCTGGCTGGAGCCAGAGCATAAAACTTATAAGAAACTAGCTGACCCGCGCAACTTTGTCTGCGACACATAATGCAATTAAATAATATTGCGACTTTAAATTGAGATGTAAGCTATCCTATCTTTCAAGTTGGATCAAACTACACACGGTGAGCAAATTTGATTTAAATCGGTTAAGTAGTTTAGGGGTCCATCGCGGACAAACAACGTGACTCGTAATTTATATATAACGGGTTTTCCAATAAGAGGTGTTATTTTGATATTCAAAGAAAAATGCCATTTTTTAATATAAATGATCGGATGTTTATTTCATTATAAAGAGGAAGGTATGCCGTTAATAGTGGAAAATAACATCAGGCAAATGACTACCACGACCACGCTTACAGGACCATACCACCGACAGGACCATTGATCTTTTACGGGAAAAATTTCCGGACCGTGTTATCTCTCGAAGAGGTGATCACAATTGGCCACCGCGATCTTGTGAATTAACCTTGCAATTTCTTCCTTTGGGGCCAAGTGAAAGAGAAGGTCTACGCCAACAGTCCAGCATCGATTCAAAACTTCGAAGATGGAATTCGTGAGGCTATCGAGGAAATAGGGGCCACTTTGCGATTTGGTTATGGAAAATTTCATGAAAAGGATATGGTAGTCATTTGCCTGATGTTATTTTCCACTATTAACGGCATACCTTCCTCTTTATAATGCAATAAACATCCGATCATTTATATTAAAAAATGGCATTTTTCTTTGAATATCAAAATAACACCTGTTATTGGAAAACCCTGTATTCAGATTATGAAAGTCAAACCGATGAGAGAAAACTTCTCCTAGTTTCTGAAAACATGACTAGTTGACCAGCCCCCTGTGTGTTATGAACCTCGACTTTGGCGTTACTGGGAGAGTACAGTTAGAGACAAGCTGGATCAGGATCGGATCAAAGTGAGTGTGCCAAGGTTACCAATGTTTCTATAGACACACCGAAATGCAAATGGGAGCACTATTCATGCCCTCTCACTCGCACGCTGCACTGTGCCAGTGAAAGGACATGATCAGCTCCTTAAGTCGGCCATACACGCTAGGGTGTACCTGACAGGTTTGCCTGTACAGGTAAACCGGAGCCTGTATGTTGCAAAATTGTGCAGGCTTCGGGTACATGCGCGCCCGGAGCGCGCGTACAGTTCAACTGTACAGGCAAACCTGTCAGGTACACCCTAGCGTGTATGGCTACCTTTAGTTTGGGCGCCATTTTTAATTCGTTTCTTTAGGCGCGGGTAATAACCGGTTAAATAGACTTAAAAGGGTTTATTCTTAAATACTGTTTGTAGTAAAATGATTAGCGACTGTTTCACCAGTTATTTTTGGACGTTACACTTGAAACGTGTCTTAACAAACGAGTACATCGCATTCCGCCATATTTTTCTTGCCGATTCAAGAATAAGAAACTTTTATTTGTTAACCTAGCTTAAGCTTGTAAAAAAAAAACTCAATCATTCATCATCTCCACATGTATTTTTCTTGAACAGTTGTCCATAATAGTATTTTCAAAGAAACTATTTGTCTTTCAGGAACTGCAGAAGAAGATGGCGAAGCTTCTGGCTTACCAGATGTCCAAGGGCGGCGTGATTGGATGTGGTGACTCTGGACCACCACCGCTGACTATCACCACTCCGGAAGACAACGAGAACAACGTACAGTACCTATAGTCCGGGAAAATTAATAAAATCAGGGGAAATAATTCGTATAGTCTTGAAAATTGGTACAGTTATACCTTACGGTATCCATGAACATACTAAAAGTCCTCAAGGGTGGGGGGGGCGTCTACATATTTGGTAATATTTATTTTTGCTCTACGATCAATACTTTAGGAGCTACAGGGTGTGTAAGTTTTAACAGGGATTCGTCGATTCGATAAGTCGATTTTTCAAAAATTTTTAGGGTACTTCCTGAAGTCCTAGAAAGCTGAAATTTGGCATGTAGGCTAGTATTAGTACACAAACAACAATAAAATTCTAAAACTTGGAATTTTTACCCCCAACCCCTTAAACTAGAGGATAGAAGTTTGTATGAAACTTCCGCAAATTTGGTGCTAGAGGTCTGAAAATTGATATAGAGACTCCTTGTTATAAATAATAAAATACATATTTCAGGATTTTTAGAAAAAAAATGAAAGGCAAGAAAAAAAAAAACATTCTTAAGCAACTTACATATTTACAGACCCTAACTTCACAAACTCCTAACCTACACCTCTACAGCTCCTAAAATATTGATAGGAAGAGCAAAAATAAATGATTGCCCTTTTTCGGCTTAATTTGACCGGACTACTACTTATTTTTTTAATAGGCCACTTTTCTTACAATGCAACTACTTTTAAGGGGAGACAGACTTATATTTATTTATTATTTGATTATTCCTGAAATATTTGTACTTAAATACATCATTTTTTAAATATTTTCAAGTAATTACATAATATTTGGAGAGTATAGCTAGGTATATGAGAACAATTTAAAGAGTATCGGCGTATTAACACAATATTCTTTTATATGCAGGAGAATTCTAATGGAACTCCTGGGGCCTCCAATGAAGGAGCGAAAGCTAGCAATGGACACGTCAACGGAAACGGACGACAGAATGGAAACTCATCCAACGAAAACTCTGCCCCTGGGTCTCCGGCTGCTCGCGCTGCATACCGCGGCCCTTACAGGTAGGCTTCGTACACAGATAACTGACGAACACAACCTATGGGGGCTATCGCGCATGAATTCGCCGCTAGAGGCGTTCGTGTAGAGTAAGGTCTTCCGAAATGTCAGATGTCATAGAGTTTTCGCGCGTTGCATGCTTTTTTATCACGTGTTTTAACTAATATTCATGATTCTGGTCCAGATTGAGCCATCCCTGATTAATTATGACTTAAAGATTTTAAGTAGCAACTTAGGATCTTATTTGTTAGTACATGGAGGTAGAATGATATTTAAATGTTTCATGCTTGTTAATGTTAGGGAGAATATTTGTAAATATGTATCTGAAATTACACTATGTTGATATACGAAATGAAATAAACTTTTTATGAAGTTATTTGTACTTTAAAGTACAAAAAAATAGAATTAATGACAGGACCTTACTCGACAGTGGCTCCATCTGGTGAGCTTAAAAACGATAGCCCCCATTGGTAATGCTTACAGTTCGACTGGCACCGGGTATACAGCGTGTATACAAAATTTAAATACCCTACCTTGACTCAAATCGAAAGGGCTGATTATTTTTTCACTATTGCGATGTCGGTCCCATAGAGAAAGTTCTTTAGTTTGATGGTCGGTATAACACCTTTAAATAAAGGGTGTAAACAGACTCTTAACGAAGCCGAAAGGCAATTGTTCTCCCCGTCATTGCGATCATTTTTTTGTTCTAGACCATACTTGGGAAGCGTCTAGTTACGGAGATATTGGAGGTCAAAGTTTTTTTTCCCAAGTTTTTTTTTAGTACATGTTTTTAATGTAAGATTTTTACTTTAAACACCTCCAGGACTCCCTTACTATTCAATCCCTTCATCAGAACAATGTTTTGAGTGCGTTACATTGAGTCCTACTGTAAAACGTGCTTTTTCAGCCCAAAAAAAAAAAAAAGTTTCCCAGCACTAATTTTTGCGTAAAGTTACTTAGTTTGATGTACATAATGCTTGGCTCAGCCGAGCTCAGTGATGAGTGTTTACACCCTGTATGACGACTTCTTTCTAATAAACGCTGTAATGGCCTTCTTTAGGCTGCGCCTTCAACAGAGGATGTGTGAGAAATTAATCAAAGTTATCGCTTCTTTTACACACCTAAAGCTAAACTAGCTATGTGATTGGTTAGCTTAACACACATCCCTTGCGGGCACATCTCTGGTGGAGAAGTAACCTTAGGAGCAGACCAAATGTGTGCACGTGACGCCTGCGTGCTCTCACCGGTTCTATGGGAGATGTGATACCGGTTGCCACATCTCTCGGTCTCTTTTAAATATCAAGTGGAACAAACCTTACTAAATGAGAATGTTTGGTTGCAGGGGCTTCAACCGGCGCGGCAAGCCGGGGCGGCGCGGGCGCGGCGCTGCGCGGTGACCCGCCCCGCCCTGCCCCCCCAGCCCCCGCGCGCCCCGCGCCGCATAGCGCTGTCCCCGCCCCGAGCCCCGCCCGCACTCCCCGAGCCCCCCACTGAACTCTGTTGCTAACCGACACCTATCCCGCCGAGGTTATACATCTGTGAAGATACAGCCTAAACATTGGCCAAGTATGTTATTGAAATACGCGTTTTACCCGTCCGCGTTTGTTAAAATTTTACGTGTCTCCTGGCAGTTTCCATTAAAATATCGATTGCGCAAACTACGCCAAATAGCACGTAATATTATTAATGTCACTCTAATATTGTCAGTGTTCACATATATGACAATAAAGGTAGTATTCGAGACTGCACAGGAGACTGAAAATATATTTTATCAGAATACAGGGTCTAATTTGCTAAAAAGGACTGAACCAAACCTCTCGAGACTGACGATTTACCCTAGTTACCCAATCCTATTTATATTTTTGAAGGCGCTTGGAGCGTTTTCTCCTGTAATTTTAGACCATATCGATTGGACCACTCAACTCTATAATGTATCCTTGCCAATATTTCGCGAGTTTAGTTGCTTAGTTTCAAATGTAACCTATTATCATGACCTTTCAGATGTTTAGTTTCGTTAAGAACATTTTAAATAATCCGATATAGTTGCGCCCAATACTGGTGGTCACTGCAACCATATTGGCAGTAAATCAGATTAACCCGGTTGCACCACACCTAATCATTTTTAGCGTTTTGCGTTAAACGTATTTAATGTTAATTTTAGCCTGTCCTGTCTCTCTGCTAGGTAAAGGCCAGGACTGCTAGGTGTTTCGATCTTGGGCCAATGTGGACCTCTGAGGGCCTAAAATAGCAGCTTTAACAAAATTATAATAGGATATAATATTATCAATCACGTTAAAACTCACTAAATGGTCACAGACGCAGTTAATATTATGAATTGTCTTTGTGACAATTTTACGAATTGTAACGTAATTTATATTATTATCCTATTATGATTCTGCTAAAGCAGCCATTTTAGACCCCTGGTCGTTGATTCTGTCCAGCTTGTACCGCCATCTTCTTCGAGAACATCATTATGCGTCTGTCTTCGTTAAATGATTGACAGAAACAGAGCGGTGTTTTAAATTCGTTTTACGCTAAACCATGATTTGTGGTGCAAGTAGACAACAATCTGCCAATCAACAAGAAAACCTTAATAGTAAACTGGATTTATTAGCCCTATGAATATTTTATACATCAGGCCAACTATGTCGGATTTATCCTAACTTACTGGAGGTATTCCAGACTAGGTACTTCCATTATGAGTAAGATACTATACAAGTTGTTTGTACGGTGGGTTGCACCAATTGGGTACCCCAGTTGGGAACGTAGGTGCTTTCAAGAACCCACATCGTGACGCTGACTGTAGATCAGTCACTTAGTAAACTTCAACCTTGTTAACGAAATATCAAACCTGAAAGGTTTTTTTTTTGTATTTACATCAAAAACTCGCTGAAACTACCCTCCAAACGGTCCCAAATACTCGAAATCTCTTTTTATTTTTAAGTTTATTTTTTTGTACGGAAATCGTCAGAAGATTCCCACTTTTTTAACACAAAATCTTGTAAGTAAGTCTCAAACTTCACTAAAAATCAAATCTAAACAAATTATTCAGCCATAAGGCTCGAGGCGTGTTTAAATGAAAGCCGGTTTCACTTAGACCAGAGTAAAATAGATATTGCTGGGCCGTAGCTTGAGAGTATTCATGTCATCATGAGTCCGATGCGAAAAAGGGATGGCGCTATAAAACATGTATAAATCCGTCACTCTCTAGCACTGGAAAAACGAAGGCATTAAAGCAAACCACGGCGCGGCACGGAGAGGCTGCGCAGGTGTGTTAAGCTTCGCTTTGCAAGAAAATATACGTGATTGTTTCCACGGCAAACCACGGCCACGCTATGCATCAATTGACGTCATAAGTACACGCGTGGCTTGCTCGAATAAGGCGCTCACATAGCTCAACGCTGTCAACGCCATGCACGCTATGCACCCAGTACATGCTGTACACTAATATTAACCCACAACTATACCGCGGTGGGCCACGCACGCTACAGTTGTACATAGTTGTGCGTGCGTAGCGTGTACTGCAGCGGAAACGTAGACCTACGTTGTCAAACAAATAAATCCACGCAGCTAAAATGCGCCATATGCCCGTGCACAGCGTGCGCTGAGGTGGATTTCCGCCTTTATACTTCATAACACAGCCCCTTATGTCAAATAACAAACAATAACACTGTACGTAAAGACGTAGTTCAATCTGGGTAGTCCTTATTCGCAGTTATACCGTCATCGAAATTAGTTGTTAAGCAAATTGACACCCTACGCCAATTCGCTGTGTACTTCTAGTCATGACTAACGGGACGATTTAAAGATAGTTGTCTATTTGCTTAACAATTAACTTCCTTGACTACTTATCAGAGTGTAAACGGGTTAGACGCACGCCACGTATTGATTGCTTCACAGATGTATTAACCAAAGTCAATGTGTAAGTCATAGTTCTTACATAGCAACAGATTTCAGAACCCCCAACCTATACAGTTGACGTCGAATCTGACGTCGTTTCTAATCCTCACACCAGCGTTCGGTATACAGCAGCTGACATCACAAAATGGCTGTCATTTTGCAAGTTTAAAGTCAAAATTAATACATATCTTTAGCGAAATATTAACACTATAGTTAATTTAACGTGATTAATTTTATTAAATACTTAAATTAACAGGAATTTGATGTGTCCCACAAAATAATCAAGATAAATTTCAAACGTTTTATTCCAAACGCTGGTTGTATACTGTAACTCTCCCAACAACTCTTGCCAAAGTGAGATGGCACAAAATAATAATAATAATGAATGTAATAGTCGTTGAATGTACCCTTAGCATAAGGCACGTTTCTGTGACGAGTCTAGTCATACTACAACACTAGTATTCCACATTATTAAATCATAAATGTAACTACGTGTCAAATGTCTGAATTCTTCGGTCAATTTTTTGCTAAGGAAACTTTACTTTATATTCAAAGAAAAATATAAAAATACAAAAAAAGAAACTTATAAATTGAGTACAAGAAAATTCGCGGCATATGGTAGACACAGGACGAGAAAATCAGAAAGTCTCAAGATAACTACGAAGCGATACACAAAACATCACAACCGGTTTTTTTCTCATCAGATTAGTTATCAGAAGATATTAAGCCAAGCAAACCAACAAAAAGAAAACTAACCCAGTGAAAAATTCCTGTATTAATACCGGATCCCCGGTATATAGGTACTCCCATCTACAGCACTTAAACTATGCCCAAAAAGACACGCTTAGAGTAAACAGATAATCCAACTGCTGGTAGGACTGTGCTGATTGTATCTTGCTCTAAGATATCAAATAATCTCCATGTGCCATCGCCGTAAAATGGACATCTATTATATTTAAAGCAGATGATATATTGCCAAGCGTTTTCCCAACTATGTTGGTTTCGGCTGCCAGTTCAACCGGATGCAGCTACCAACATAAAGCTAGTGGCGTAGCTTGTAGGGCCCTGTACCTTTTTTTTTTTGGGCCCTTTGAACCCCTGTGCGACGTAACCCAAAAAGCGGACAAAATCATTAGTATCTCTTAGTTGTGAGAAGATTTTGGATTTTTTTTCTCATCAGGGGCCCTTATTACTCGGGGCCCCTGTATCATTGATACGGCTGATACGGCGGTAGCTACACCCCTGCATAAAGCATATATGCGCGGATTCAAATTTGCTGACAATGCTAGTTCAGTAGCCAATGGGCGGCATAAAAACTGACACGGGACAGGCACTAACCACAAGAGAAAAAAAAAATGGCAAATTGCATAAAATTGACCGAATAATAAGTCATTAAAAATAAGAATTACATAAAGCTAACCTGTCTTAGATTGAATAAGATTTTCATGTCACATGACAATGTTTTACTTATTTTTATTTGTTTTGTAATAAACATGGGAAAGTCCCGATTGTTTTGATATTCAACTTTACGTTAAAATTTATTCTATGTACAAATAAGTTTTTTAGATATGATTACGATATTTTTGTATGAAACAAATGAAATGTTATTTTAATTTTAATTATATTTATTTGGCTTGTTTATTTTAATAAGCGGATGAAAGAGACGAGAAAACGCATGTATGGAATGTTTGAGAAACTAAGTTAGAACTACAGATAATTTATTTAATACCGTAAAACAGGGTGGATAGAAACCCGGATGAATCGAGACAAATCTTTGAAAGGGATTTTACTGTTAAATTAATATGGTGTTGCCAACAAAGTCTCTAATTAATTAAGTAACATAGGACAAAGCAAACTGATTAAATATTTACATAGTATAAACCGCTGTTTGTACGTTTAGATCTTTTAAACTACGCAACGGATTTAATGCAGTTTTCAACAATAGATAGGGTGATTCAAGAGAACGGTTCATATGTACAACTTTGCATCCCTGCGAACCCGGAGCGGGTCGCTGGTTAACAATAAAACTAAATTAAAAATAAGGAAAAAAAAACTAAATTGGTCCTGTACGAGGCTAAAGGTATCTCAGTATGATGCCGTAAAATTAAAAAAAATGTCACAGTACTGTTAAAAAGAGGACTTGTTTGTATATTAGCTCAACGTTAAAATGCATTCCAAGTTTTGTCCCGATTCACGCCTGTGTCTCTACTCACCCCTGTTTCATCCGGTACATTTTCCTTACGAAGGTTGTGTTGTAATCTCTTAAGCCTTTTTAATCTCTCTAGATCTCTATGCAATACAAATGCTAACTAAAAGTTATATTTTTACGTTCCAGAAAATGGATTCAATAATGAGTAGAAAATTACTATTTAAAATCTCATTCGTGTTTTTGCAACATTAATCAAAATTAAAGAAAATGTGTTTTTTCGGCAGCTACTTATCTTCACACTTTTAATTTATAAGGTATTGTGGAGCAAAGGTTTATGTGCGTATACTTCCAACGTTAATGAAGTGGTGTGTCCATCTAAACCACGATCGTGTACTGTTACCAATACTAAGACATATTTTGACAAGCAAACCCAACTTCAGACAGGCAGGCCTGCAAATTCAATACTAACAAATTTTGTCAAGCCACTGAATTCTAGTAAAATAAAAACAATAGATGGAAGTTACGCTGCCTAACATTAGCCGTTGTGACCAAGCCTTATTTACGATTTTTTTTAGGAATAATTTGTGTGTAATTCCTTCCCATTTTCGCACTTAGATTTATTTAAAAAATTAAACTAATAGTGGTTTGTTCAACTTTACATATTCTACATTCCACTAGTGTTTCTGTATATAACATGATATTATTTAGATGTAACTCTTTTCATGTGTTTCGGAGCGATAAAGATTTGTGGAAAGTACTTATTATGCACAACTTCTGTTTAGTTGTGAATATTTCGACAAAACGTTACAATATCGGTTATTTAATCTATTCGCATATATTGGAATAGTATTAGTGCATGCATAGCATAATTTCGGCTTTTTATGGCGCTTATTAGCCAATAGATATAAGGAATAGGGATTATCAGGGTTGTCAGAAGCATTAGATTTGCGAAAGCAAAATTGCTTTTAGTAAATTAACTAGAAAGATGACCTAATTAGGGTATAAATATACCCGGGTTAGCCCTAAAAGGGAATAGCTAACGTAGTTGACTGAATATAGTTAGCGCTTTTTCAGGCTTTTCGCAGTTTTCCAACTTTTATGTCTGGCTTTTTATCAAGAACGACAACCCTGAGATATTGGCAGTTGGTCCTTATCGAGGGAGGTTGATGACAATCGACAAGACGGTACATTTTTGTAATCGTAATTTTTATCTATATGTAATTTATGTGTAGTAGTAATTACCTAATAAACACTTACCAAAGATATTCATGTTTTTTTTTATATGACTTTCCATTTCCTAAAAGTTGATTTCAATAAAACTGGGTTGAGTTATACCTAAGAGAGAGCCAGGAGTACTGGGCCAAAATTAGAATGCAAATATTACCTATATGACATTTATTTAAGAAACAAGATCTTATTTGAAAGCGTGAATGCTTGCTCCAAATAAGGACAAAGCCTTGATTTGCTTCCGATAGAAGTAGTTATTTGCATGTCTGACCTACACACATATGGACACGGCAGAGATGATTCCTGCAACTCGTTTGGTAACTGGCGACCTCGAGAATGAGGGTAATTGTGTTTATGGTAGGGCATTAAGAACGCGCGGGCAAAGGATTGTCTTTGCGCGGCAATATTTAAATTTCGAACTAATGAAATTTTATGCAGCTGTCAGAGATAAAAATCCTAACTCCCGAAACTCTATCTCAATTATATATAGTTATTTTTTATCGTCGAAAATAGGGCTTCGCGCGCCGCCTGAAAAGCCGGTATATCACCTAAAATATATTTTTTATAGTATTAAATAACTATTTAAAAATTTGAATAAATTATGGTGTAATCTAGACACTTGAACGAAAATAAAAAAAAAAAATACGTTTGTTAAGAAATTGTTTATAAACAAATAGACTATTTTGGGATTCGAAAATAGCAATTTTTAATGTGCTAAAAAACCCTTAAAAACATTTTTCTAGACGTCATTCCGCATCGAATGAGCTATCGCACATATTTTTAGGAGCTTTATATCTATTTAACACGTTTTTGAACTTGTTGACTAGACTAGAAGTACAATGTAGGCAAAAGTAACCAAGGGCTCTACCAAACTCAACTCTGATTGATTACATTTATTAATTTCAAACATTCCACTTTGAGTCACTATTTAATTGGTCAAGAGTGGATTATTCCAATCTATGCTAATATTATAAGGAGGTACAATTTATTTGTATGTAGGGTAATCTTCGGAACTACTAATCCAATTCCGAAAGTTCTTTCAATACAGGGAAGCTACATTATCCCCAAGTGTACCTACGGCTACATTTAATACGTTCCCGTGTGTTAATTTCCTTATTATATAATTATCGACCTTCCTACTAATTATATGGATCTACGAAGATAGCAAAAAATAATTTTAGTCGAACTTCCATGTCCTTAACAAATCATAACCGGTGGCCATTAAACTCGAAAGTCCAAAATTAACAGTTTTTATAAGTAAATATTGTCGCATGATCATCGCATCGTTGAGTGGGCACTCAACGTATCTTTGGCAAGGTATATTTAAATGAGTTGTATGTCCTCATGACTCATTGCCGGCGCGTGCGCTTATGGTGAAAACATCTGAAGGCGAGCGGTTTCTCGAATGATGAGTAATGTTATTATAATGTGAGGGAGGCTGTGCACTCAGTGAGATCAAACTGCCGATATGCAAAGGATAATCGCAAGCCTGCTGGTTTTATTGCGGAAACCAAGTGAAGGCAGGTTGCAAGTAGTTGTTGACTTGTAGGTTGAATTAGAACTATCACACCCGACCAACTCCATTCACCAGACGGTGCTAGTTGGATAAATGTTTATGCAATATTATTTACAATAGCACAATAGGACACATATTAGAGTTTGGTCCTTCGAGCCGGATATGAACCAAGGACCTATGTACGTCTTGATCACACACGGACATAGCAAGCCATACCCTTAAACCTAAACGTGGAACAAGGGCCTTAACAAGAAAATATACTTAAAATAGGACTGACCTTTAATGGGTTCACTTCACTTTGATAAGCATTAGCTATGTCAGCCTTGTGTGATAGGTAGGTACCTGCCTGCATACTTACATGAAGCAGATTATAAAAATAAATGGCGAAAACGAAAGGTCAAACCTGCCTATTCTTATCTTGACCGCTAGGGGCACTTGTCTTTAAAACTAACGAATGAAGACATCCGGTTTTGAATGCAACAGACGTGTCATGCAAATCAGTAGAGCATTACGGCCATCTCGCGGTCGTAAGGAAGCCCGATTAACGCCATGTTTTAATGTAACACATGTTTACTCTCAATACGCAGCACTTTGTGTTACTAACATTATACTCATTAGTCAGTCAGTACCTAGGTACTAGTGAGAGAGAGGCTTTTTTCAAAACGTAGTTATATAGGTATTAGGTATCCTGCATTCTACCTAAATTATATATATATATAGCTTGTAAGTGCTATTACTAATTGCAGTTTAGATTGATGAATTCCAAGTTCCTAACTTCCCAAGGGACACCATATAGCACCATGTAAGTATTTATTTATGAAAAAATACCTTTAAGTCGCGCGCGGCTTCTTCGCTCGAGTGTTAAAAACGTATCTTATTTGCTAACCCAGGTCATGGTCTATTATAGGTGTAGGTTCGATGTCATCCAAATTCATTCAGTAATTTCAGTGTAAAACACCGTACTCTCGTATTTAAATAGCAACAGACAGACATAATTAGGTAGGTATAAGTACTCTCGCATTTAATTTATATTATTGGTATGGTATTATAGGTGGCAATAAGAACAGCTAGTTTTTATTCATTATGTGCAGTGTATTTTTTTGGACCTACATACATATTTGTTTTGGTTTAATGGTTTGCCAGCTTGCGCTTGGTTTACTCAATTTAAGTTTTTGTGATCTAAGTGAATGAGCGAAGGCTCATTGAAGTTCTCAGCTCCATTACAGTCATGGATAATTACCATACATGTAATGAACAAAACAAGTCAACTTTGTCAGGCGTGCTAGTTCCGTTCGGCGTGAGGCATTTCCTTTGGCTTGTTATCGCACGACGACGTTTGCCCAGTCTGGTTTGTATGCGTGCCGAGGCAGAACGTGTACATTCCATTGCCATTCTCGCTTTGTAACTAAAAAATAATATTTCGCGCGCTTTGCTTTATTTTAAATTTGGACTGTAATTGGATTATAACTAAACGTGTTTTTGTTTATATTTTCTTTTTGTATTTAGAGTTATTTACCTTTTGTATTTAGTGTTATTAACATTTTGAACGAAAAAACGAATAGTCATTTGAAGAAAAATGTGTTTGTGTTTTTAGAAAATAGTAAAAAATAATAATAATTGAGGTGTTGAAAATTGTGAAACGCGAAAATGTCTACATTATTGAAAAACGTAACCAATTGCATATGGCATGCTTTTGACTCCTTGCAAAATAAAGATCTCGTGCATAAGTCGAAGTTAAAGGTAAGTCTACATACACTTCGTAACTTTTTTTCTTTCCGATAATTTTAAACTATTTTCCAATGTCATTTTGTTTGGGAAAACTAGTTTATGGAGGTAAATCATGGGTCTTATACCCAGTAGACATTTACAAGCACATAACCCAAGATTTCGGAATCTTGAGCCGATCTGTAACAGTTGCGGAAAAGCGGAAAATACACTAGGTACCTC
Source organism: Lycophotia porphyrea (assembly GCA_950005105.1). NCBI lineage: Eukaryota > Metazoa > Arthropoda > Insecta > Lepidoptera > Noctuidae > Lycophotia > Lycophotia porphyrea. The sequence continues at coordinate 13,836,588 of OX465396.1, read as the reverse complement.
AATGATTTATAAATGTCATTGAGGTATCTAGGTTGATTAATTTTGTGACCTAAGTCACAATAGGCACGACGGGCAACTGAGCAACTACTTATTATGCACGAGAAGTAAAACTTAATGGAGAGGAACGATTTACTTCAGCTAAAGTATAACCGTACCTAGGTATACCAGTACCTAGGTATTTCGAATCCTATGTGGCCGAGGTTCAGTAGCAAATGTTGAGATTCAGATTATTTTTCGGTTTTCTCTTCCAATAGTTACATTGTGTACTTTATTATACCTAGTTAAATTTAATTCTTAGAGAAACAAGGAAAAACATTAAATATCACGCGTTTACATACTCGCACGGTTTTGCTAACATAAACATTTTGTTCTCAAAAACATTTAGATAAACATAACTCACTTTATTCTTATTATACGGTATGATTCATTATTTTAGTTCAAATTTTAAAATAGATTTACCACAAAGTTATCTCATTTCAATCATTTATAAAGGGTGTATAAAGACAACGAAGTCGAAAGGCATTTGTTCTCCCCGTCATTGCAATATTTTTTTTTGTTCTAGTCCATACCTGGGAACCTTCTAGTTACGAAGACATTGGGGGTCAAAGTTCCAACTTTTTCACAAGTTTTTTTTTTTTAATACAAGTTTTTAGTGTATTTTTTTTTTACTTAAGACAACTTCACGACCCCCGCGGCTCCGTACTGTTCAATCCATCCATCAGCACAATATTTTGAATGCGTTACATTGCGTCCTACCGAATCCTGATTTTTTTTCAGCAATAATTTTTGGGTAGATTGAATTGAGTGAATCTGGGGAAGTGTGTTTCCTCATGTTTTGAAAAATAAAACGATAAGAATAGAAGGTTCTAAGTAAATTATGTTAAGTATAATTAATGAATGATATTCGTTAAGATAACTGTAGGTACTTATTAGATAAATAATAAAATTGATATAGATATTTATTTTTAGTTATACAGGCTGTGAACAGATTCTTCACGAAGCCGTCCACCAAGCATTCTGTACATCAAACTAAGTACTACACTTTTATTTTTGGGGTGAAAAATCACTTTTTACGGTAGGACTCAATGTAACACATTTAAAACATTATGCTGATGGATGGATTGAATAGTACGGGGGTCGTGAAGATGTCTTAAGTTAAAAAAAAATACATTAAAAACACGTACCTATTAAAAAAAAACATGTGATAAGTTGGAACTTTAACCCTGAATATCTCCGTAACTAGCCGTAACTAGAAGGTTCCCAGATATGGTCTAGAACAATAACATTTTCGCAATGACGGGGAGATTAAGTGCCTTTCGGCTTCGTTCAGAGTCTTCTTTCATCCTTTATAGGGTTTAGTTTTATAGACAGTCAGCTGTCTAAACAAAGGTAAAGACCAAGACAAACATTTTGAACTCACAGACGACTTTTCCAGAAACTGACTTCTTGTCTGGTTTGCTTATAGGAAACCCTTAAAATATGCGGTTGATTGTTCTGTGTATTTATGATAATCTGATTTCGTATCGGTAAGGTAAGTAGTACAGACAAGTCAATGCCATAAAGAAATGCTTGAACAAATTTATCTAAAGATAAGTACCAATGTTTGTGATAGTTACATGAAATATTGTTTATCGTTGTAGGTTTATTGTAGGCACATGAATCGCATAAGTCAATCAGCCTGATATGATTTTTAGAGAATACTTAAAAAAACACAGGAATATCAATATTTTCTGCTTACGTATTTTCAGCAGAAAAAGATTACCTTGTTGCCCGTTTTTTTCTTACTGAGTATTAAAAAATGTTTACCCACGTATTAGCGAGTGGCAGCTAATTAGATGCTTACCTAGGAGTTTGGTTTAGGTGGTAAGTGCTCCTACAACGGTTTACCGACCCTAGTTTAGGAAGACAGTCATCAGTCGTCTTGGCTGGCTATTTAGAATTCCAGACTGCTAGTTTAGACTGCAAGTTTATTTTTAAATACATGTTTTTAATGCAAGATTTTTTCTTTAATCACCTCCAGGACCCCCTTACTATTCAATCCATCCATCAGCACAATGTTTTGAGTGCGTTACATTGAGTCCTACTGTAAAACGTGATTTATCAGCCCAAAAAAAAAGTAGTTTCCCAGCACTAATTTTTGCGTAAAGTTACTTAGTTTGATGTACATAATGCTTGGTTGGCGGCTTCGTGAAGAGTCTGTTTACACCCTGTATTTAAGAAGATTTACCAATTTGCGGTACTAGACGCATTTTAATCATTATTAGGTATAACAATATCAAATACCTAGTTCTAAAAGGCACTTACAGCATAACGTGGCATAACCATTGTCACAGATTCAGATACTACACTCAGTAGAAAATTTCCAATTCCTACTGCTATAATAGCCTACTCCGTCGCGTCAGCAACCGCTGCATGCTAAAATATACCTAAATGCAGCAACCGCAGGGCTGCTTCTTCGATAAAATTAAATTAACATAACTATTTGTGTCTATTTTATTGAGAACTGTGAATATCTTCTGTGGTAGTTTAAAATTGTATCGTTCTAAAATATTTTTTTTTATGAATTGGTGCTGACTGTGCAATACATCTAAAACATAGTTATAGAGGTCAGTGTGTAGGTAAAATAAAAAAAATCTTGAAACGTTACATGTGTTTTGTTTTAATATATTTTTTTATAAATTTCTTACCCTTTCTAAATTCTCGGTTATCAAATTTTAGTGTAGAAAAAATCCTGAATCTAATAAAAAGTTTTGTTCTAATAAAACTTTAGGTGTTTGTCCCTTCTTTTAATTGATTTGCACCCATCTACTGCACATAAGGCACCATAGACCAATAGATGTGATTGTGAATGATTTCAATGCCCATACAATTTACTTACCAGGTAGGTACTATTACAAATGCGAAAAGTGAGTATCGATGTTTGTTACTATTTCATGCAATAACTATTTAACCGATTTGGAAGAACATGCATAGGATAGTTAGTTAGGATGCTTTTTACCGGTAGAATGACCCCGTGGCAGCATCGCTTTGCGAAGCTGCGGGCATAACCTAGTAATCGTATGGTATATGAATTAAACAAACCTACATTTGCATTATTATATTAAACTAAAATGAGAATACGAAGTATGCGGTCGCTCTGGCTATTAGCTGTGACCCGGTCAAGGGTATCTTGCTGGGGACACCCCGTCGTCATCTAGGCTGAGCACTAGACTCAAGAAGCTTGGAACTAAGGCCCGATTAAGAACGATACTTAAACTCAGATCTCGCCTTGAGCATAGATTTAAAGCGATCTGATTGGTTGAATCGAGCTTAAAAGAACTTTGAGTTTATTTGATATACTATGTAGCTATTGCCCACGACCTTCGTTTGCTTGAAATGATTATAAAAATACATATTACTCCCTTCCTTATTTGGATCGGATTTATTTACCAAATTTTAAGGGTTTTTTGCACGGAACCCTAATTCTTATTCTAAAATAAATGTGTAGCCTAAGTTACTCCTTATGAAATTAGCTATATGCCAGTAAAATTCCCGTCAAAATCGGTTCAGCTGTTTCAGAGATTAGCCGGAACAAATAGACAGACAGATAAACAAAAATTAATTAAATTATTTTTTTATGTTATAAGAACCGAATGTACTTAATTGTGCATTCAGTAAAAAGCTGTGATTTTGAAATTACAAACAAACACTTCAATTTTATTTATTTGATACGGTCTTCCTTATAATTGTGCCTAGAGCTAGTACTAGAGTTAGATAATATTACAATAATGAAGTCTTTGACCTCGACAGCCACGCAAGACTGTCTGTGCAAGGATATCACCAAATGTCCCCCATTGAATAATTTCAGCATTATGACATTCGGGCCGTAAGATTTCAGAAAAAACTACGCCATCCATATTTTTTTTTTTCTGGGACAATAATACTGCTACTGATACCCAGCATTATCCCAGTGCTGGGCCTTATTTATAAGCTGTATTGGTATTTATGTTAAGAGGAAACGGCCTGCGAGGTGGGTATTTGAAGAAACTATATATATAGATAGGAACAGCTGATTATATCGACGATGAGATCGACGTTTCGATTATCATATTCCCCTTTTGTCTCCTTGAAAACTGAGTCGATTAAATTATTTTTGACATTCAAATTTTAGGAAAAAAAAGAGGAATACAAATACGGAGAATATATGGAGAATCTCAGCCCCTGTTTCCTCTTAAGTAGGTACTGTAGTCAAGTACAACATTGCCATTTCCGCTGGAAAAGTCTATGTGCCAAGTTTAGTAATACATTTCGTGGATATCAAAGAAACAAAATCAAGTAATGAATACAAATGAGACAATCTATGAATCATTTCCTTTTACGTTGGTGAATTATTATATTTCTAGGATATAATGGGTGTCTGTATAACGAAATTAAAAGGCTACATTACCACACATACCAAAAATAGTAAATTGATTTTGGTTTTTTATCTGTCTATACGAAACCCAAACTAAATAAGGTCCTAATGTACGCCCACTTTATTCGCAAACAAAAGTTATAACATAATATAACGCCTGTAATCCCCGTAGGGTTAAGCAGAGGTGTATTATACCTTATAGTAGGTACACCCGCATTTCGCCAGTCATGTTTAAGCCCCATGTAATAGGGGCCGAGCCTATTACCATCAACCACTCGAACAATACGGTAGAAGTTTGTGTTCCTTTCAATGTAACAGAGAATAGAATCATTATTATTGAAAAATACACACCCCTCATTATTTGTAACGATCATTATTTTATTAGATTTTAACTCTGTTTTCTGACTTCTGTCTTATATATTTAGAAGTTATACCTACCCTACATTTCATAATCACAAACGGTTTTACATGCAATTTTTTACTTCGTAATTTTTTACCGTCACCTCCAAGGAATTTTACAAAAAATACGCAACAATTTTGCCGAAAGAGCTCGTTCATTAAAAGTGCACATGCAGTTATATCAACACCTACTTAAAAGATTGCTGTTAAAATATTTAACATAGCTATATAATCTCCTTGTCATACCGCGTCCGGTTCAAAGGCACAAAAAGTGATAATTGACATAAATTACAATCATTACAGGGGGTGGCTTTCACCTCGAGCATTTCTGTCACTTTCAACGCACGAAAACTGCTCGGAATTATTTAAAAAGCAATTAAGTGGATATTTCTTTGAAAGTAGGACGATTGTGTCATACTTTATTGTGGTTTTGCCGTCTCTTGGGAATAAGAAAATAGAGCAGTGTCTACGTCGAGCGAATAAATATAAGGAAAAATAGCCATTTCAGCTAGAGTACCTAACATCGTTTAAATTAAATTTGAGTTATTCGTTACCTGTCCCACTACAAAATCTTCTTTATTATTATTTTAAGTTCTATAACATTATATTCAAGTGGGAACATGGAATCTTGAAAATTCGTGCGTCTCACCTCCTATTCGGTCCAGGTGGCCAAACAATTGAGTCATAAATAACCCCCCCGCGACCTTTTTTAGTTTTGGGCCTATAAAAACTATACATATCGTACCATCAACACAATGAACAAAATTCTATCTACAGCAGAAAAGTATATAGGGATAATAAAACCCCATGCATAGTCAGCCATTATCTGGAAAAGAGGCTTATGGCGTACTGTGGGTGAATATACTGCTACAAAAAGCAATATAGCTAAAGACGGCAGCTCTCCTGTGCCAGTGCCAGAAAGAACATAGTCGTAGTAGAAATGGCAGTGTACTTACTCTGTGAAGGCAGAATTAACAGAATGGATTTGACTTTACTTTGCCAAGTAAACTAGGTGTTTCACATAGAATAAATAAGAATGAAATGTCGTATCCGTATGAAACGCTTAATTTTTAGGGTTCCGTACCCAAAAGGTAAAAACGGGACCTTATTACTAAGACTTCGCTGTCTGTCCGTCCGTCTGTCTATCACCAGGCTGAATCTCATGAATCGTGATAGCTAGACAGTTGAAATTTTCACAGATGATGTATTTCTACTGCCACTATAACAATAAATAATAAATTATTTAATAATTAAAGAAACGTGTTTTTTTCGGTTTATGGTACGGAACCCGTGGTGTGTGAGTCTTGGCCAGTTTTCTTAACAATTCAAAGTGTAGAACACAGAATAAAGCAGAAACTGCTTTCCTAATTATTTCAAAGCTCCCCTAGACGCTCATAAAGAATTACTCTCGATAATAAAATCTAATTAGTTAAGTGCTCGCTTCGCTTGCTGCAATACAATTTATCTCATTATTTTATATTGCGGTGATATCAGTTTTTAGTATCGCTAACTCAATGTGATTGGTAATGTAATGAAATTAAATTGTTTTTTTTTCTGACATTATAAGGCAGGACTGGTTTATATGGCGGCTCTTGGGGGAGGCCTATATCCGGCAGTGAACGACCGTCAGCTGAAATGTAATGAATGAAGAAGCTCGAACTATACCTGCTATTTGCGATACGAGCCTACGATATGACTTCATGCTCAGCAATCTACCATCTATTATCATATTAAATCATACAATTGTTGTTATCGAACCGCATAATGTTACCATTGTTGGGACACAGGGCTCCATTATGTGTGAGGGAGTGGGCCACTCTTCTCAATGGATCCAAGGCATTTCATCATAGAAGAGGTATTTCATCTATTACGTGTGTAGTTGTTGCTTTACTCCAATCCTTCGAACCTACACTCTATGAACGTTGCAATCTCTTAAAAGTTGCTATTATAATAATGTCACAAGTCGAACATTCGTGTTCACGCGTCGTTAAAGGTAAGGACGGCATTCCCTTTTTGGACACGATGCGACAGTTTCAAGCATAGGGTTGTCTGATTATTTTTTACGTACAGTTTAACTCATAAATACCTACTAAGGTTGGTTGTCACTTGCACGTTGGCACTCGGCAAGGTCTGTAAGCTTTATGACAGTTAGATAATTTAAATCTTAATCAAGTTTTAATGGGAAATGTTGACAGCAGCGGTTAAGCCCTTAGGAGTTTAAATATACAACGAAGACGTCCTTCCATTTAAGTGTTATGTTGGGCACTGCACGCTTGAAATGTCTGGATTTGGTTTATAAAATTCATAGTGAAGACTTGAAAAAGCTTTGGTGAGCATATGGCCAGCCCTGTTTCTAACTAATGCATCATTCGCTAAGACGATGACATCCGATATCAATGTATCTGCAAAAGGAAACACTGACTTCTTTTTCACTGAATTTTGAAACACTGAATTCTTCCGTGTCGTATTTTCATCGCTCTATTCAATAAGACATAGAAGTAGATCATAGACAAAAGTTTGCAGCCTGTCATCTCAAAAGGCTTTGTTTATTAAGTACGTAATTGTTTTATTCAATTTAACAATGCTCATTTGCTCCATGTAAGTAGATACCTATTGTGTCCAGTCATTGATACCTGGGTCCCTGGCCTACAAAAGTAGGTTATGTTATACTATTCACTGGGTTTTGCTGAAGATTGTGGGCTTGTAGTAACGAACAACTCTTATATTATGTACTTACAAGAAAGAGCAAGAAGAGAAAAACTCGCAATAGTTAGGTATATTACAAGACGTGTCCATTTACTTTAAAAAAAGGTAAACTGAATATGTATTTACTTACTATACAATTATAAACAGAAATTGAAAGTCTTAAAAGGCAACCGTTGTGTGGTCTACAATGTTTACACAATATTAAATAACCGTTATGAATTCAAAAGTAAATTACATACCAAGATCAAGATATCAAAAATAATTGGATATTAAATACATATTAAAATATTATAAACTGTAATTATGGGACAGCCCTGACACTGCTGATAATGTCAAGTGTGGTCACCTACTTTCACGCGAAAAATGACATTTAAAATGTACCCAGTTAAATGCTACGAAATCTATTAATACTTACGGAAATATTAGTGCTGCAGTTGAGCAGGAGGACCTGGGTTCGATTCTAAGTTTTTCTATCGGGATTTTCTCAGTATTATTTATTTATTTTATAAATGGTAGCTTCACAGCTGACAGTCCAATAACATAAAAAATATTAATCAAACATGACGCCAATTACGAAGTACACAAAAAAAAACATTAAATTAGGCGAGAGTGATTATAATTATAATATAATAGTAGTAGTAGTATCAGCCACGAAATCTCGATATGTGCGCGATTGATGGCAATAGACTCGCCCCCTACATGGGGTCTCAACTAGAACAAATTATAATTAGTCCTGCCAAAAAAATCATAGATGGCAGCATAGGTAACAATTATGAAATTAACAACCACTAAAATGCGTTAAACGGCAGTTTTTGGCTAAAGTAACATTAGTAAAAAATCAAAACTTCCTTGTTTAATGCCGATTGATCTATTTACACTCAAAAATCACGTAATTTCGACAAATAAAATAAATTAAGACTTCACTTCCATTCGAACCCATAGAATGATTTATAGTAGTTAAAAGTATCTGTTATCCATTTTGTTTAGAGCTGTTTGCAATAGATGGCGCTTTACTCAATTTGTCACATATAATGTAACTATAATCGTTTCAATTTAATTTTAGTTGTTTCATTTTAAGTAAATTCAAACATTTTATTTAAATCTTATTATTTTTTCATTTTACTGAACCGGGAACTCTATTACACGAAACGTTTTAAAAGTAGGTAGTTACTCTGTCTGTCTGTCAATGTCATTGTCAATACTGTTTCCGTGTCTGACGACTCCCAGTTACAGTTATCGATTAATAATAATGTTTACTAGTTTCTTTTATCTACTTCGAATGCGTTTTTGTTTTCTTCTATCGGACCTGGCTTCGAAATACGGATTTTGGAAAAGACTACTCCCTACGATTAGACCTGGACCGTGGATACTGGACAACAACGAATCTTGCCCATACGACGACCTAAGCTAGTGAAAACTTCGGATTTTGATTTTACAAAGAACACTCAATATGCCTCCCATCAAGTGCTCATATTTAAATTGTAATAATACATCGAAAGATTTCTCACTGTTTACTGAGCTTAGGTTTTGAGCGTACTTTAATTGTTGTTTGATGTAAATGTGTGCGTGTGAGCGTGTATGCACAGCGAGGCGTGGTTTTGCGCATGCTTCACTGTATTGTTCGCAGTGCTATGTCTTGGTTTTTTATTTAGTCTGAGGCGGCTCGGAACATCTAATCTAACGTAAAGCTGCAAAAAGCGCACTACTAAATTTTCTTACGTTTTTTTTTTGCTATTTGCAGGTCAGAGTTAGCCTGTCAAGTTGTACCTATGTTGATTAAAAATATTTTGATTCGCAGCCGTAACATTTGTATCTATACAGAATTGTAATCATTAAAATCATCTACAAAAACCCTCTAAGTTCGTTTAATCTCAATGACTTTTTCATGAAATAGTTATCCTATGGCATTGAATTGACGATTTTAATTATTCAGATGTGGTTATTAGGCAGGTCAGTACCTGCACATTGCATTGCAAAATAAAACTTGGCGCGCTACCCTGACGAATACTCAAAAACATGATTGCTAGCTCAGTCACACAAACGAAACTGTTTTGCCAAGTCGAGATATTTTTTGTTGTATTGTTATTACCTACTAAGTTTGTCCTTGAACGCACGGTGCGATGCAGAATCTTTATAAAAGCAGCACCATCTAGTAGTATCGATGTCACTTACTACTACTAGTTGGCGTTGTAAAACTACAGTCTCTGGGAATTAATGCGTCGCTCATGCTGCCATCTGTTGAAAAAATGGAGGAAAGAAAATAACCAGAGCAATAACCAGATTTAAGAAGGTGTCATTTCTTTGTATGGGATTGGGTATCTGTACGTAGTATTATATTATCTGTGCCCCCTATAATACCGGATGTAAACAGACTCTTCACGAAGCCAAGCATTCACAAAAATTATTGCTGGGAAACGCCTTTTTTTTGGGGTGAAAAATCACGTTTTACGGTAGGACTCAATGTAACGCAGTCAAATCATTGTGCTGATGGATGGATTGAATAGTACGGGCGTCGTCACAGTGTCTTAAGTAAAGAAAAACATAAAAAACATGTATTGAAAAAAAAAACTTGTGAAAACGTTGGAACTTTGACCCCCAGTATCTCCGTAACTAGAAAGTTCTCAGGTATGATCTGGAACAAAAAAAATAACGCAATGACGCATGACGGTGAGAACAAGTGCCTTTCGGTTTCGTTAAGAATCTTTTTACACCTTTTATGGGGCTAAAAAAACATACCTGGCGTAATCTGGGTGTACTATTAGGTACAGTCGCGGCCTTTTCCGCCTGATCAATTATAACAATTTTCGCTTGAATCACGCGAAGGCGCCCCGCCCGAAATGAGAGCGATTCGCGCGCGTGAGGGCAAGCAAAAATGAGCTTAGTAGTGATCAGGCGGGAGCGTCCTCGATTGTACACCGCTGCCTAATACTTCAGGGATTACAGTAGCTGGTTTTATGTTAGTGCTAGTTTTTTTTTCTATTTAAAGAAAACAGGAAAATAAAATGTTTATACTAGAGATCAATGGAGTTTTATCTTGCAATACAATGCGAATAAATCACGCACATACATAGCTAAGATACCAAGCATTATCCTAGCAATGTGGCGATGTGGTAATCTTAATAACTTGTTAATTATTGCCATATATATATCAAAGACCTATTTAAATGCTGCACGCACTATAAACTATTATGGTTAATATTAATTATATGCAACCACAGTACATTAGTTTGATAATTATTTTGCACTTATTACATTACTCGTTGGTCCAGTGGCCGCGAGCGCGACTGCTGAGTACGAGGTCTGGGTTCGATTCCCAGGTCTTACAAAAGTGTCATTGGGTTTTTCCGTCAGGAATTTTTCAGTAGCAGTCACGAAGTCTGGATTTGTGCCCGGTTGATGCCATAAGACACATAACTGGTGAAATGTGGGTGTGCTAATACGGTACGCCTCTGCCTAACCCTTCAGGGATTTCAGGCGTGATGTATGTCATGTTAAATGTATGTATAAGTAGCTTTGTCTGCTGGTGCCCGACATTTAGGAAATATATTGTTAATCACGTATCATAAGTTCGTATCAAACAAACAATATCAAATAAATTTAAGTAGTAATAGCAGAAAATGTTCTAGGTACTTTTTCAGTTCAGTTTAGTTCAAATCTCCATTCTATGAAGGTCGCAAGCGCGACTCGAGCGAGACTTGTATAGACATACAAAAAAACAAACACGCTATATTCGTGGGTGATAGATTAATAGATACTTTCGATTTGGTATGACATTAAAATATGTAGGTACAGGTAGACTATATAAAATGTTTCTACGATTAGAATCCACATTTTGGCAGGCTTGCACGTAAACTAAAATTCAATCAGAATATTCTGCAATGAGGCCTTGCCAGGCATAATAGAAAATCTGGCCTTGGTCAACTTATCAACAATGTCCAAATTTCATAAATATTTTTACCAAACGTAAAGACATACTTTGAATTGTTGGTAACAATAAAAAAACTGGCAAAGTGCGAGTCGGACCCGCGCAAGAAGGGTTCCGTACCATAAACCGACAAAAACGTTTCTTAAAATATTATATAATTATTAAATATTATTTGTTGTTATAGCGGCAATAGAAATACATCATCTGTGAAAATTTCAACTCTCTAGCTAACACGGTTCATGAGATACAGCCTGGTGACAGACGGACAGGGGGGTCTTAGCAATAGGGTCCCGTTTTTTACGGAAGTATGGAAGCCTAAAAATGATTGTGTTCTATTACAGTCTCAAACAAAAAAGTTTTGACGACTTGGAGCCAACTCCATCTTAGCGTGTCGATGGCAATCTAAATTGTGTCGGCTCAGAACTTAGCTACTAGTTTGGCGCCTTCAGTTCCTGTAATGAACAAACAACAGGACACAATATTAAGTTTTCCATCGTCTGTGGAACAGCACCAGATTTACACTCCAGGGCAGATTCATTGGGCTGCGGGCTGTTCGAAAGAGATACCGCGGCCCTGGGACACAAAGGGCAAGGAAGGAACATGAATGGGTTTTAGTCAGTACAAGTCTGACACTCCCTTCCGCTCTGCCCAGAGCGGGAGAAGTCATTTGATAATTTCCCATCCGTAAAAGAAAAGGGCAGATTCATTAATGAATCCCCACCTGAGCAGATTAGGGGAGTTTTAGTTCCACTTGAAGCCTATATGGGTGAAAACACCCTGTCTATCTGTATCTGGTACGTAAACAATTTACCTACTCAATCAGATTGTAAGCACTAGTTTACCTAGGATCTAGACAACATAATAGCTGTAACTATAATCGTAATTAAATAGTATCACACTTATTGTTTAGCCGTTTGCAGTCATCGCTCGATTTGTGGAAACTAATGTCCGTTTCGATCACGATTTTTGTCTTAGTCTCTTGAGTATGTTTTTATTACGAACCGGATAAGATAGAATAACCTTTTATAAATTTTGGAAGATAGCAAGATTGAGTTGTGAGAGGATTATCATTTGGTTTCCCGGAAGGGACAGCGAGATCATGTATGTATTTTTATTTAGTTCATCGCAATCACTGCAAGTCCTGAATGCCAGAAACTTTGTCAAGTTTTTTTATTAAACTTACAGTACGTACAAGAACATACCTTATAGTGATTTAAATATATTTGACATAATAAAAGTAAAGGTCACATCCGGGTGACCATATTAGACCCTAAAGAGACCAGCTGTCCTTATTAGTCAGTTTGACCCTGACGTGACCCTACAGTCCTATGAGCAATGGTCGCTTGAGTGTAGCTTACTGAATGCTGCTTTACTGATTTATACTAAGTAAGTAGGTTTAAACATGGAAGTTACTACTTGGTTTGGACAATTTAGATCCATTTTTTGAAATATTTTCTTTTATTGTAGGCCTATAAATGACTAGGACTTTTGCTTCGTAACTTCGCCTTGTTCAGCAGATTTATGCAGCTTTATTTAGATGTTCATACTTATGTCTCTGTTGAATGGTTACTAAAAAATAGTCCCTTCCTATAGGTACGTTCTTAAGGTGAAAGCGCCAAGGTAGCTCACAAAATTCAAATTTTCTTACGTTTCGGCAATTCGCAGGTCAATGGTGCCGATTCCCTTGTTTACAAACTAAACCAAATTTAAGAGCCATTTCACGTTTTCGCGCAAATATCTTAGACTTTAGTAGCCAAACTTACCATCTTAGGTAACACTCTGGCATTATTGAATACATGTTCAAAAAAGACTAGTCTTTCGTATTGACACTTCATGTAACACATTTGCAAAAACTTATTTGTTTACTATGTAGTGCTTAATCTCCCACAACTAGTTTACTGAAAAATTATCGCAGAGTCAATTTCAGACTCCTATATCTATCATTAATATTTATAAATTCCACAAAAAAAAATCATAAAGCATCAGACATATAATTTTGTCGACACACAATATACTAGAATATCGATAATTAATAACATGAATTAGTAAAAAAGCAAAGTGTTAGGTCAATGTTTGCGTTTTAAATCGCGATTTTTTGCTATGTATAAAGCGTAATTACATTTAAAAAAATATGTCTATTAAAACTAAAAAAATAAAATAAATTTAAGTTCAGTGCATCTTTTTCTTTCTATTTCATTAAGACGAAAGATAAATTTTAGTTTAGTCCTGTCAAATTAACCAGCGCCTGACACAAGTTTAGACGTGATTAAAAAGTTGACTACTAAAATTACATCAAATTACGTCAGGTGCTGACTAATTTGATAGGACTAAACTAATATTTATTAACTGCCCTTTTCATAATGAAATAGAAAGAAAAAGATGCACTGAACTTAAATTTATTTTATTTTTTTAGTTTTAATAGACATATTTTTTTAAATGTAATTACGCTTTATACATAGCAAAAAATCGCGATTTAAAACGCAAACATTGACCTAACACTTTGCTTTTTTACTAATTCATGTTATTAATTATCGATATTCTAGTATATTGTGTGTCGACAAAATTATATGTCTGATGCTTTATGATTTTGCGGCACCAATGTCAAGTTTCTATACTCCTCTATTACTCGTCATCTCAGCAGTCACCTCCTTTCTAGCCGTCCACCGTTTCTTTGGTCTTCCTCTACTCTTATATAGCCATCTACATTCATACTCAACATTTTCCTCACTACATTTTCCTCATTCCTCCGCATCACATGTCCATACTATTATCGATTACCACTCAACTTCAGACCGGTGACATTTTCAGACTTCCTGTAATCTTTACTTAATATAAAATTAAAATAAAGTTAATTTTCGTGTAACCCTAAAACTCCGCAGTAGACTTTGCGGTTCTTTTTAGAGTACTTATTAAAGTTATTTAGAGAACTTATTCCGGCAGAAAAATGGTAACTAAATACATTAAAATTGAACTTGAAAATAATTCAGAAATCTGGACGTGTGTCAGGTTGTAAAAACTGTCGAAGCGGGAGCGGATCGTTAGTTATTAGGTTATAAATTATAATAGAATCAGGGACAATGTTATGAGGAAAGTTTTATGTATTTTGATAGGTATAAGAGTAGGGGAAGTCCAAAGAAACGAACGAACGAACGTTGGATGGACTGTGTACAAGATGATATGTCATGAAAGGAATTGTCTTATGAGATGACGAGCAACAGAGAAGTATGGAAGAAGAAGACAGGCTGCACCGACCACAAATTAATTGGGATAAGGACAAGAGAATGATGAATAGGATCAGGGACAAAGCGATTAAACTACTTGTAGATAACGCTTTGTAAATCTATGGTTATTGTAATAGAGGCTATCCATAGTGCAGTGTAAATTCAATAGCTACGCCAAAGAGTTGTCAGACGTGTGGGAGTGAGGTCACTCTACTTCCCATTAGCTGTGAGCATAGTATTCGTGTAGTAATAGCTATGATTCATACTATGATTGCGAGACGCACAACTATGATTACTCCCACTAGCGTTAAGCGTGCATTTGCAAATAAACTCAATAGCTTCTTAAAATAATGTGACAGGCAAAGAACCTATCTTATTAACACAAATACAATACACCCCGTTGGTCTAGTGGTAGCAACTTCGCAAGAGCTACTGTTCAGCATGAGGTATACTAGGTTCAATTCCCAGGTTGACAAAAGTGTTATTAGGGTTTTTCATCAAGAATTTCTGAGTAACAGCCACGGAGTATCGGTTGATGATAATTATCACGCCTCCTATTACATGGAACTTAAACATAATGGTGAAATGTGGGTGTACTATTAGGTTTGGAACATCTCTGCCTAACCCTTCGGGGATTACAAGACATGATGATGATTTAAAATACAAAATAAATAAAAAATCATCTTTGCTTAAATGTTTACTCTAAGATTGCTTTGCTGCATCTTCTTACGTTATACTAAAGGTCTTCTTGAATGCCAGGTTCTTTTCATGTTGTGTCATTTGTTCTGTTTTAAACAAATGATCTGTATTTATTATACCCTCTCTCTCTCTGTGCTACCCTTAGGTGCATTGCCCTAGTAATGTGGATTGTGGAATGAATAAAAACAGAGCAGAAGCCACAGTGACAAGGTCTGAAAATTATAGAATCACACACCACTACAGCAGCAGAAGGAATTAAGGTTCTGCTTAGCCTTTTCTCAACTATGTTGACGTCGGCTTCTAGTCTAACCAGAACTTAAATATCAGCATTTTGCTTAGAGTGACTGCCTATCTGGGCTCCACAACCCAGTAAGTACAAGGTAATACGATACCCCTTGGTAAGACTGGTTGTCAGACTTTCACGCCACTGACTACCTGTAACGACTATCAAAGATCTACAAATGGTACTTATCTGGGACCAACGGCTTTCAGAGATACGGAGGAAACTTGGTATGTCACCCACCCACAGACCAAGAGAACCTAGGCAAGCACGGCTTAACCTAAAGACCGAGACGAACGGCTGTTAATATTAAGCCACTAACTCTTTCTCCGACTTAATTAACATACAGGATGTAAACCGACTCTTCACGAAGCCGTCAACCAAGCAATAGGTACATCAAACTAAGTAACTGTACGCAAAAATTAGTGCTGGGAAATGCCTTTTTTTGGGCTCAAAAATCATGTTTTACAGTAGGACTCACTGTAACGCACTCAAAACATTGTGCTGATGGATGGATTGTATAGTAAGGGAATCCTGGAAGAGTTTAAAGTAAAAACTTGTGAAAAAGTTGGCATTTTGACCCCCAATATCTCCGTAAATAGAAGGTTCCCAGGTATGGTCAAGAACAAAAAAAAGGTCGCTATGACGGAGAGAACGAGTGCCTTTCGGCTTTGTTAAGAGTCTGTTTACACCCTTTAGAGCTTCATTTAATCTTACTTAATAACACAGTCAGTAAAAACAGTAACTGAATATGTTATTTTATGAATCATATTCTGTAAATAGAAAAAAAAAACGAAGTTCTTGAGAAATCAAAGACACAATGCCCATATTTATATTGAAATGGTGAATTATCCTTCACCGACAAAGACAGAAGACTCCGCTGTGAGCAACAAAACATTCATGAATCACTAAGTTATCGTTGGTTATTGAACCCGATCAGGGTTACCATGTTTTTTTACCAATTTGGTAAGTTAAACGACATTGCAGCTTATCGCAGAACAACAAAACATTGTAGTGATTTTTTCCCCAATGATTCTTGCTTGCTTCATGTCATTTTTAACGAACGGAACAGTAAAGGCGAGATAGTTTTTTAGGGTTCCGTACCCAAAGGGTAAAAACGGGACCCTAGTACTAAAACTCCGCTGTCCGTCTGTCTATCCGTCTGTCACCAAGCTGTATCTCATGAACCGTGATAGTTAGACAGTTGAAATATTCACAGATGATGTAATTCTGTTGCCACTATAACAACAAATACTAAAAACAGATTAAAATAAATATTTAAGGGTATACACATTCACCCATACAAAAAGCGTGATTTTTTTGCCGTTTTTGTCTAATGTTGTAAAGATAATGTTACGGAGCCCTTCGATGAACTAACTGAAGGTTGTCGAACCGTTGTTACAATAAAATGTGCTGTAAGCATACAAACAATCAAGGCTTTCTTTCTTTAAAACTGAAAAGAAATCTCTTTTCGCGACAGCATCAAAAACAAACTTGACCGAATATTGCTTCATTTGGTTTTTAGAAATAAAACCTGACCAAATCAACAATCTACGTGTGAATAGATCAATAATTGTTATAACAACATTGGTAACCCTACAAGTATTGGACAGACGTTGCATACAGTTTGACTAATATAAATAAGCTTCTGAATAATAACGGATGCATCACTTGAAGCGCTGACTTGTTCTTCACTGTCCGGGTTTTTATTGCTTATGTTGCTTTTGTTTTTTATCGTGCATATCCTTGTTATTTGACGTCAGCGTCTATTATTCCTATAGATATAGAAACCAGTCGGTTATTCATTGTCTGTCACCGTAGAGTCATCAAGAGTAGATACCACACTGTGTGTGACATGAGTAAGTACCTAATACATACATTCATAAACTCACGCTATGCTACTCCCGTGGTGGCAGGCATAAACCAGAGAAAGCCACTTGCTGCGTTCATGTTCAAACATCTGGTCATACACGCACGCTGGTGCAAGTACTGTGCACGTACCTGACCTTTCTCAAGAACCTTACCCGCCGTCCCCCTCTCGGCGTTTCCATTACCACTCACATTTGCCTTGTAAATACCTTATTACGTTCGTATAATGAACAATTGTGAATTTCTTTTGAATAAAAAAGTTTCTTCCCAACGATTTCAGAGCATTCGACGCATGATTATGACATGGGACTTAAACATACCTGGCGAAACATGCGGGTGTTCTATTCGAATGTACACCACTGATAATTCTGTTATCTAATGATCAGTCAGTGGACCAATTTTCAGCTACTTTCCAACATGTTCATCAGAAGGTTAAACCCTAATTTTCTCAAATGTAATAATTATGTCAAAAGACAAACGCAGTGTTTTGTCGAAGTACTGGCTATTGAAAATTCAATTCTCTCTAGATCAAGTGTTACAGGAATTACTAGAACCTTCAAGAGCTAGATCTACGTAGATAGATATTTGTCTTCTCCTCCTCTATCTTGAATTGCAGATAAAGAAATTAATTAATTTACTAGCTTCTACCCGCGGCTTCGCTCGCGTTTATTTAGAATTTGACAATCAATTCGGGTTGTACTCTGCTTGTAATATAATTCAATGATCGTTCGAAAGACACATGACGCCATCTTTTATCATAAAACGTTATTGTTGTCGGGACGAAAGGTATCCTATCTCCGTTTCTGTATACCTGACAACGTATATGGAACATTTCAGGATGATCGGCTTAGTGGTTTAGGCGTGAAAAGGTATCAAACAAACTTACTTTCGCATTTATAATATAATATACATATAGTTAGGATAGGATACGATTACGATTTCATTAATCCTTTGGGAACTTCGCGGAACAGAATTCTAGTGACTAAAGGACGTAATCATAATCAGGTATTATCTTTGTCACTCATTGTATCATTGAAATGGCTATCAAATTATTTCGTTCTACCAACTTATATTTAAGCACAGTAATATCCTGTTGTCAAGCGCTTTAAAAATGTGATTGTAACATAACAACCACAAAACATGACGCATATCTACACTCATTTCTTGCAAGGTTAGCAGACATATCTGGTTACTGGAGTGTCAATCATTATAATGAGTTTGACAAACGAAGTATTAGTGGCTGATACGCCCATGGTGACATAATACCCATTGTCTATATCGATCATTTCAAGGATTTTGTAATATCTGTCTTTTCCAGCTTTTAAAATAAACATATTACTACCAAAGACTGCTCAACAGGCGATGTGGTTGTAACTATCACATTAAACTAATGAGCAAGTAAGCAGATCATATCCCAGATCGATTGTGTTGGAGGGCGAACGATGTCCTGAGTTCCCCTGCTAACAATTTTATAAAGAAAACAATGGTGTGTTAGTGTATACTGTTTATTCATATCTCTTATCAGTTTAAAACAATTAGCTCAACACCAGATGACTGAATTACGTCATCAAACCACAGAATCTCATCTCCGCTGTATACAATGTTAATCACTAATTTGTCTTCTACAGCAGCTCACTGGCTCAGTAGATAAGACAACGTAACCCGAAACGCATCGGTTCGCGTTGCGTATCCATTATCTAATGACTCAACGATTGTGCTCATTAGAATAACTTTGATACGAAATTAAGAGTAAAGTCTAATGCAATCATCACTATACACCGGTATCATAAATGTATGACCTTTATAAGAGACTACGATTAAAGGTTTTTTTCCTAACCAGGTTCTGTCTCACTCCTGGGCAAAGGCCTACCTCCACTCATCCCAGAATACTAGAAAGTATTCTACAGGAACTGATGGACGCTACTGAAGGCGCCAAACTAGTAGCCGAGTTCTGGGTTGACACAATTTAGATTGCCATCGACACGCTAGGAAGAAGGTCCCATTGGCCCTGCCTTGTCCTTGGTGGCTTGGCGCGACCCCGCCTTACTGTCTCAGGCCACCAGTTTAGAGATATTTTTTATTCTAAACAAAAACGTTCCTCCGGCTCATTCTGGGCTGACAAAATCGTGATGATTTTCTTACAGCTCGAGATACCTACATAATCACTCAAAGGACAGACAAGACAAAGGCTGGTAGATGTTGTACTGTGAACATGTCAGATGAACAAAGTGAACAAACCACCATACAAACTATCATTATCATTACTAACTTTGGTAACGGGTAGCATTGTCCTAAAAACCATAATAGAGTAAACTATCAAAACAATGTTTGTATCGATTGATGTTGAAACCCAAAACGTGTCAGTTTGCGTTAAAGTTAGCTGATAGCGAGCAGCAACAATGACTCAGCGGTGTAACTTGCGACTGGTGATTTCATTTGTTTGTATAGCGCCTTAGCGGCAGTGCCACTTTAAGTTTGTAATGTTACTAGTGTATAACACATGTATACGTCAAGTATGGTAGCGTTTGTTTTAGCTTTTAAAGCAAATAAACAGAGTCGTACAAAGAATTGCACGTGTAACCGAACGTAAATACACTTTGAAATGGAATATTATTGATAGAGCTAGCACACCTATTACCATTAAACATAACGTTAATGTTTCTTTTCTGTACCCAATACGGTGGCGAAACTTTATACTTTCCTACTTACGTAGAATACAGGGTGTAAGTAAACAGACTCTTTAAAAAGACGTCAACCAAGCACCCAGTACATCAAACTTAGTAACTTTACGTAAAAATTATTGCTGGGAAACATCTTATTTTTTTGTGGTGAAAAATTACGTTTTACGGTAGGACTCAATGTTACGCACTCAAAACATATGTGCTGATGAATGGATTGAATAGCTGGTCGAGGAGATGATCTTACTTTAAAAACACGTATTAAAAAAAAAACTTGTAAAAAAGTTGAACTTTGATCCCCAATATCTCCGTAACTAGAAGGTTCCCAGGTAGGGAAAAAAAAAATTATCGCAATGACAGGGAGAACAAATGCCTTTCGGCTTCTTTTAGAGTGTTTTTACATCCTTTATTTTGTAATTACTAGTAATTATTACATAGCCGCCTACATTGTTAGTGAAGTACGAGAATGTTCTCAGTCTCAGACTAAGTCTCAACCTACATTATACAACAATTAACGGTTATTGGTATTACGCATGATCATTAGCGTCATAGTTCATTGATCTGTTCACTCCTAAAAAGAATTTAAACCACATTGTCACTCAGCCAGACTACATAATACTCGCTCTCACATGACGACTTTTATTTCAGATGCCAGTGACACAAGGTAGTGGTATTTGCCAGCCTGTCTAATATTCCATCAATACGAAGCAATTCGAAAAAAAACGACATAATAGCAAAAATCCTGTCATTGCCGGTCCGTTATGAAACTAATTTCGTAAAAATGTACAACCTACAAAATATTTTTATCTTTTCAGGTGCTGACTGCTAACATAGGAACTCTTCTGGACCTGTACGGCGTGGAGAAAGGCCTAGACCATTTCAGATCCTCACAGGAGCTGACCTTCGACGAGTTTCGCTACTACCTGCAGCGTGAGGTCTTCAGCTCCCTGCCCAAGACCACCACCTTACCTATAGTCAGGGAATATGAGAAGAAGATCAGTGAGGTATGTTTATGAACAATGCTTTAAACATTAAAACTGGTTGATTGTATACCACAACTAAAAAGGCTAAGTAAATTAAAAAAAGAATTGCAAAAATAAACCCAACCACCCCGGGAGTGCCGACAGAAGTGAAAACTTTTTTTTTCAATATTCTGGATTATTTCTAGAAAATATTTTTGCATAAGTCTTTTACTTATACATTTGACTATACACTGTATTTTTTTTGGCCGTGTAATATGTAACGGTGTCGCAATTTCAATCGCTTTTCCCCATCTCTAAAATGCCTAAGAAGTTTTTATTTCAAAAAACAAGCGGCTTCGAAGAAACAAATTTAGTGGTGAAAGAAGTCAATGAAACAAACAAAAGTCACCGGCTTCCAAAAGATAAGTTTTTCGAAAACCGGAATAAATGATTCTCTCGATATAACCCAGTCTTCCAGAATAATAAAGTATGGAATTTACCGAAGACAATGCTCTACCGGAATTTTTCCATTGACCTTTAGAAAATGCGGAACAGGGAGAGTCGCTAAATTCTCCGGAATAAATACGAGGACGTACACGCTCTCTTAATACAAATACATATTGGATTCGATTCCTACGTACGACTAAGTTAGTGAGGGGAAGTTATGTGC
The DNA here is from genome assembly GCA_950005105.1 of Lycophotia porphyrea. Lineage (NCBI taxonomy): Eukaryota > Metazoa > Arthropoda > Insecta > Lepidoptera > Noctuidae > Lycophotia > Lycophotia porphyrea. The sequence continues at coordinate 13,814,786 of OX465396.1, read as the reverse complement.
ATATAAATAGGCTACCACATAACTAATAGGCTACGACTACTGTATCTGCTCGGTTTATTTGGTTTATTTACCTATGAAATTTTTCGCTTAATGCTCTTTACTGTACCTTTTTTCTTTTATAATTCGAAGATTCTCCTCCTGAACTCGTTTCTCTCAGATTTGTGCAGCCACTGACCACCTTAGTTTGCGCGGTACCAAAGGACGTGGCGCGCGACAGCCGCCGCCGCGCGCCGGTGGCTGTGGTCGGTGGCCCGTTTGCGCGGAGCCTTACAGTCCAATCCATACCTACTAACTAACATTATAAATTGGAAAGTCACTGTTTGTCTTTCTGATTGTTGTCTTTTCTCGCCTTAAAAACGGCTGAACTGCTTTCAACGAAATTTGGCACCTCAGGAGGTAATTCGCGTAGGATAGGTAATTTCCGGGAGCCACACAAGCGACGACGCCACGGGCAAAACCTAGTAACAAATAAATTGTAAACCTTTGTCATATAAATGCCCTATAAACATGGGTTTTTTTTCTGACTGTTCAAAACATTAAACAATTACCTTAATACAATACTACACAAAATGAGGTTTTAGGTAAGACACATTTGGCAATTGGGAAAGCACATATTAAATTATGTTTTTAACCGGTTAGAAGGTCGAATTTATGGATGATTAGTAAGTCATAAAAAAAATCTTGAGAATTTTCGTGCCTTATTTTTTGACCTTTGTTTATTTGAGTTGATTAATTATGTGTTACACATAAATCTAAGATAAAAGGCTATGATTCATGAGTGCAAGAATTTCCTCTAACATGGCTAGGTTCAGAAAATGAGTTAAGTACACACCAGCCTATGGCATGTTTGCAGCATATAGTCATGTCGGTTGGCAATGTTAAATATGTATTCTTCTTTATTCTTCTGCTGATTTAATTAATTATATATCGCTCAATACTCTTTCCTGTCTTGTTTCAGCTAGGGAAATTCCAAAGATTCCGTTCTTTGTTGTTAACTGCGGTTCTCAGATCTAAAATTTAAATCTTTCTCTCAGCTTCACAAACTAAAACTAAATTAATTAACTTCAGTTAATAAGTCCTCCCTGTATTTGCTTTGATAAAGAAGTAAAACATGTCTTAGAATAGTCCTTCAGAATTTGTGCACAAAATAATTATCCTGCAATTAACAGTTTTCAAAGCAAGATAATAATGAAACCATTTTTTGGTATGATACTGATATTGACGGTGATAATAAGTAACCAAATATTTTATATAGACTTCCATCAACACATCAGAGTCTAGAATTCTAGATTGTATAACGACGGTGACAGTCAAAGTCTGTAGATATGTCTCGTAAATCTTGTGTTTGTACACAAGTTCTCGTGAAATCAGTTACAAAATAACCTATTAGCTAATGGTCTGTCGTTTATTGTATTATCTCATGACAATGTCCATATTGTCCACAAGTTTCTCCACTTGGTTGAAAAGCCCGAATAAACAATTGAATGATGTGGTAGTTTAAATTCAACATGACTTACAAAAACTACGAGTTTTAGGATACTCATGAGTATAAAGGACATAATAGTAAGTATTTGGGGATCGTGGATCAAATAAATATTCTCTCGATGCTATTAAAACACGGTTTTTTTTCCAAAATCTCAAACAATTTACATATTAAATAGAATGACCTTTCCTCAAGAAGGTAAACACTATGAAATATTATTGGAAAAACCGATGATTAATTTTATCATACACCACCAATCACTAAACATTGAGCGGTAAACGCAAAGATTTGTGGTGCAAACGGTATTTAAACCAAAATGAATTACGTTTTTTGAGTAAAACGAAATGTCTAGAACAAGCAAGAGTCAGACAAACTTCCAGCTACGTTTGTAGTCGGCAAACGTTGTGCTCAAGTGTCTAGGTTCTCGGCACCGCGACCTCGGTATTGATTTCCGCTAAATCTGTCTGGAGAGTGATATATACAGTACTATGTCCGTCTGTTGACATAGAAAACAGTTGCCCTTCCCACTGCCTCCCTAATGTAGTCGCACCCCTAGCCACAAAACTAATATGAATCTGTTTATCTGTTTGTCGAAGTAGAGCGTGTCTCGTAAACATTGATGTTCATTATTGAGGGTGGCTTTCCAGAACTTTCTGGAAGACTGTTTTGATAGAATCTATTGACGTTAAGACTGGTTTTTACCAAATTTGATAGCGTAGGACGTCCCAAAACTAGATGGGTCGACGACCTTAAAAAGGTGGCTGGGCTGGGTCAGCCTGAATGCCGAAGGTGGAGTAACCTGTGTTAGGTTGAGTTGATAGCTACATCTGAACAGCATTTATATGAAAATAAATAAGGAATAAAACGTCTGGTAGTCTGGTACTATAAAGAGAGAAAGAAAACTACTGTGAATGTAGAGAATGGTGCGGGCAGTATTCTTACGCCTTGCATTTCTGCCAAAAATAAGTAGGTATTGGTGCCGATTCCCTTGTTTACACACTAAATCAAATTTAAGTTCAGTGCATCTTTTTCTTTCTATTTCATTAAGAAAAGGACGAAAGATAAATTTTAGTTTAGTCCTGTCAAATTAACCAGCGCCTGACACAAGTTTAGACGTGATTAAAAAGTTGACTACTAAAATTACATTAAATTACGTCAGGTGCTGACTGTTGTTTCGCAAACAATACCTACTTATTTTAATAGGTTACAGGCACTTCGCCAAAAGCAGCCACCATCTTAACTTTATTCAAAATAAGTTATTGAATAAACTTGGCAGGCACAATACTTCTTTGTGCAGCTGTGCAAGTGGGTCGAGACTGCCTATCACATGTACGTTTGTAATTACATGCAACCTAGTGCCACATGAGTACATAATCGAACGTGCTGTATCTGTGTGCCAACTTGTTTAAATATGATTGAGAAATTAGGTAGCATCCATTAGGAACAGTACGTTTAATTTGTCTTTGATGACTCATCTACCCTTAACGAAGCCGAAAGGCACTCCCTATCATTGTGATCACTTTTTTTTGGACCAGTTCTGGAATTCTTCTAGATTCGGAGATTTTGTAGGTCAAAGTTGTTATGAGTCAGCCTGCCAATTTACCCGTAGTATGTAACACGACATAGAAACACCATGATGGAGAATGGTACCTAACACAGAATTTAAGTGAATTAAACCACAAAATATCAATTTAATGCTAAAATTATATTTACGCATAAACTAACACCCAAAAATATTTTGTTTGGTGCTTTTTACATTGGCATTGAGAATCTAGTTGTATTGTATATTCTATGACACATACTTAATTTTGCATTATGTACACAGCAACATTTTTCCTTGCTTATTTTACGTCCGTCTTGATATAATTCTTGCCACTTGCTACCGTGTAAAAGGTCACGTACCTGCCAACATACTCACCCATATAATTTCTCAACATGATCGTGGTGATTACCATTAAGATAATATATTTCTAAGTAGGTAAAATAATAGGTAGGCTCTAAAAATAAATGTAAAGGGTGTAAAAAGACTCTTAACGTAGCCGAAAGGCACTTGTTCTCCCCGTCATTGCGATTATTTTTTTGTTCTAGGCCATAACCTTCTAGTTACGGAGATATTGGGGGTCAAAATTTCAACTTTTTCACAAGTTTTTTTTTAATACAAGTTTTAATGGAAGTTTTTCCTTTAAAACCTCCACGAACCCCTTACTATTCAATCCATCCATAAGCACAAAGTTTTGAGTGCGTTACATGAATCTTACCGTTAAAGGTGATTTTTCAGCCCAAAAAAAAAAGTTGTTTTCCAGCACTAGTTTCTGCGTAATGTTACTAAGTTTGATGTTGTACATAATGCTTCGTGAAGAGTCTGTTTACACCCTGTATAGCAGGTCAAACATTTCTACATTCTCCTGTCCGTTCCCAATTTAATTAGGGTCGGCGAAGCATGTCTTCTTCTTTCATACTTCTCTCTTACTCGACATCTCAGTACAAACAAAAGTTATTTTTTCTAAAGGTGCGGCACACTGTTGTGTAGAGTCGAGTCCATAAAATAAAAACACAGTAAAACAGCAGTCGGAAAAACGGAACCCATATAGGATCATTTTGTTGCCGTCTGTAAGGACTCTTTCTCTCAGGAACGCGTGGAGGTATCTAGCTGAAATTTCAAATAGGTACTCAAGTCTAAAATCTCAAAATATGCGACGTAATTGTGATTCCACAAGAGAATCAAAGCCTATTGGGTAATTCCCGTTGACTTAGAATCTTGAAATTTGGTAATAAGCAATGTAACCGTAAACATGTACATAGTTTAATAACGGAGCCCTCGAGAAGCGAGTTAAACTCGCACTTGGCCCGTTTTTTAACTCAGTTTCTTTTATTACCCAGGTATGCTGGCTGGTCTGCCGCAAGAGTCTACTGGGTCGTGACCCAGGAGTGTTCGGGGATGATTCTGTGTTTAAGCTCTTCAGGATTTTCTGCCTGCTAGGAGACCTGGTGCAGGATGCCGATGACTCCAATCATTATGTGGTAAGTGACACTGTTCATCAGGTAGTTTATGGATGCATCTACTTTTTTTTTCAATTTGCTTAGAAAACCGTTTTTGAAGTATAATCTACATTAGACGGGTGTTTAGGCGCCCTAAACGCCCGTCCTTTACCAGGTCTTAGTATTTTCGCTGGGAGCAGAAGTAGCTCAATGCGCTCTCTGGCGACAATACGATATGATATTTCGCGTGTTTTGATTAGGCTGTTCATCAATTGCTCTTTAGATATCCCAAAAATAAGCGGGATTTGCCATAAGGACAATAGTTAGTGGTGGTTGGTGGTGGTGGTGTAATTAGTGGTTAGTTTCTTTTTTTGTACTTTTTTTTCAGTACTTTTTTTTTTTGACAGGACTTTTCGAAAGAGATACCACGGCCCTGGAACACAAAGCGCTAAGAAGGAACATGAATGGGTGTTAGTCAGTACAAGTCTAACACTCCCTTCCGCTCCGCCCAGAGCGGGGAAGGGAGGGGTCATTTGATGACTTCTCATCCGAAAAAAAAAAGAACTGAGTAGATGGTTGTTGAACGCAAAGCCAGTGTCAATTGGCGTAATTTGTAGTTATCATATTGATTACATAAAATCAGACGGGAATTCACAGGGAGAAGTTTTGCTTAAGAGTTAGTTAAATCCGAAAGTTATTTTTCCTTTCACTTTCAGAAACGTAAAACTTATAAAAGGATCATGTACTTATTTATAGGTACTTTTAAACATTAACTATGACCACTAAAACCAAAGCATAATAAAAATTTAATGCCTGTAATAAAATTTTGACACAATTTTTGACTTCCCGGAGAAAGCAAAGTCAACACTTAAGTACATACCTGCTCACAAGTTGACCATGAGCAGGCAATGTCATAAAATGTCTATACATCTATACAAATAAATAAAATTGAAGTGTCTGTTTGTAATATCAAAATAGCAGGCTTTTTACTGGATGCATGTAAAAATATGGTACATATAACAAAAACATTTATTTTCCATTTTTGACCGTCTGTTGGTCCCTTTGTCTATCTGTTCCGGCTAATCTCCAAAACGGCTGGACCGATTTTGACAGAACTTTTATTGGCAGATAGCTGATGTTATGAGGTTTAACTGACACTACTTTTATTTTAGAAAAATAATTAGGGTTCCGTGCAAAAAAATTGAAACCGTCGATATTGTTTACATAATTCGGTCAAGGAAGGGAAGTAATATTTGTTTTTTAATTATTTCACGCGAACGAAGGTCGCTGGCTAAAGCTATTTATTTAATAAAGAAGCAAGGGTGCTGTTTAATTAAATTAGATCGACAGTTAATCCGTACCACCAATTATTTTTAAAACGAAAAATAATAAGCAAGGAGTCACTTCTTATCAACACATTTTAATATCATCCATCATTTCATTCATGTGCTAACCACATGGTTCTGTACAGCGTTTTATCTTCTATCTAAGGTAGCTGGCATACGCTTAAGCGGATTGCGACATAGCTCATTAAAATCCTTAAAAGGGAACATATGCCGTCGATACATTATAAAAAAAACCTTGATGAAAAAGTAATAAATAAAACACTGCAATAATGTAAGGAAACACAATTTTGGGTATGAGATTTGTGAAATTTAAGAGGTCCATAAACGCTTTCGCTTGTCCAATGTGGGCGCTGCCTTAAAGCCACTGTGTATTGTAACACAAATAGGTCATTCACACTTCTTGTATTGTACTTATTAATTACTCTCATTTCTCGTCTCATGCGCAGATGTTAACTGAGTTCTAATTAACACCGTAAATATTTTTAAAATCCTGTTTAGATTAATTAATTTTATGTCCACATTTGGCATGTGATCCTGTGGCGGCAAATACATCGCTATATACAAACTATGATTCTTACCTGACGTAACGCGACATTTTGCATCAAAAGCCCGATACAATAGTCCAACAGACTAAACGTCTAGGGGTCTAATATGGCCGCTGTAGCAGATTCATAATAGGATGTTCACCTGCCTATGCAACCATTTATTTTGTCCTCTATTTTTTTTTGGATGGGAAATCATCAAATGACTCCCCCCGCTCTGGGCGGAGCGGAAGGGAGTGGCAGTCTTGTGTGTACTGACTAAAACCCATCCATGTTCCTTCTTTGCCCTTTGTGTTCAAGAGCCGCGGTATCTCTTCCGAACAGTCCCGCAGTCCCGGCAGGCATCGGCCCCTCCTTGTTTGCAGACATCTCTTTGAGGCGCGCGTGGAACATTAACGCCTATTTCTATCCCCTGGTCTGAAGATCCTCTACCTTCTATGGTGGATGAACTATGTTTGGAGAACCCTCCATTTTAATGAGCAACTTTCCACCCAGTTCTACATGCCTCTATACCTTTACACTTACAGGATGTTCGATAGACTTTCACTCTCTTTTTAACAGATAGCTTAATATTAGGATTACGTGTTTGGCACCTCCTACACACACTGTTATATAAATGAGAGTATTTTATCAAAGAGCACTTAAGCTCCAATTAGGGTTACGGAGGCTGTCTCCTAGATTATTTAGTGATATTAATGTATGGCTTAACGGTGTTTATTTAACTTATCTTCTTTGTCTATTATGCAATAGAATTAATCAAATTTATCAATAAGAGTCATTTATTTTGAATCTTACAGTTCGCGGTCTAAGCATGATTGATGATTTTTATCTTAGGTTCTGTCTAGAAAGGACCTATCTATGTCTATCTCTTAAGATACGGCGAATGTGGAGGTGCAATAAGATAAGATTTTTTTTTAATTACAGGTTTAAAAGAGAATTGAAACTGCAAACTAATGCGTGTATACAGGGTGTTTGGCGCATGGATCGACACAATTTTTCCAGGGATTTAGGACGTCATTAGCTAGGTTAAAAAAGAAACAAAAAAAAAACAAACAAAAGAGTTATTTCGAATTAAAGGAAACATTTTGGCCATTTTTTTCATTTTTTTTCATTTTTTTTTAATCGTATGTAACCAACCGTGACATTTGGGACAAAGGGTGTATGGGTAGAACCTAGCTAATGACCTCCCAAATCCCTGGAAAAATTGTGTCGGTCCATGCGCCAAACACCCTGTATATGGATGTAAGCTTGGTGGCGCCCATGCAGTGCGCTAATTAGTAGGTTGACCTACTAATTAGCTGCAGCTTTGCTAATTTGTAGAACACATTCAATATAGACTAGTTCGCCTACGTGAGCTAGTAGTTAAGCTTTCTCAACTTTACGAGTTTTAATTAAGTTTTCATAGGTTCGTGGTCAGAACCATTCAACCAACCACCATACATTCAAAAATAAACTCTTTTTCCCATGGAGGTAAACGGAAATTACAGAACGCCACCGGTTACGATCCTTACGTCCTCCTTTCGCCTCGTCCACATTGTATACGCACCTGACCTTTCTTGAACCTCACCAATAAGGTCAGTATATGTACTTCTAGAACATCCCCTCCCGCTGTTGCCAGTCACTTTGTAAACACCTTTTCTTACCATTCCACTTCTCAAAATGTCTAAACATCGTGAGGAAACCAGCATGCCTGAGATATATTTCTTGACGGCATGTAAAGCCAAGTCAGAGGGCCATGGGCGGCATAAGAAATGTGACACCAGGTGAGATACAGAAGAATAAAAAGAACATGTATCTAGTTAGATATACAGTTTAATCAGTAGTCACATAGATTCAGGATATCACATAAAAGGAGAATTAATTTCTCTCCATTAATATCAAAACACGTTTGTGTAGATTTCAATTTCGCAATAACCAAGTTTCATAACGCCTGTCATTCGCGGACACAACACAACTTGCGTAACTTTTACACTTTCACTAGTTTTCAGTTTGTCTATTGCGTATTTTGAAACGTCGTTCTCACAATATTTATTCAAAATCCTAAAGGATTATAATGTGTGATGGGTGGGTGCAATATAGTGGGTGTACCTTCCTCACTGTGCGGATTTGCGAATGTTACCATGACTTAAATATCGGATTGTCCTATTCGTCATGTGATAATCAAATAATCTACATGATGAATAAGACCCATACGATATATAACTTGTTTGAAATAAAGAACTTATCTAAGTTGCGTACATTCCTGCAACCTGAGTTTTATGTAGTAGTTACCTATTCTGTCTAATGGTATCAACAACTTCTCAGCCCTCTTTTGCCGCTAGCGTCATGCTGTCCTAAAAAACGCGATCGTCGTGGCTCATCAGACAAATTATTTTTATTTTTTTATAAAACCTTCCCTGCATTAGGAATTTCTCCTGCATCGTGGCGTTAACAAAAAATTAAAGTCACATACACAAACAGCCAGAAAAGGAACAACTAACTGTGGGTCATATAAATATTTGTCCCGTGCGGGGATCGAACCCGCAACACGCAACCGAGCTGTCACTATAAAATATGATGATCACGAACCTGTTCGAGCGTATTATCTATCTACTTCTTCTTCCATCAGGTGGTGCTCCAACCCTCAGAAGCAGGCATAGTAGCAGAACAACTAGTCCACTGCCTCGGCCTCCGCTGGGACACGGCTGACTGGGAAGCCCTAGGCTCCTCCATAGGCCACTTCAAGTGGGCCGCCTTCCTCGCTGTGCTTGAAGCTAAATATTGTGGAGACCAGCAACTACATTCAGAGGCTCTGGTGGAAGCTGTCGATGAGATATACGATGTATTCATCGAGGATATTATTAAGAAGGTAAATAGATTCAACAACCATAAGCCTAATAAAGCTCCTCCAGTAGTATAAATCTTTTGAACGTCACTGTCACATATCCATGACAAGCAAGCGCGTGCCCTGTACGCCAAACGATACAAATGGTTAGTGAGATTGTGGCTTGGCGTGGAGGGCACGCGCGTGCCTTTATGCTCTGGCGGCCAAAAGGTTGTCTTAGGAAACATAAAAAACAATCATAAATTCCTTAATTTTCGACCAACTCAGTCATGAAATTTATAATGAAATGTTGAATTACATAATTCTTCAAACATTTTTTATCAAATCTCCTCTATTTCTAGTGATCCCCGAATAGATAGGCAGAAGTGTACACTCACATTTCTTCAGTTATGTTTAAGCCCCATGTAAGCTTTTTCCTCATCATCATCATCATCATCAGCCTATAATGTTCCCACTGCTGGGACACAGGCCTCCTCTCTATGAGAGGGTATGGGCTATAACAATATATAATAGCTTTTTCCTATTGTATTGCTATTGGTAGATTTCTGTGTATTTTTTACGTAAACATGTTTAAATATCTTAAATATCGCCAGGGTTACCTCTTCAAACGCGGCTACCTCCTCCCAACCATGCGTGAGTACTGGTGCGTCCTGCAGCCTTGCGCACTCACCTACTACAAGAGCTCCTCTCAAAAGGACCAGTGTGGTCGCGTCGTCATCGACGAGTACTGCTCTGTCGAGGCAGCCATCGGCGAAGGCAAGATACAAAGGTTCCAGCTCATCACGCCGGATAGGACGTTTGAGTTCGGAACTCAGGATCACAAGTAAGGACAGCTAAACTTTCTGCTTCGAACTCCAAATAGGCATACCTAGGCTCAAAGTGGATCAAGCACCATGAAACGTGTCTCCACACCCTCCACCTTCCTCGTTCCACTTCTTTTTCGGTTAAATTTGACTTTTGGAGCCGGAAATATTGATTTGGATGGTGTCCTTGGATTTGCTACACCATGTTTTCCACCATAGACCCATTGCATAAAGTTTAACTTTTTTAAAGTTAAGGGTAACGAGCCTTAAAACGTCCGTCTAATATCTGTACAAAACGATGTGCTTTGCAAAACTAGAAAATCCATAATCAGCTTATTTGTTCTCATAGGAGTCGTCTACAATGGATATCAGCTCTCCGTCAAGCGGCAGCAGTGTCAGGCGGAGTAGAAGGGTACCAGCGGCGCGCGCGGGCCGTGCGGCGCGGGGCGGGCGCGCGGCGCGAGCGCGAGGTGCGCGACACGCGCGCGCGCCTGCAGCACGAGGTCAAGGCGCGCCTCGCTGCTGAGGCACAGGCACAGGTGAAACAACACTATAATAAGGTTTTTCCGTGTCTATAAAAATAAGAGACATGACGAGCTAAAGCTTGGAATAGAAAGAAATTGATACAAATGTTATTTTTAATCGTTTTATGGCCTTGTTTACATCACTTGTTTAATATGGCCAAAAGATATACCTAACAGCAGAGATGCTATTGATAAAACTTCAATCAAAAGCTTTTAGGTTTTCAAATAATCCCCTTTGACATATTTGATGTTGTATTTCAGGAATTAGTGGAATTAGCACAGCAAGACAATAAGAAGCTAGAAGAATTAAAACACGCACAAGTAGAACTTGAAAAACTTTTACAAGAAGAAACTCAAGCTAAAAGAGACGAAGAAATCGTTAGAGCGTTACAAGCTAGGTGAGAATTAAAACTTTATAAATTATATATCTCTATCTATGAAAACCAACCAATACGACGGAAGTTAACAATGTGTTTTGTCCTGCCAGGGTATTAGCCGAAGAATGGGAAAGGCGAGAAGAATTAGAAAGACTTCAAGAAGAACAAAACAAAATGTTAGAAGAGGAAAGATTAAAACGTAAGCAGTTTGAAATGTTGCAAGCTGAGAAGGAAACTCAGTTTAAAGGTATTAAAATTAAATTAATAATTCATATTTGTAAAACCTAACCTAAACTAGTCAATGTAGTCAGAATCGCCATTAACTATAAGTTGTATACGATATCTTACAGAAGCAGAAAAACGCTTGAAAGAGCTGGAAGAAGAAAAACAACGGCTGGATGCCGAACTAAAAGCAGCTCAACATAAAATATCTAAGACTGAACACACAGCGCACGCGTTGCAGGTACAACTTAGAGTAAGTTACCACAAAATTGAAATTTCTATGGTGTACATTATAAAGAATATCATATCTATGTTTGGTTTGGTTAGCTCATACTGTACCACTGCTGGGCAAAAGCCTCCCCCAATTCATTGCAGGAACTCTATTTCTGCGCCACCTCAAACTAACCCTTGTGGTATACTTCCAGGTCGTCCCGCCCCCTCTTCCTAGGCCGCTGAAATGGGGAGACGAGAAAGTAATTGCTAACCTTTGAATTTTATTGCTTACATGTTTTTCGCACACCTGAGATGTATCCCCCTCTGACCGATCCTATTTTCAGTTCTTAAGAAATCCATCACTCGTTCTGCCATCTTTTTCATGGCCACCTTGTTACAGTCGCCAATTTTGCGCTATTTCGGCCTACAGTTTGTTCGGCTAGTGACAGATAAATCCTGTGCAAACACATTTTCAGGCAAAATTTTCAGCTACATTCGGAGTCAATTAATAATAATGATTTCTCTCAGAACCTGAATCCAGTACTGCGTAACGGCGAGAGAGCACGTCGAGCTTTATCTTTTGTCCCAACAACCAAGAGCTCATCCGACACTCTCATAGACGTCAGAGCCATCCGACACCTGAAGATACTCGATGATGAAGAGAAATTATGATCTGATGTTTAGAAGAATAAGTACCTAATAAAAAATAAATTGTGCAGCATTATTGTTATCTACCCTCATATTATAAAGTGCTTGAAAAGCTGATAATATTCAAATATTTTCTAAACAAATATAATAGTTTGATCGAAAGATGTATAAAAGGGGTATTATCAAATACCTGTCGAAGTATCGACCATCTCCAGGGATACTGTTTAAGTGTTCTAGATTTTATATTCGATTCGATGTCTTTAGTCTAAACGTGTTAGAATGAGCTAATGGGGTAATAAAAACATAGTATACAACATATAATATAACACAGGTAAATATTATAAGTAAGTGTTTTAATTGTGTGTTTATGTGGATGATTGTATCACCTCGAATACTTTTTGTCATATTTCAACAGCCTTTGTCCTTTGTTAAAAACATTTTAGACGTGTCATAAACACAAAATGATATATTACGTATTATGTATACTTTATCTTATTAAATTATGTATCTAATCTCTTTATTCAATTAAATTTGAAGCAAAACCTTTTATTTAAGTAAATAAAATGTGTGTCTTGCTTTCTGATAGATCGTTTTATTCAAAAAAATAAACAACTAAAATAAAATACTAAAAGAATAAACAATTTGAATACGTATTGGTATCTTGATTTTACAGACCTACCCAATTGTATAATACTTATTACTTTTTCTTCGGTGGCGGTAATTCAGCTGCAGCAGCAGCAGCTTGCATTTTCTTTAATAATTTTTTCAACTGTAGGAAAGGAATTGGAGTCAGGATAAGGAAAAAGGGATTTTGAATTCTTATCTGAAAGTTTCCCAAAATAAAGCAGTTTCCAGATGAAGAATTTTAAGAAAAGTTGGAATGGAGATTTTATGCAGGGTACGGATGGGAAAATGATGGATGGGTAACGAGGATAAATGATATAATATTTCCGATGACCTCTTCACTACCCTTTCTTCTTTCCTTTTTTGCCCTTTCCTTTAAGCTGCGTGTAAAAAAAAAACTTAGAAACATAGCTCAATTCGAGAAGCACTTCTCTTAAACCCGTATCTAAAGTCAAGTTAAAGTAATTATTTGAGTTTAAGTAATCTATTAATGCAAAAAATTTCATGCAATAGACAAAATTTTAAACTAAGAACCGTCAAAGAAAGCACAGGTAAGAATTTAATTTTTGACAGTTCTAACTTCAAGCAAAACAAGCTAAACTACAGAATAAAAATCGTATCTTAAACAATTAATTTTACTCAAGTAATCACTTTGACTTGGTTATAGAATCGGGAGTTAACACTAAGTGAGACGACGACGATCGTATTCGTAGAATACCTACATAACTAGGTACTTCCCCGTTACTATGGAAATAATTTCTATGTCTTTGTCTTCGTAGAAACTCGAGTCTACGGATCGCCTCATGCTCGGGCAGAAGACATATCGAGTTGTATTGAAAGAGCTTTGTCTATTCTTGGTAGAACAGAGACGAAATTGGTCACGCTACGCGTGCGAGCGTGGCGGTCTGATAGACTTACGGTGGCAGCGTACTCTAGAAGGATGTGTTTCCTCCTCTCCATGTATCCTTCCTGACATTCTAGAAGGAAAATAGCTCAAGTGTTTACATACCTTCTTCTTTTCCGCACGAATGGCGAGCACTTCTCTCCAGGCGGTCTGTATGACCCTCGCAGCATGATCTTTCAAGAACTTGTTCATCTTGTCTGTCATCTCTTGGTGGTATTCCGCTTCTCGCTCTGCCATCAGCGGGATGTACTCGATGTCTTGTTCGGCTAACTTTTTCTGTTGGTAATATTGTTTCGTATAAATGTTGCTTTAAAAGCCTGAACTACGATAAATGCTAAGATTTACGAAATCTCAATAGTATAAGCCCCAACTATTCTCTGATCATCGTTCATTTCGAACTTTTACCAACATACACTCTCGTTTTACTGCAGAGACACGGTAAATGCTGGCGCACGGCGAATGACTGTGAGCGGACTATAAATCGCATGACTGCGAGTTTAAAATATGCATCCAAATTCGATGTGGCGGTACTCATGTTGGTAAATTCTAAGATTTACTAGTAAAACCTAAGATTTGCCAACATGTTTTACAGTAACATTTAGGTACAATGGCGCCTGATTACCACTAAGCTCATTTTTGCTTGCACTCACAACATGAAGCGCTCTCTAGCCGGGCGGGGCGCCTACGCATGATTTAGGGGTTTTTTTTATTAACAGGATTTTTTTGATCAGGCGGAAAAGGCCGCGACAGTAGGTACATAGATATTTTCTCTTAGATTAAGAGTTGTATTACATTTTTTACGCATAATCATGATTTTTGACGCTGTAATTTTCAGCAGCAGTAAGATATTTTAATTATTTGATTATGTGGGAAGTAATCCACCACGCAAGCTCAGTGCGAGTTGGTAGACGTCACATGTCGTTGAATTTTTGATACTAGAACATTTCAGCTTCGTTAGGATGTATTCCTTCACAGTTTTGAGTAAATAGTCTGTCACCTCCAATTCCTTGCACTTCTCCTTTTCTTCCTCATATTGCGCCGTGAAATCGTCTAGCTCCACCTGCTTGTCATTCATCTCGAGGTCGTACTTCTGCAGCCACGACAACAACTGCGTCTCTACTTTGAACCTTATTTTAGAGAAACGTTTTAAACAATTTTACTATTGCTTTCAATATTAAAATACCTAATTCTTACTGATCACAAAGTAGACACACTCTACGTGAATCATAATTATGTGGATCCTAGGATTAACTCGCCGTTTAGTCATTTTAAAATAGATATACTACTTAGATCTAAAATCCTTCAGACCAACTCGATATTTAGCTAAAGTCGTCAATCCGAGTAAATATTACGATTACAGTAAAATGGTGCTATAAGACTGCCGTATGCGTTAAATTATCTAATTATTAGTAGAAAAGTCGTGGATATTATTTACATTGAAAGAGATAACTGGTTTTCGCACTTAACTATTAAGAATGGTTCTGAACAATATTACCGGCGCGCCCTCTGGTTCTTCTCCTCAATCTGGTGCTGCCTCAACAGCAGTTCATACGCATCTCTGCTCTCTACCTCTTCTTCCTTTAACATCTCATTCTTCACTGCATGACTTCGAGTCGCCAAGACCATCTGACGCTCTGAGTCCAAGCTAAACAATAATTAAAGATTTCGAACAGATAACATCACAAAACTATCCTACCTTTCAAGCTGGAATTATTTGAACTAACCATACAGGATCTAAACAGACTCTTCACGAAGCCGTCAGCCAAGCATTCTGTACATCAAACCAAGTAACTTTACGCAAAAATTATTGCTAGGAAATGATTTTTTTTTTGGGTGAAAAATCACGTTTTACGGTAGGACTCAATGTAACGCAGTCAAATCATTGTGCTGATGGATGGATTGAATAGTACGGGGGTGGAGGTGTCTTAAGTAAAAAAAATACATTAAAAACATGTATTTAAAAAAAAAACTAGGGAAAATGTTCATACCTTGACCCCCAATATCTCCGTAACTAGAAGGTTCCCAGGTATATGATCTAAAACAAAACTGATCGCAATGACGGGGAGAAAACGTGCCTTTCGGCTTCGTTAAGAGTCTTTTTACACCCTTTATACATTCACGAAATTTCGTTGTAATCGCTTGAGTGGTTCCGGAGATTAGCGTGTACGACCATGATTTCTTTATAATAAGATTTCAAAGAAGTGGATAGAATATATAATTAAAAAGATTTGAAAAATCCAAAGGAATATCTCACATTTTCTTCTTTAGCTTAACAGTAGCTTCATAGTTGAGTACAGCTAGTTCGTGTTCCAACTTGGCAATGATCTCAGTCTTCAACGCCATGGTATGTTCGAAGTTTTCTGTCTCCTCTTTCAAAACCTTCGTGCTCTCTGAAACCAAATAAAACGTCACATCTAAATAGAATCATCGTCAGGAAATTTAGAAGTTACCATATTGTACCAAACCTGATAACATTAACTGTACTGTAAATTGTGTAATTGGTTTTGTATCACACATAATATCTTAGAAAACAATACTTTTACTTCTCAAATCAAGTTTGATTTCGTGTTGTAACGGAACCTCGCCTCGGCCTTCGCAAGTGCGGAACTTCTGCTGAAAATCGTACCTCTGTAGGTTTTTTGCGAAATTATAACGTGAATTGTCTCTTCTTAATTTTGATTACCAGTGAAATTAATAGTACATAGTAAACTTAACTGGTAATGTACTATGATGTACCTACCTATTTTAAATAAAAACTTTTGAATATGATTAAGTAGATTTTATTCAAAACATTACCCTCCTTCTGGGGCAGTCGGATAATAAATAATTATTAATCTTGAGGCCAAGCTCTTCAACCTCCGCATCCGCCTCTGCCTCCGCTAAAAATACCTCCTTTACAAATCTAGTTTGATTCCACTTAATTTAATTTTGCCGTACCTTTGATACGCTCTTTCAGATGCTCATTAGAAGCTTCCAACTTTCTGGCGTTAATCTTGGCAGTCAGTTCTTCTGCTGCCGTGGTCTCCATCCGCCTTACCATCAGGTCTCGAAAATGCTCCATTTCCAAGAGAAATTCGAAACCAGCTGGCATTACCTTGACCTAAAAAAATAATATTAGGTACTTCCAACGTGCAACCGGCAACGCTAGGTCCTTATCCATCAGTATAATGTACGTACATCAGTGTAATAAGTACTTATTTAGGTACTAAGTATTGTAAGTACAAATGTACGAAGCGGTCAGAGATGCCACTAGCAAATAGGTAGGTATCAGACCGTCTTTAATCAATTGGAAGCCCTGGGCCCTTGTAGGATGCAAGAGCGAGCCAGCAAGCTCAATTTTTATTGTAGTGTGGAGCCCTGGGCACTTGCCCAGAGTGGCCTGTGGAAAAAAATAGTCCTAGATATGTTATGGACTAACTGATAAATGAGGGCATTATATACATATAATGTTCCGGCATTATTAATAATGTCCATCACCTATTGGGCAGGATATAAAATAAAATGATCTATTACGATTCTTTTATTGTTCGATATTAAATCAAAATGTTTAGTACGAGAATGACATACCTATTGAACTCGCAAATTTAATAATTGACTCATATTTTTAAAGATATCCTTTAAATTATTAGTTTGATGAGCTAGGATTTATCACAAAAAGACAATTATACGGCACCTCCAGTAAATGGGTTAAGTTAGAACTTGAGTTATAATTAAATTGCCCTCTCGTATTGGTCTCGGTCAACGGGTCAACATAACATTATACATATAGGTATGACGAAATAATTTTGGGATTTTTACTTCTCCGTCGAGAACAAAACGCTTTATTCTGTATAAGTACAAACTTACGTCGCTTTTTTGTTCCGCTATTCTCTCTCTCATCTGAAATCGACAGTTAAAATCATTATTAAAGTTTGTTTGTACCCGACTTTTAGTTATTTATTTATTTATATACTCACAGCAGTAGTTTTAGTTGCTGTAATTTTTACTTGGTATGCAATAAAATTCTGTTCTTCAAAAGAACTGTAGGTATACAGGATGTAAACAGACTCTTCACGAAGCCGTCAACCAAGCATTCTGTACATGATACTAAGTAACTTTACGCAAAACGTATTGCTGGGAAACGACTTCTTTTTTTTTGGGATGAAAACTCACGTTTTACGGTAGGACTCAATGAAATGCATTCAAAACATTGTGCTGAAGGATGGAGTGAATAGTACCGGGATCGTGTAGGTATCTTAAGTAAAAAAAGTACATTAAAACATGTACTTATTTAAAAAAAAACTTGTGAAAAAGTTGGAACTTTGACCCCCAATATCTCCGTAACTAAAAGGTTCCCTAGTATGGTCTAGAACAAAAAAATTGCAATAACGGGGAGAACAAGTGCCTTTCGGCTTCGTTAAAGAGTCTTTTTACACCCTTTATCCTTTGAATCCGATAAATTATAACAATAATACGCACCTTGGCTATCATTTCATCAATAATGGGCCTCAGGTCAGGATAGCTGTTCATGATGTAGATAAGGTGCCCCAGTTCAGCGTTCAGGCGAGTTTTCAGTGAATAGTCTTCCTGGAAATTCACTTGATAAGAACACATATCAAACAAAACGCAGGTCACTCACTGAGATTGCTGATGTAGGTACAGTCGCCAGCGCAACATGTTATCACAAATTGACAAATTTTCTCATTCAATGTTGATCTTAACCTAACAAAAGGCATTAAAGGTCAGGTGCCCGTGCGTAGTACTCGCAACCTCCGACGGTTGCGAGTACTACGCGTGCGTGACCAGAGTGCCTAGTGTGAGTTTGTTTTACGCTAACGCGATCGACACGTTTATGACGTTCGAGCCTCCGATTGGCCCGCTCCAAGCTCTTAACCAATCAGAGAGCCAAACGCGGCAAACTTTTCGATCGCGTTAACGTAAAAACAACTCACACTCAACGCACAGTGCGTTGAGTGTGAGTTGTTTTTATCTGATTGGTTAAGAGCTTGGAGCGGGCCAATCGGAGGCTCGAACGTCATAAACGTGTCGATCGCGTTAGCGTAAAACAAACTCACACTAGGCACTCAGATGTATGAACGTGGACGAGGGAATAGGAGTATGTAAGGATCGTAGCAGGTGGCATTCTGTTGTTTCTGCCTACCCCAGTGCGATAAAGGCGTGAGTTTATGTATGTAATTAAAAACATCAAGGAAACGCTGGAAGTTTTACTTGGCGCTCGTATTACCACTTCTACGTTATTACTGAAAATCTAAAGAACCTCGCCAGATTTCAACCATAGCCCTATACCTAAGTTAAAACTTGAAACCAGAACTCACAGCTTTCAAATCATCCATAAGTGCCACGTTCATTATACTGCCCGAGACCACAGGATTGTCATACTGTTCAAAGATGATGACCAGGTCAGTCATGTGTGTTGGTGACAGGACATTGCTGAGGAGTTGGTACTCTTGCACCAGCTCCGGCAGACAGACGGTCATCTTACATTTGTAAATGGCATCGTCCAGGATCTTGGAGATGCGCTCGCATTGGATGTGGCACTCCAGGTCGATTGGGGATGCCGCTGGAACAAGAATTATGAGACGGTAAGATTCATTTGTCTATCGAAAAATATTTGACACAACGCGATTATTGAGTAAAATTCCGGGTTCGATTTCCAGATCGGGCAAATTGTGAAGAGTTTTTCTATCAAGGATGTCTCAGTAGCAGTCACGGAGTTTGTAGTTGTGCCCGGTTGTTGGTAATAGGCTCACCCCGTTTTACATGGGACTCAAACATAACTAGCGGAATGTGGGTGTACTATAATTGGGAATAACTCTGCCTAACCCTTCGGGGATTACAGGCGTCATTTTATGTTATCTCTAATTTGTTTGTTCGTTGACTTATATATAGGCATTTCTGTTCCTCACTCATTTCCCACCTATGCTTATGTCACTTTATATTATAAAACAAGTCCTCCGCCGCGTCTGTCTGTCTCTGGTTCTCAAGGAAGGTTTTATAATTTGTCAAGTTTTTGTAGCGGGAACGAGATCAAACATGATTACTTTTGGTCGCGATAACCGACATCCACGCGGGCGCAGCCGCGGGCATCAGCTAATTATAAAATAAAAAGAGGTAAGGTTTGTATGTTCGGATGTGTAGGGGTAATCGCCAGAACTGGATCCGATTCCGAAAATTCGGTAACTAATGTATTACTACATTATCCCCGCATTTCATTGTCCTAGTCATGTATAAAACGACACCGTGGGATAATTTGAAATCATAACGCGAGCGAAGCTGCGGGCAAAAGTCAAAGTAGGTATACAATAAAGAGCCTACTTACGTCGCCACGTCGTGGTCGTAGCTAAAAACAGGCTATAGATAATTCGAAAGAGGTTTTCAGTAGGCACTCTAAAACATACCATTGTCTTTCGTGAGGTCCTCTTCTCTTTCAATACTCAGACCAGACTTGCTACTGCTGTTCTTCGAGCTCCCAGAATGTGAGGAGGTGGACTGCGCCGAAACCCCTGAAACTGATGGCGCATCCATGTTGATTAGGAGTTTATCCCTTTGCAATAAACAAATAAATAATGATTTCACTTCCTGCTTTGATTGTTGACAGGATTTGACTGAAGACGCTTATTTAGTAACTATGGTAACAGTAGCTATGGTTACAAGAATGTTTATGTTGTTTTTTCTTTTGTATTCTATGTTTTTATTTTATTTATGGCCGGCTATGATGTCTTAATTATATAAATTAATTTTATTGAAATAATTGAGCATACTGAACTCGCCCATATTCCTGAATATTAAAATGGTCTGTGGATTTTATAACTGCCTGAAAAAGAAATTGAGTTCAAGCAGAAAAAATAAATATCAAAACTGGACCTTACCTTCTCTTTCTCTTAGAAAATAATTCGAACTGAACCCTAACTTTATTATCCTTTTTTCCTATGAGCTTAACTCCCATAAGTTCTCCGTAAATAAAAATATTAACAAATTAAGAATGAATCAATTTTTATTTATTTTCAACACGTATCAATTATTGATAAACTAACTATATAAGGACCCATTAAAATAGATGGACAAATTTTAACACAGCGTTCAGCACGTCTAACCAAAGATATCCAAGCAAAAAAAACACTGATTAAAGTGATTTTATTTTGACCTAAAATAATAAATTGTAATTTTTAGTGTATTTTCATTAACTTTTTTTTTCTTGTAAGTTATCTAATGCGTTTTTCTTATTTATTTTATTACCATTGTCCTTATTTTGGTGGTCTGAATGATTTCTTAAAGTTTGTCCATCTATTTTAATGGGACCTTATATACATTAATAATTTAAAACAAATTAAGTAGTTTTAATTATCTATTTACATAATATATTTGAACACTTAGTGCATGCGCACAGCGATATATAATATTTGATGCACATATGTCGGAGGATTTTTTTTTGCGATCACGCAAATACTTTGAAAGGTTAAGCCGTGTTTGCTGAGTTTGGTCCGTGGATGGGTGACCGTCATTACATACTGAGTTTCCTCCGTGCTGTCGTGGCTGAAATTTGACAGTCGTTACTAGTAGTCAGAAGCCGTAACTCTGACATCCAGTCTTACGAAGGGGTATCGTATTACCTGGTTGTGGAAGTCAGATAGGCAGTCGATGCATGCAAAATAAAGGTATTTAGCTGAATCCGGTTAGACTGGAATCCGTCCTCAACATAGTTGGGAAAGTGAGGCAGATGATGATAGGCAACTACAGACATCTTCGTCTTCACCTAAGTAGCAAAATTTTAATTGCTGGCTAAATGTCGCCATGTATTAGTTGCAGGGAAAATAAAAGAGAACTGTTCAATTCAACGATTCGTGTAATAATGCCAATAAAAGTGTGCAGTGTGTATAATAATAGTGTGTGCAGTTCCAAATATAAGGTTAGGCGAGCTGCACACTACACAAATAAAACACAATTTAGGTATGTCTGTAAGCATTCATCATCATAATCTACCTGCCCTTGCCCCATTCTACTTGGGGTCAGGCAAAACACGTTTTCTTCTTCCTATCTCCCCTGTCAGACGTCACGGCATAATTTACTACTTTCTGTATGATTCCTTACACAATCCATTCATCTATTCTTTGGCCTTCCTCCCCTCTCCATCAATCAACGTAAATCGTTTAGGTTTCCCCTAACACCATAGTTACCCACATTAATTAATTAGTTAATCAATAGAAACGACACACCTTGTTGCCGTGTTACTTCTAGTTTGTTCAATAACTGCCTATCTGTACCTAGAATACAAGCCACGACTTCAAAATCATACATACTGCATTACACTACATTTTGCTCGTTAAAGGTAAGGGATCCTTGTTGTATTTTTTACTTATTAATTTTTAAACAAATGTGAACTAGTCTTGTGCATCATACATAATGCTTTTCAGATAAATACCACTTGTTGCATAATCACGTATGAATATGGCCACACCCAACACTGCTCAAACAAAAATAATGATGTTTTCAGGGTTCGTGTGTACCAAAAGAGTGCTCTTTAGTCAACGACAAATTGTATAGGTACTTTGTATGAGACACATAATTATATGATACAGGAAGAACGGAATCATTTGTAGAATATACTTAGTTTATTTGTCACTGGATGACTCTAACTTTCATAATATACAAACAAAGGAGAAACGACAACTTTCATCACACTCATCACGCTTGACAGTCATCGTGAAAGGACCATGGGCGATTTTCTAGTTCGGGGCGTAAGACCAATAAAATTTAAATATATCTGAAATAGCAGTTTATAAGTAGAAATTTACCTCATTCTAAAAAACCAAGTACTTAAGTCGCCGGAGAATACTTACTACTAGGACTTACGCCCATGTTGACCAAGAATCTCTACACTATACCGTGAGGAAACCGTCATGTAATAGAATCAAAAACTCGAAGACATATGTAACCTCCACAAACCTGCATTGGGCCCATGTAGTTTAAAACGTCCCTTTCCCCCACAGAGTTGGGGCCTGCGTCTCGTTAATATAATATCATGGGCCCCTTTTCAAATAACAATATTAACCAATTACTTTCACTTTATTCACAGCAAAAGAAACTAAAGCTTCAAAATGGGGAAGAAGGGCAAAGTGAACAAGTTGGCTAAGATGTCGGACGAGGAGCGGGCGAGGTACCTGCAGCATCGGGCTGACCTGGAGGAGGAGGCTCGTCGGAGGAAGCAAGAGCTTATACACAGGTTCATCAAGGTCGAATAACACAAAAATCTCAACATACTCGTAACTCATCACATAACGCCTTTTTTGTCCGAAAGGTATAGGCAGGGGTGGAGGTATCCAGGGCTGCGGGACTGTCCAGGGCTGCGGGACTGTTCGACCAGGGCTGCGGGATTGTTCGAAAGTGATACCGCGGCCCTGGAACACAAAGGGCAAGGAAGGAACATGGATGGGTTTTAGTCAGTACAAGTCTGACACTCCCTTCTGCTCTGCCCGCCGAGAGCCATTTGATGATTTCCCATCCGAAAAAAAAAAAGGGGTGGAGGTATCTAGCAGGTCCGAAGGCACCTAAGATGCCGATTCCTGCCGGTTTCCCTTCGGGACTCTACGAAGTGTCTAGGTATCCATCCAGGTACCGATGCCTAGGACCTACACCTACATTTGGCCAGTTCAAAATCGATATTGTCTAATTTAGTATTTTATTACTTTGTTTATTATCGTCGGTACTGTACCAATTTAAGCATACTTCATCTATGTCACCGGAAAACTGTTTCAAACGAGCAGTTGTTCAAGACTTTCCACCATATTTTCTTTTCGTTTCATATAAACGTGTATCAGATCCTCAAATCTTTAGCAAACTAATAGGTTATTGTCATTTAATCTGCGGTTGACTAATCACCCCGCAATGTAGTTTACTGTTTTTCCAAAAATCTAACGGTTCTATCACAATTTTACAGAACAAACTCGACAAAGAAGAAGCCTTCAGCCGACTGAACCGAGCCAAAATAAATCAACAATGGAGGTATATACTGCGCAAGATAAAATGCAAACAAATGGCGTTGGATATTCAGGTAACACATTACTTATTTTTGTTTGCTGTTATTACCTTTGCACGGTGTTTTGAGTCATATCTTTCTTTGACTGTATAATTTAATGTTATTATGAAAATATTGTAATTCAGCATGAAACCATGATTTCACTCAGGCCTAAAAATGAATGGAAGAAAAAGAAGCTTCAAGCAAGCTTCTTTTTTCAGTCTTCAGATACGATCAATGAAAAAACTGTGAATTTATCTAAAATATGCTATCTTACTAATACGCTCTAATAAAGAGCTCTTCTAATGCGAAAATTGTTTGTCCGTCTAGAACATGCTGACGAGCTTCAACTTCCTGATGGAGCGGAAGAACCGGCTGATCAAGACGTTGATGAAGGCTACTGATGACTCCGACGAACAGCATCGCCGAGCATTCCAGGCACACACGGAGAACGTCAGCTATTTCCTTGGTAAAAACCTTTTATCACAAAATACTACTGGTACTTAGAAGATGGAATTACTCTATCAACATTGGTACCTACATATGTCTGCTGCCAAGAAGCGTTACTTAGGTGTTCAGAGTTCGAGCTCTGTGATTGTATTATTTATTATAGATTGCACAAGAGACATTGAGCCTTTGTATTTGGCATTACTCCGCGTGCATCTGTACCCAATCGAGATGTTTACTCACGACCTTTCGCTCACCAGAGCGTGCCTTTAAACTGTATGCTTGTTAGTCTAATATGTGCTTACGTTTCTATCATAAAAGAGTAATATGAGTGTCACTCGCAACGATAATTTCAGACATTGGCTCCCAGCGTCTAGACAAGTTACAAACAGAATACGAGCACCAAAAGAACACACTCCTAGAGAACTGGGAAAGAGAAGAAATGGATCTGGTAGACAATCAGGATCGGGCTGAGTTCAAGCTGAAGTTGATCGCGTATATACAGGACAGGGACTTCCAGGCTATGAAGAAGAGCATAGAAATTCAACGGGCAACGGAGAAGAATGATGCGAGGCTTGAAGTAAGGGAGATTTCTTTATCTGCTTGATTGAATGGTTAGATGTGTTTAACCTATAGGGTAGTAGAATGTAATTTAACATCCAAAGCCGTCACTTCATCATCAACCTACAAGTCAGTCCACTGCTGGACATAGGCCTCTTCAATCGCACGCCACTTATCTGATTCGCGGTCTCCACTCAAGAACACGTCTATCGTCATCAGTTCTAATATGGCCGGCCAAATACCACTTCAGCTTACTTTATTCTTAAAGCTCTTACTCTTACGGCCTTTTATTGAATATTTCATGATGAATGCCTGAAAAAGTTTTAGTGTATGATTCTCCTATCCATAATCCCACAGACCACTGTGAGATGTGTAGTTGATGTTTAATAAATAAAAATAAATTCACTCAAACAGCGTATATTGTTTGTTTATTTAATAAAAATACAATATTCCGAGATATTATGTACGTGGTTAGAACTTCAAATCGTCCTTCCAGTCGTCACAGTTGGCTCTGCCCTTCTCTGACAAACATATCAGCAAGTTTTTGGAGAACTCGCACTTGTCTTTAGAGTTTTCTGCAAATGGTAATCATTAGGTTAATTTATGGAGGGGTGTAGATAGAACTTTTTAAAGGGTGCAATAATATTAGCATATCGTCGCTGTAGAATGATAACCTCGTATGTCCAGAAATCCAAACTCTACAGGAAACGAAAAAAATGTTTAATTTCGTCAATGTTTAAAATATTTTTATTTGCTTTTGGATCAAGTTCTGAATGATAAAAAGGACTTACTTTTGGGTTCACGGTTTCGCCGTGTTATAAAATACGTGGTTTTCATTCGATATTTACAAAAAAAAAAGAAAGTCCTTTTTCGACATACGTGGTATTCATACTACAGCGACGATATATTATAACAGAATTAGCTGTAACAAACAATTGGGTATTTTAATCAGAAATAACAATGATGATTAGAACTGTTATTCCCTTCCTATTCTCACACACTACTGTCTACATTTAACATAATATGACACCTGTGATACCCGAAGGATTAGGCAGAGGTGGAACTAATAGAACACCTAGATTTCGCCAGTCATGTTTTTAGGTCCCTTGTAATAGCGGGCGATCCTATTGCCATCAAGCGGACATAAATCTAGGCTCCGTGACTGCCACTGAGAAATCTTGTCCGAAAAACCCAATAAAACTTTCCTTTCGCATTTTTCCTTTTGCCTACTGGTAGAAATTTCTTTTGAAATAGGTAAGCTGTGCCTTTGTACTCTTAGTTATGTTATGATGTTTCCTTATTTTGTCTCTTGTATCATTATTAATCAAATAAATAAATGGTTATGAGAGGAAATATGTATTAGCTACAATCGAAACCCATAATCACCCAGTGACAGAATTAATAAAAAGTTTGCTTCTGCGATTCTTAATACCCACATAAAACAAAAACTATTCCAGCCTCCTCTATTAGTAACGACATTATGAATACAGTAGAACTGACAACAGCAAGATAAGGTTACCGTTATCCAAAATCTGGAAGCACTCTTCAATGGACTCCTGAAGAAAATCCCTCAGATCTTCGTTCTTTACATCCTTGGTGATAGCATGCGTTACTAGATATCTGTCTGGCATTCCATCCTCCGCTGTCTGCATAAGAATTAAGACATTAATCTCTACAGCTGCTTCGTAACTCGTTGAAGTAATCAAAAGTAATTAGTGGTAGATTGTTTTAATTGACTACAAAGTTAGGTTCACTTTCTCTATTTTAACCAATTCATTACGACGGCGATTCTCGATTGGGTGAGAGCAGCGATGGTCCAGTGGTGGTGGCCTCGACTTACGAGCAGTAAGTAAGTCGTGGATTCGATTCGAACCCAGGTAGGCACATTACTTTGTGTAATTTATTTCATCACCACTGCTCTCAAAATGGTAAAGGATTAAATCATAGTGCGGAAACCGGCATGTCCCAGAACCAAAAATTCGAAGACATAATGGGACATCTACCAACCCGCGCTGGGCCGGTGTGGTAGATTATAGTCCATTCCCTCTTATAAAGAGGATGCCTGTGTCCAAGTAGTGGGAACATATTATAGGCTGATAATGCTTATGCGATTACGACGACGCATAATATTCCTCCGATGTAAGGGACCGTAACATAAACTTTTGCTGGATGGAGTATATACCCACAAGAATAGAAATTTCCATAGGTCATTAAATCATACAGCTGTCCCGTACAAAAGAACAGCCTATACAGTCAAATTGTACTCGTATGTAACAGCTGTTTTTGTGTTAAATTAACTTTGTTTGTGAATATACTATAGTTTTTAGGCTATTCAAATATAGTCAAGTACATTATTATGGCGAGAACTATTGCAAGGAAATAGACCAATTACAAAATTAGGGGTTAGACATGGTGACTTAATACGGTCAAAAAGATATAACCCGTCACAGATAGATGGATAGACGGCGTAATCATAGTAAAAGGGTTTCGTTTTGACCCTTTATGATATTCGTCCCATAAAGAACGCCTCTAGCTACGATCCTGGCATACTCCTTTTGCTCCATGCACATTCTTACATCTGGCTAACACGTTCATTGCCAAGCCAAAATGCTGAACTTACCTAGTTGGCCAACATGAAAAATTCGTTGAATGGCTTCCCTAGTTTCTAAAACAAATACCAGAACTCAATACACTCACCTCCCTATCCTATAAGGCACCATCACGCGACGTCGCGTGATCGGCCACCGCATCCAGGTCGCTTCACGCGACGTGTCGCGATGTGGCTATCAACGTGTTAAACACGCTCGACGATTGCGATTACTACGCACCTAACCTCTGTATATTCTAACCCTCTACGACAAAATACGTACCATCTCTAAATTCTCCAGGAAGCAGTGCAAGGCACAGGCTTTGTTATCAGTTTCATTGTTAGAGTTATGTTCAGTAGTGTTCTTCTCCTCTGAGCGAAAGTTATCTTCATAACCTGTGATCTTATGAGTGTTTGGATTGTACTGGCTCCTTTGACCTGAGTTTTCTGGCCGCCTCTCTCTCTTGTATCTTCTCGTAGATGGGGTCGTGGAGTAATGGTTATTGTATTGGCCCTGGCCCATGTCTTGCTGAAATAAAAAGTTTTCTGTATCATATTAAATTATAAAAGATTTTATTCTTTCGTATTGTCACAAAAGAATAAAATCTTTGAGATTTTTCATTGGTCCTATAAAACATAAGTAAACTCAGATAAAAGTTATATTACTCACGCTTCCATATTCATCACTTTGTGGGAAGTCTTCTCTTCCACTGAAATAATCATCACGGTTTCCCATCATATCATTTCTGTTATTTTTACTCCCCATTCTTCCTCCACTTCTGCCATTCGACCTATCATTGTTACTGCCCATTCTGTCATCATTTCTATTCTTCCTGTCATCATTACGATCCATCCTATCATCAGTTCTACCCATCATGTCGTCTCTATCTCTCATACTAACTCCTCCCTTTTTATCTTTTCCACTCGTTCTATCATCTCTACTATTCTTATTTTCTTTGCTCCCGGTAGTGCAACCTCCCTCCCAGTCATTCCTCTGTATTTGTTCCCGTGGCTCCTTATAGTCTTGCTCAGAGTTTCCTTTGCTTGAGTTCTTGCCTTCTTGCATCTTCAAGCATTTCTTGTAAATGTTCTTCAGTTCGGCCTCTTTCGGTCCTCCACTAGACCGACAGTTCAAGGCCTGTACAAGAGAAACAATACTATTTAGAATCTGTTGTGGCTTTACTATTAATTTTGGGTTCTTAAGTCTCTCCTGCAGGAAATAACGTTCTTAATCATATCAAAACCTACTCAGCAGAAAGTCGCTGCCAAATCCATCTTGTCACGAAGGGACAATAAACTAATCCTCCTTCAGGATCTCCAATCAAGATCTAAAAATAGATAAGTACTCACATAGCTCTCCACGAGTATTAAACAAAATATCAGGACGTGGTACTTGACGAGGCACATGGTCACAGCGGCTGTCACTCCGACAATGTCGCACCTGGTCGTGCCACACCGTATATATGATAGCGGTGTCCACGCTTCACTTGCCGCAAACAGAAGAGGTGACAGGCTCCATCCAAATATGACTAATTGTTGGATGACATGCGTGTACAACGTTTTTGAATTAGGTGGACTCGATAATTGTATGGTGATTTTTTTTTTCGCTTTCACTTCTTACCTTTGGTATCGCAACAACAAGCCATCGGTAAGGTAAAGGTAGCCTGCTTCACGACGCGGCCAAAATCCAGCATATGCCCTTTTGATAGGTAAACTATCTAACGCTTGGCCAATTTCGCAATGATAGGAAGAGCCGAGCCGTCATCGAAGGACGAAGGTTAATGCAACGTCGCTTTGAACGCTTCTCTGTCCTGTCACAAGCCAAGTTGAGTTTCTAACTATTTTTCTACTCTGCAGTCACGTTAGGAAGCAAATAACTGCCTTGGTTAGGACCTCCAAAATCCGCTACTGTAACCACAGGGTTACAGTAGTGGATTTTATAACCTATCTCAAAACTCGTCAAGTGTTTTCAATTCTTCAACGACGTTGACCTCCGACTCCGACCAACTTTCCCCATCAGAATTTTAATCTGCTTTGAATTTCTTTCCTGCTCCATATTACATCATACATACTGGTGCCATCCAGTATCATATCAAACAATGCACATCAGTCATGCCTGTCAAACTGTCAGCCTACATGGTTGGATGTGCTGACCAGAGCCACTAATTACAGGAAAACCTCATGTGGCCAATTGGAAATTGCAATATAACAAGTATATCAGAAAATGAGGCACTAAGTTACTTGTGTTGTTCAAGGACTATATAAAATGTCTATTTAGTTGTCTCATTTCAGATTGTATCGTACGTTGTTAGTTTGTTTTTCAACGTCGTAATTTTTGCAACGTGTACCGGCAATCCTCCATTCCTTATTGTAGACTACAGCTAATACAATCATGGGACTCTTCGCTTTAATTAAATTAATTTTACGCTCCAAATTGTATACCTATTACCTATAGCCATGAAGAATTTCAATTTCCTGTTATTGGTACGTCAAGCGAATACCTAATTGATCGATCATATTCGCTACAGTCTGAATTCGGTGTCTCACTCACTGAATTACCTACCTATTTCATGTTCACTAACATTGTTGCAGTGAAAAACACTTACAGATACTCTTCGCCAAAACAATCCTTTAATTTTTGCTCCAAGTCGTTAGGGATCTATATATTCTACTAAGCTACCAGTTAACAACTGCGGTTAAAGAAATCTTTTCAATTGCAGCACGAAGAAGAACTACGAAGTGTCTGCGTCCCCAAACGCCTGGTGATCGAGTCGTACTGGGAAAAGCTCCGCGAGGTGTACACCAGGTACCAGGAGGAGCACAAACCCATCATGAACCACTACCACAGCCTGCGCGAGAAAGACGATTTCTACCAAAAAGAGATCGCCAGGAATGACTACCTGATACAACTCGCTACTGTAAGATGTTGCATAATACTTAAAAACCAGATTCGTTTGAAAATAGTCTTGTATAAACTCAATATAGGTCGTTCTTTCACGGAAAGTCAAATATGAACTGCTGTAAGAATTCATCTGCATCTGCTTCACTTATTTACCTAATAGCCACCTCCACATAACCCATTGGGTACCTTAGTACTAAAGAATCCATAATCAGCATTTCTTAGAAATAAATCCCTGCAAGGTTGTTAATGTTGTTATTTTCGTAAGTATTGCACGCGACATCACTGATTCATTACTACTACTACTACTGCTACTGATCGTTTTGTAGTTCAATGCTTCGTGGTCACGGATGAACCTTGATAAAGGGCCACAAACAAATTAAGTAGATTATAAAATTATGTGGCATTCGCCGTTGTGTAGCATGACAAAATATCATTGACAGTCAACAGACGAATATAAAATTTGGCAGCTATTAGTTTTTGATACCCCCCAGCTGAAAGTAGCTAATTATTATTACTATAGAATGAGTTATGAAATATTAATTTTCTTAAAAACGGCAGTTTTAGTAAATAATCCCCTTTTGGGCTTCGACGCAGTAGCAGGTAAAATATTACAATGGGGTCCGTAACTTAACTTCGAGAGTCATATGTTCGATTAATGGAAAGTCGACTGAACGATTGTTCGAATGGAACTTATTGCGAAATAACCTTTTATCGCCAAACGGTACTTCGACTGAACGATTCGGTCTTTCGAATGACTTTTAGATAAATATTATTTCATACATAATCGAGGAAATCAAAAACTTCTAAGATATAGTACATTCTGCCCGTAGATTTGAACATTATTATGAGAAGCGAATAAGAAACAGGTTGGGAAAGAAAACTTTTTATTCAAAAGGAAGACATGGACAGGCTTCATGAGCTCGATACTCGATACACGGACACACTCCTTGTAAGCCATTCACACTTCCTAAGTTTTCAGATAAAAAACTTTAACTTCTGATGACTAATGCAGTAAAACGTTTGTACAAAACATATGAGGTATCCAGTTTTTATCTTAGTTTACGGCAGGAAATCCAGAATAATGAAGATATGCGAAACGATTAACGAATTTACGATGGGTCTTCTAATTTTCTAAAATATAAACTGTCCACAAAAGCGGTAAAATAAATCAAAACTTAGTGAAAAAGTTCTGATCTGTTGAACCATTTTGGATTTCAGGAGAACCTGTCAAACCTGCAATACGAATGGCAAAACACAACGAGCAGGATGGCAGATAAACTAACACGAATGACGGCCCGGAAGGAGGACCTAACTCGGAAGTATCTTGAGATGAAAAGGGACTCCAAGAGCGTGAGGAGCAAGGACAGCCAGCTGCTAAACGTCATGGTTAACGCCAGCCAGGATGCTACCAAGGTTCCAGACTTCCAGTCTATTGTTTCCATTTAATATCCATGAAAAGTCTTTATCCTCGCGCTGACTGTAAGGCCTTTCTTTGAGCTCTCATTGCCGGTGGTCATTGCCAGTTTGAGTGGCAATGACCCTTCATCCGTTTTTGTAACCCAAACCGACTAAACATCTTATATCACCGGGTATTCAGAACATGATAGCAAAAATCGTCAAGAACTAAATAAATTATTCCTTTTCAGCATCTCGAAGATATCCATGGAAAGCTAAACAAAATCCTGCAACTAGCAGAGATCTGCAGTAAGTACGAGCATGCAGGTGATGCGCTGACCAAAGACGTGGAATTCGACTTCGAGTCGGTTGACTTTGAACACCTGGATAAAGCTATGATTGTAAGGATAACCTTTCGTTATTAAGTACTGTACTGTGATGGTGATGGTGGTAGACCACCATCACAAAATATCATGGTTGTTTTCCCCGAAAGTGGAAGGCAGAGGTGTAAGTACTAAGTAGTAGAACCACAGACCTGACCAATAAATAAATAAAAATAAAATAAGTTTAATAAAAGTAAGAAGACTCATACATACTTTCAAACAGATACATGAAAGGATACAGGCAGGATAACAAGCAAACAAGCACAGACAAAACGAACACTCACAAGGTGACAATATGTCTGCTACACATTGCCGGATATAAGGGCAATTCCGTCTGTTGGCGATTATCGCCAGATAGACCAATACCATTGCCAATAGACCTCAATATTCTCCTATCTTGTCTAACACCTTTTCTGTAAAGTTAACCTGTCCACGTCTGTAAACTTAGGCATTTACATGATTTCCGCATTGTAACTTAAAGTTTTTTGAAAGGATGAATGCAAAGAATACAGCAAAATGGACAAGTTTCTACTCAAAGTGAACAGAGCTAAGGTGCAGACGATCTGCTTGAGGACCGAGAAAGCTAAGCTAGTGAAAGAGAACATTCAGCTAAAGAACTACATCAAGCGGTACCTGACGAACTTGGCGCTGAAGGGCAAAGACAGGCCGATGAGTATGAGGATAAAAATGGAGGCGCCGAAGATTGATACCAAGGCCTTGTATGTATTTTTTGTTTCTATTTCTTATACCTAGAAATAGGTATCAGAATTTTATGCAATCGGGCTTATTTTCCCGTCCTGGGGGAGCAAACATGTAGCTAGTACCTACCTATTTCTAGGTAAATAGGTGGGTACCTACTAAGTCTATACTTAATGTATATATACCCATCCATTATGAGTGAATCAATAGGTACTGCCTACTGCCAGCTTCTCTGTTCCTAAATAGATCATTACAGTCGGGATCTATTCAAAGTTCGAGTGAATCGGTTTCTTCTAGGCAAGTATGCTCCACCCTGGGCCGCATCATCGCTTTACATCGAGTTGCGGCCAACCGCCAAACGCAAGCATTTAGTACTAAAAAAAAATACTGCCCTTTTCGCTAACAATAGGCAACAACTACTAAATCAATAACTAAATAAAAACGCGTCGTAGTATTTCGAATGTTCGTTTCAGTCCTAAAAGTTAAAAACCCAACAACGCGGTTCCAAGAGCGCAGTGGTCTCCAGACTATTGATCAAATTATTCACCTAGATGAGAGCTGAGTATTTTCGCAATATTGGTACCTGGCTATGGGACGCACAGACCCGGGAATTGTGTCCGAAAAAGGGGGGGGGGGCGTATACGTAGTTAGTAAATACTAATTTACTAAGTCCTCTTCCTACTTATCTTTATCTCCCCAGGAATCGCCCAGTAACGTGCATAGAAGGTGCACTATCGATCGCAGTGCAGCATGAGAAACGCATGCGTGACATCCAGCGACGCAACAGGGACAACGACGTCAGGGCGTACCCACGCCTGCAGTGCTGGATGCAGTCGGCATAAGAGTCCAACATGCTGCTTCAATTTATTGCTGGAGTGGAGACTGGAGATGTAGAAGTTCTTGTCTGATGTTGGTCATGTTTACAAAACTATGTTGCTACTAAGGAACTGAAAAAAAATTACAAAAAAAAATGTATAATAATATAGGTATATATATAATTATAATAAATTGAAGTAATGACATGAATGAATTCTTCTCTTTTACTTTTTTTTGTAAGTCAGGTGGAATAAATCATAACTATCAATTATGTCATTCCCAAATGGATTTGGATAATGGCAGGAATGATGATATGATTAATTTAAAAAATGCATTTTTCATCCTAATTTCAATATTATTATGCAATTTTTTAAGCATTTTATTTGATAATATTCGACTACATATAGACTACATTAATTCAGATCTGAGATTTGTCATCAACCAAAAACCAAATGGTGCCCTCTTAGCATATTGTATTGCCACTATTTACATTTTTAAGGGAAATATTAAATAATAAGACAAAAATTACGTAAAATACTTTATGTAAAGCTATCAGTATTAAATTAGAAAACTTACAAAATGCCAATTCAATTGGCTCGGTTTCTTATTACAAATCCAATGCTTACTCACATCTCAGGATGTTGAAAATGAACGTCATAAAAAAACAGGATCCATTATAACATATTAGAACCAGTTTATTATTTATTATTTTGATCTAAGCTACTTGTGATCTTAAATAATAGTTTACATTCCAACATAATTTCTGCACAACTTGACCACTCCACTGAAAGTTTACATATGTTTTAATGGAATAGGTAGAGTGAGTTTATGATGAAATTGGAATGCCTCCTCATATTGATTTTATACAATTCCGGTTCTAAAATAACAATTGTCTTACAAATAAACTTATTCTATAACCTCAGTAGTTTTGATCCATTGGTACTACACCCGCCATTGAGTTAGCCGAATCGTCGCCCAAGTTCCAAGGGTCGTCGATAGCCACCAGTAACCTCGCCAGCGCTTTGTGCCCGTCCAGGTCAATGTTCTTTGTTAATTCTTCATTGAAAGGAACATACTCATCACACAACACCGTCTTCCCTTGCGAAACGCCGTAGATCTCGTACCAACCTTCCAGAGGCTCATTCAAAGGCCGCTTCAGCTTTATAAGGACCTCCTGGTCATCCACAGTTTTCACATAGAATCCTTCGCTGGCAGTAACTTTGGTGACTTTGCCCCAAAGTGTGACTTTCGCGCCAACTTTGCCGAGGTTACCGGCTGTCACGTACGGAACGAACTCATCGTTGTCAGGATACTGGTTGTCTTCGAAATCATCGTGGTCTCCCATTTTTCAAGGTATGTTGAATTAGACGTTAATGTAGTAGATAGAATAAAATAAAATCCGACAGAAATAGGAATCAACTTGTTTGACGAACTGACAGCACAGGATTGACATTGACAGCCGTAAGCCGGCCGGGCGGGGCGGGCTAACTTGACTTGTCAGTTGAAAAAACAGACTGTCAAAAGCCACCATAAACAGTAATCGTTTATTATTGTCTAAGAAAACCAGTTAATCTTGATCGTGTACACAGCACCATCTTTCGACTCAAATAACATTAATAAGATGAAAATTCATATCCTCAATCTCATGGTGCGATTCCACCGGTGTGTGACAGTGGTACAGCACACCGGTACAGTGAGCAGCACATGTTTCTTTCGGTGGACTCGCTCTAGTAAACATGAACAAAATGTACGCGTGTTCACCACAATATTCACGCACAACAACGAATAAGCGGTGGAGTTCGGAATGAACACATGATAACCGTTTGTAACCGTCAATCATGTCAATGACCCTTCCACCCTGTAATAACGCGTGTAATTAATCGCGACAACCCGTCTTGACGTAATTTACTTAGGCAACTTAATACCACCTAAATCGTGTCACTGACTCTGGCAGGGCCACCATCAGGGATTTTAATTTTGGAAACACAAAAAAATTGTCGCTAATTAGTCGAAATTTGTCGCCAAATATCAGAATCTGTCGGTCCCTGGTTCAAAAGTATAAGGGTTTATAGGTGGCTGATCTGGAGAGAGTCTCCCTAGCAGGGCCACATTTATTTCTCCTAAACTAGGGCACCTAGCGAAGATCTGTTTTCTCCCATATTTTGTCGCCAATTAGTGGGAATCAGTCGCCAAATATCAGAATTTATCGGTCACTGGTTTAAAAGATATAAAGGTTTATAGGTGGCCGATCTGGAGAGAGTCTCCCCACCAGAGCCACATTTATATCTCAAAAACTACGGCACAGACTTAGTCGGTGTGTAATTAAAAAGATATTAAAGAATTTAATTTCCCCATACAGTGGTACAAGCAAGTACAAAATACTTTATGTAGTTTCTAGACAGTATCTATGACGTCTTATGGAGGAATGTTTGTTTCGAATTAAATAAATATAAACTTATTCTATAATTTAGAGGAGCTCGTGGCTAAACAATAACAGCCGCTCGGGTCGATCTTTAGGTTAAGCCGTGCTTACCTAGGTTGGTCTGTGGATGGGTGACCACCCATTACATACCGAGTTTCCTCCGTGCCTCGGAAAGCACGTTAAGCCGTTGGTCCCGGCTGTCATTTGAAGATCTTTGACAGTCGTTAAAGTAGTCAGTGGCCCAAAAAGGCTGACAAACAGTCTTACCAAGGGGTATCGTATTTCCCAGTAGTAACTGGGTTGTGGAGGTCAGATAGGCAGTCGCTCCATGTAATATACTGGTATTCAGCTGCATCCGATTAGACTGGAAGCCGACCCCAACATAGTTGGGAAAAGGCTAGGCAGATGATGAAACTTATTCTATAATTTCAACCCACCATAGGAAAGCTGTATTCATTACCTATAAACAAATCTACAATAAATATATGTAATTATTTATCTAACACAATGTGCACTTACCACTGTCGCTGGCAGATAGATCGCTACGCTCCGTTTCATTTACGGTTAGTAAGAAAGAGATAGATGCGCGTGTACAGACGAGCTGCTTAGAACGAGTTGCCCGTCACGTAAGTTAAAGTCAGCCAGTTTAATTAAAGTGGAACTTATTATTAATAGTTACGAACTCGAGTGTTGTTATCTCTTAAGTATTCCGAAAATACAAAAACGGAGAAAAGAGCGAGATATAACGAGGGAGTCACCTGCACGTCACGGGTGCGGCGCGTCGGCGTTCGCGCCTGCCGCTCAAAGTACCCACTTAAAAAAAAAATAGGTAAATAAACAAACTTGCTCTAAAGGATTTTTTCTTTAGTCATCCACCGGGAGTACAGCGAGGTTTGTTTGTGTAAAAAAATAAATGAACAATTACGAATGCGGGTATTTAAGTGCATTGAACAAGTTGGTGGACAATTTGAGAGTGTTGTGAAAAGAGGACGCCGCCGCGCCGTATGAGTGCAGATTAATATGTAAGTTACCTTGATTTTTCACGTCACTAGTGTTTGTGTGTGCGTCCTTAGATACCAATACCGAGGCGCTACCTGCTAATGTAGTCCGTCGATGTCCATATATTATTTAGCTACAATTAGGATAGATTACACAAACAATTACAATTAGGATTTTTTTATTATTCTAACGTTAATTAGAGCTTAACATTGTAAACTGGTAAAACAGTTGCATGCGACTGTAAATCTTGACACCAAATAGACCAAGAGCAAGGTTTAATGTTTTCAAAAAACTTTAAGCCACTCTAACCGAGTAATTTAAAACATAAAAACATGAATTTAATTGAGAATTTATCTCTCTCGGACATTTCTAAAGACTTTAGACCGATAAAACATGATGAAGTATATTACACATATTAATAGAAATATTTGTTCTTGGTAATTTTTCGTGAACTTTTCGATCTAGCTCTTGGACTATACTTTACTAATTGAACTCATTATATCTCCTAAACTATGACCCGACTAAATCTGTAACTCGGCGACAAATTGCGACTAATTGGCGACAAAATATGGGAGAAAACACATCTTCGTTAGGTGCCCTAGTTTTTGAGATATAAATGTGGCCCTGCTAGGGAGACTCTCCAGATCGGCCACCTATAAACCTATATTATATCTTTTGAACCAGTGACCGACAAATTTCGACTAATTAGCGACAATTTTTTTGTTTTCAAAATTAAAATCCCTGATGGTGGCCCTGCCAGTCAGTGACACACCTAAACCTATTTATGTATGAATATATCAGGATTGAGAGAGATTGAGTATATTCGAATGTGATTCGAAGGATGCCGTAAGGAAACTTATGACGACAAAGACGTGTGCTAGATTTCTTTTGGTGCTTTAAAATAACTTCAGTTGGATGATATAATAAGTGGTTTACTTTGCCATATAATCCCACAAATGTCTTCTCGTCACTTAGGTGGAGTCTGTATAAGGGAGGTACATTAAGCGGTCATAAAGCCCAGGCCACACCTGCTAGCGAGCGAGCGAGCCGGGCGAAGCCTCAGACTTTTGGGTTAAATTTGTCCCATTTTTGAAAGGGTTTCTTAAAATAACGTAGTAAATAAAAGCACCATAGCAAATTTAATAAAACTTTATTTTCGCTTATTTACATTATCCCTTATAACTAAACACTGTTGCACGACTAGGCGAAGTGGTCCTCTCGGTCAGCGGCGAGCGTGGGCGCGGCCGCGTCCTCCATAGCGGCGAAGTTCATGAAGTGCGCCGGCCGGTGCACCTCGTGGTAGAACTCGCGAGGGTTGCCCAGTTGCACGCCGTATTTCATATTCGGGTCGTGACGGACACCTGGAGAGAAAGATAATTGTAGTAGTTACATCTATCTAGTAATTGTTTCATGTCGAGAATCTTTTCACAATTTTGGTTTATCTGTAGATTGTTTAACATTGGTCCCGATTCCCTTGTTTACAAACTAAACCAAATTTAAGTTCAGTGCATCTTTTTCTTTCTATTTCATTAAGAAAAGGACAGAAGATAAATTTTAGTTTAGTCCTGTCAAATTAGTCAGCACCTGACGTAATTTGATGTAATTTAAGTAGTCAACTTTTTTGTGTGGAGCCCTGGGCACTTGCCCAGAGTGCCCAGTGGAGAAAAATAGTCCTAGATATGTTATGGACTAACTGATAAATGATTATTACATTGCATTTTCATTATTAATAATGTCCATCACCTATCATTGGGCAGGATATAAAATCAAATTATTTATTACGATTCTTTTATTGTTCGACATTAAATCTAAAATTTTAGTACGAGAATGGTGCCGATTCCCTTGTTCACAAACTAAACTAAATTTAAGTTGAGTGCATCTTTTTCTTTCTATTTCATTAAGAAAAGTCACGAGAGAAATTTTAGTTTAGTCCTGTCAAATTAACCAGTGCCTGACACAAGTTTAAACGATATTAAAAAGTTGACTACTTAAATTACATCAAATTACGTCAGATGCTGACTAATTTGACAGGACTAAACTAATATTTATCTTCTGTCCTTTTCATAATGAAATAGAAAGAAAAAGATGCACTCAACTTAAATTTAGTTTAGTTTGTGAACAAGGGAATCGGCACCATTGTCACAGGTCTGCACACCACGTCCCAAACAAAGCATCATAGCGCGAACAGAGGTCGCTAAACGTTTTACCGGCATTAAAAATAATAAAAACTGCATTAAAAAAAAAAGACATACCCATGAAGTTGTAATTCCAACTTCCCTGCGACGGAACCATGAAGTATCCAAGGAATCTGTCAGACAAAAGCATCTGAACCCTCTCGTAGTGACTGGGGAGGTAGCCCTTGGGATTGTTCCCGCGGTCGGTGTTGCGTGCACCCCACTCGTACCCGCTCGGGGTCAGTTTGTACGCCGTGAGGGAGCAGGAGCCGGGCGTGAACGAACACGTGATTATGATCGTCTTCTCACCGTCCCACGATGGGTTCTCTGCCATTATTTTTGCGTGAGTTGTTATGTCCTGTAAATAAATTTTTAATATCAGCCATTTGTTTTCGTTATTTATAGTTAATTTGATTAGCTCGAAATATGTCCTCTTATTGATTCGATGTTTACCTGCGGCGAGAGCTGCGGCAGCTCGTTGGGCTGCGTGTGCATCCAGCCGAGCGGCTGCAGGTGCGCGAGCGCGGGGTGCTTGGGCAGGTGGCGCGGCAGGTGCACCTGCTGGTGCGTGCCCCACTGCGGCGCCACCACGGCGCACTGCACCTCGCGCACCATGGGGTTGTCGGCCGGCGACGTGCCGTACAGGTAGCACGCGATCTAAACGCGGAGGAAACAGACCATTAGTGTTGCTGGCTTAACCCTCAAGAGAAGCACTGGGTATGGGATACCCAGGTGTAAATTAAAAATATTTCTCCTTCAGAAATGGTTACAATGAGAAGGTGACTTTGCCTAGGGGAAAAATCCCTACTATCCCCACTACAGATTCCCCACCATAGTTATCTTGAGATGTGAATACGGACTAAAATATAGGCGGCCGTAGTCAGTCTATGGGTATGCGCTACCCAGTGCTGTTGTAGCGTCAGTATTTTGTTATTTTATCTGACTCAACGTTTTGCATAAAATTGTGTTTTTCAGTTCTTTTTTTGTATTTATATAATTAGAATTCTAAAATATCTATTTTAAAAGAATTCTGATCGATATTTTATATCATCAGTCAGTTTTATTATATATATTGCTTAAAATGTGATATTCCAATGTGTAAAGAACATACAGCCAAAATTTGTGAAAAATGTAGCTTGAAGTTATATTCTTAATTTTTTGTAGCAGCAATCCATTTAAAATATAAATTTTATAAAGTAATTTAAATGTTTGTATTAATAAAAGAATAATGAATCCATATTTTTTAATTAAGTAATATCATTCTAAAAACACTGAACTTTACCTAACTAAATAAATATCTTTTATCAATTACAGTTAAATGACGAAATAACTATCTAAAAGTACATTTAATTCCCTTTCAAATGCCGTCGGGAAAAATTTTTTATCTATAAATTCTGCCTAGATATGGTAATTTGAATAAAACACCTCATTTTAAGGGTTTATGTTGATTTTTTTATATATTATTCAAGATAATTTTTTCTTTATGACAATTCTATGGATATATTCTTAATCTACACTGTCTAAGCTTTAAAATGAAAAAAAAAAATTCTATATCGGACAATTTGATCGAAAGATATTATTAATCAAAGACACGCGGGTATGGCATACCCAGTGCTTCTGGATCGCGCAGCAGCGATAGTGCTTCTCTTGAGGGTTAAGTGCACTAAGCACAACATGTTCAAGTCTGCCTGAGGTATGCAAAGGCCTTGCGGCTAAATCAAATTCATATTTTGCGACCTGGCTGTGCCGAATCGGGTCGTCTCAAACACGTAACCTCCTCTAATAATTCATTTAAACTGAAGCGAGAGATTATGACAATGCGATTTCAGGAAACTCTAGCTATAGAAATTGTGGCAGTTAATCAAAGACATAGTTTGCAGACTTTCGGGATTACACGGCACTATGTTAACCCGAATATCAAAGCAGATTAGTTACTGAAACTATAAACTAACCTGCGCTCTCAAATCGGAGATGGTAACGAATTTCTTGAGTAAGTTCTTTGGCAAGATGTAGGTGTAACCACTCTCCTTAATGTCGTCCGAGCTCACGTAGATGTGATTCGTGCGCAGATGTAGGTTCGTGGCGGATATCGCACGCACGCGCCATTCCGTCTTTGAGCTGAAATTACATTTAGGATTAGTAGAACTCAACATAGATACGTGGAAACTACATTGAAAAGGTAATATTATGATTAGAATTCTCTCAATTTTGCAAGTTACATTTAGGACCAGCTAGGCTTACATGCACAGCACGACAAAATCCTGCTGTCACATCATACGATAATGAAATGTATACGTAGATAGGCGGCGCATACATTTCGCCGCCATTTGCATTCAAGGATGAATATACTATTAGGGCAAAAACTAGTCACGCGCTCATGTTAGCCTGGCTGGCTTATTTAGTTGTCAATATGATCAGTTAGCGTTGTATGAGTGCCGCGTCGTGCCGCGTCTTGCGATCAGCAACCGCGCCACGCTCGCGACACTCCAGAGCACATGGACTCTCTGGTTTCAATACCCCTACGCGGTTCATCATTTTTATATTGACAGCTAAGATCTAAACCAGATCACAATTTTATTTCTAGCGGCCTGGCAATTTAATGCTGTAAATGAAATCGCCACACAATGGGTGCCTGAAGACGGTCGTCGTCACCGAGGCAGGCCCAAGAAACGCTGGCGTGACGATTTGGGCTCGTTCATGACTGATTACTGATTGGCCAGAGGAGGCAAAACACCGAGAGAGAGTTGGAAGAGAATGGGGGAGGCCTTTGCCCAGCAGTGGGACAGAATAGGCTAGCAAAAAAAAAATGAGTCTCTAGTAAAACTAACACACTCAAGAGGTAATCCTGTCACGAAAATAGAGCCACAAAAACATTCTCACCTGAATGTCTGCGACTCATAGTTGCTGGTGGTGGACGTGATGATCTCGTCTCCATGCTTGTTGACAGTCCTAGTAGTAGTGGCAGTGAGCTGGCTCTGTTCCTTGCTCTGCTTCTCGATCTCGGCGATCTGTTGCCGTTGGGCTGAAGGTGCTGATATCTCCATACCCAGAATTATGTCACGGATTTCTGACTGGGTTAGTGATGCTACGTTTACGCTGGAAAGAAAGTGTGAAATTTGTATTAGAAAAGGAAGTGAGATTGTAATTTTTATGATCATCATTGATTGGTTGTCTAAAATAATATGAGCCAATCAAACGTGTTCAAATGAAATGTAATAGAATAAATTGTCGTATGGTTTACATCCAGACCGCAGTTTCTTTTCGTAAAGTCACATTTTGCAACTTTCTGTAACTTTTGTTGCGCACTTACGCATGTGAATATTGCTACAAGAAACCACTTTGGTGTGAATAAACTTTTACAAACAAAACACAAAGCCAATTTTCCCTCTTACTTGTTCTTCTTGCCATAATCGGCAAGGATAAGGTCCTTGAGCTGCACCTCAACCTTGATCCAGTCGTCATCGGACAGCGTGGGCCAGATGTGATGCGGCTCTGTCAGCGTGGTTTTGTCAGGCTTCAGCAGGACTTTGGTGCGCTCGGTGTTCACGTGGAGGGCGCGAAGAATGAGGATCAGACGACTGAACGCCTAGGATACAAATTGTAAACATTCTTATGAGTTTCTTTTCAGTTCTTGCGGTATTCTAGGATACAAAAGCAGGTGTTTTCAGCCTAAGTTGTTTCGTGTTCAATATGATCAGTTAGCGTTGTATGAGTGCCGCGTCGTGCCGCGTCTTGCGATCAGCAACCGCGCCACGGTCGCGACACTCCAGA
Source organism: Lycophotia porphyrea (assembly GCA_950005105.1). Taxonomy (NCBI): domain Eukaryota; kingdom Metazoa; phylum Arthropoda; class Insecta; order Lepidoptera; family Noctuidae; genus Lycophotia; species Lycophotia porphyrea. The sequence goes on along the minus strand of OX465396.1, from coordinate 13,772,129 downwards.
GCACATGGACTCTCTGGTTTCAATACCCCTACGCGGTTCATCATTTCATATTTACGGCGAAAGATCATATAATGGACGTAAGCTGCTTGTGATGGTATTTTTCGGGTCCGGTTTCCAAAAAAGAGACGACTGGAGCGGAGAGGAGACTTACAGCAATCCTGGTTGAATTGTATACACATCGCGCCGCGATTGCATGTCTCTGAACCGTGTAAACCGGGGAATGGGCTAAAGATACTTATACACACGACGGCACATCTAACTTTACATTTCTAATATTTTCTGCTTTGTATATATTTTCTGTACAATGAGAGATCTGCATAAACTGGTTTTGTATAGCTTGACCAGCCGTCGAGCGTACACTCGACTTGATTTAAGGCCACGTCCTCCCATACTACTTTAAAATCACTTACGGTATACGAGGAGATGGTCTTGAGCCAGTCATCATACAAGTTGAACAGCACCATCTGTGGCTCTGTGGCCTTCAGGATGAGGTCTCCGAACTTCTCCACCTTGAGACACGCCTGGAACGGCAGCTGCAGCTCCGAGCCCTTGATCACGATGTTGGGGAAGTCCAACAAGTGCACCTGGACACGAAAAAAGACAATTTGTAAAGTTTCTTTGGAGTAGTACTATTCATGAGTTACCTTAACATTCAGGCCGAAAATAACTAATATTGCTTTTACAGATAATTTTAATTAACTTATCAAAACATAAGATGCTTTAAATGATAAGAATTTGTAGAATAAAGTATGTTTGTTTTCTCTTACCTCAAGAGGATCCAACATTCCCTTTCTGGTGACGATGATCTGTTTAGGCTGCTCCTCCACAGGTAAAGAACGAATCAAAGCCGCGACTTCTTCAGCAGTCTTCCATTTGGCGAGCTAAATCAAACAAAAACACTAATATCAGACACCATAACAACTTGAGCAAGCAAAAGGCAGCGCATGTTATGCTAACAGGATCACTACCACATTTAGACTTATTTGACTTTTCGGTTCGGTGTTCCTAAATTTATTATACAATGTTGTAGTTACCTGTCCAAGACGCTTCTGTCCAGCCCACACGCTGGTGTGAATGATCTTGAGGAAGAGCTGACCGGTGCGCGGGTTGAAGATAAAGATGGCGCCGTTGATGGGCTTGGTCGTCAAGTTACCCTCGAACGTCTTGTGGATCGTTACGCGGTACACGTTGGTGTCGTCCACGAACCTAGGTGGATGTAATGGAATTGTTAGGTATGGAATCCAGAACTTCTAAAACCCCTACAATGATTTAAAACTGTAACAGTAATCGATGGGTCTACGCCGTAAGATGGCTGAGTAGAAAGAATCATATTTTATAGGTATACATATTATTTTCCAGTTATCAACACACAGGAAAATGTAGTGTGATTTTGAATGTTTATTTTGTTTCTTTTATGCCATGTCTTGTGTATATTTTTTGTTGGAGATCCCAAAGAAATCAAATAGAAGAATTTCAATTAGAAAGAGACAATATATTCATGCTCAATTAAATTTACGTTGTTTTTTTTGTGTTTTGAACAGGTGAAAATGTAGTCAGTTCTTACCAAATGATCTGGTTAGAGAAGAGCTCTCCGTAGTTTTGACTGGACAGGTAGGGCTCGGTAGGCTCGGAGGAATACAGCTGCAGCGCCTTGCGGATGCGCTCGCGCAGTACGTACAGCGCGGGGTTGGCCTTCATTATCTTAGCCATCGCCTGCTGGATCAGCGGCTTGCAGCCCGGGAACCAGTTACCGTATGCACTGTTAAGTAAAAAAATTAAGACCATTAAAGCAAATAGATAGTGGTTTGGGAGATTCTGTCAACATTAGCTGTTATATATAAACCTATGGCTTTTTCCCGTGGCGGTAGGCAGTAACTAAATAGAACGCCACCTCTACAATCCTTACACACTCCTCCTTTCGATTTTATGCGATAGTTATTTGCATTGAATACTTGACGAACTGGTTTTCTTTTTCCTGAACCCCTTTCTGGGCTCTCTGGTTTTCGCCTTTGGTAATGTCGTTGCGATTGTTGAGGGTGGCCTGTGTGTAGCAGGTCTTATGGCTTAAATGATGGTAGTGGTGGCTGCTATCGGAAAATTTGCAAATTCAGTTTTGATTGATTAAAAGAACATAATATGTAGTTTTAGGATAGCCAGCTATATTTTACTTTTAAATTCTTGCCTGCAAGAACAATTGTCATTTTCCTGCCCGTATCCTATGTTACTTGGGGTCAGGTAAACACGTTTTGTTCTTCATTCTCCTCTGTCAACGGTTACGCTTGTTTTTCTTTATTGCCTGCAGAATGTTGAATGAACAATTCACTACCTGTGCAAGTTATACGCCAGATCGATAGCGATGAGCAGTCCGGTAGGCGAGGGGTAGATGGACATGTTGTCAGTCGTGTAGTCCAAGAACTTGGCTCGCGCGTATCGCTCCACATCGTGCGAGTCGTAGTCGCCCCAACGTAGCTGGATGTCCAGCCAGTACTTCTGTGTTGTTGTGTTGTCCATTGTGTCTCTGTGGGTAAAGGATATAATTATGTGAGTGAGGGTTTGAAGCGAAGACACTCATTTAAATCACGGTAGCTAGCAGATTACTGTAGGCATTGAAATCTATGCTAGATAAATCTTAGAACCATACTATAACTCTTTATTGATAAGGTATTTAAAGATAAGTTCACTGGTTGGATGTTTAGGTGACTTTAGAAATACTTCTTGTCATTTTCTTCAGATTATTACGGCTTTCAGACAAAACTAAAAAAAAAAAACTCAATCAATAATATCCATTCCACAAATATGCTCGTCTTATTGCCCTTTGTGAAGAATATGATGTGCCTTTAAAAAAATAAAAATCACTGGTTATGACTTTCCTTAAACTATAGCTGACTATATCCATGTAATAGTGCAAGCATTTTCAGTGCCACGTATTTGAAATCAATCAAATCTTACTTGGTATCAGCGAGCAGCGACGGCCGGGACACGTTCCACTTGTAGGCCGAGAACAGCAGAATGTCGGCGCACGACGAGTTCATCTTGTAAGACTTACGTGGGTGAATGGTTTCCTTCTGGACTGTCTCGATCTCAAGCGCGTCGAGTTCTTGATCGAATACCTAGGGGGGAATTGTTGAGATTAGCGTTGAAGGACGTTATGCAGAAAATGTTGTCGGGCATAACTATAATGTGTTAATCATAGCGTTTACAATAAAGAAAAAAACTTGTGGTTTTAACAATCTACAAGTGTATTTTTCCTTGCCTTGAAGAGTCTTGCACATTCACATTCGAAATACTTTTATTGTTTTAGCCAAACCATATCAAATCTCAATTTCAAAATATATTTTCAATGTATTCCAATCTGATGGAATAATAGTGCTGTGCCCAACTGTTGGTAGTTATACAAAAACAAAGTGTTTACCTGACACAAGTCCATGACAATAGACTCGTGCACCTTCTGCCACAAGTGAGCTCTGAAGATCTGGATGAGCGAGATCTTGAGCGTGGGGATCTTGCCGTGCATAAATATACCCGTCAAGTCCAGTTGTACCTGTGGAACAACAGAGTTGGGTAAATACAAGATAAATTGAGTAATTTGACTAGATAAAGAGAAATGAAAGAAAAAATGCCATAATATGTTCCTTTACTTGACAATGATCTAATTTGCAAAAAAAAAATACTCAAACATATAATTTGCTGCGTCTATTACTGAAAGTTATCCATATCGGGTGCTAAACCAGAGGAGTCATAGACTGTGACTTCTTTATGATAAAATAGCACGCATAACTCACGGGTTCATTGTTATTATAAAGACAAAAGTGTGTTTATGTCTCTTGTGCCTGTAATTACACCGGTAGTCGGCCGTTATGAACTTTTCCAGTCGAGATACAGCAAAAAGTTTGGCGGCAGAAATAGGCATGGTGGTAGTACTTCGCTAGATGAGCTCTACCACAAAGAGCTGCACTAAATCAGAATACCGACTGTTGCTATCATGTGTTTCTTCTTACCTGGAAACCGACGTACACGTTGGCTCTGTTAATAGTAGGTGACCACCACAGTGTGAAACGACGGTTGGGGATCTGGTTCAAACCGGATCGCTGAGCGTTGGTCAGCTTCTTGTACTTCATCGACTCTTCGAATCCTGAGGCTTTCTCCCTGCGCAGGTACAAGAACAAAGATTAACTCAAGTCCTATATAGGGTAGACCGAAAACTAGTGAACATCACGGGTACCCCCATGCCAGAAGCCCTGGATGCGAGAAGCTCAAGACGTCTGCTTTGTGATTATGTCGAGTAAGAATACTAACAGCAAAAGTGAGACACATTCTGAGGATACCAATACCACAGAATTTCATGTTCAAAATATCTAAGCCCCAAAAGTTCCCAAGAGATCCAACTCACCATAATGTCTAACATTACATTACATTTATTCATTGTTATATACCCATGTTTTAACATTTTTAAATATTTCTTACAAAAATCCATATAAAAAACATTTAAAAATATAAAAAAATAGCGGTCCGCCGGTGTCGGGAACAGGGTCCAAGCTACCGGTGGTTAGGGCTCCAGAGACAGGAACCTCCTCACAATGCGAGCCGTATCGAGGAGTACTGCCTTCTGAATCAGGCCCTTGATCCAACCGCCTAAGGAGAGCTTCGAAAGATGGTCGTCGAGGTTCTTAGCCATAAGGCCATTGGCCGTTACGACAATCGGCACAATGACAGCCGAGTTCACATTCCACATGTCGACAACCTCGTGTGCCAAGTCGAGATATTTTATTTGTTTCTCTTTCTCAGCTTTCACGAGGTTCTCGTCATGCGGGATGGTGACATCGATTATCATTACGCGGCGCGCTGATCGGTCGATTACCACTATTACATTATTATTACGTTCATTGAGTACACCAATCATTGGTAAACACAATATAATTGGTATACAACCGAGAATATGTAAATAGTTTCACTTTATGATAGAAAGGAGTTCATGTGGCTAGAAGTACTCACCAGAACAGACCCTCCCAGGTGGGGAAGTAGGTTCCCTTGAAAAGCGTGTGTTCGAGGATACCCTCGACTCCTCCAAGCGCCTGGATCATGTCCGTGCGGTAGTTGTTCAGGTTCCATAGCTTGCCGTCGTGGCGCTGGTGTGTCCACCAGAATGGATTCTGTTTCAGGACCTGATAAAAAGACAGAGGTTTTAGTGTGCTCTAGTGCCGTACAGACTTTTATTGGCATTATGTTTCTATTGGTAGTTATTTTAAACTGTAAGTTACAATATGACGAACAGCATCCGTTTTCTTCAAAAATTATGAAAAGCAATAAATTACATAGTAAAACTAGTAGCAATAATTACCTGATATTGTTTGAACTCAGTACGAATACGCCATCCTTTATCATAAGCCAACGTATGCCTATCCTTTTGGAACAGTGTATTGATACGCGGAATGCCTCTATCCCACGAATCTTCTAGATCTTCCAATGTCAAACGCCTGGAAAACGAAACAGTATGAATACACATTGCTGTGGTACGAATTGATGGGTAGTTCTGTTTTTATGATCAGTTAGCGTTGTACGAGTGCCGCGTCGTGCCGCGTCTTGCGATCAGCAACCGCGCCACGCTCGCGACACTCCAGAGCACATGGACTCTCTGGTTTCAATACCCCTACGCGGTTCATCATTTCAAGAATGTGCGTCGTTAGTAAAAAGTTAACCTGTACTCATTAAAAGTTAGTTTATTTGTAATTTTTCATACATCCATCTGGTTGAATGTAAAGCCAATTGACCAATGTTGCTTAAAATGTTTAATCAACCTTTCTTGCGGGGACAAGCAGTCTCCATATAAATAAACAAACAGCAGTATTTCAATATTGTGTAACTGGCTGGACAGAAAAACGTTGCTGCAGATATGTTGCGATATTGAGTAGCAGGTTTTTAGACGCATTTTTCACACGAATCATTGTTCTCTCACCTGTTCTGCGCATTAGCCTCCTGCCTCTTGAGCGCGTACTCGGCCCACACGCGCTGTGAGTCCACGAACTCGGCCTCCCACGGCTGTATGTAGCGGTACAAGTTGGGGATCAGCTGGTCTTCGTCGTGCGACATTCCTGAACGGAAGTGAGTGATGCCCACGTCCGTTTGTTTCGACCAGCGGAGATCAGACTGGAGAGAGGATATTGAATTAGTATGGTTTAGGTTTTGTGTCACTTATTCATTGGTTGTAGATCTTCGAGATAAAGTAAAGCTCTACGATAGAATGTAATAAGCCAAGCAGGTGCACAATTTTCATACAATGCTTTTACTTTTTAAGAAGGTACTTTCAAACGAAAAATATCGATTTGCATTGCTCTTAAAATAGAAGTTATATATATTAATAGTAGCAAGACAAGCAAGTTTCCTTTTAAACATGTATCATGCTGGCTGAGCTTACTATTTTGTCATAATCTTGTCAAATTAGCAAACACTGACACAAAGGTTATCACTGTCACATAAATGTCTCACCTGTGGAATCAGTACATGTCCCATGGACAGCATACCAAGGCCTCCTAACTCCTTAGGCGTGTAGAACACGACGGGCGGGAAACGGGAAGGCATTTTAGAGTTGAGACCGATCTTGATACGTGTTTGGATCTTGTTCTCACACTTGACGAGTAGATCGAGGAGTTCTTGTGTGTTGACGACAGCCTCGCGGAAGTATGTCATTAGACCTGTAGGGGTGGTGAATTGTTAACTTTTATAGACAATGTGCTTGTTGAAATAAGTAGATTGAACTGTTGTTGTTCTTGATGAATAGTTGCCAACTATATTGTAGCAAGCTTCTAACTAAATGCAATTGGAGCGCATATAATTTTTACACCGCCAGATTTTTCTAATGAACCTATATTTTACATTGGTAATCAAGAAGCCACCCTTCTCTCGATATGTGCCAAAGACTCATCACTCACGCATTGGTAACAACAGCATACAGAAACCTGGTTTAGAAAAAATATATATTAGAAAAAGTATAACTTACCAATAAGCGCAGTATTCCACTTGTTAACGATCTTAGTGAAAGTAGTAGATCCGGAAGCCATAAGAATCTGTCGGACTCTGTTATGGAATCGCGCGAGAGACTCATCGTCGACGCGCAGGTAACATTGGGCGGTACGTTCCTTTGTCACTTCGTTCTGTAAGTTCCATACGCCGTCGCGGTGGCATAGCTCCTCGTGTTGACTGCGACACTGAGCGGAAAAGAAGGACGGGATTGAAGTTAGGTATACATTGTAATCATTTTGGATTCACGCGGATTTTTTATAAAAAATAGCAAGCAAATATCATCCCCAGAATTTGTTTAGGAAAAGACTTGAGGTTTTTCAGCATCTTGGTTTGATTCAGCATTTGTTCAGATCTCGTTATTTGTTTCTAATGTAAGATAAAGTAATTTCTAATGTATGATAAAGGAAACCCAACAGAAGCTTATTTGAAAGAGAAACGGGTTTATAGTTCGCGTACACGATCCGTTTCATTACCCCGAGTTATATACGCAATTTACCGTTGTGATCTAATTCTTACCTTAGGCAAAATCCTGCACTCGAAGCCAGCCATGTTGAACAGTAGATTGGGGTTGTCCTTAGAGTAGACAGACACGAAGCTGTTCTCCCATTGGATGGTTGTCACTGAGCGAGGCAGACGGTTCTTAATGTCCCAGAATACGGCGCGGCCACTGGTCAAGGAGAGATGAGTGTAATATAATGGTAGACTACGTAACAACACGCCTGTTTCAAGTTACTGATGAAGGGGTGGAGGTGCATTGTATACTAGCAGTAATTGTTTGGTTGCAGTATTTATACATAGTTTGATAGAGATGTCTGAAGTAAATTAGTGCTTTCAGGCCCAGTATCAATATCGGTGCAAATACAAGCAACTAGAGGAGAGACGAAATGTAGATTTCATCCAATGTCATTGGTTGCTCTGTTTTCGTGAAAACCGAGCCTAACAAGTTTTTTGAAGTGAAAACTTTAGCATCATTGTGATTTGAAAGTTGATGAAAAGAAAAAGCGACAATAAAAAGAGACAGATACATAAATTCATAAGATTTAACCTGGGAGAAAATGAGACAGGAAGCATTACACATTGATACAGTATTTATCTTGAAGCCATAATTTTTGAAGGTTTCACTTCTACCACATGTGAATTGCACACATGTTTTTTTTCTTCTGACAGCAACCTTATTGTAACGAACATAAGTGTCACTTGTAATGATTGTTTTACTTGTGAACAACTAAAATTACTGTGAATGCACTACGTGATGGTAATGCTGGTAATTAATACTTTGTTTATATATTTTTGGAACACTCACAGATTGACGTCATGTTTCATAAGACGCATGCGCGCGTCTCTGGGCCAGCACTTCTTATTGTTGTATCCTACGATGTTCTCGTTGTTGGGATCTGGATGCTCAGTGAGGTACCGCTGGATGAGATCGCGAGCTTCTTCTGCAGTGAATCTGGTGGATGGAAGTATAATTTGAGTGATGCAAACATTTTGCAAGTTTCTTTTGTAAGGTACCATACCATGTTATTAATTACAGATGAGATAAATAAACATTAATTTATATGCCAAGTGTTAACTATGATTTGAGGAGTCATATTGCATAGCACAGTAACTTGAGATATTTTACGATATCTGTTCAGTCAACAAAATAGATAAGTATGCATGGTCGTAAGATATAGTTTTTTTAGAAACTGTTGCACATCTTCAAATGAAATTGAATTAATTTAACCAATTGATTATTCTTCTTCATTTAATTTTAATTTCATTCGAAAACATCGATCGGCTTTTAAGGAAAAATCAATTATATCTTATCTGTTTTGTTGACTGTACATGACATAATTAAAATAGAAGTGCTTAATTATTTCTGGTAATGTTAGGCTGAGTTGACGAAAATAATTTTACTTTTTAGACAACCTAACTTATTGAGTAAAAAACAAGTTATTTATGTAATCATTAACACTGAACACGGGATATATACCATGTTTACTATTTACTAAGTTATTTGTGTTTCTAGCTGTACCAACCTGAAGAAAATATGAATTCTGTCGACATATCGGCAATACAGTCTAATCGGGTGCGCGGTCTCAGTTGACCGATCCTGATAGGACAGGAAGTCGTTGGGCAGTTGTGGTGGTCCCGCCATCTCGCTGGCCCGTTGTAACCCAAGCACTAGCAAGTCGAGTACTAGCCCGTAGTACTGGACTATGAACGAGGCGAACTGGAGACCGCGGATGATGCCGTAGGAGTTTGTGTGGTTCATGTCCTGTAGGAAAATGAAGATGAGAATCAATGAGATTATAGAAGACTAGCACTTCGCCCGCGACTTCTTTCGCAAAAATTGTGACAGCTGGCTAATTTGCATGATATAAATATAATTTATAGCCTCTGTTACTTCCTGAAAATTTAGCTTTCTATTGGTGAAAAATGGTCAAAATCGATCCAGTAGTTTCGAAGTTAATTCGGTACAAACAAAAAAATGTTTTGTTCTTTATTATAATATTAGTATAGATATGCCTATACTTCACTATCACTACGTATTATAAAACAAAGTCCTCCACCGCGTCTGTCTGCCTGTGTGTTCGCGGTAAAATCAAAAACTACTGCACCGATTTTCATGCTGTTTTCACCAATGGATAAGAGTGGTTCTCGATGAAGGTTTTAGTATATAATTTGTCAAGTTTTTGTATACCACGCGGGCAAAGCCGCGGGCTAAAGCTAGTTTAAAATAACGTAAACTTGTTGATACTGTAGTTGTTCCTCCTAAAACGGTAGTTAGTTACACAGATGTAAGGGTACCTAACACTTACGTAATTATTCAGTATATTTTTACCTGGCGGCAATAGTAAGGGAACGAATCTATATATATAAAAGAAAGTCGTGTTAGTTACACCACTTATAACTCAAGAACGGATGAACCGATTTTGCTGAAAATTGGTGGGGAGGTAGCTTAGAACCGGGAGACGGACATAGGATACTTTTTATCCCGACGACCGCGTTCACGGAAAAAAATATGAATAAAAGCGTTTTTAAATAAATTTGCGCAACTGATAGTCCACGTCACGTAGGTAGGTAGGTACTAGGGAGGTAGGATAGGTAGGTACTAGGAATGTAGGTAGGAAGGGTAGGTAGGTAGGGCTAGGGTAGGTAGGTAGGGCTAGGGTAGGTAGGTACTAGGGAGGTAGGTAGGGTAAGTAGGTACTAGGGAGGTAGGTAGGGTAGGTAGGTACTAGGGAGGTAGGTAGGGTAGGGTAGGTAGGGTAGGGTAGGGTAGGGTAGGGTAGGGTAGGTAGGGTAGGTTGGGTAGGTAGGGTAAGTAGGGTAGGTAGTTTTGGTAGTGTAAGTAGGGTAAGTAGGGTAAGTAGGGTAGGTAGGGTAGGGTAGGGTAGGGTAGGTAGGGTAGGTTGGATAGGTAGGGTAGGTAGGGTAGGTAGGGTAGGGTAGGGTAGGTAGGGTAGGGTAGGTAGGGTAGGGTAGGTAGGGTAGGGTAGGTAGGGTAGGGTAGGTAGGGTAGGGTAGGTAGGGTAGGATAGGGTAGGTAGGGTAGTCGAAATATTATTTAATTGCATTATGTGACGTAAACGAAGTTGCGCGGGTCAGCTAGTTGCAAATAAAAGGAAGATGATGTTTGTTGCAGGACTAAAAACTTTCTGAAGCTTACACATAATTTTTTCTAAAACTGCAAGACTAGAAAAAATACAGATAACGTTAAATCAGTACTTTACCTTATAATTAATAATAACGTTATTCTTAGCAGTCATGTAGTCAGCGATGTTGTGGTCGACGATCAGACGCAGCAGCCTGTTCAGAAGCGTCAGATCTATCTTCTCGTACAGCTTCTCGAAGCGCGACTCGAGGAGGACGTTGCACTCGCCCTCACCGACTTCCCACACGTCTTGTAGGTTGTTTATACCTAGAAGTATTGGATGGTGTAAGGAGTTGGGTATAAAATACTTTTTATCAGCACGTAGGCCTGCTGTCGATTGAGTACGAGTTTCACCAATGAAATTAAATGCGATATGTACAGTTGCGGTCTTTTCCGCCTGATCAGTTTTTTTTTTTTTTTCGCTTGTATCATGCGGAGGCGCCCCGCCCGGCTAGAGAGCGCTTAGCGCGCGTAAGTGCAAGCAAAAATGAGTTTAGTGGTGATCAAGCGGGAGTGTCCTCGATTGTACATGACTGCTTCGAAGGGCTATATGTGTCAATATCCCGTAATGAGCGCGCGTTCTGACTCATTGAAATTAGTTCTGAAAAAATCCAAACGAAGGTCACAGGGCGATCAATGCTTTAGTAACGGTGCTATCTGCTTACACATAACACAAGATACATCGCACCAACCTTGGTTTAACCTGTGTGGCTAAAAATTAAAAGAGAAATTCATATCAAGTTCAGATTTGCCTGAAAATAAATGACACATAACACACAAACATCAGACGTCATGTTTCTTCTTCAACATATCTTCTGTTCTTGTTTTGATGACAGCGCGACCGACCGAGGTGAGGTTTGTAACAAGGGGATGATCGACGAGGCAGATCTCCTTTGCCACAACGCACACCCCGGGCGGTTGCATTCTCGTCGAGTTTCATTCTTCAATTATTTGTTCATGCTTATTAGTGGTGGGTATATGGAATTGTTATCAGAGCAAATATTAAAAAAAAAAACTTAAATCGGAAATTGTTTAAGATGATAACAATTGACGACATATTCAAACTCTTTGTTATCAGACTTCAGGTGACTGGCATCGACATTAGTTATTTTGAATAATAAATGGCATGTGAGATTATATTTTAGTAGTATAATAAGCCATAGTCATAATCAGCCTAAAATATAGGCTCAACATCACATCAAAGGTTCCTAAAACAGCAAAATGAATACCAATTATTACACAGTCAAATATAGAAATCAAGCTTCTTCACAAACCTTGACACCACTTATAGACGAGTAGCGGCGAAGGCTCCGTATCCGCCGGCTTCACCCACGGAGGCAGTAACCTTCGCTTATCAGCCTCATACCACAAGTACTGGTCTAGGTACGCGTCTGTGATCTTCTCTAGGGGCTCCACGTCGTAGACTGGCACCAGGTGGGAGTACAGGTCCATGAATTCTATGCCGACCTGGTAGGATAGTGTGGTGTTAGACATTTATTAAAAGCAGAGAATCATTAATTCTTAATGAGGCTTATGGCTATGGAATGGACGTCTTTCGGCTGAATGAGGATTATTTAGTTATAAGACAAATAGCTAATATTTTATTGAAAAGATTTTCATCAAAAACTAATATATGAGATTTCTGACTGTGGATAACTGAAATGATAAATTGCAAATGACCAGCTCTCTATAAATGGCAAAAAACAGTCAACATTTCGAGAATGACCTCATAATTTCTACACTACATCATAACTGGTAGTGTTAATAATGAAAACACTTACCTCTCTAAATGTCCTCTGCGTAAGCAAATGACGCTTGATCCTAGACAATGCCTCGTGAGGATTATCGTAAGCCTGTTCTATAAGACCCAGCTCCTCTCTCTGACTCTGGTTCAGCCTCGACTTGACGCTGTAGGCCTCTTTCAGCCGCTCCAACGCCAGGATAAGGAGCTTGGTGTCATGCTTGTAGGAGAGAGGCGGGAAGGGAATGGGGGCGAAGCGCCGGGACTCCAGCCAGTGGACGGTTGTCGTGTAGATGGCGACGGCTTCTTCAGGGGAGATGTACGGACCGTCCTGTGAAGAAGTGGCACTTTAGAATGGTTGATTGGCCGATTGGCATTACTTAACCTTGGAAAATGTGCAGGTACTATTATTTTATTTAATAAACAAGAACCTAGAACAAGGAATACTTCTTATGAATATTCCAATATTATTCATTATATGTTAATAAAATACATTAAAAGTTACATAATTATGCAACTTTACAGATTTGTGGTGCCCCTCTTGCATCATGGTAGCAGAAATACAGCCTGAAAAGCACCTAAACAACTTCTTCAGATACGGAAATACAATATTCCTTTAAACATACCTTCAAATAGTTGTGTTGTCTCTCCTGCTCAGCCTTGAGGTACAGCCTAGTCAATCGTCCGAGGTTCTTCTTACAGACAGTCTTGTCGACGGTGGCGCCGCGGCGGATACGCTCACGATTGTAATGTGCCGTGTTTGTCCACCAGTCGGCCTTCATCTTGACGTAACGGAGAATCATGTTCTCTATTGGTGTTGGGAGACCGGGTACCTAGGAAAATAACAGTAACTTTTAGACTAAGGTAGGATTAAGGTAGTGATGATTTCCAAAAACATTTGCTATATTACTCCAGCTTCCAAAGATAAGATTTAAACAGTTATAATAACATTCAATTGTCGGATTTTGAAGTATAAGGTAAGTGTTTCTTTTATAACTCCACAAGGACTAGACTTTATTATTTACTGCAAATTACACATAAAAATATTTGTCTTACCTTCCAAGGAATATTAGCTTTCCAGCACCTCCAGGCTTCAGACAGATGCTGCAGGATGGTCCTAGCCTTGTTCTGCTTGATACCTTCAGGCATCATATCGACGATATCGTGCATGACAGACGCGCGCAACTCAAGGTCGAAGTGAGATTCTACGCGCTGCTTCGTAACCGTCTTTGCGACACCTGGAGGAAAGAAAAGTAGGGTAAAGTTTTTTTTTTGAGATGAGGACTGTCAATAACTTCAAACGTATATAAAGGGTGAAAACTGACTCTTAACGAAGCAAAGGTACTTGTTTTCCCTGTCACTGCGATCATTTTTTTGTTCTAGACCATACCTGGGAACTTTCTAGTTACGGAGATATTGGGAGTTAAAGTTCCAACTTTTTCACAAGTTTTTTTTTAATACGTGTTTTTAATCCAAGACTTTAAAGACCTCCAGGACCCTCTTACTATTTAATCCATCCATTAGCACAATGTTTTGAGTGCCTTACATTGAGTCCTACTGTAAGATTTTTCAGCCCAAAAAAAAAGTCGTTTCTCAGCACAAATTTTTGCGTAAAGTTACTTAGTTTGATGTACAGTCAACAAAACAGATAGGTATGCAGGGTCGAAAGATATAGTTTTAGTTTTTTTTAGAAACTGTTGCACATCTTCAAATGAAATTTGAATTAATTTAACCAATTGATTATTTGCTTCATTTAATTTTAATTTCATTCGAAAACATCGATCGGTTTTTAAGAAAAAATCAATTATATCTTTCGAACCTGCATACCTATCTGTTTTGCTGACTGTACATAATGCTTGGTTGACGGCTTCGTAAAGAGTCTGTTTACACCCTGTATATGTCCTTCCTTTAAACTGAAATGTTCTGATAACCAATAGATCTTACATAATCAGGATTTATTTTAGCAATAAATACAAGACAATGGCGGGTTCTAGAGTCAAACATAAGCATAATTTCTCTTAGGTCTGAACCGGTTAACGATAGCTGTCTAAGAACACCATTGTTGTTTTCTGAACTATATATAATACACATACCTTTAGAATGTCTGCCTTCGAACTGCCTAGATAGCAAGTTTCCGAGCCAGCGCTCTAGCAGGGGTGTAATACCGCGCATGAAGAACAGCCATACTCGCCATCCCGGCGCCCAGAAACCACAACCAGGGCCTTTGGATACTGGACCCTAAGGTGGAAATACAATATTTAAATGTCATAAAGGAGTTTAGTAGTGTATAATTGCGACTAATTATTGCTTGTTGCAAAAGAAGTATCACTTATCAAGATTCTTCAACAAAATGCGTCATTGTGACTTCAAAGACCACGTCTAGTAGTCAAGTCTAAATGTAATAGGAGCAAAAAGTGAGAGGCAGCAAAGTCATGCTGCGCGGATTTCTCTTTAACAAAATAATTCACAGTTTTGTATAATTAATGTACTTTTTATAACTCACTGTATTAAACCTATAGTAGATCAGATGCTTGAGATCCTTGCACATCCTTATCTGCCTCATGAGCTTGTACTTGTAGCGGTACATGCCCGTCAGTTGTCCAACATGCGCGAAGATGTACTGCAGACCGTCGGCTAGTTGGAACGAGTCCACATTGTTCAGACGGTATTGTACGTGGGAGTCCACGATCAGTTTCGTTAAGCGGAGGATCTCGCGACATAAGTGGAATGCTGTGGAAGAAATGAGGGTTAGATCTTCGAGAATTTGGAGTTGTCTCTTCATGAAATTTAACATAATAGTCAGCAGACAAAAGTAAGCCGATTTCTGCAAGTTGAAGGTATTAAGGTTATGAAGTCAAATTATTCAAACATCTTATGTAATTAGTGGTTATTTTGGCCAAACGCTGATTTCATTATAGATGTATATATAGGTTTTTAATGTTATGTGATTATCCCTTTTTAAATGCTGACAGAAGTACATAACACAATTAGATCACTCACCATTACCAAACCGAGACTTCTTTCTCTCCTTTGTAGTCAAAGTCTTGACAGGTTTCAAGTTGAAATTGTAATCTAAATGCAGGTAGTTCAAGTTCTTGCGATGGATGAGGAGGTTCAACATGTTGTACCCTTGGCGGCATACTTGTAGACCTGCCTCCACCCAGTCCAGAGTCGTGGTTTGGAAGAACTTCGTGGATTTGAATGAACGGAAGAGATACCTATGAATAGAAAAATTCTACGTAATGAAGATTGTATAAATCGTATGTTAGTTTCAAAGAATCAAAAACATCCAAAGCTTGTGTTCAAAATTATGAATTGTCAGAAATTCGACAATACACAATTTTCAAAAAATAAAAAAGTAGCATGGACATTATTTTGTTGTTTGCAATATCAGCATTCTCCATTGTGTATTTTATGGAGAAGAATACCAATTGCAGTTTATAATCTGCCCCACATGCAATAATTTTACTTTATTTCTTAAAAAGCAAAACTGTTTAATATGGGGGTTCTTCACAAGACAATGATTATTTGGATAAGAAATGAGAATTATGAATGTAAAAAAATTCTTGGTCAAGAAATATGCAAAGATTCCTTTGTGGCTGAATAAACGTCATCCCTTTTATTTTTATCAATCAATTATTCGAGTTGTTACTTACAGAATTACTATTACATAATTTTCAAGGATTAAGTTGGCCATAACTTTACGTTGCATTTATGTATTACAAATTTTGAACAGTTGGGTAGGTGGGTAGGTAGGTAGGTTGGTGGGTCGCGGGTCGAGTAGTAAAACATACAAGGAGAGATTGCATTGCAATTCATGCAGGGTACAGCTATACTTTTATACAAATTAAATTAAATACCATGCCCCCCTAATAAATGCAGCGTTAAGTTTTGGCATAATACTTGAAAATTATGTAATAGTAATCAAAGAAACGAAGACATATCTATGGATAGAAAAATTCTATGCAATGAAGATTGTATAAATAGTATGTTGGTTTCAAACTATCAAAAACATTCAAAGTTTGTGTTGTACAAAGCGACACCTAAATGCCAATCTCATTGCGTTATTAAAATTATATTGATTTTAAATAAAAAACTAAAAAAATACTCTCTGTACGTACCTCTTCTTCTGTGGCTTTGGTGGCCGGTGCTTCAATGCGTTCAGCACATAGTACTTGAGGAGCTTCTGATACGAAACCCTCACTTTGACAGGCTGGCCTGGAGGGCAATGTTCTTTGTACCATGTCTTCACCAGCGGCACATCGATAGCGCGGCGAGTTCGTCCTGTATGAAGTACACAGTTTTAGAAATCTGATATATTGTGGATAAGGTTGGTGTTTTCTATTCAACTACTCTGAGAAGACACACTGAAACCAACTTTGATATCACAGTCTAGATTAAAGTCAGACATAATCTGGCGTTACTAAAGCATATCGGGATCGAATAAAGATTGGTCACACAAGTCCCTATTGTGTAACAAAGATTTCATCATCATTTTAGCCATAAAACGTCCACTGCTAGACATAGGCCTCCCACAAGAGTCGCCATATTTACCGGTACCGGCTGAAATGATGATGATGATGATGAATTGAGTGTGTGTTGCTATAAATGATCTGTAATAAAAATCAATAGATTTTTAGGGATTTCACGCACTGATCCTTTATTCATTTCTGGTGTATAAAAAACGCGAGATGGTTGCTTTCGTTGGTAAAATTAGACGCGACTTACAGGAGAGTGGACAAAAAGCTGTTAAAGAATACGTAAAATATAATTTATCTGTTGCTTACCTGATCTCATGTTAAAAGGCCTTGGCGCCCACAACAACGCAATCCCGTTAGCCGTATTATCAGTATACAGGGCAGTCTCCTGCAGGAACGGTGACACATCTTCAGGCAGCAGGAGCTCTTCCTCATCAGGTAGAGGATCCAAAGACTTGACAGAGTGACGGTGGGAAATGGGATTGATGAGGGGATCGAAATAGAAGGCAGGGAGGTCAGGGTCTTCAGTCTTGATGTAAACGACGTTTGGTGTGTGATACCTATAGGAAAAACCTTAGTTGTAGACCATTGGTGAAGTTTTACACGGAATTAATTTCTGACTTTGATTAATTATCAAGGGAATTCTAAAGTACTGAAATCTATGTAGGTATAGCTTTCAAGACTTTATTGCACTACTTAGACTAATCACTAGACATTCCAAAATTACTCGCGTTTTAAGTTAAATTAGCTTGAGTAAAATTGTTTCGTTATAATTTTGAAAATCACTTATAAAAAAACTTACCAAGACAGCTGGACAAAATGTGGCAAGTTGTTGTACAAGTACGGAAATGCAATCCTGTACTCTGTCCTGATTGGCTGTCGTATGATGATCTTGTTGATGTCATTGAACTCATTCCAGTCTTCATCTCCCGCCGAATTATCTTTAACAAGGGGTTCAAACTTCGGCCCTCCCGGTATCGCCATGTTTAAAGCCTTCGCCGTGAAGAAACTCTTCGAATCAAACAGGTAAAAGTAGTTATCATCAACTAAGTCAGTCAGTAACTGGTTGCCAAGACGGTATAGTGTCGCCATCTGTGGTAAAGTCAGATTCCACTTTCTGTATGTCGACCCATTCACGTGTTTGGTACCTAATAGAGGTTTGTGGTCATAAAACCATGTTGCAACAGCTCCATCTTCTTCAGGATCCAGTTCAATCTGGATGGGTTCTAGAGGTTCCACATCTAAGATGTTATCAGCGTAATCTAGAGGAGGTTCCTCATCGTCGAAAGGCGGGAACCTCATTCGCTTGAAGTGTCTACGATCACGTTTCTCACGACGCATCATGATCCACATAGTACCCCATTGAGCTATATAGACGGGTTCTATGACCCATGGGATTTCGTTCACAAAGGTGATGGCACCAGTGATGTGGTAAAGGACTTTGACATCTCGGATCTGTTCCCAGGGCATAGGCATGTTCTCTAGCAGCTTCATGACAGCATGAGGCATGTATTTCAATGCTCCAAGGTATACTCTCTTGTCGTGCCTGTATTTGCGACTGGTCATGTCTCCATGGTCCCTGATGATCTTGCGGATGTGTTCAGGAGGCATATCCTCTTTCTGTGCGTCCACGAAGCCGAACTTGCGTTTCTCGGCGAAGCGTTTTGATTGGAGTTGCATCCATTTTTGGGCTGTAAAGACAAGAAAAAGTAAGTCTCATACTGGTACCAAAGGCTTTTAAAGTTTTTCTTCGTTGAATCATAATTAACTGAAAGATAGTAGGACTATGGCAGACCAATGTTGTGCTATTGCTTGTTGAATCAGGCAAGTGCACTATAATATATCCTGCATCAATGGGTAAGGGATACTACTCAGCAAAAGCTCAGATTGGTCAGGTGGTAAGCTTTACTAACTTTAATATTGCTATTGAACTTTCAACACCTTAAAGAAGCATGCTGTTCTACAATACCTTATTACCTTTTGATGTTAATAAAAGCAAAAACATTGCACAATATTATGCATGATCTATAGAGCATATCTTTCCTACGATCTTAGCTCAACTTTGATATATATGAAAAAAGAATAGATAACCCAGCGGCATGATTATCTGTAGTAATCAAATGATCTGAACCATGTATAGAACCGCTGACTAAAAAGAACACAAATGGTTGTTGACGTTCTAACACCACATAAACTGTAACTGTTGCAGTTTTCAAGAGAAGAGTGAAAGAACATTATCTTTCCATTTCGTAATAGTTGCATAAGTATTTATTTTTTAGTTATTTTATTTTATAATATTGTTATATGTATTTATAAGTTTTTAAGTATATTCTTGTATTGTATATTATATGTAAATAATTAGATTATTTAGATTAGTTTTATGTATTCCATTTTCTCTTCTTCTTTTACACACTCTGTCTACATCTCTTTTTTTAGTATCTTTTTAATAATAATAAAGAATAATAAGGAATAATAATAAAGTTTATTGATTCATAAAAGTGTTACAATATTTAGGTATGACACTGGATCCCTAGGAGCATTAGGATACCCTGTGTCGCAGGATCCAGTCTCTTTCGACAGACAAATATATACAATAAAATAGAAAAAGCAGTGTTTACAATATAACATCAACATATATTAACTAAACTTAGGACTAAAAGGTAACCATGTGTATGTGTGAAAGTGATGTGTGTAAGTGATGCGTGTAAGTATGTTTGTTATGAGGTGTGTATGTGATGATAATACTTTAATGGTTGAACGTTAAAAGGTTTTCCGTTTCAGCATAATTAAGCCCAAGCAACCAATCCTGTACCTGTTTTTTGCACCCAAACTTTGTCAGGGAAAAGATTTTTAGCTTATTATTAACTTTCTCATACAGGTATGGTCCAATACGAGAGAAAGCCTTATTGCCAAATTTAAGTTTGCAGAAAACTCTAGTTCCACTTAGGTTTTCTACGTATGCGCTGATCCGTTACCTCTGTAGCAGCTGCAGTTTTATGAAACCTAAGTAGCACTGATAAAATTAAAATACAGTTGGCGCACCGTAAGCACTTTCGTTTCTTGATATAATATATCAGTTGGTCAGTCAGTCCTTTCGCAGTTATGCTGGAAGAGATTTCTTTAGAAATAAACATCACCTTTGTACTATTTTCTGTTCCTTTCTTCTTCTATTTATTTAGTGTGTTCTATTTATTGTTAAATAAATAAATCAAAAATAGCAAGTTTACAGGAGATTGAAAAAATTGGATAATCATACCATGTAATATGTAGTATATTTTATAATTGTGTTCACTTCAAATTAGATAGAAACATTGCTTATTCATGTCATTGGCTGAAACAACACGTCTTCTGATTCTCTAACAAACAGCATCAAAAATCAAAATATGAAAACCGCCTAAAATGACTTTGCAAGGGTTTGTAGGGCCTCTTGCTGCACCGCCGCCAACTGCTGCTGCACCATCATGGTGGCCCAGGGGTTGGGCCCCAGCAGATACGGCAACAATGACATAGCTGACAACTTTCTGTTAGAACTTCAACAACGAAATGCTTTATTGAATTTTTTTTTTTCAATAAATAAAATAGTATGGATTTGTTGTTTGCATTATCAGTATTCTCCACCGTATCTTGGATGGAGCAGAATACCAAATGCAGATTATGCTGCCCCAAAAAAATTCCGCACGCAAAATACGCGCTTGGACGTGGAGTTGCGGACACCAGCCCGTTATACAATACAATACAATTATTCTGCCCCATGATTGCATTTCACTTTATATCTTAAAAAAGCAAAACTGCTGTGTATGAGGTTTTTTACAAGACAATGATTTGAAAATGAGCATTACCAAAAAAAAACTAAGTCAAGAAATGCAATAATGGCTTATGCCCTAATAAAGATCATCCCTCTTATTAATAAGTGTGGTGCGGCTGGTGTGGCTCTTATCTAGTTTTTACACAATTTTCAAGAAATTAGTTGGCATAACTTTACGCTGAATTTATTGAAGAGGCATGATATTAAATTAAATTTTTGTAGAAAGCCGAGTCTGAAAGGCAGTGCTTGTCAAC
Organism: Lycophotia porphyrea; assembly: GCA_950005105.1. Classification (NCBI taxonomy): domain Eukaryota; kingdom Metazoa; phylum Arthropoda; class Insecta; order Lepidoptera; family Noctuidae; genus Lycophotia; species Lycophotia porphyrea. Next base: position 13,751,194 of record OX465396.1, on the reverse strand, counting down.
TTTTGTACACATTCATATGTTTACTAATAATTTAAACAAAGCCAAGCTGTTATCAGCTCTGCATCATAATAAACTAATCCCCATTTAAAATTATAATAGGAAACTGAAATACTATAAAAAAAGAAAAAAATGATCAACAGTCCATGATTAGTTTGGCTCTGGCACTTGGTTACAATACTTTGATTAGGAATTTTTGTTGGCGTCAACCAGGTATATAAGCGCTATTTCACAAACTGTCAACCAGGTATATAAGCGCTATTTCACAAACTAACAGGAAAAATACCAAAATGGATTACATACATCAAATAACCTAGAAACTAAACAAATAATAATAACACATACCTTTCTCCTTGATCTTCTCTTCTGGTATATGATGTGGCTTGGGGGGCTGCGAGGGCGGCACCGGTGGCGCAGCCGCAGCGGCGGCAGCGTGGGCCTGTAGGGCCGCTTGCTGCGCCGCCGCCAACTGCTGCTGCGCCATCATGGTGGCCCAAGGGTTGGGCCCCAGCAGATACGGCGGCAGCGACATGGCTGACCGCCTTCTATTCCAATAAAAACTTAGTTTTAACTTTTTACTACGAAAGCATCATGATTCCACAAAAATATACCACAAACGTTCATTGATACAAGCTACGGGGCAGCGTGGTAAACAGACGCCGGTTGAACAATATGAAACTGCTTTAATGAAATCGTGGTACTTACTTTTACTATTTCAGCGCCAAATTGTGTATTTCACTCACTTTCCACAAAACAAAAACAGTATTTGCTGGGTAAAGCCACTAACGAGAAGCTAAAATTGCGAAAGCGACTTTGGAAGCCATTTGCAATAGAGATGAAGCGTATATACTAGAACAGATCCAGGGATTAGGTATTTAACGAGACTAGGCTGCACCTATTCTAACTTTTAAAATACTTGATCCACCTAGTCTCACTGTGCCTACGCAGTGCACGGCACCCGCGGCCCGCGCGAATCGAAGTACCGACTGTACTAGACTATGCTGCTATCTCGCTTCACCGTGTCGTCGGGGCGCGGTGAAGCGAGATAGTAGCATAGTCCTAGCTCATCCATGTTTGCCAAAATCATTCGTGAGTCAGTCACTTGAATTTGAACCTTAATTCAAAAGGCATAAAAGTAACGCGATGCACACTCGTATTTACATAGATCATACGTGTGCCAGTCGTATGAATTTGAACCATATCTCAATGGCATAAAAATTACGCGACGCGCACCGTGTTGTGGAAGAATATATTCTGTCCTTTTTTAACTACACTATTCCGCAGTCTTTCCATCCTTGTCTGTCAATACTCGAGATCGAGACTAGTCGGGACTAGGCACTAGGCAGACTTTATAGAATAAGTAGAATAGATACTTTGACAATACTCGATGCGAATGAAGACTATATGATGCAGTCGAGTATCAAGTACGGACTCGTGCGAATGTGATCTCGATTGACGTATGATACCTACTCGACGTCGCTAACTTCTATCGGACTTATTTAGTGATCGGTTTTCGTAACGAAGTTTTAATATATTGTTAAAGAACTTAGATCTATTTTTAATGATTGTAAATAGGTATGCGATTTAAACAAAAACAAAAGCAATGATTGTATATAGTTACGTCATTTAAAAAAAAAACAACAAAAAGCAATTATTGTAAATTACATGATTCAAAAAAAAAACAAAAAAAAAGGAAAACAAAACATATTAAGTACTCTGAAAAATGAATTGAAATCATTTAAATACGCTAACAATCTTCAATGTAGATAAATCTATACGTTGACAGTCCTAAGCCTGTGTAAAGTATGAAGGGAAGATTACAATTCATTACTACGTACTACACGTATCGTTGTTATGCAAAGACTAAGCATCACAATAAAGTATGCGTATTTCATGGACTAGGTGGACTAGGTGGAACAGGTATTTGGATCGAGTATTTGTACGGACTTGGACTAGGTGCACCTAGTCCAAGATTTGCCTAGTACGACCCATCTCTAATTTGCAATATAATTTTTTATGTTTTTTAGTGTTCAGACATTCGCTTTTTGTCAAACAGATTAATAATTAGTCGACTATTTTCACATTGAATCGACTAAAAGTTCCAAAAATAATACTGACAGTTAATTATCATTAAGAAGCTCCAAGCCATTATGTATTTAAAAATAATTCTGTTTTGTTTTTTTTTTTTATGCCATTTAAAAGGCATTTCAACATTTTATTCAAAAAATGGCCAGTGTTTGTTCCTTAAAAAAAATACAATAGGGCTCCAGAGAAAGGAACCTCCTCACTATGCGTGCCGTATCCAGGAGTACTGCTTTCTGATTTAAGCCCTTGACCCAGCCGCAAAATGAGAGCCTCTTAAGGTGTTCCGTGTTGGTCAAGGCTCTTTGCTATAAGTCCATTAACCGTAACGACTATCGGTACAATGATTGCAGAGTATGATTGTAGACTCTGCAATCAAGATTCTTGATTTTTGTATCATTCTCATCTTTCACGAGATTCTCGTCATGAGGGACAGTGCTGTCAACAATCATTGTACGGTGCTATGGGCGATCTATCACCACTATATCAGGTTTATTGGCTACAATAATAGGACTATTTATTTTTAATGATGGAAATAACTACATAAATTATTTAATATAAAATTAAAATATATATTAACAAGAAACTTTAAAAGGGCATCATTAAACTCCTCCTCAACGCTGTCAGCTGGTAATGTGCAGACATCGAGTCTATATTTATTCTGCAGAAAAGAGCTATCAGAGCCTTATATCATCTACGTAGGCGTGATTCTCTAAGAGAACTGTTTAAAGAAATTAACATCATGACAGTACCTTGTCAATACATCTATGAAAACATCATGTACGTTAGGAAAAATCTGCATTTATTTAGTAAAAGAGGTGACAGGCACCACTATAGTACTAGAAACAGGTACCAACTAGTACAGCCTGGTTTTAGGCTAGCTAAAGTAGACTCATCTTTCATGGGGTACTGTTTAAAATGTTACAATAAAATACCTCCCAATATTCTAAAACTAAATGAGACGAAATTTAAATCTTGTATTAAACGCACACTATGTATGCTAGCATATTATAAGTTGGGGGATTACATTGATGATAAAAATGCTTGGCTCACTGCTGGTCCTGCTCCACAACCATAGGGGCAAACTAATTGATTACCATATGAAGTTATTGTAGAAGCTGCAGAAGATTGTAATAATATATTTGCATTGTATAGACTCAATATCTTAGTATTATATAATTGCATAGCACATGTGTGAGTACTATGTACTGTAAAGCTACCATTTACATTTGGTTATCTTTCATTGACTTGAATTTACCCTGGTGGGTGAGAGAATGTCATGCTCACTAAAATGTCTCGCTGATGGTGGCGGGTGTGTCGGGTCATTTAGCTTCCTTCAATATGGTTGAGCTGAATGGGGCTGCTCCATGCGTCATGCTCGTGAACGGGCGCTTTCGGTTGGGACTGGTCATCTCTAAGCTGCCACGGTTTATTTTAACTACTTACTTTGTTTTTAAATTGTTGATATAATATTTTACTCTGGACGCTCTTAACGTGCACGTATTTCTACATCGTTCTCACATATATGTATAATCTCAATATGAATGATGTAACCAAGATTTTGTAACAATATTTTGATTGAAAAGAGTGTCCATGGAGTTTCTTGCCCATTCTTCTCCATAGAGATCTACGCTTTGGAATGGGCAACTACAGTACTTTCACAAGTTATTATGCCTGTGTCTGTGACTGTAGCTTAGCCTAATTTGTTTTTCTGACATTCAAAAGTGCCTGTAATGGTCTAATTGAAATAAATGCTTTTGAGTTTGAGTTTGAGTTTGTGCCCAAGAGACTGGCGGCCAAAGACTGCTATATATATCTGGCGGAATTGCCACGTTGTCCAAAAGCTGAGTGTGCTTCCATTCAATGAATATTTCATGAAAAAGTCATTTAATAGGGTTAAATGAACTTACAGGGTTATATTGATGATTTTCATGATTATATATATACATACAACCTGAAAATGACCTGCAAATTGCAAAAAACGTAAGAAAGTAAATTTCGCGGGCTACCCTAACGTTTCCACCTTAATCTACATTAGCACTTCGGGCGGTGAAGTCAAACAAGCTATCCCGCTGTACTGTAGTGATATTTTCTTCATAAGCAGTTTAGTAAACTAGCTTATGCCCGACCCGCTAACTGAGTTCGGCCACTGTGTCATAAGATCGTACCACCGCCACCGGGACAAAAAGTATCTTAAGTGTTAATCCAGGTTATAAACTAGTTTATGTCTGTAACAATTCCAGACAAACTTTAGTATTTGTAATATTTATTTGTATTAGGACTGTTATAAAAATAATGGATTAATTAATTGCACCTACTTGAGTTATGGAGAATTAGACAGACAGACGTATGTAAAGATTATGAGTATTCGTGGGGAATATTTTAGCTGCCACAGGCAATAGGCATATTTTTGTTGGGATGCACTAGTCGCTTGCAATATTTAAGCCAGTAAAAAAGAATTACCCATGATTGAAAACTCCAGCTTGGGATAGTAAAATCACCGTTGTAAATAATATTCGATTTCAGTATTTCCAATGGGTTCTGTTCTATCTGAAAATTATCCGTTCAGATAGTTATAATAACATTTGATCAATTAGGGAATCGATCCCAAGTAAGGAAGCCAACGGCTGATTTGTTTATTGTGAGATCTCTATCAACTTAACACTCGTGACAGGTTTTAAGGATTAGGGAATCTATTTAAATGACACAAAATATAAAATTGTACAAAATTCTTTATTCTACATCACGGAAACTTAGAGGTGGAGTTAGAACAATGTTTTCCACCGCGTTCGCATTACTTGACAATTCATCATTAATTTCGTTAATCGTTTCATTCATCAGTTCTTCGTCAACAGACATCAAGTCATCGCTTTGTTGAGAATTTGTTACATTATTGGTAGAATACTCTTCAACTATTTGTGTTAGAGCTTCTGCTATATCGGAGTCGATTGAAGATGTTTCTATTTCATTTGTATCATCTTCATTCGTCGCAATTTCATAGTATTTGACTGTACCCATTTGACTGTTCTCTTTAGAATCATGTGTTCCAATGATATGACTAGCATTCATAATATTTTCACCGCTTTCAGGAATCGTGTTATGATCAGTGAAATTTCTGTCTTTACTTTTGTCATGCATTTCAACACAAGGTAACTCATTATTTTCATCTTCAATCATGTCTACGTCGGATGTATTATTATTTATTTCTTCTTCAACTGAATCCTCGTTATTTATTACACTGTTGAGTAATTGTTCTGATGATCGTACTGAAGCGTAATTTATGTTCTCATCTTGGTCGAGTACTTCAGATTGTTCAGTTATCGGGGATTTTACTGGTGCAGTATTGTTACACATGTATGAATCCTTGGTAGCTTCATTTGATGAGTGTTCTTTAGAATTTGGCACAATAGTGCAGTCGGCACTTACATCCGTCCTATTATCACTTCTGCTTCTAAGAACATTTAATCTTCCGAGTATTTGTGGGTGGTCTTCTTTGAACTTTAGTAATATTTTATTTGCAGTATCCTCCGAGTTACTGTGTTTTCTGCATTCTAACATAATATGCGCATTGAGATTGTATAAAGCTTCTGCGTCATTGCGCTGTGGAGTTCTTATTTCTTGTACCTGAACAAAGTTAAGCAAAAATCTTAGTTACGTTTCTTATTCTTATTACTAGGCCGAACTATTCTACTTTGGGGTAAATGCCTCCACGTAATACGAATCATTATTTTCTCTTACATTGGTATTCTTCGAAATGAGCTCAGCCAGTTCCATAGCTAACTTGACTGTATCTTCTGGTAGATTCGTTTTGGCAGCCAGGGCTAATCCGTAATGCTCAATTTTAGTAACACCTTGTTCAATTTTGTGTTCGTAAACTAATCTTTTTTGAGGATTTTCTGTATTTCCTATTTCTTCTTCAGTTACCACTGTATGTCGACTAGAACAAAAATATTTCGGTACTTCTTTCTAATTTTTGTAGGTACTTCAAAAGTATAGACAGGCTGTTCAAAAATGAGGTTCTTACTTGACAACATTGAAGTACAATTCTTGCAATCTCGTCAGATATATGAAATGGGTGGTAAAGAAAGTGAACGCATTACTCATGATAAGTTCTTCGCAGATAGCCCAAGCTACACTTGTACCTTCCTCTACACAAGTGCCTCTGAAAGTTTTATAATTTCTTTTAGTTATACTAGAGAATATATTGTAGCCTGTAGGAGTTTCGAATGAATCTTTTGATACTTGCCTACATAGTTCGTCTATTATCACTAAACTTGTAGGCGTTAATCCTTTCAATATGTGTTGGGTTTCCTTTATCTGTAAATCATATTATTTTACAATAACGTTCATAATTATTTATTCCGTAATTATTATTTAATTCCACGGTTACCTCGAAAACGTAAGTGGAAGCATTCAATTCCACACTGTCGTTGAAACCTATCCTGGAGAAAATTCTATCGCAAAGTCTCAAAGTTGCGTTAGTTGCAGGCAGGAAACAACCTATCTGAAATAAAGAAGTTAGGGATAGTTTATTTCTCAGGAGGTAATCACCCTTCAGGTTCTAATATTTCGTGGCCCATCTGGTAGTCCCTGGACGGTGGATCAAATGGACGTAATTACAAATTACAACCTCATTAAGTTTGGATACATTGCCGTACCAGAAGCAGGGTGTGGATGGGGAGCAGTGATACTTTGTCCCACCTCCTATCCTGCCCTCTGAGCAAAACATGTAGCCACAGTGATGTCTGCGACGCCATGGAGGTGGCGAAGTTTTGGCCCAACAAAATATAAAATACTGTCGTGCCAGCGACACGAGGAAGAGTAGGTAAGTTATTTTTAAAATCGAATGCCTTGATGTTATCATAATTCTCAGACCTGCGCCATAACTTGTATAATAGCAACTTGTTTTATGTAGATACTTTTGCCCCCCATATTTGGTCCAGTGATTATTGTGAAATTGTGCTCGGGAGTCGCAAACTGAAACAAGCATTAAAAAAATCATCATTCAATTTGAGGTGGACACAGCAGAACTTCTTAAAAGTTTTGAAATATTAGCAGATATATATTCTTATTCTTTATTGCACACAAAAAAGAGAAATAGCTTATGTACAAAGGCGAGCTTAACCCAGAATAATATAATATAAAATAATAAATAATAAAAAAAGAATAATATGATATATTTCTTACGATGTCATTTGGGACAGGTAGAACTTGGCTGTTGTAATCCAACAGAGGATGAACACTATTCCTCACATTCATATAACTGTTGAAATCCGGCCTTATGTAGGAACCGATTGAACTTGCCTGGAAACCACAATTTTTTAAATTATTTATTCTAACTATAATTTTTGGACAAATATTGTGATAAAATTGGTTTACTTGGGCCATAGCCAGAAGAACATCTAACTCAGCCACGTTTTCGCAGAGCGTGTAGAGGCTCGACATGAATGGACGAAGATCTTTTAGCAAAGATGAAATAACGCTGAAAGTGAAAACAGGAAAAATATAACATATTTTTAAAGTTTTGGCAATTTTTAATCGATTAGGCATGTGTGTCAAAAGCCAAGAGTTGCAAATATATGTAAAAGGGACTTTCCCCGCTTTCAAGTGCAACAAAACTGACATCTGTTTACAAAAATAATCTGAAGAGTATACTAAACATATTTTATTTCACTAACATGTTACTCATTTTCTGTATTTCAGTTAACGACTCCTTCGCTTGCTGATTTAGTACAACAAGATCTTCTGTACTCATTGTTACACTGGCGCCACTGTGATGAACCTGAAATTAATTTAATGGCCATGGCTCTTAGAATGAACTACTTAAAAAAATCGCCATTAATATTATGAAGGAGACCTCAGTATCTGGTTGAAGAAGGAGACATGATTTTTTTTTTATCAAATACGATAGTTTCACATTCACCTGTATAAATATGGGCGGCAAATCTTCCATATTGAAGCACCTCCTATTCTTCGGAGCCAAAGGCAGTACTATATGAAAGCCCTTCATCATATTCTGGTTCAACCTTAAAGGCAGATCATAAGATTCGCTAAGCTGCTCCACAATCTTCTGTATATCCTCTATGAGTTCAGAATAAGTTCTTCTGGCTACATCAAGAAGACCATTGATATCCGGTTTAACTGCAAAACATCTTTGAAGACTACCCATAGCACCTTTTTCTAAGTGAGCGTCATCTTGGATTATTCTTTTAATGCGCTCTGTTATTTCATTGTAGTGGGGGTTTTCGAAATCCTGCCCGAGATGAAATTATGGTTAGGTCATTACGATAATACGTTAATTAATCTTTCGTCATTATTATGCCAACTGAAATTTTATCGTACATTTTTATACTTCTGCATTACAGAATCGTGTAGCTACGCCAACAGTGTACAGACGCCAGCAGGTCAAGCTACCCGAAAATGTCTGATTTTCCCAATCAACCTTGAACCTAATACTCTAGCAATAAAGTCGAAAATCTATTAAAGAAATCTGACAGATTGTAGTAGCTTGATGTGCTGGCGTCGGTACATCAGTCAAATCGTTATGGACGTAGATGTCATTCTTAGCATTGCTTACCAGTTTAATCTTCCTCAGTCTTTCAGTAACAGCTCCATTCAGTGCTTCCTCCAACTTTGGTACCATGTCCATGGTAACTTTCAGCAGTAGCGTCTGATTCAGTTGAGCCTCTCCTACCTTGTCCATGTTCTGGTTAGCCGACTCCATGCATAAGAGGAGGATTTTATCTATATCTGATAGTTTTTTTATCACATCCTACAAAATGATATTAAGTAAGTTAAAGAAAATCACGAAGATTGGCCAGATTATATACTAGTTCCATCTACAGATTTACGATTACAAAAGTACAACATGATTCTAGAAATACCTGTAAATCAACCATAAGCCCCGTATCATTTTCAATAAGATCTTGTATAGCATCCAGCCTAGATTCAATAAACTCTTTGTTGCACGAAGGCTGAAGTATGGAGGCCCTCAATGCTCGTATCCCACCTACTGTATACGTAGGGCCTAGTACGCCTAGCAGACAGCAGGTGGGTCCTGCAGATGGCACTAAAGGCTGCACTAGTTCGAGTTGGGTGGCGGTACCTACATCTAGAGAAAATGTAGTAGGTATAGTTATGCAGCAGATGCAGTAATAATGCTTTCATGTCATGAGTTTTTTTTCCTGTTGTGAACTTGTAAGGTGTGTTAGAGTTAGTTCAAGGCGGAAAATGAATAGCAATAAGCATAGGAGTATAGCATGGCTTTTCTGTATTCCTACCATACCATGTGTGGAAAATTAGTGATGGAAACATACCGATAATAATTTCGATAAGCCTACGACGAGAGGTCTATGATTATGCAACTGTAAAACAAATGGCATTTCTGATTGAGAAAATTTCATTCACACCTTGGCTAGACAACATACGGGATGATGTCATAGTGACGTTTTAGCAATATGTTTCCTACGATTGACCTGAATGACTTATCACGCCGAGACTTATGATAAGGCGATAAACCTTGCATTTAACTTGTAAATCTCTTTATAGAAATATAAGACCCCCCGCATTTGTACCTACTCGTGTATTTTCCTCTTCAAACAATATAGGCGCAATTAAGTCACGATCCATTTAAGAAGGAAAATATTGTCTGCATTGAGTCTTGTAAGCTAAAGAATATGCAAATAATAAATCTTGAATCCCTTCATGCAATCCTTCTGGCATACTTACAATTCACACGTTGAGCCGACGGGAGAGTTAGAAGGAGAAAAGCTAATAAAGAAACTTCGTACCTATGATCATTGTGTTTTCAGACGAATGATATTCAATTTTCAGTGATTCTCTAGCGAATACTATGCACTGGATATATTCAACATACTTCAACACAGCTGCCGCCGCAGTTACAGCATAGAATCTGTTGAACATAACCTTTGTCCTATAGACGGGGTACTATCAAGTAGGTAGAAGTTTGAAAAAAAACTTAGTGATTAAAATTGATTTTTACTATAGATATAGAAAAGTTTAGGACAATTGATTCATATTTTACATACTTATGCACTACTTGAAGGTACACCCCGTTATATTGTGGAGCGCACAAAGTTTGTATATGTTGACGACCTGCTGCATCATTGAAGTGCCTCCTTTGAACTGTCACCAAGTTGACTAACGGATATTGATCCCTTATTAATTGGTATAATTGATTCGGTTGCACACCTTCGCAAAATGTGTGGGGAACTATGATCTGTGAAAGGAATTACCATAATCAGATTGAGTGAGTGCGGTGCTGTCTAGGAAATGTCCCAGTTACTGGACTGCCCTAAGTGTCTATACAGCTTTACTTTTGTCAACCTAATGTATGCTTCTGAAGCTGCTATTGGCGTGGCCACTAACTGGGTCCTGTCTGTTAGCCTGTGTCCCATTGCTGGCCAAAGGCCTCTCCCTATGACTTCTAAATTCTTGGGTCCAGAGCCAATGTGGACCACTGGTTTTGGTTTTGTCCAGCTCGTCCCGCCATCTCCTGCGAAGTCTACCGCGTCACCTTCTGGCTGTGTCAGGGTTCCACATCGAGGTTATTTTAGCCCACAGCTTGTCGGGCATACGGCAGACATGGCCAGCTAATTCCCACTTTAGCTCAGCGGCTTTTGGAGCAACATCAGTAATTTGTGTATTGGAGTACTTACGAGTATTAACAAAAAAAAACATTGGCACGAAAAAAAAAGAAGCGCGCTAAAGTATTATTTAGACTGCATTTCGACGCTGTGTAAATACTGGTATTCAGCTGCATCCGGTTAGACTGGAAGCCGACCCCAACGTAGTTGGGAAAAAGCTAGGCAGATGATGATTTCGACGCTGTGTAACCGTGTATGTCACTGATAAATGGGTAGTGTAAATACTAAATGCACCGAAAAAATTAACTTAACCTTATAATGGATGTAAAATGTTTAGTTAAAACTGAAAATTAAATACAATGCCGCACTGCGATCACAAAACCGTATGTCCAAAAACGTAGGTAAGTTTAAGTTAGTAAATCTATTCTACTTATAAAGAACGCCTTCAATTCAGTGAATAGGGACACCTTGTTAACAGAAACTAAAAAAGAATTACCCCAAATTTATAGTTTTCTTTGGCAATGTTACAGACACCCATCTAAATTACTGTATCGGGACAACCTTTTGGAATCTGCTGTTGGCTGTCAACAAGGTGACCCCCTCGGGCCAGTGATTTTTAGTTTAGCTATTCACCCAATTGTTCGACAGCTAAATTCCAAATTTAACGTTTGGTATCTAGATGATGGAACCTTGGGGGGCGATGTAGATTCTGTTTTAAAAGATCTAAATTTCACATTTCATTCATCTAAAGATCACATTGTTCGACGACACAACCTTCCGCCTCGCTGTTTTTTTACGCCTTGGTGCCGCTTGCTGTTCTCCTCATCGCTGTCACTGCGGTGAAGCTGTCAACAACCTCGGTCACCACAGCCTGTCATGCAGCCGAAGTGCGGGCCGTTTTGCACGGCACGCAAATATAAACGACATTATCCGACGAGCTCTTGTCACCGTCGGCGTCCCAGCTGTTTTAGAACCCAATGGCTTGGCACGCGACGATGGCAAGAGACCGGATGGCATGTCTTTGTTTCCTTGGAAGATGGGTAGGCCTTTAGTGTGGGACGCAACATGCGTCGATACTCTTGCGCCATCCCATCTTCCAAGCTCATCGTGCTGTGCTGGTGCTGCCGCTGCGGCTGCAGAGAACCTCAAGCGGCGTAAATATAGAAACCTGTGTGGTAACTATATTTTCGAGCCGTTTGGGGTTGAAACTCTAGGGCCGTGGGGTCCGAGTGCTCATAGCCTATTTAAGGAAATTTCGAAACGCCTAGTTGACGCTTCCCGTGACCCAAGGGCTGGCTTTTACTTTGGCCAGAGGCTAAGTGTTGCCATACAACGTGGCAACGCCGCCAGTCTCTTGGGCACATTACCATCTGACAGCGTTGAGGAGGAGTTTTTCGATGCTCTTTTGTAGTTTGTTGTTAGTTTATCTATTTTAGTTTAATAGTTTTTAATTATCAATGTATATAGTTAGTTTAACCTAATTCTACTTATCGCTTTTCGTTGATATGGCCATAAGTCTAAGATGGAAATCTAAGGAGATCCATATGCAAGGGCTGACCCGAACCGACTAGTAAAATCACGTGTCACAAAACGTTTTTTTGCCATTCTTTAGTCGTCGTGTGCAAATCATTATCTTCAACAAAGTGCTTCATCAAAGAATAATACATGCATCGAAACAAGGCGTGATGTTATGTCATCAGTCATTACGGCTGTTTCCACAAATGGATGTAGCAGCTGGGTACACCCACATTTCAGCAGGTCCCATTTAATAGGGGTGAGCTTATTGCCATCAAACGATCACAAATTTAGGCTTCGGGGTGGCACTTCAAAATTCCGTATGGAAAACCCAATAACTTTTTGCCGGGCCCGGGAATGGAAACCAGGATCTCAAGCTCAGCGTTTGCGTCCACAAGACAAAGGAGGCAGTTGTAAGAATAGCGTATGGGGGAAGGTATTGAAATATTAATAAGATCTTAATTCTTTACCTCAACGGGATTAAAGAAGTTAATTTTCGTTAGTGTATGGGTATACAGTAGGGTATCACTGAATTGACAAAGTACTAGATGGGGATGTCTTAGATCGATTGCTGCTATTCCAATTTCTCCACGAGCCATGCCTCTGCCCTCTGATATAGCTGAAAAAAAATTAGAACTTTATGTTTCTATCACTTAAATAATTATACTCTTTTAAGTAGTCTTAATTGACAAATTAATCAATTAAGATTTGATTGAGAATCTTAACAAACAGAATTTGTGTACCTACTAGGACCGTACGTATACACACGGAGTTCGTGATATAAAATTGCAGCATGGATAAATCTTTGTAGGTTCATAAATGATTCTAGACCCACCGTATGCTTTTATGGAAAATCGTGAATTTTCTAGATATCGGTAGTAAAAACATAGAAATCCTGAACTGTTGATCAATGATATGTCCTTTGTTTATAAGACGTAACAGTCAGCTGATAGATCATACTAATCTTCAAGCGTGTGCAAAATTTATCTAACAATAAGTAGTATGCGCTTAATATGAAGAATGGTTACCTAATATCACACTTGCGTCGGCTGCTGAAACGCTTGTAGATCTTGTAGAACGATTCCCGCTGTATCCACCTAGAGAATATTGTCTGATTCAATCATTTAGTACCTATGTTTTCAGCCTAGTCTCAGCTATTACAAGCTGTTAAGCAACTGCACCAGTGTTAAACAGCTTTTACGGGCAGTTTTTAACCAGCCATAGAAACAGCCCAATGACGGTAATTTAAAAAAATCTGAAACTTTTCATCGAAATTACGTGATTAGCATAGCGGGAGCTGGATGGTGCTGCCATTCAACTCCTTACATTGTGTGTGAAGAAAGCGTAGCGAAGGATAAAGGCATTATGAACCCCAAAGCGTGAACTGACATTGGTAAACGATCAAGATTTCCGGATAGGTATCCCTTTCAAAAATATAAATCTGCATGGATTTCCATTTACACAAGGTAAAAGAAAAGTGTCTTCTGTCTTGCTTGGTATGGACACGTGAGGAGGGATGAAACGCATTTGACTAAAAGAGTGCATAAATGGAGAGGAAGAGGAATGCCAAAGAAAAGGAAGAAGAATGATAATATAAAAGAGAAAGGATTAAATGATGACAATAATGATGATGATAATGATGACGTCTGACTGGGGAGAGTGAAAGAAGAAAAGGTGTAGCACCGATCCCAAGTAGAATGGGACAACGACAGAAATAATGATAATACTTACAGCGGTAAAGTACAATTTGCAACCTAATAAAATTGTTATTGTTTAGTAATTATATCGGGTAATTACTACAATCACTACACTACGAGAAAGTTTCTGAGCTAACGTAAAAGGGAATTAACATAAAAAGTAGGTAGGCAGTTTATTTAATACAAAATAAATTCGCGATAAAATAATATAATTTTGTATACAGATGAAATTAGTATGCAACACGGGGATTGTCCCGCGAGTACCCAGGACCTACCTATAGGTACCTACTCATATATTCATGTCTATTTTACACATAGGAGAAATATAGTATCATCTTATGTTGTAGAGGAAAAAATGGGGCGTTAATAAGGTATTATGCAGGAGGCCACATTGCATACGAATTTGTGGTGGCATGGGTATTGAGCATTAAGACAATGTAGGTACTACCTCAAATTTCCTTGACTGTACCTACTTAATATTTTATAGGATAAACGCAGGTTAATTCGATTTCACGAATATGAGTTTTATCTCTAACTAGCTGATGCCCGCGGCTTCGCCCGCGTGGGTGTCGGTTATCACGACCAAAAGTAAGAGATAGACATATGCCATCGCGGACTTTTCTGTATATATATTTTCTGCATATCATCATTTTGTTATATCTCAAAGGGTTTAGGCAGCGTTTTCGTTGAAAGCTCCCAGACGGCTCATTTTTTTCAGACAACTCCAAAAAATATCATTATATTTTAGCCAATGTATACAAAAACTTGACAAATTATATACTAAATATACTAAAACCTTCCTCAAGATCCACTCTATCCATTGGTGAAAACAGCATGAAAATCGGTGCAGTAGTTTATCGCGAACAGACAGACAGACGCGGCTTTGTTTTATAAGATGTAGAGATAGTGATAGTGATGATAGTGATACAGGTGTATAATACAATTTGTAGTCAGGTGTTTTGATACTTTAATTAAATGTTACTTGTTTATGTCATTGGTTGAATGATATGTTTTTTAAAGTTTTGCTTCTAGTACTGATAAACTGATGTTTACCTAGCCACACAAGTAGGTATACAATGACATGGCCCATATAATTCGAACCAAGCAACCAACGATAAGTTGGACTGCTCACAACTAGTTTGGGGCAAGGGTTATGCAGGTCAGACGTCAGTTCCCGACTGCTTGGATCCAGAAATAAGCGATATAACGTATCTAGGAACATGCTACCAATGAGTTCATAGATCTGAGTGTACCCTTATGCAGCGAGTCAAGCTCGGTCTGGTACACACGGCGGCACATCAAGCTTTACATTTCCAGTATAACGTGGCCTCGCTTTGTAAATATTTTCTGTACAATGAATGAGAGATCCGCATAAACTGGTTTTGTATAGCTTGATCAGCCGTCGTGCGTACAAGTCCAAATCTAATCCATCTATATCCATCTAATACCTTTAAACGAGCAATTCTTGTATATATGTATATAAAATCTGAATCTCGGAAACGGCTCCAACGTTTTTCATGAAATTTTGTATGCAGGGGATTCGGGGGCGAGAAATCGGTCTAGCTAGGTTTCATTTTTAGCAAACGCCAAATAAAAAAAAACGAGCAAAGCTCGGTCATCCAGGTACTAATTATTGATCAAAAGAATCTTGCTTCAACATGACTGAAAATTGGTGCAATAGCGTCGCCAGTGGAAGTAGTTTTTGTTACCTAGCTAAGCAAATATGGTATAGTTCGTTTATGTCTGGATAGTGTAGGCATAACTAGGTATGTATGGAAATGAATTCAAGCATGATACTGGACCACAAGTCTCAGGATCAGAAAGAATAAGATATCATCGAGCTTTTGGTAAGTTATTTACGTACAAGTGCTGCTAGGATATTTGTGTGTCAAATTGTATTGGAACAAAAATGTGTCTAATTTTGGCCAAATGCTAAAATATATACGTACATCTATGTATTGATTAACTAAATATAATTACCTCTGCTACTACTGCTAATGTATCTGAGAGCAGTGGGTCTGTTCTTCGGTGTGCACATATCGTGTGACGTATCAGCTGCGGCAGAATCGCTGGCCAGCACTCTTGGGCGAGGCCTGTTATCGGATGACGACTCTGGTCGAGATGATGCCGAGTGAATGATTCTGGCAACGAGAGTTAAAAATATGCGTTACCTCCCTAGAATTAATTCTGTTTTCTTGTAAAGTGTTGAATTCAAAAGTACCTTCTAATGGTCGAATTGAAATAAACGTAACGGAAATGAATTAATGAAGAAAGTTTAGGGTGTTATGACGACATAAATCTCTAAATACAAAACAGAATAGTCTTAAGTTTATAGTACATTTCCCATAGATGATAGACTTATATGACCACGACTATCTTATATTTTTACCAAGTGCTAAGTAGATATGTACTTGGTAACTAATTTAGAAAGTGTAATTTATATACTGGCTGTATAAGTAGGTACCTGCGCTTAAAACTTTTTGGTGGTCCCGGCGGTGGTCCCATAGTAGGCCTTCTGGAAGGCCCCGTTGAAATCTCATCTTTATCAAATTGATATTTTGGGGCTTTATTCGCCGTAGAAATAACTTTAGAAGCGCTAAATGGATGAGGTGGTAACACTGACGTTGCGCCCCTTATACCTGATGAAAATGTGCAAAAAACAACATTTATAAGTAGCCCAATTACGTTTTTCTTCGTATTTTTTAAATCGGGTTAGTATTGATTGATGAAAGTAATAAATATGCGGATTTTACCCAGTGACGAGTCTTTCTTGACAAACTCATTTTTGTTTTTGAATTTTGATAGCGCTTTCGAATTTATTCGCTTTTCTCTTGGCGCGACGTTCATTATGTAATCTTTAAAAGAAATAAATTGGGTAACCAACGCTTGATTTTGTTTTTAGTGGATAAGCTACCAAAGTAAAACGCAAAGTTTGTTGAAAAGTTTATTTTTCCCGCCGCATTGTTGACAAAGACAAAGGACGTAAAGGATGCGTTAGTTTCATTGATCCATATTGTTATGTTTGCTAGACCAATCAAACAATGATATAAAAGTTTAAGACAATAATTCTGTGATGACATACAAGTATAATATAGTGAATATTGACGACGACATTGTAAAAACTGCAGGGAGTCGTTGGATGCAGGTGGCATTGGACCGGACACGTTGGAAATCTATTGGGGAGGCCTATGTTCAGCAGTGGACAGCAACGGGCTGAATTGATGATCATAGTGAATATTAATTAATGAAAATGCTTACTTATTTAACAGGGAACATTGTTTTTTTATTGCAGTCTACTTTTTGATGAATCTATGTTAACAAGACAGACCATGATTAGAACAGGTTTTTGGATACTTTTTATATGTATGGATTGACCCGCCCGGTTGTGAACTGTCAATGTCAAAGTGCAAACGTCAAAATTAGCATTTTACTGTTTGGTGCGTAATTTAAATAATTGTTTTCGAGTTTTCCTGAGTATTACAACCATGACAATTTTATTTTGGAAGGCCCTAAAATATATACACATTAATATAAAGTTAAATCGTGACTTCATTGTTTAAAAAACATAATAATCTTTGGAAATCCTTGAACTTGTGCTAATATTCACAAAAAATTCGGACGGAAATGCACCTATTATATTGAGCCATAATAGCAAGAGAAACAAGTTATTTGAAAAGTGTGCCTTCTGGAACTATCTGGAATCTTAGACGTAAGTATGACTTGCATTTAGAATATTTTAACCTTCAATAGGAAGGTCGTTCCACAACATGTTATTATCCTATCGTGACAGTAATTTGCCGCTGTTTCTCGAGCAATAAATATCAAGTACTCTAACGTAGACTCGCAATAGAGTTAGGTGAGGCTGGTTTATTACTCTAGAGGTAAGTTACTGAAGATATTACATACCATAAAATCATATAAGTAAATGACCATTGATATTCAGTCAAAGAAAAAGCACTTTTCATATGATACAGGCAAAGTAAGTGTTCTTATAAAAAAGTGTTTCAATTTCAATGTCCTTTAAAGCAATTATTAGAAACTTCCATTAAATTGTTGATGAAATTGGAAGTGACAGCTGAGAAAGAGTTTGGCTAGATAACCATTTCTCTTGACTTTCATATGAAATATATTGAAGGTAAGCAAATTCTTGTCTTTTCCAATATTGTCTGAAGAGGTACTTTTTAATGTTATTTTTTATTTCAAAACAAAGACAATAATAGAAGTATCAATGTAGTGTGCAAAAGTTAATCTGTCCGTATATATGGCACATTTGACATGAATGTTTACAAATAAAGATTACTATAAAAAATATTCATTTTAATTAGGTTCGTGTGACTCCGAAGCTACATAGCCGACAGCTCATATTGCCTTAGATACAATATATTTGCCCACTGATAATGTCACGTTTAAGATTGCCAACGGCTTTAAGAACCAATTTATACCAGATAAATTCAGTTTTAAAAATTATCACACTATGTTGACATGATTTTGATTATGTTAAGCCTTTTTGATATTTTCGGCTTTATAAACCAATATTTAGCTGGATATATCTAGTTTTCATAATGATTTCATAAATAGGGTATGATATTGTCATATTGATTATGTAAAGCCTTTTTGATACCATACATACTCTTTTACATCACTCTTCATGATGGTGTGACTTTTCAAATGCTACTTTCCCAAACTCAAATAATATCTTATCTCTTTCTAAACTTTATCACTGATCTTCCGTACAGAAAATTCTGCAAAGTTCTGAAAAAATAGCTTATTTTACAGAGCTTTTATTCCAAAGCGGAATTTCTTAAAAAATCTAATTGTCAATCATAGCACTACCAAATTGCATTGTAAAGAATTAGCTACATCATATGTTATTGTGTTTGTATATTTAAACAATTTTATTGTGCTACATTTGTGGTACATTTTAATTTTATTATGCTAACATTTTCTGTTTATACATTTAAAATTCTCTAATATGTTAACAATTCATTTGTAATTTTGGTTTCTGTTGAGTTAATTAAACTTCTAGTTATCTACCAAATTTAATGTTTGTGTTTATTAATATTTGCATGCTATTTCTTTAGAGAAATGTGTCATTGCACTATATATTATTTTACCACCTTTTGTACCACATTTACCTCAGATAAATTATTTTGACTTTGAAAAAAAAAATAGTTTACAATGGTTGAGAGCAATATAATATTTATGTGTACAGTATACAGGTGGTTATTTCTGATGGGGAACTCTGCAAGTTATGTCCATCATAAAATATTTTTAAGAAATTATATGAATTTATTCAAGATCATCAAAATAGGCAATAAATAGCAAAACATTTCTTTTGGGAACCAATACAACCAATTGATTGATTTGATTTCTTTGTTAGTCTAGTGGTCGCAATCAGAAATGCTGTACATGAGGTCCTGGGTTCGATTCCTGGTTGGACAAATTGCTATTGAGGTTTTGCATCAGGATTTTCGCAGTAGCAGCTGCAAAGTTTGGATTTGTGCCCGGTTGATGGTAATAGGCCAAAACGCCAAAACGCCCAGTATTACATGGGACTTTACTGTAACTGGTGAAATGTGTAATCCTTCGGGCATTACAGGCGTGATGTTATATTATTTTATGTGTTAAGTAATGGATTTTAGCACTAAAACAGGTTTAATGAGCTAAGTATAATTAAGATAGATTTCTAACATAAATTCTTTCTCCACTACTGAATGCCATAGTTGTTGTAGTCAAACCGTTGTCAAAAACACAGCCTTTGCAGATCATACATCATAAACTCCTTCTATCCAGTGGGTAGGCAGAGACTATAGAATGAGACCTGGTACAATCCTTGTTAGGGTTCCGTACCCTAAGGGTAAAAACGGGACCCTATTACTAAGACTCCAATATCCGTCTGTCTGTCTGTTACCATACAAGAAACCTATACCATAAACCGAAAAAAAAACACTTTTCTTGTATGGGAGCCCCCTTTTATTATTATATTATTTATATTTTTATTATTTGTTGTTATAGCGGCAACAGAAATACATCATCTGTGAAAATTTCAACTGTCTAGCAATCACGGTTCATGAGATACAGCCTGGTGACAGACAGCCAGAAATGTGTATTTTTCGGTTTATGGCACAGAACCCTACGTGCGCGAGTCCGACTCGCACTTGGCCAGTTTTATTCATATTCTACAGAATAGATACACATTAATATTCCATGTACATATAATGTTACCACAGGTATTTCACTACAATAAATATAATCTATTTCATGAGATACACATGTAACAAGATTTAAAGTTACATGTCGTCATTATCTATGGTTCAAATATATTAATTACCATCAATGAACAAACTGTAAATAAAAGTCATGCGCTGGAGGCGTGCGACAGCCGACGATAATAATATGATAACCTCGTGTGTAAGCAATTATAAGTTGAAAATAAAAACAATAATCAGGTAAAAAATAAAAATAATTATTCATTAAATATAAATATAGATTTCATGATGAATAGGTATTAGTGTATCCTTATTTCAAAAATATTTGTTAAATCTTTTGATCCGTTTTGTAATAAACTGGCAAAAAAACGGATCAAAACGGGTCATTTGTGACACAAACTATTGCACAAAATTAATATTGGTTGCTCAAATCGTTGTTAAAGCAATTATTCCTGCCACTATACATGTATATGTATAACTTAAATAATTATGAAAATAATACCACGAAGTAGTGGAAGCATGGTCAAATAAAAGACATAAATAAGTGCCTGGTTAGTGACCAAATGATGTCTGAGAATTCCTGGGTTCATATATCATAATGTCAATAAGCCGGGCGCTACGAGTACCAGCTGTATTTGATAACACTAGACACACCCACTACGCGTCACTAAAAGTACCACTGCGCCGACTGCGCGTCATAATAAAGTACCACTTTATAAAACGAACGCTAGAAGTACCACAATTCTGTTTTTTCTTACGAAATGACTTTTGCGTCTTTAAATCATGAAAAATCATTTATCTAATATTTCTAAAAATACATGGTACGCTTAGGAGCAAAAGTCGGAACATATTTTTAGTTAGAAATAAACCCCATAAAAGAAGAAAAGCTTGGCAAAATCGTTTTTGAACATGTATTCTAAATATAAATAGATAGCTTGATTGCTACATAAAAAAAAATCTAAATTGATCAGTTTAGGAATATAATATTTACATAATTATACATTTGTGAGTTATCATTACGATGCCAAACAATTTTTATCGCAGCAATTATTATACATATATGTGCTTTCCACCTAAAGGATTTATGTATAATATTTTTTTTTACTAAATATGAAGAAATTAAGTTTCTAAGTAACGTAAATATTTGTTCCGTTACTATCGTCTGCGTCAAGGCATTTCCCTTTTGTGTATCATTTTGCGTTTTATTAAAGACGAAAATAATATTTTTATCAATATAGTTTATCGCTTTTGCACCCGACGCAATCTGCAAAACAAGTGGTTCCACAAAATATTCCATACGCTTCTATTGCGAGTGAGCGAGATCGGTATAGGTTTGCGGTTTCAATTCGCAGCGTACTCTTCGTCTGGCCGTACGTCTTTGAACGAAAGACAGTGTTGTGACGTCGTTCATAGTACGTAGCTCTCAGATGGTAGTGGTGTAGCTCGCATTACAGTTTATCTCGGCGAGTCTTGTGGATATAAGTCGATAAGCGCGTCAATGTGCGTTATTAAGTGATATCACTCTCGACGGAGGCGTGTTCTCGGTGTCTCCCGCGCTTATTGCTCTATTAACCTCTAACGGAAGATAAGTAAATAACGATCGATACAAGTCGATTTTAGTGTCTACAGCTCATTGAAATTTTGGTTAGTAAAAAACGAAGACTCAACGAAGATGGCCCTTTACAGGTAGAAATTTATAAAACGGGTTTTGTGCATGCGCATGAATTAAAATCATTTATTGATTTAAAATAATTTTGCCAGCAATTTGTTCTCAAAATGTTCAAAGTAATGGACTCGCCTGTTAATTACTGTTGATTGCATGGGTCTATTGTTTTACCACAATACTGTTATTCTTGTTAATATAACGCTGGAAATATGCATAAAATGCATTTTCTAGCGTCTCATATAACTCATTGTCAAGTCAGCGATAGAGTGTAGTCCACAATCGCTAAGTTCATAACGTTCCTACCTATATTTATATTATACTGTGACACCAGTCCATCCACATTTTCTAAATAAGCAAAATGTGATGTACAGTAGGTACTTTTAAAAACGCATTTACTGTGGTTTCTTTACCTGTTCGAATGTAATTTCTGTGAAGCCTGGTTTTGTTGCTTACCTAGGTACATGTAAACTGATCCGACACAAAAAGTAGCATTGTGATTCTTTCTCGTTTTTTTTTGTTGCTCTTTTCAGTAGTAAAATCTTTAATTAAATTTTTAATTAAAAAAATAATCAGTTTTTTCAGCATTTTTGGCTAACAGCTAAATGAAATAGACAAAACTACACATTTTGCACTCGATTGTACCACGAATTGGCATCGGGTGTTGCCCTATTTTTGTAGTTTTCAGTGTATAAAAGCAAGTTGTAATAAGGAAATATGAATTATTTAAATTATTGCAGTGTAAAATTCATGTTGTTAACACTGTGCTGTTTGGTCTCCGGTTCAAGGTACCGTAAAATTATATGTTTTTGACATACTTATGGGTTTGCAGAAGGTACCACTTATGTCGGTCTGAGGCTTTTTATAATTTTTTTGAATAGTAGGTAATTTAGTACCTAATACAGTTTATATTAACCAAAGATACTGAACGGATCTGGATGGAATTTGGCACTGATAGATTTTAGTCTGGAATAGCACATATCTATGCTACTTTCTTTTTTCTCACTCAAAATTTCCACCATTTTTTTTTAATGGGATTTTACAAATATACATCACATGGTCCCCACTAATATTATTTTAATAACACCATTACGTTATCAACTTCACTGATCTTAATATTAAAATAACAAAAATCGAAAACTAAACGAAATGGGTACATGTCGCAGTTTTCCGATTGCGCTCCATATGTCCATACATTTTGCGCACAAACCTCCTTTTGCAGACGCTCCGTGCGCCACTTTGATGTTGAACTTCACCTTTTTGATAAGTTCTATGATTCTATCATCTCATGACAGCATCATGTGATGACAAAAATAACAATAACTTAATAGTAAACAATTAAGATAAATTGTTTTCGCTACTTGTTTGGTTATTCCTGTGCAACACTCATGGTATAAAGTACCACCAAATATTTAGAAGCCGCCAGTCTCATCATGTGGCGCTTCATTCATTTTATTCCATGGTGATTGATTTAGTTTTTACTAACGAAAGTTTATAGCCCCGCGTATCTAGGGGGCTACGCAATTCGCGTTTCAGTGGTGGTAGTCATTGTAGTCAATGAACTAAATACATATTCAATCCAAAAATACCTGCTTGCTTACAGTCCAAATAAACCCAATCGAATTTGCATGTGTTAATTTGGTCACGTAAGAGAACTGGTTTATTTCAATACCATGCTACGACAATTGGGGAGTGAAACATTAACCTGTGGTAAAATTTCCAGTTGGTTTACGGTTTTTTTTGTCAACAGTCTGAAGACCAACATCCAGTACGCGACCCTGAAGACCCTGTCGCTGGTTTCCATCAGCGTCATGTCACCCCAGCAGTCTATCAAGGAGCTGTTCCGTACTGCTGACTGCGTCTGCTTCGATGTGGACTCTACTGTCATCAAAGACGAGGGAATTGACGAGCTTGCCAGGTTCTGCGGAAAAGGAGATGAAGTTAAGAGGCTGTGAGTATTCAAAGATTCATTCTTTTAGCTTGTAATAACTCTAAAAATAAAATGCAAGTGCACTCCATACTTGCAAATTTTATACTAAAAAAATGTTTTAAAAACAGAGCCAAGTTCTTGTGGTTAAAACTGCGAGAGAGTTTTTTTTGTTCGCAAAATTACATTTGCATCGAATCATAAACATCTTGAAGGTTGATTATTTTCCTTGTCATTGAAGCAGTGCCGTTACTGATTGTAATCATCTTGAATTGACAAAAACAATTAAGTACTTCATATCAGCACCTTGGAATTGAACTAATCCGCCATTGAGAAGTTTTAATCAAAGATTGAATTGCTTGTGTTTGCGTTTTTACGATTTCGATACTATTTCTCAGTTATTTGAAGAAGGCTTTTTAATTTATGGTTTGGGTAGACCCACTGCAGTTCAAAAATTTGTATGAATGAAGGGACTTTCAGAAAATACCAAATGGTGGTAAAGTTCAATCAACTCGTGTTTTGCTTTTAAAGTCGTGAAAAAATCTTTTAACTTATGTGTTTAGATTTTAAGTTAGTATAAATAAAATCACAGAGCTGGCTATTCAGTTAACTCTGCGATTTTATTTTTCCTAGAACCTACTGAATTCCACTGGTTCTCCACACCAGTTTGACAAAAAAAGGGTTTGATTAAACTCTTTCTGTTCACTCGACGTTTAATCTATCTAGGTTGCAAATAAACTACGCACTGTGCACTCACAAAAAATTGGGCGCAAAAACCGTGGTATCGCATGTGCATGGACAACTGCAATCAGCTGATCAACACGATATTAAACAGCTGATATATAATCTATCTGGCTCGTGTTTACCTTGTCATGTCTTTGTTATCGTGCGACAATCTTCGTAATCCTATAATTCCTTGTCTGATCCGTGTCCTTAGATTACTAAAATGTGAATGTAACTGTTTTTTTTTAAATTTGCAATATCATATCATTTCCGTATTGAAAACAATCGGAACATAGGGATAATAATATATTCATACTTATCCTCACGCCTTTTTCCCATGAGGGTAGGCATAGAACGCCATCAGATCCCTTCAAACTACACAAAGAGAGGTACCTTAGACGAAAGAGTATTTAGGTACTATAGGTTTCAGTTATGATTAGAAAAAAATCCAGCAGCAAAATTATTCACTTTATGTAAGAGATCTATAAAGTTAAACGTCGATATACGTCAAATATTGATGTGTTTCTAAGAACGATCCCGAACTTGGCTTTGTTTTTTTCCAACTTGTTTATTTTGTAAATCTTGTTTTTTTTTTAATATTTGTTAACTACTTGTAGCTTCCCCGCTGATAACAGAATTGTGCGTATTATACCGACGTTATCATTAATTTAAAAAAAAAACACGTAAATACCCATTTAACAATAGAAAACAAACCATTTAATAACTTGATTCAACGAAATATTAAAAAAAACAACTACCTTTTTTAATGTTGGCTATAAATAAAAGGAGGATAAATAATAAACTTTTACTTAATATTTTTTCTTTCTACAGGACGGCCGAGGCTATGGGAGGTGGCATGACCTTCCAAGAGGCTCTGAAGAAGAGACTGGACATCATCAGACCTAGTGTCTCACAGATCAGAGAGTTCTTAGAAACCTTCCCTATTCACCTCACTCCTGGAGTAGCGTAAGTGTACTTTTACTGTATGGATCAGTGGCGTGCAGTGGTCCTCCACGGAGGGTAGGCCACGCATACTGACACCCCAAAAAAAAACAAAAAAAAAGAAAATCGCGCATCATCACAGTGTCGCAGGTCGCTCTACTCTACTTTAGAATTATGCCTTTCTATATCTAATCTTAACTGGCTGTTAATACTAGTTTCAATACGTGATTTACCAAATGTATTTAACTTTAAGCAAGCCTCTAAATGTTTTTCTGATAGGTCATGCTTTTTTGCCGAGGAATGAAAATTATGTAAATCAATGAATCCCTCACTCCACTTACTGGAAGTATTAAACAAAATGCACGGAAACCAAAACAATTTATTCGTGTGTACACAGCCACACAGCCAGCTAAATGTTGCATAATTTTGAGGATTGAAATGACGAGTACGAGATGAATTATTATATTTTTGAGTTAAATCTCGTAATTCGGGTACACATCTACCTTTAGGTACAACTAGAACTTTATCATTATAATGTAATTGCCCAAACTTACTGCTTTTAACTTCTAACAAACACACATTATCAGCGCAAACTTCACCACAGAACACCATTTTTACGTAAATAAACAAATAATAAACACAACAACTAATATTTACAGCACCTATACGTTTCAAAACGAATTACTTATAACTTATTAAGTTAGAAAAAGCAAAACATTCAAGATTGCGATATAAACTGCTTGTCACATGAAACAATATGGCTTCTTTAGCAAAAATAATGTCTAATTTCGATATAAATTTTCATACCGTGATCTTTTACAAAAGCGGTTATTAAATTTTGGCGGATAATACTGAGAGTTTCATTCATTAACCCATTCACTGCCCAGTACTTCGCGAAAACTTCGCGAAATTCGTTCGCGTGCCCACAACCCGTATCCGAGTCGTCGTTATAATAAGCTATAGATGACTTGTATCCATACCCAGAACCCGACTAGCGTGTCCATAGCTACGGATACGGGTTGTGCGAACAAACGAATTTATTGTTCGACCCGTGTGTCGGGTGCTGGGCACTGAAAGGGTTAAGCTGGTTGCGTTAGAGGAGCCCGCGATAATTCAAATTTTCTCACGTTTTTTGTAATTTACAGGTCAGTTTCAGGTTGTACGTTGATGAAAAACAAGTCGCGCCAGTAAAACGTATGTAGTTACAGAAATACAATAATGAAAATCATCAATGACCTGAAAATTACAAAAAAACGTAAGAAATTTTGAATTTCGCGGGCTACCTTGACCTTACGTCTTGACTTTTGTAGGGCAGCCATTCGGCCAATCACAAGCCGTCTCCAGTCGCAGGAGACGACGGCCATTATCTATGCATGTGTGCCGTTTATACACACGAAAACATGCATCAGTGTGCGTAAACTTATGAATGACTACTAGGCCCTCAATGTTCGAGCCTAAAAATACAAACGGAGCGGTGTAGTAACGTATATTACGTAGGTACGGTGCGTTCACACGGGCGCGACAAGTTGCTATAAGTATTTAACAGGAGTTTTAACTTATTTTTTAATATTTTGTGTTATTTTATTACGTAGTTTTAATAAATGCATTTGGCGTTATTGGTAGGGTAGGCTAGGCCTAATCGCCTTTATGGACGGCACGCCCCTGGTATGGAACTAAACTTAAACATCATAACGCCTTTTCAACGAAGCGTTAGGCAGAGGTCTACACACAGATTAGTCAGGAATGAGTCTAAATCCTTGTGACCTTAGTAAAAAAACATTTTTTTTTTTTTTTACACTTTAGGACACTTTAGTTTCCCATTGAAAAAAAAAACAAATTATAAAAAAAATTAAAGTCCCATTAAAATAGATGGATAAACTTTTAGAAATCATTCAGACCACCAACATAAGGACAGTGGTAAAAACGTGACAACGTCATAAAATCGAGTGGAAGAGAGAAAGATGCGGCGCATGCGTACAATGAGCGTAAATGTAACGTAGCGGGACACTTTTTCGTGCATGCAGCCGGCGTTCATCGATTTACTAGACGATGTCACGTCAAAAAAAAAAGACAAACGCATTAGATAACTTACAAGAAAAAAAATAAACTAACGAAAATACACTAAAAATTTTATCATTTATTATTTTAGGTCAAAATAAAATCACTTTAATCAGTGTTATTTTTGCTTGTATATCTTTGGTTAGACCTACTGAACGCTGTGTTAAAATTTGTCCATCTCTTTTAATGGGACCTTGTATACTTATGCATAAAATTATATCATCAGCTTCCCTCGTGATCCGTAAAATAATAAGAGAACGTAACTAGATATCTCCGCTTCGAAGCTCGCGTTATCTTTAATTTCCTGACCTCAATACTTACTCAAACCAAACATTTTGTGATAAATTTCGCTTGCGTGGTTGACCTTTGTCTTATTTTTCATCATTTTCGTTTTTTACCATCGATATTCTATAACGATGATTACCCTTTTTTTATGGATGGGAAATCATCAAATGACGATGATTTCCCATCCATAAACTGAACTTTATTTAAAAAACTGGATTAGAGTCGAAATATGACTGGTCTAGTGGTCGCAAGCGCGACTGCAGAGGGCCCCCTATTGCATGGGATTTAAACATAATTCGCGAAATGTGGGTGTACTTTTATGTACACCTCTGCCTAACCCTTCGGGGATTATATGTAGATGTGATGTTATGTTATGTTATTATAGTCGAAATGAGTATGAAATCTGTCACTAATCGATACTCGTATTTCCACCAATCTGACCAGAGCAAGTCAAAATTAAAGGCTGATTATGCTTCTTATACAGGATGTAAGCAGACTCTTCACGAAGCCGTCAATCAAGCATTCTGTACATCAAACTAAGTAACTTTACGCAAAAAATAGGGCTGGGAAACGACTTTTTTTTTTGGGCTGAAAAATCACGTTTTACAGTAGGACTCATGTAACGCACTCAAAACATTGTGCTGATGGATGGATTGAATAGTAAGGGGTCCTGGAGATGTTTAAAGTAAAAACCTTACATTAAAAACATGTATTTAAAAAAAAGTTGGAACTTTGACCCCTAATATCTCCGTAACTAGAAGGTTCCCAGGTATGAGGTTAACAAAAAAATGATCGCAATGACGGGGAGAACAAGTACCTTTCGGCTTCGTTAAGAGTCTGTTTACACCCTTTATTTCTGAATAATTCCAGAATATGAGGTCTTGTTTCTGCTAGTTTCATTATCAGCTTATATAGAAGCGAGCCTTTGTTGATAACGATATAGCGGGTAATCAGATAAATATGTAGCGGTCAAGCGATATTGAAGGATGACTGGCATGACACGTAGGAATACATTTATTGTCTTTGTTTGTGACGGTACTTTTAGATAATTTATTTTTAGACGACTCATTTGTTGATGTCTCATTGTTCACTTAGGCTATCTTGCACGAAAAACTTAACTCAGAGTTAAATGCTAACACAAGGTTTAATAAATAATTTTATGATAAACTGTCAATTTAACCTCGTATTAGAAACGAGTCTAAATTGTCTTAACTCTGAATTATGTTTTTCGTGCAAGTGGGCCTTACACGGGTAAATTAAGGTATCTCATTTGACACCTACAAGGGTAATTTCGATGTCTTTTACACTCACAAGGGTAACCTTAGACTTCGAACGTTACCTTCATTACCCTAATGAAGGTAAAGTTTAGTAGTCTCATATAAAATTGAATACAACATAAAGGGTGTAAAAAGACTCTTAACGAAGCCGAAAGGCACTTGTTCTCTCCGTCATTGCGATTTTTTTTTTGTTCTAGACCATACCTGGGACCCTTCTAGTTACGGAGATATTGGGGGTCAAAGTTCCAACTTTTGCACAAGATTTTTTTTAAACACATGTTTTTAATGTATTTTTTTTACCTAAGACATCTTCACGACCCCCGTACTATTCAATCATCCATCAGCACAATGTTCTGAATGGGTTTACATTCGAGTCCTACCATAAAACGTGATTTTTGATCCTAGAAAAAAAAGTTGTTTCCCAGCAATATTTTTACGTAAAGTTACTTAGTTTGATGTACATAATGCTTGGTTGACGGCTTCGTGAAGAGTCCGTTTACACCCTGTATACCTATCTGTTTTCTGCCATGGTAATTTGTACCGTATGGTACTTCCGTACCCTCCAGGTTTCAGGTTCCTCCCAGATTATGGGGACACCCATCTAATAAGCTTTTCTTCTTCCAGGGACCTTGTAAAGGTGCTTCACGAGCGAGGAGTGGCGGTGTACCTGGTCTCCGGCGGGTTCCGGAGTCTCATCGATCCTGTGGCTGAGTTACTCGGCATCCCACTCACCAACGTCTACGCTAATAGGCTTAAATTCTACTTTAATGGTGAGTACTTTGACATTTTATCTTTACAAAAGAGTATGTTGTAGATTGGTGATCGTAAATGACCTACTAAGATAGTGTTCTAGTTGGATGGAGTTTAGTTTTGTGGTGCATTTCTCTTGAGTCATTTTACAATATTGATAACATCTAGAATTTGTGTGATATACTACAACTAAAAACCCAACTGCTGAAAAATCACGCTCTAACTTAATTCGGGATTTACGAGGTACAATCGACTTCTATTGTTGAAGTCGGTTAAAATGTAGCCTATGTTACCCGGGCCATAATAACGAATCGATTGGCAGCTTATTCATCAAAATCGGATGAATAGTTTAGGCGCTACGGAGGAACATACGTAAACACAAACAGACATACATAGACTGGTAAAATCATAACCCTTCCTTTTGGCTTCGCCGTAGTTGGTTAAAATGGGATTAGTTAAGGATGGCACGTTAAATTACCGCTATGATGATATTATTGTGAAATAATGATCAATGAGAAATTGCATAGACTTAAATGTATCTTATCTTATGTGTGGTTGTAAGAAATCTCAGAATGTGGTCTTGTAAAGGAAGCAGGTTGCAGTTTGGCAGCTAATAACTTGTTTCCTTGTCCGTGCGAGTTTAAAGATCGAACCCGTTATTTGTATAACATGAGTTCAAGAGAAACTAATGCATCTTATAAGCGGCTTTGGTAAATGTTTTAATTTATTCCTTTATTTATCTTTATACATATTGATAACATTTTTAAATATTTAAATATAAAACAACATAAAAAACATTTAAAAATATTAAAAATAATAGCCC
Organism: Lycophotia porphyrea; assembly: GCA_950005105.1. Classification (NCBI taxonomy): domain Eukaryota; kingdom Metazoa; phylum Arthropoda; class Insecta; order Lepidoptera; family Noctuidae; genus Lycophotia; species Lycophotia porphyrea. Next base: position 13,720,640 of record OX465396.1, on the reverse strand, counting down.
ACCAGCATTGGGAACGGGGTCCGAGCTACCGGTGGTCAGGGCGGGCGAGAGGAACCTCCTGACAATACGCGCCGTGTCCAGAAGTACTGCTGCAGTACTTTATTATTATTAAGAAAGCTTTGACGTCAATTGATATTCTGATATTTTTATCGTCCGTTGTTTCGTCATTTTTAGGTCAAATTTGTATCTAGAACTCTCATTTGTTATCTGAAGTCCCAAAATAGAATAGTCTTATATTAACTTTAGGTACGTATTATAGCAATCTGGTACAGTTATCTAGTAGTTTTTTTAATACACCGTCTTAACATCCCGCCTATAATATCCGAAGGGTTAGACAGAGGTGTACCTAATATTATAGTACAGCCATATTTTGCCATTTCGTAATAGGTGGCGAGCGTATTGTTATAAGCCGGGTACAAACCCAGGCTCCGTGGAACTGGGAAATTCCTTTTGGATAAACCCAATAACATTGCCCAACTGGGAATCGAGCTCGAGACCTCTTGCAGTCGCGCTTGCGACCACTCGACCAACGAGGCAGTTTACACAAAATACACAGTCCTACTAGTAAAAGCCACTAAATTTGCACAAGATAACAGTAATCTTAATTTTCCGTAAAAAAACGAATTATGTATTACTAAATCAAACAATTTATTTATTTGCAAACATGGGTAGGTACATAGATGTTCTTTTTTCTTGAGGTTCTCCACATTTGGCCGCCATATGGGCATGCAAATAGTTGGTGTACAATTATTATAGAATTAAGTGGCATGTCATTGGATTTATATATGATTAAAAATTAAAAAAAATATGTCAATATTGTTACAGTATAAAAAAAAAAATTAAAATATTATCAAAAATGTCAAACGGTTAATTATTCACATGCATTATAATACTTGTTAATAAGGTAAGTTTCAATTAATTTTAAGATGTTGCCTCTTATGCCATATGTCTCATAATAAGATGTGATGTACCACGTGATCAAAAGCTTGTGTCATGTCCATAAAGATGCCGCAGATCGGTATTCGTCTGTCCACATTGGACGTTATAATTTCTAAAAATTCATAGATAGCAAGATTGATACTTTTGTTCTGTCTAAATCCTTTTTGTTCCTTAGCTAAAATGTTGTGGGTTTCAAAATATTTAACAAGTTCATTATATATACAGGGTGTTAACAGACTCTTCACGAAGCCGTCAACCAAGCATTCTGTACATCAAACTAAGTAACTTTACGCAAAAATTAGTGCTGGGAAACGACTTTTATTTTTGGGCTGAAAAATCACGTTTTTCAGTAGGACTCAATGTAACGCACTCAAAACATAGTGCTGATGGATGGATTGAATAGTATGGGGGTCCTGGACGTGTTTAAAGTAAAAATCGTACATTAAAAACATGTATTTAAAAAAAAACTTGTGAAAAAGTTGGAACTTTGATCCCCAATATCTCCGTAACTAGAAGGTTCCCAGGTATGGTCTAAAACAAAAAAATGATCGCAAAAACGGGAAGAACAAGTGCCTTTCGGCTTCGTTAAGAGTCTGTTTACACCCTTTATATATATTTCAAATATTTTTGAGATAATTGATAGTAGAGCAATAGGTCTGTAATTATTCATGATTTCTTTACTCTCTTTTTTATGAATCGGTTTAATAATTGCAACTTTTAATTTTTCAGGGTATACACCAGTTTCAATAGACAGGTTTAGAATGTAACTCAAAGGTTGCGAGATACATTCTGTTACTAGCTTAATGACTTTAGTGCAGATACCGTCATAACCTACACTGTTGGTGTTTTTTAACCCTTTTATGATTTGTTTTATGTCGTCTAGCAGACATGGCTTCATAAAGATTGAGTTAAGTCCAGGTGTTAGGTATTGCTTATGCTGATTATTATGCGTAGTATTAATGGGTGTTATCTTATCTACAAAATAATTATTAAATGCATTTGATATGTTATACGGATTTGTCACGATATCATTATTCAATTTAATAAATGGGATAGATTCTAATGGTTTATTTTGTTTTGCAGCATTAATAGTTAGCCATATCGTTTTTGCTTTATTACTTGATTTTATAATATTGTAATTGTTTTGCGCTCGTTGGGTCAAAGATACAATCCTTTTTAGTCTTTTAGTGTATTGTCTGTTTTGATTTGTTGTCCACACTTGGGTTTTTTCTATATTTCCACAGTAGTTCACGTTTCTTAGCTAATTACTATTTAACCATATCGCACACGTGTAGTAAGAATACTAGGTATGACTATCAGCGCGTTCGTGTTGTAGACAATCTCGCCAATCGCGGCCAAAGGTCACACACTCTCGCCTACTAGTAGGAATTGAACTCTGATGTAATAACTGATGAATTGAACGGAGATAGCTCGCGAGTTAAGTAAAGAGTTTATAAAGAGATTGTAACTATTTACGAATAATGCTCTATACTAATAGAAAAGGTTTTATTTTTTCTATTTAATTTGAGGGGTTGGTAGGCTGTACGTTGTTAGATTTTCATAAACTCTCGTATAAAAAATCACAACATGTAGTCATGGCCGCCTCATTACTTTGTTTCATTTAAGTGAAACCCTATCCAACTTTTATTTCACTGAAACTAGCTTGGACCTCGATCTCCCCGTATTCTCTAAAAAAGAAGAATCTTCTTCTTCGTGACACTGGCATGACAATTTCTATATTTTGTTAACCCAGAACTACGCCACTTCTGCCGCGTCGTCAGTTGCCACGGAACAGGTCACTTCGTCTGCATGTTTTTTGAGCTAAGAGGGCAGGTTAGGAGGTGGAGCATAGTATGTGACACAAGTCCACAACCACACCCAGCTGCTGTTTCATTGTGGTAGCCCCACTTAACGAGGTTGGAGTAACATCTTCTAACTTGAAAATAAGGATGATAAAGCCACACCTCACGCAGCTGCATCGTAGTCCTTACAAACTCCAAAGTATAATCATAATCATATTTATTCACGAATTATGAAGTTAATCATAGTGATATTTGTTCTGACTTGTTGCTAGCCCTTTACCGATCAGGCGATTATTCTCACTATCTTGTCTACCTAAAGGTTTAATACAATCATTTGACTTCGAGAGAAATTATAAATCGGACTACTAGAAGATTTATAGTAAAGTAAGGAAATTAAAGTTGTTTGGATAATAGACTTTAGACTTCTAATCAGCAGGAATTTGATGTTCATTTGCTTTTGACTTATTTGGGTCTAAAGATAATTATGCCAATTTATGTTTTATTTTTAAAACAACTTAATTTAACTTTAGGGTAAAAATATCTATTCCGCACTCACCCGGAGAGATTGAGGGTTTACTATTGGGACATTTTATATCATGTAAGGATGATAACATTGATAACCATTGTTTAAGAAAATTCTTCTTCAAGATGACGCCAGAAATCACGTGGTCAGTGGTCGCGACCCTGAAGGGAGCTGGGTCACTCCTTCGTTATCGTATCGACCTTACAACTGGTTTTTAAACATTTCTTTCAAGAACATTTACACAGTACAATCATGAACAGCTTTTTCTTTTTAAACATGTTGGCATCGGAACTCACTTTTGGGTTTGTTAGCAATTGAGAATGCATAAAGAACCATACTGACATGAGAATATGGTTAAATTTTCACCGCCTCATCGACTTTCGTTTTGTCATGTTTTTGATCGGTGTACAAAATATACCTTGCTTGGTCTTTTTGGTATTTTTATTCACAGATTAAAATACAATTTAGCAACGCAATATAGTAAAACATTAAAAATTATAGTTCCACCTGGCTGGGGGCCTGATAAGGTTTTATTTACCTAGACATATAAATGAATCACTATCACTATTTTTGACTAAGTCATAGTATTAATGACAACAGCAATAAGTGATTAGCAGCAATTTTTTTTATGACACTGAGGTTTTTCTAATATCGAATGCAATTAAAAGTTGTTGCTAAAGATCAAAGTAACTTCTGAAAAAAAGAACAATAATAATAATTAGGTTGTGTCCCTGTATCTTGATCATCATCTGCCTAGCTATTTCTCCAACTATGTTAGGGTCGGCTTTTAGTCAAACCGGATGCAGATGAATACCAGTATTTTACATGGAGCGACCGCCTATCTGCCCTGTGTCATGATATTGGTTAATCCTTTCCTTACTTATTATTATAAATGCGAAAGTATGTTTGTTTGTTACCTTTTCAAGTCCACCACAGAACCGATCATCCTGAAATTTTGCGTGTACAGAAACGGACATAGGGTACCTTTCATCACACAAAAAAAGTACTGTTCCCAAGGAAAACACAAATGTAATGTTGTGTGTAATGTTCTTATGAAAATAGATGACGCCACGTGTCTTGTCACATACACAACCCGAATTGATTGTCAAATTCTTTAAACGCGAGCGAAGCTTCGGGTAAAAGCTAGTTATTAATATATCCTACAATTGCAAGTAATTCAAACTATCGAGAACAGACATCTTTTAAATTGACCAATCAGCGTTCAATTGGTGTAATGGCTCATTCACTCAATTGACCATCTGTGCAATCACAATGATTACAGCTGCGTTTGATGCGCAACAAATGATTGTCTATTTGTGATTTGTTACGCGATATGTTTAATGGTGTCATGTCAATTTAAAGTTCCTTGTTAAGTACAGGACAGGACTCTAATATTGCAGTAGCTACAACTTACATTTTTCTAAGAGTAACTATTTCAACTACGTAGCAATGTTATCATTAATCACTACAAAACCGATCACAAAGGTTATATATATTTTTTGCTTAGAACCAAAACAATGCAAAAAACTGAAATGAAAAACTGTGCAACAATAAGATTTCATAAATCTCATTGTTCCACAGTTTTTTATTTTGATATTAATTTTATTCACATATAAACTAAACAAATAATAGAATAAATGTTCCAAGTAAAAGTGCAAACTCCACTATCAATAACTGCACATTTAATAATTGTACTGGCTGGCTTTTACTTTGGCCAGAGGCTAAGTGTTGCCATACAACGTGGCAACGCCGCCAGTCTCTTGGGCACATTACCATCTGACAGCGTTGAGGAGGAGTTTTTCGATGCCCTTTTATAGTTTGTTGTTAGTTTATCTATTTTAGTTTAATAGTTTTTAATTATCAATGTATATAGTTATTACTTAAGTTAAATAAAATAAATAAAATATTTGAGATGAAGATGAATTAAACTTTGATTTCATTAACTTGAGTTTTTATTTTGAGTAGGTATATTTTATCGCGGTAGGTAGATTGGGAGTTGAAAGAAAAGTAGATTACGCACCTTGCTAAAGTAAGTAATTAATGCACTCGTGTTAATTTAGTGCCCTCGCGTGCGCTCCGGCACCAACATAACACTCGTGCATTAATAACTCACTTTGCGCTCGATGCAACAATCTACTATAGTAGCACCTTTATACGGCTTCAATTTTCACTTATGCTAGAGAGATTAACCCGCACCGAGCCCTCGGGGTGGATTATAGCCCAAACCCTCTCATAGAGCGGAGGCGTGTGTCCCAGCAGTGGGAACATTATATGCTGCTAATGATAGAGAGATCCCGTGACAGTATTTTTCTTTGTAAGACCTACACCACACCGGATGTCTATTGACATTGACATGATCTTTGCATGTAATTGTCCCTATAGACAACATGTAGCTTGTCTGATTTTTTCAATGCAGAGAGACAAAGATTCTCATGGTATACTTGATGCACTAATATGGCAAACTTGTCACGTGCAAACTGGTTACTTTTACCTCTTTTGGTATTGATTTCTTATTCTGCAGTTATAAGGACACAGTTGAAGATGTGTGCTCACTACTTTTTTTTTAGATTCAACGTTTTAGGCCTCCTAAAAACATGGCAATGGAACTATGCAGCTTTGCAGTTATTAACTACATAGGTAGGATGATTTTCAAATTATCAAAATTTTCCTCAAAACAGTCACAATTGCAAATGTAGTACTGACTGTTTCCTTACTTTGATAACAATGATAGATTCTTTGTCTCCGAAAAGTCCTCATTTAATTTTAATCTTTAGTCAGCAGAAAATTAAAAAAACAAATTGAGAAATTATCTATCACTGGGCAGCAACTTGATATCACTCACTATCATATCATAGGGACACGGCAGTATTGATAAGGGCATGGAAATTTCCTATTTATAAAAAAAAAATGCGAAAAAAAATGCTAATCTGATGATCCTTCCGATACAGGGGGTAATTAATTTTATCTTAATTACCTTAATAATCATTGGTTGCCACGCTAAGTAGGTACAGTTGCGAGCACCAATATGCCTAAATTGTAAAGCAATGTTTCTAATTACTAAACTAATGCACGCGTGGAATACTCATGGCAACTTTAGACCTGTTTCATAATAATATGGGTTCCAAAATACTATATTCGTCCACAACATGGAATTTAAATCAATACAGTAGGAGTCAATCATATTTATTAGCTGCAAAGTGTGTATTTAATGGAGCTTAAGGCTGTACAATACATACATAGAGTGAGTTCATAATAATCAGTACAATTTCCTTCTACATATTATGTAAGCGTGTTATAATTGACCTATTTTGAACTGCAGGAAAATGCGTGAAGGTAATTCTGATAAGCAATTCGTGATGCCTTACCTTATTGAGTTTTCCTTAGCAGAATATTTATTGTATAAGGTAAAGTAGTTAAAAAATCTTTTACCTAGATAGGTGCTTTCGATGCAGAAGGGATAGAATACATAATCAGCCTATGATGTTCCCACACTAGGAACCCATAGAGCGCTTTGAGGGTTGGTAAAAGTCACATCAAGTCGAATGTCTACGAATTTTTTCGTTCTAATTTTATTTCATATTGACACAGTGAAAAAACCGTTCATCACGATGTTTTCCTTCACCGTTTTGAGAACAGTGATGATAAAATAAAGATAGAAGGGCGGGCTTATCAAATAGTTTAAATTTTATTGTGTTTTTTGACGTCAGACCCCTCGCGAAGTTCTCGTGACTAGCTATAATTAACTTTATTATAAACAGTGTAATGTAACTACTTTCTGACGTAATACTTCTTGCCCTCGGTCCAGAGGCAGGAGTCAACAATGTCACCGCCACCCTCATTTGACAGATAATGTTGACGCACTTTTTAACACCAGCTGACTTTAAAATAAACTGTATTTGTGTTGAATTAAAGTTTAGTTTGTTAGGTGATGATAACCGCATGTCTGCATCGCTCAAGCAAACAACTCCCGCGACTTGTTTGTTGAATCATTTCTTGGTATGGATATGATAAATGTTATTTGCTTTTTTCGGTCGATAATAACAGTATATTATATTATTATTTCAAAACTCAATTACAAGATATTATGAAATTGATAATATCTTATTATACTTAATTGTTTTTTTCGGATCATTCAAAAATACTCATAAAAAATCTCGTAATTTTGCATTACAAATATGATATAGCCGAAATATTTACAAACAGATTTGGCGATGACGCAATTATATGTAAAAAAAATCTACATGTAAGTATAAGATACCTAAATGAGTCAAGCGTCAATTTTTTCTTACCAGAAAACAAATGTTACAGAAGTTTAATTTCTTACAATAGTGGCCTTTTAAGATGCTGAACGATAGAAAATACAAAAGTGTTCAAGATCATTTTTCCGCAATCGAATAGGTGCAAAACTCGTACTAACTCCTCTGATCTTTCCCTACTCTGTGTTGATATCTCGCGCACGCGCGGACTGCGTGCGTTTATGACGGGCGCGCGCGCAGTCTTGCGTTCCGTGTTTGTTATAAAGCAACTAGGGCATTGATGACATTTTGTTTTCCTATTAAAGATAGTCCATTCTGCGTATCTGCGGGGATTGATACGAAAATAAATTGCGTGTTTTTATTGTATGTTGTGTTTAACGTTTCTATTACGTCTTATTTTAGATGTGGTTCGGTTAGTCTGAAGAAAAAATTATGACCATAAGCATAATCACCCTATAATGTTCCCACTGCTGGGCCACAGGTCTCTTCCCTATGAGGGGGAACGGGCTATAATATACCACGCGGGTCCAGTGCACATGTCTTCTTATGACCATAATACCTTAAAATATAGAAGATTGGAAAGAGAAAAGGGAGGTAATTGCCCTACAATAAAACGACACTGGCTGAAAATAAATAACCAAGACAAAAAGTCACAGACGGATGTCCTTCATTGAATTACCCTTTTCAAGAAAATAATTCGAAATTTTACAATCAAGACACGTGAAAAACAAGGATTTACTTTAATCGTTTTGTTTGTGTAAATTCAGACTTAAATACTCACTCCCTTTATAAGTGACCGATAGTATTTATTTATCAGTTTATCTATCTATTGTTGAATGACAACTATTTTTTTGTTACATTTTTCAATGACAAACAGGTATATTTACTTACCTAGAGATATTTGCGCAATATTATTTCACACAAACATTAGGCTCAGAGGCAACTATTGCCAATGATAATAGAGAAATAACCAATTATCTTACATAGATAAACTATTGAAGTAGATCTAATTGTGTGTGTGATAAGGTTTAATTTTATTTTTACCGAGTTTATTGATTGGAGAATAAGATCATGCATATTCTATTAATATTCGTATTCTATAACTGTCCTCAAATACAATCAAATAGGTATTAATAAAAAAAAAAATACTTAAAGATAGCTGAATACCTAATATTTTATGAATGAAGTTTTTGAGTCGGTCAATAATATAGAAGATCAATCTTAGCTTTTAAATCAGTGACCGTGGTCCAGTTTATCAAAAGAAATGTACTACATTATAATGATAACAATATCGCTAAAGTCACATTTGTGTACTGTGTAATTAACTCGAGCATTCCTTATAGTGACACTTTGGTGTCTCTTCTGTATCAAAAATGATTTCGAATGTGACCTACATTGACTACCAACGGACTTTAGGCCGAAATCTGGAACTATGATTGTGAGGTTCAATTTCTGTCTTAAAAATAACTTATATTCACATAAATATAAAAGCCTGCAATAATATCAAATACCATGTAATATCCATATTAGAATATTCTTTTTCCAAATACTTAGTTGGACATGTCTAACCAATTATCTCCTTAATTATAGGTGAATACGCTGGTTTCGATGAGAACGAGCCCACATCCAGGTCTGGTGGCAAGGGTCTGGTGGTCAGACGGCTGAAGGAGCAACATGGATACCAGAGACTGTTCATGATCGGCGATGGTGCTACTGATGCTGAGGCTTGCCCACCTGCTGATGGCTTTATTGGTTAGTATCTTTATATGGCTTATAAAGTTTTGAAGAGAAAAAACCAATTGCGATCTTTTATAAATTGTCCAAAAGTTTTAAGTTGTTAATGCCTCGAATACGCAGGATTTTAACAATTATCAGTCCTCTTAAATTGATATAATTGGTGCTGCTGAGGATTCAACATTGCAGGCTAAGTAATGATTAGAGAAAATAGCTACCAAAACGGCAGATTTTATTGTTGTAGACTCTTTAAAGCCTTTTTTTTTCGGATGGGAAATCATCAAATGACTTCTCCCGCTTCAGAGCGGAAAGGAGTGTCAGACTTGTACTGACTAAAACCCATCCATGTTCCTTCCTTGCCCTTTGTGTTCCAGGGCCGCGGTATCACTTTCGAACAGTCCCGCAGGCCAACGCCTCAAACTGGAAAAAGGACTTAACTTTGTAGATAACTAACGTTAATTTACCTTGTTTACAGGTTTCGGAGGAAATGTTATCCGTGAAGAGGTCAAAAAGCGTGCTCTATGGTACGTCACCGACTTCCAAGAACTCATCACCAACCTCACTCTGCAGACCAAGTGAATCTTCAAGACTTTTAGAACAAATTACTTGTGCACTGAAAAACGTACCGCAATACGTTGACAGAGCTCAGATTGCACTCTCATATATTAACAAATGTTGTAAGACAATACTATTGATATAGTAAGCGATAGCCTATGTGTCAAAGGAAAAATGTATTAAGATATTAGTGTTAACTAGTCGAATGAATGGGCCAACCAAGCATCATCATTGGTTGAAAATCTGTCAATGTCATTTTATATTTAAAAAAAGGCTTGACCTCATTGGTTAGATTGGGACTAAGCTATGGTCACGCCATCTCAAATCGACTTTGACCAGCCTTCTCCATTTATGAGGGAATTTGAACGAAAGAATAACATCACTGCACTTTCGATTGGTCGAACGCCACGTTCGAAGATCGAACGGTGTTTCTTCGGCATCATTCGGTGGTGTTCGGATATATGAAGGTTATCAACTGAATCTTTTGTTTCTATGTGATATGATGATTGCCAATTTGTGCCTTAATAACGTCGCACAGATTAGAATTTAAGGTGTATTTTGATTGTGCATTTAATTTTATGATACGGTTGTATATTGTGATGGTACTTTGAGTACACAATGAATGAATACTTTTGAGTTTAAACGGGACTTAGTTCCGTTGTTAAAGTTGGTGATTTTGACGTGAAAATTTAGTTTTATTTTTGTAATTACGTTAAATGTATTGTACTACTCATTTGATCTGACTTGTCTCTGGTATCGTCGTTCGTCGTTTAATGGTGTATTATTTTAGTGACGTCAACGGCCCTGAAGTGTCAAGTTAAGTCAATACAGTGGCAGAATTTAATATAGATACCTAGTTAATACATAGTTGATGATATAGACGTGAATCGTTGAGGATTACCGAAGCTTTGTTTTTATTGTATTATTGCTAATTTTTGTTTTGGCATTTACTCTGGTTTTGACAATAATTTTCCTTACAAATGTGTAAAAAACCTCAATGGTATCTCTTTAGCTCAATTAATAAAATATTATTGTAACGTTTCGATCATGTGAATGGTAAAATTTAATCGTTTTAAATATTTTTGGTGTTATTTATTTATTTAGTTGCCATATTTTAAGTGATTATATTATTATGATGAAAAGTTCATATATTAAAAACGGCTGTGTACTTCTTATGAATTAGATAGGTAATACAATCATTATTACTAAGCTTACATTTTCTTTTATTTTTTTCTTTTCCTAAGACTTCTACAGACCTCCATCCTTAACCCAGTGGCTATTAGTAACGTTTACAGTGCAAAATCGCCCTTCCCGCCTCGAAATAAAGGCGCTTTCGAAGTCAAATCGTTCCCATTCGACTGTAGGTACGTTGAGGGTAGAAAATTATGCTTCCAGTGGAAAATAATTGAATGAAATGATACGAATCCCAGCGGTTGAAGACCTTTGACTAAAGTAGTGAGGGAGATTTTTAACTATTTAATTTAATTTTTATTTTTATACAAGAGAAACAGCAAACAGCTAAGTACAATATATAGTATAAAACATTTACATAACATAACATTTGAACAATATTGTAGCCCACAACGCTGTTCACAGACTAACTGTAAAATATACAAACAATAAACGGTAGGTTAATAAAACAATAATATTCAAAACTAAACTTGACTATCATACTATACACATCAATTAAGAGAGAGCTCTTTGAGTATAAGACTTTTGTACATACTGGGAGAACATGCAAGAATGTCAGTATGTTCATAAGTCCCTATAGCTATAGCTGAATTACATAACTAAATAAAGACAGTAATACAACGAAGGCGGTTCTGACTACCGCCAGATAACATGAGTTAATGTTGGTTCCACTGCAAATTACACTAGCTTTTAGAAAAGAGAGCAATCTATTCGCGACCCGAGAGAAGAAAATGTACGTTAGCCGAAGGCGGTGGCGCAGGCGCAGACTCATCATTTGCCTAGCCTTTTCCCAATTATGTTGGGGTCGCCTACCAGTCTAACCGGATGCAGCTGAATACCAGTATTTTACATGGAGCGACTGTATACCCCTTGGTAAGTGTGGTTGTCATACTTTTGGGCCACTGGACTAACTGTAATGACTGGGCGCAGATTACTCTGTTATAATGTTTACGAAATGAACATAATAACTTGGCTTGGTCATATTAGAAGTCAATAAAATGGATACAAGGTATCTTTTAGCATTCAAATGAAGGAGACAGGGCCCCTCTGTCTTGCAAAATTAACTGAAATACAAAACTACAGCGTTAGTTCCGTATTTAATCACGCGCCAAAACAATCTTGTACAGTTATAGTTTTAAACTTGGGTTCTCTAAATCATCTGCTGCGCCTTTTCCCAGCTATGTTGGGGTCGGCTTCATGTCTAACCGGATGCAGCTGAATACCAGTATTTTAAATTTCAAAATAATAAACTAAAAAAAAAGAGTAGGTAACTCAACGTTTTGCTATTAACTTATAGTGAGGCGTTACTTTCCTGCTACATGTCTGCGAGCAATAAATAGCTACCGAAAGAATTGCTACAAAATGTTCGCAGGCATTTGTTGGTGATCTAATCAACTCAGTTCTTTGGCGCTCTGAGAAGCTTTGCCTTCATTTCAAGCATTATTCCAGCCTCAATAATACGATTTGTAATTTAATAGAAAGGTCTGTCATACATCACTTAACTACATATTATATAATACTCCTTTTTTTGGGCAGTCGTGTTAAAACAAAGTCCTTCGCCGCGCCGCGTCAGTCTGTCTGTTCGCGATAAACTCAAAAACTACTGCACCGATTTTCATGCTGATTTACCAATAGATAGAGTGGTTTCGAGGAAGGTCAAGTTTTTGTAGTTCTAAAATATAATGATATTTGTTGGAGGTGTCGGAAAAAAAGTTGCGGGAACGGGATCAAAATTTCATGATTACTTTTGGTCGCGATAGTAGCGCTAGTTATTTTATGAATGTTTTTAATTTCCAACACTGTTTCGTTCGTCTATTACTGGGTTCGAATCCTAGGTACTAGGTTCAAATCCCAGGTAAGTCAAAATGTTTTTGGGTTTTTCCTTCAGTAACTTCTCTTGAGTACACCTCTGCCTAACCTTTCGAGGTTCATTTCCAATTTTGATCCGTGCCGCCTATGATCGGCTACTATTTGTGATTCACCCTCAAAGCTGAGGGTTAGATTAGATAGCAAACTTGGGTGGCTTGATTGCTTATAGAATCTGCACCCAATGGAGATGAAAATGGAGTGTATAATCACGGAATGCAAGAGATTCTTTATTCTTTTTGGGCATAAGTAAACAGAAGTCAGGTTCTTTTGTGGAGTCGCGAACTTTTTTAAAGCTTGGAATACACTGGACTCATTCATATACATTGGACTGAGTCGTTGGTCAAGTGATCGCAAGCGCGACAGCTGGGCATGAGGTCCTGGGTTCGATTCCCAGGTCAGGCAAAGTGCTATTGGGTTTTTCCATCAAAAAAAATCTCAGTAGCAGAGGACGGAGTCTGGATTTGTGCCCGGTTGATGGCAAAAGGCTCGCCCCTATTATATGGGACTAAAACATAACTGCGCGAAATGTGGATGTACTATTAGGTGAGTACACCTCTGCCTAACTGTACGGTGATTACAGGCGTAATGTTATGTTATGTGTTATGTGGAATACACCCTGCACTGTATTTTTAGATTCCACTTAAGAAGACAGAGACAATTTTAAAAGTGCCAGAACATATCATTTTAAGCAAATGGCTTAGTAGTAAGCCATTTGCTTAAAATGATGTTCCTTACAATGGTAATCTAACTTCAAAAAGGCTAATTTACCCAAACATCTTCTGAAAGTTAGTTGAGGATAAAAAAGAGAAGAGTATTTTTCGAGATCTCGTAGCGCACTTTAGAGTTTAGAGTTTGCGAGATGAATACATTTTTTGCTAAAGGGGTTAAAATATATTGGCCTGTCCAACTTTCTGCCATTTTATATTTGAAGATTTAGCCTTCTACTTGCTCTGATTATACACGTTTTATGGATGAATGAATGAATGAATGAACGATATATTTATTTGCAAGAATATAGGTAACATAAGTTCACTATATTCGGCATTTCAGCTGTACAAATACAGTCAAACCTGAGTAAGTGGGAACTGGATAAGCGAGAAAACTCTATTAGTGAGAGTATTTGCCAGGTCCCGTCATTTTGCCCTTCTAAAACCTCTATAAGTGAGAAACATAAAACCTGTATAAGTGACAGTCATTTTTCATGCGTGAACCTCTTTAAGTGAGATTGATAATTGACTTTACCTCTATAAGCGACAGTTTACTTTGCTAGTTTATGACTCATTCTTAAATTTCAAGGGACCTTTTTTTTTAATCAAACGACCAAATGTGCGTCGATTATTGTTTTCCATAGTTCTAGGAACTTACGTTGTATTCGAATGAACGAGTAAGTCATTATTATTTTATTATTGTTAGTGGAACTCCTATTCTATTCAGAAAGCCAAATGTGCGTACCGACTTGTTTGTCAAGAAGAAAGGTTCTGTACTTCCTCATAATGTCTAAACGAAAACTCAATGCGTTGTCTTTAAGTGTTAAATAAAAATGATTTATGAATACGTCGGTTGATCAAACCATACGAACTTGAAAAACATACACAAAATATAAAAACAGAATCGCAAAAGAAATTAACAGATTTTTTCAAGTAAATGTTGTTATAAGATTAAATAGATTAAACATTATTTTATGTTCAACTATAATTTCAATTAATATATATTACCCATACATACATGTATTCTGTTTCTATTATCATACATATTTACCGTATGTTTATAGACCTCTATAAGTGAGACCGATTCCTCCTGTAACTCTGTAAGCTAGAAACTCGAGTTAGTGAGAAACCTCTACAAGAGAAAAACAGATCGCGGTCCCTTGAGCTCTCACTTATCCAGGTTTCACTGTAATTCGATTTTACAAATTGGTTGATTGGTTGGTATGGATGATTGGTATTTGGGAATAATAATGGCGTAATTTTTGCCAGGCAGGCTAGACACCATACCTACTAAAATATTCAAACCCTTAGACTGCGATGTTTTAAGCGAAATAAATATTACAATCTACGAAATGCCCGACTGTGAAGACTGAAGTTCTTTGAATCATTCATCTGACATCACTTTCTAAGGAACGCGTCACTTTATTTGCAAGTTTTATGAAAGTGACCCAGTTCGTTTGGTTTTGATCAAGCAATATTGCTTTTAAATACGATGGCGCCCCGGATGGTCGTCGCGAAAATAGCTCACCGTTGACCTGTCACCGTTACTGGATCTGCGCACGCGCATTCAATGATGGCAAATTCCCTTTAGCGTGACGTAAATATTTTTGGCGGGATTTTAGCATAGTTCGATCGAATTTCTCAATGATTTTCCATGGAGCGTGTTAGGTGTTGTTAAAAGCAAATGCAACGTGGGTTCGGATGGCATTTTTTTGTTGTAAATTCGAGTTTTGGTCTGATAGGACTTTCCACTTAGTTGAATTCTACAGTCCATTCTGGTTGAAGGAAAACACTGTCAAAAATTCTCATATGTACATTTGGTATTTTTTCTTTTTATTAAACCTCTTTGGATTTACTTCACTTTTTTTTCCAAGTAGCCATAACTCCTACAAAATTACTTTCTATGAAATACTGGAAAGCTTGAGAGTCCATTTACATCTCAATAAGTAACGCGATCATGTACGGAAGCCCGCGCGTCGGTCATCGCGTCTTTAAACAGTCGTATTTTGAACTTTAAACTCTAAAAATAAATCGTTGGTGACCCCGCGCGACTCTGGCGCAGTCTCGCTGACTTCTGAAAGGTCAAGCCACGCTGAACGTGTCGTGCCCTATTGTCTAAACAATAGTAAAATGGATAATTAATTAAATATATCACCGATCGGTATCGAAGTTGTGTAAAAAAATACGAGGGATTACAGTGAAGTGCGCTTGTTTTTCAGTTTTCAGTAATATCGTGTGGTTTGTGAAACAAAGTTTGTAATGTTACGTGTGTTTATTAGTTTTATGGTTTCAGTGGATTATTTCTGAAAAGTGCGTTCTGTCCCATCAATTTCTTTTCTATACACTGGAAGTAAGTACGAACCAATATTTACCACAACTAGTACCTCCGGTACTTACAAAGGTAATCTGTTGGGACCTAAGTCTTAGTAGCAATTCTTCTAGATATTTAGGACCTGTAATTTTACAAAACCTATAAAATATTATTTTTATTTCGACCCATATTTCGTATACATTATTATTCATAGCAAACCGTTTTTTAAATGTATTTTCATAAAGCTTTTAGGTGATTTTTCTTTGACTTGTAATAACGGAAAAGGTACAAAAACAAATTTTAATGAATACTTACTGTGCCTACTCGTTACTAAATAACAAAAGCCGCTCGGGTCGATCTTCAGGCTAAGTCGCGTTTGCCTAGGTTGGTCTGTGTTTCCTCCGTGCCTCCGGAATGGTCCCGGCTGTCATTTGTAGTAAAATTAACAATTTGGGATAAGTATTTCAAATTTTATGATATAATTATAACATCGGAAAACATTTTAAACATAAATCCGAAATTGTGTAGAATTAATATGCAAGAGGCCGCCTGGTGTAATCCAAAAGATTCTTATTGAGGGCGAGCCTCTTTCTCAATTGATCATCATTTTGATCTTTCTTTATTTGCTGCATCAAACTAAGTGCTAAGTTCTCAGGTATGGGTACAATGCCGTATTTCGGTAGTCTGCCCATCTTGGGGGAGCGTAAGTCATTGCTTCCCATGCTCCTTCTCAGATTCTGGATGTGGAAACGCTTGTTTTTTATGTAGTTCTGAAAGAAAGGAATCGTCGACTGTGTCGTTTTTTCAGTTGTCATTGTTGTTATGATTTCGGTTGTAGTTGGTGGCTCAGTCGTTGTTGTTGTTGTCGTTGTCGTTGGAGGCAATGTCGTGGGATACTCTGTTGGCGAGGATTGGTTGAAAACCATATACGGTACTGGGTAGGGCACCACTAGGATGTTATTCTGTATGCCACACTCCGTCGAACAGAACCCTTCGCAGCATGGCTTCACCTTCGACTTCCGTTTCTTGCAGCTGGTGCAGCTGCACTTACACCTGTAGTTGTATTCTGCGTCGGAGAAGTCGATGTTGCGATTGGATCTTGCCCGGAACTTTGAACGGCGCGGCGCCTGACGCATCACCACTTCGTCACTGCTGCTGCTGCTGTAGCTGTCGTAATCCTGGTAATTATTGTAGTGCTGCAACGCCTGTTCGGAATGATGGAAATAGCGCTCGTCGTCGTGGGGAATATGGATGTTTCTCAAAGACATACAAACTTCCAGCAGAAGATATATTGGCAGGAAATTGTACATCTGAAAATGTTAATGTGCTATGTAAGTAAATATGGAGTGAACTCAAACCTAATCATCATTGTTTAACATGGGACTTACCAAATTCATAGTTAATAAATATAATAGATTGACACGATGTTAACATTGACTTAATGATTTGGATTTTTGAGAAATTTTTGGGCTTTGTATTTGCACAAAAATTTCATTTATCATGAAAATAACTTCGGGATATAGTTTGAGTAGATGATTGAATAAACTGTAAAATGACTTAACTTATTTTTAAATTTTATTGTATTTTTTATAGACTGCACAATTGGTTTGCACGTATAATATAAAAATAACTAACACTACAATTTACTCCACTCTCAATAAATATTTTGAAAACGAAGAGTGATTTCAAGTAAAAATATAAGAACGCATATTTATTGCAAGGACGCTCGCAGTCGTAGTTGTACTTATTGCTGGTGGTGACTGCGGCTCATCTTGCGGCGGTGTCCCGCTCGGTGTTCATGGCGATGTTTGTGTGAGTGAGTCTGCTCCTCCGATGAAGCAGCAGATTCTTTCAGCTCTTGGGACTCTACCGCCTCGACCGCAGACTCTTCGAAACATGAGCGAGCTTTTTGGAGCTGGTAGATTAGTTGAAACAGCAGAATCATGTAGATATTGAAAAAATTATCTACACACACAAGTGAAAAAACACTTTCGGCGATCTTTCTTCGTAGGTATTGTGTAACGTAAGCATTCACGAAATTCATAGTAAATAAATAGTGGCAGACGATGTTTACATTGATTTAATTACTTATACGTCAAATTATTCGTTTTGTTTTTTGTACTATCATTCCTTTCTCACGAAAATGCTAAGTTACAATACAATAAATTGTAGAATTAGGGCATTTTTTTATTTTATTATATTTTTATGTAAAAGTATAAACAAAGAGTGATCAAGTATAAAAATATAAGAATGCATTCGTATAAAACCCACTATCTTAGTAATTCTTTGCGAAATTTCTCATGTTCAACTTATCGTACTTAGAAACTCTCTTTTGTTGGGTGCGGAGAGGCACACGGGTACGCGACATCTTTGAAATAAGTTTCTCGGCGATGTTTTCAGAGATAGGCACGATGCCGAACTTGGGCATCCACGTCGGCTTCGTCCTCCGCAGTGACGTCAGCATGTACTTGCTGTTGCCGTTCGGCAGTTTGTCCGGCGTCTTGGCTATTATGTTAGTGTAGTCATCCACGACGCTCTTGAGCACTGCTTCCAGTATTTTACTATTATGTTGTGAGTTAATGATATCGGCTGGATTTTCTGTGGTGGTGGTTGTAGTGGTTGTGGTTGTCGTTGTGGTTGTGGTTGTTGTGGTCGTGGTGGTGGACGTGGTCGTGCTTGTGGTGTTGGGTTCTTGCGTCGACTCTCGCGCTCGCATCATCTCATGATGCTTCGGGGCCGGCTTCACGACTGGGCTGGGCATCATCATAGGATACGGGTAGGGGACGAACACTACGCTTGACTGGCCATTCACACTGGGACAGGTGCTGCACGCACTCTTGCAGCAGTCGGACGGGGTGTCACATTTATTGCAAGCACAATCGCAATCGTCGTTGTCCTCGTTGCTCGAGGTCCTTAAGTGCACGTGGTCGTGGTCGTGGTCGTGGTCGTGGTCATGGTCATGGTCGTGGCTGTGGCTATGACTACTGCGACTCTTCTTGTGGCGGTGTCCCGCTCGGTGGACGTGGCGGTGTTTGTGTGAGTGTCTCTGCTCCTCCGATGAAGCAGCAGATTCTTTCATCTCTCGGGACTCTTCCACCTCGGACGCAGAATCTTCAAAACTTGAGCGAGCATTTTGGAGCTGGTAGATTAGTTGAAACAGCAAAATCTGTAAATGGAATAATAGTGGGTTCTCAATATGGATACTTCAAATGGGGTGGTGATTGATTCAGTTTACTAGGAACGAT
This sequence comes from Lycophotia porphyrea, assembly GCA_950005105.1. Taxonomy (NCBI): domain Eukaryota; kingdom Metazoa; phylum Arthropoda; class Insecta; order Lepidoptera; family Noctuidae; genus Lycophotia; species Lycophotia porphyrea. Next base: position 13,701,508 of record OX465396.1, on the reverse strand, counting down.
CTAACTTACTGACGTTGTAGAGGAAGACCAAGAAAACGAGAAGGATTGTGCGAAAGATGATGATTGGAAAATAAAATAAGATTATTTAAATAAGAGTCACACATCGCATTAGTTTTGACCACTATAATAAACATGTTGTTACAGAAACCAACTAAACTAAATACGAAGCAAAATCTGCTTTCATTTATTTATTTTATACTATGCACTATTATTTTAAGTAGAAGTGGAATGACACAATAATTCTCTAACAGACAGTAAATGTATTATGTATGGTTGACTACGATAGAACTTATAGGCATTAAACCATTGGGATGGGATGACTGAAAAAGGCCTACCAAATTAATTAATTTATTAACTGGTGACATTTCACCAGTTAATAAATCAATGTTCTATAAGGTACACCCCTGATTATCCCTTCCGCGAATATAGAAATAATGATATGTGGATGTGATGTTAATATTAAAAGACTAGCACTTCAGCCGCGACTTCGTCCGCAAAAACTGTGATAGCTCTGCTGATATGCATGATATAAATATAATTTCTAGCCTATAGCACCCACGAATAATGTAGCTTTCTGCCAGTTAAAGAATTTTTAGAATTGGATCATTCGTTTCGGAGATTACCCCTACATACAAACTTACAAACAAAGTTTAACTCTATAATATTAGTATAGAAGAAAACATACCAGTTTGATATCCTCAAAGATTTTCATAATTCTAGTGGACGTCTACCCGGATTTGGACCAGCTCTAGTACTGATTACTAAACGCCGGTTACACAAACTGTATTGGTCAGGTGTACTATTAGTTTGCTTTGTGCTTCCACATTGTTTGTAGTTACGAGTTGACTTTTTGGTTCTATTGGTAAGTTGATTATGACATAGGTATTGTGTGAATCTGAAAGTGGCGCCGATGACTGTAAAGTTGTGTGGTAATCGGTTGTCGTGGTATGGGCATGTGATGCGGAGGAATGAGGAAAATGTCGTGAGGAAAGTTCTGAGTTATGTGGAGGGGTATATGAGTAGCGGAAGACCAAAGAAACGATGGGTGGACTGTATGAAGAATGATATGGCAAGAAAGGGGATGACGCGTAATAGAGAACTGCGGACCCCAAATTAATTGGGATAAGGGCAAGAGAATGATGATGATGTATTGTATAATTTAAGAGTTTTTCGGTGATTCGGTATGGTTCACTACGATGCTTATAAATACATATATCAGACACATCACGTTTTCATGCAACACTCACATGATACAAAATGACAAAGGAGTTAACGTTCATTTATTTATTTTTTGTAGAGGAGTGAAAGATGCCGAGTGTCGACATCCATTTTTGTTTCAATTTTGATTATTTTTGTGTTCAGACCAATGCCGAAAGTAAGACAAAATAGTGATCCCCGTATTAAAAAAATGTGGGTGGGTCATTTTACATTCGTGTCTAAAAGAGAAATGGTTAAACATGTTTGTACTTGATAAGTCCCTGCCCACCCCTTTGGAGAACAGGGGAAAAACTTTTAATATAATATTATAAAGAGGAAAGATTTGTTTATTTGTTTGTTACGATTTAAGTCAAAAACTACTGGACCGATTTAAAAAAATCTTTCACTAATGGAAAGCTACATTATCAGCAAATAACATAAGCTATATCTTATTCCCGCATTCTCACGGGAACGGGAACTACGCGGGTGGAACCGCGGGGCGCTACTAGTGATATAATATGCAGAAGGTACTAAGTTCTGCGGGAGGTCGGAAATTCTTCCACGGGAACATACTACCGAAATAAAAAGATTGTTATGTACTAACCTAGATCATGGTCTACCTATGTGTAAATAAAAACCGGCCAAGTGCGAGTTGGACTCGTATTACACATTTGCGGTTATACATATTTACGGTTTTCAGATTTTTTTCTTTACATAACATTGCTTCTTGCCAAATTTCGTGATTCTAGGTCAACGGGAACTACCATATAGGTCTTCCACTCAAAACCTATAGGGTACTTCCGGTTGACCTAGAATTGATAATTTTGCTTAAAAACAAGGTCTTATAGCAGAAATAAAGGAAAAATTCCGAAAAATAAAAAAGAAGTTGAAACTTAAGGTCAATGTTGGTAAGTACTTACAAGTTTTCACGAAAATCTAAATTTGCCCATATCTTTTTATCGTGTTGACTCAGGACCTTAATTTTCTTACACCTAATAGGGACTATAGACCTCAGTATCAGGTATAAATTTCAACTTGCTAAGTCCACCCCTTCCTGAGAAAATCGGTGGTGACACACGGACAGACAGACAGACGGACAAGAGAATGATCTTATAAAGGTTTCTATTTTTTACCTTTGGAGGTACGGAACCCTAAAAAGTAACAAAATAATCCTCCTGACTGTCTTCGGTCATCATCATCAGCCTACAGTAGTCTACTGTTGTACATATGCCTCTTCAAACGCACGCCACTCAACTCGATTCTCGGCAACTCTCATCTAGTGGTACCAGCCACCCTGCGAAGATCTGTTTTCGGTCACGGCGGGCCTAATTTTGCGGAGAGCCATTGGCGCGGGAGATTATAGATTACCGGTGTGACACACTTGCACTCTCTCTTCAAAAGGTAAAAGTCAAAGTTTACATTCGAATGTATAATGAACACAACATAACATCACGCTTGTGTGACCCCGAAGTATGAGTGGAGGTGTACCATAGTACTCAATTTACTATAAAATAAGTACATAATCATCATCATCATAATTTGAGCTGAAAAAGTCCACTGCTGAACGTAGGCCTCCCCCGAGTGTCGCCACATTGACCGGTCCCGTACGACTCGCATCCAGCGGCACCCCGCCACCTTCACCAGGTCATCGGTCTACCTAGTGGGAGGCCTTCAAACTCAACATGTTCCGGTCCGCGGTCGCCACTCCAGAACTTTTCGGCCCCATCGGCCATTCGTTCTGCGAGCAATGTGCCCTGCCCACTGCCACTTAAGTTTGGCAATTATTTTCAATATTAGTACACTTGCACGTAATGTACTTCACGGTACGGCATCGGGAACGAAGGTGGACAGGTCACATCCTTACCATCTATTCGTGGAGTGTCACATATCGCCGACCGCCGTGGAAGTCTGCCAGCGTTCGGCTACGAGAGGCGATCCAAACAATAACTAATAAAAATGTTGTTATTGAATAGAAAAAGTAAGTTTTGTGTGATACTCGTATTTTGTACAATTCACATAATACGTTTTTCATAGGGACAATATTAGACGGAAATTTAAGTTTTATGAAAAGCGTATCGGAATTCTGTACCTATTCGGTTGGTAGGTACGGAAATAAACGAGGAATTGCGATATACAAATCTAAATACATCGTTTGGTGAAGGTTTAGTTACTCAGAATATCAGTTATAGAATAGAATAGAAGATAAATTAATTAGTAGGTTCGCAATATATATCTTGATACTATGATTGGAAAATTGTAAAGATTGTTTAGGAATAGATGACTGAAAATAACCCGAACATTTACAGATTTCCAATGATTTTTCCTCTATACCAAAAAACTACAATTTCTTCGTATTAGAAGATCATAACTACAAACGCACTGTCACACACGGACACGGCCAAACAAACGCGTCCGTACACTTGATGCGCTGAAAACGGTAACCGCACCTGTTACTGTGAACGTTCTCAACCCGACGCGGATGCATTGCTGCCAACTGCAGTGCATTCACTATGAGTAATGCTTTCGATACCTTTAGAAGTATCCTGCAAATAGAAGATTTCAGTGTGAAGTTACTGTAGGGATTGATAATTTCAGTCGAGAAAATCTTTGAGTTTTTTTCAAGTAAAGCAAACGCTTTACTTGAAAAAAATCTCTTATGAAACTGAAGTTCTAGCCTAACATTTAATATACATACAACAAACCGTTGAATAACAAAAAAAAACTCCTCAGAACTTACAAAAATAAAGGTAAGAAAAGAAAATTATTATCCAATTCAGTTTCCTGAAATTCAGAACCAAACCTATCAGAATATTATTGAGCATCTATATGTTTCATAATAACACACAAAGTACACAACATACTGTACTCAAAACTATATCCAATAAGACATCAAGCCAAACACCACGCTACACGCCGTATTTTTGGGTAGCAGTGCACGGCGCGTGTGTGCGTGCGCGCAGGGCGTCGGGTCACGACCTCGTCTCGCCGGAATTAGCTCGTGACGTTACTGCCAGGTGCCTGCCAACTGCCAACAGTACACACACGACGTAGATGACAACTCCAAATATACATGTGGCTATAGCTGCGACTGATTAAGCCGGATTGGAAGACGATAATATTTACTCGAAAAAAAGCTAAGATGTGAGAATACATAAAACACATAAAAAAGGAGCCATGTCATGAATATACAGAAAAAAATATATAAATAGACTTCATACCTTTTGTTTTGTGAAAATATAACATTTATGAATTTACTGAAAAGTGTCTCAGCAAATGATTAGTTGGCAAGCTCATCGTGAGATGATTTCTCGTCTTTTTAAACGCTAATGTAACCTGAAAACTTTATCTTTAACGTTTTGTAATCTTTGCCTACCGCTGTACATACAAAAGCTAGTTCTGAGTCGGTTATATCCTCTTTCAGGCATCCCACACATTGTTTACTAGCTCCAATCAAAGATCCATCAGGTCCAATGGCCATGAGTCATTCGTCAAACGGCCTGCTGCTTATTTCAGCCCTTTTTACAATGAAAATGTTTTTTTTTTTAATATTTGTTAAAGTTTGTCGTTTGGCCGGCTATCTCATCTGATGGTGAGGGAAGAAGAGGTCAACGTTGGATCAAGATTGTTTAGAAAACCTACTCAGTCTTCAACTGAAGACTCCAAGGGTACAATGGGCCAATGGGCCTCAGCTAGAAGCTATTACACTCCTTAGCGGTCAATGTTTATAGTACGCGTAGAAAAGTGATTATGCAGTCTTTTGTCAGTTCTTCCTAGTACTTAGCGTGTAAGTTTAATACCTACCCATGTAGGTTTATTTCGAATGTTGAAATTGACACCTCTGCTTAAACTTCCAGTTTCACAGTCTCCACTTATGTTATTCCCGGACACTCCACTCCTCAACGTGACCAGTAAGCCGGCACTCATAGGGCTCACTCGACGAGTGCAACAAATAACATCATTATCAACTGATTTTCCTCAGAACTGATAGGAGTTTCCTTTGTCCATGTATCTGTGTGTCATATCGGGGCTTATCTATTGTCTACATGACCGGTCGTGTCTTGACAGACGGCTTTATAGCTACACTTTATTTGCGGTGAGAAATAACATAGTATAGCACTATCTTGTATGTTTGTTGTGGCATTAATGTACTAGACACGTTAAATATTGAAGCCTGAATTTTTGATTTGGACCATTACCTTATTTTTATTTACACCTTCAAACTTCGCTTGTTTAAAGTGCTGCCGAGTAATTTCCAAGAAAACAATGTCTGTCTTTTGATAATAGTCGTCATTTGACGAATTTTTTTTTTTGGAAAAGTGATAGCTGCATTTTCTACTTCAGAACGATCATAATTTGAAATAAAACTGGGAGAATGAGGCATGATACTAAGCAAAGAAAATTAATCATCTACTTGCCAAGATCATCATCTGCCTAGCCTTTTCCCAACTATGTTGAGGTGGGCTTCCAGGTCTAACCGGATGCAGTTGAAAACCAGTAGTGTACAGGCTATAAAGATACAGCTTATAAATATTTAGGTAACAATGTATAATCTACACGTGCAGGTTCGATAGTGTGTCACCGCCCGTCACCTTTGCGATTGCTATGCAAATCTATAATTGAAATTAGACGAAAAGTCACTAATTATTTCTGACGTTGGCTTCGTGGGGCAAAAGGTTTTAAGTTTTTTTATTAATCATCATTATTATTTCAACCCGTTGCTGTCCACTGCTGAACATAGGCCTCCCCAATCTATTTCCAACTTGTTCGGTCTAGTACCACCTGTATCCAGTGACTCCCTGCAGTTTTAACAGGGTCTTCGGTCCATCTGGTAGGTGGCCGTCCCACGCTGCGCTTTCCAATGCGTGGTCTCCACTCCATTTTTTTACAAGGCAGCTATATTTCGTATCAGTATCTAGCTATATTCAAGACGGTATGTAAAAGACATGACAGAAGCTAATTTACCAATAATAAAAATAATCTGAAAGAGACAGCTGTTTAAATTATGACACGAGTTATTGAACTACATAATCTGAATAAATTATCAAAAGTACTTAAAAATGCTACTTATTGTAAGTTAAGAGTGTGTATTTAACCTTTTGTTATAGTCAATAAAGATGACAATTCTACCCATAATAGATGTTCAACAGCAAGCTGAAGATCTTATATCCGTGAAATATTACAGGAAGTTTTTGTTGACTACATACGCAGCGTGTACAGTTCTCCCTGCTGGGACACACACCTCTACTTTTGTTGAATTTTAGTAGATTACAGGAATCGTTAACCACGAACTCTGCTCATCCTTGAGCAATAGGTAACACTCAACATTTATTGGTACAGTACAGTCACATAAGTGTTTAAGCATGGCACATTGATGACACCGTTTCAACTAGAGTATAGTCGGAAGGTTAAGAGCCCGTTATCACATGTTATCAGGCGTACCTTGGTGACGCCCCATTTGTTCGTTTGACCTGACACAAGTTATCAGTACAACGGCGATAACCGCTCCATCGTCACGGTCTACCTGTTGTTATTTCTCAACTTTAAGTGTTTTTTTTTAGAAATTATTTGCGGAAAACCGCGTCGTGAGCTCTCCTTTTTGAAACCCAGTTGCATATAGAAAGTGCAGCCTCCTTATACAAGTGGTATAGTGGTTCTTATGGTGTAGTTGATGGTGTTATCGTACGGTTTACGTGTGTTAGTTACAATATAAAGGTTATGTGGTGAACTCTAGCAGTTTGACGCGTGTGCGGTTGATTGTTCCGAGTGGAATTTCAGCATTGTAGGGAAGCGATAAACTTTTGTTATATAGGTATGTATTTATATAATATACTACTGTATCGTAGCATGTGTATATATGTTTGATATAGATATAACAAAGCCGAATGATTACTGTCGGTCTGTCCGTCAGTAAATACTTTTTCTATTCTAATTATTTGGTGACATCGTAAAAACTTTCCGTAGCTAAGGTGTTACGAGTGTTTAACTAAATACCATGCTGCCAAACATTATGAATTTCAAAAAGTAGATTACAATTGAAATATGTACCGGTAACCATCTTGGGCAATCTAAAAGTGGTGACTGAGTCGGTTTCACCTTTGACCCTGCAGGGTCATAGATTTGTATCTCAATATCTAATGATAGATTGTAAAATATAGTATAGCCTATGGTTCGTTGAGGATGTTTTATATATAATGATACATATAGGTGAATCTTGTGACGGTAGTGAATGACTCAGTGGTGTACCTGTTACCATTCTGTTTACTCAAACATGTATATTGAAGATTATAAATGTTTTAACGATGCTGTAACATGTTTTCTGTTTAATCATTCAAAAGTAGTATTTCAGAAAACTCCTGAAACATTTTCTTAATGTGATCTTAAATATACCTTGTTAGTAATGAACTTTCAGCAGTTATTATGATTCAAGTAATGTCATAACTTAATAAGTAAGTTTTTCATTATTTTCAGTAATCTAAGAAACTAAGAAAGCTCGTATAATTCCTGGGAGAATGTTTTTAAAGAATAACAACTAATTAATACACTGTTAATAAATACCATACTGTAAATGAATTTGGAATTATGAGAATTTACAATAACTTACCTGGTGATTGTATATTCGGTACATATTATGTTTGTAGTGCTTCTCAAACAGGGTAAGCAGTTCTCCAATCACTAACCGCATAGCAATCAAGCACACATCTTGAACACATGCGTTGTGGAACCGTAAGGCGCAATAATACATTCAGTAAAACGCAAGGCCTTTCCGAAAAAAAAAAATAGCTGGATATGGATTTATTATTACTGAAAACATGAATTATTGTTAATGAAAACTTTTGGATATTTTGGGAGACTGTTAGAACCTTTACGAGTATAAAACTTCTGTAGAATGTAAATGTCAAAATTCTTCTATAAACATCGTTTTCACGACTGGGTGAAAAAGACAAGTTCTGTTTCGCATTAATTTGTTTCTTAGGGCCTATTTGACGACGTTCGAATAGCCACTACTAACCGGATAAATTAAAAAATGGAACAGTTGGTGGTGTTGGATAACAGACTCTCGACTCTCGTGAGCTCTTCTGTTTGAGGCATCACACCACGTTGGATTGTTTCTTAATTGTCAGAACTCTGCTGCACCTCCTTGGTTATTATAACGTTACTTCGTATTGTTTTTTTTTAACTTAAAGTAATGAATTTTATAAGTATAAAGTAGATAATTAATTAGAGTTAATGTAGAACTAATCGCCTATCTAGATTTTGTTTTTTTAAAGTGCGTGATTTAAAAGTACATCGCTGGCTAACTGTTATAGAAGAAGTCTTTTATTTTTTTAAACTAAAACGGAACAAATTGCGAATTATGCATATTTCGATAGATTAAATATAGAACTAATTATTTAATGTATTCGTTTAAACGCAGGGCATGGTCAATCGCTAGGTACAGACACATACTTTCAATGAGTGTTTAAATAATAACAGCCGCTCGCTTCGACCTTCAGGTTAAGCCGCGCTTACCTAGGTTAGTCCGTGGATGGGTCACCACCCATTCCATACCGAGTTTCCTCCGTGCCTCGGAAAACACGTCAAGCCGTTGGTCCCGGCTGTCAATTGTAGATCTTTGATGGTCATGTCTAACAGCATGTCTTACTTACCAAGGGGTATTGTATTATCTAGCACTAACTGGGTTGTGGTGGTCAGAAAAGCAGTCGCTCCATGTAAATTCCAGTATTTTACATGAAGCAATGCCTTATTCAGCTGCATCCGGTTAGATTGGAAGCCGACCCAAATATAGTTGATAAAAGGCTAGTCACATGATGAGGGCTCGTTTATTTAGGTGTCGTGTTGGTGTTAGTGAAAACGGGTATACTTAAGTACTTTATTATTTACAAGATGTGCACTACGTCTTTTCTGACTAATATGACATACGTAAATGATAATCACAAATTATTGTTGTCCATCAGAATGTGATTGATCGAAACGCGTCGGACATTCGGTGATAACCTTATCACCGTGTGTGTGTAATGCATTATCGTGTGAATTCACGTCTATGTACCATACCTTACAGGTTTCCTGCTGAAAAAGTCAATGCATGATTAAAGTTTTGTTGCAAAATAATTAGGGATTACTTAAATCAGATAAATATCGGTTGAAACCTTGTGTATTTTTTCCTGTTAGCCCTTTTAACTAATAGTATATAACTAATAGACTTTTCTGATAGAGTTCATATAAGGTATCAGCAAATGTGTTGTAAGTTGTTACAGTCGTCTAAGCAAAAGTAATCTATCTATACTTCAATACTAATATTATAAAGAGGTATTTGTTTGTTTGTTTGTAAGTTTGTATGTAGGGATATCTCTATGTAGGGGTATCTCCAGAATGATCCAATTCCAAAAATTCTTTCATTGGCAGAAAGCTACATTATTCATGAGTGCTGTGGGCTATAAATGATATTTATATCATGCATATTAGCCGAGATATCACAATTTAATTTAGTCGCGGGCGAAGTGCTAGTCAACAATAATTTCTGAAATATTTTTGAATACTGCCAAATTAATTTCATAATCCTCCCACTGAAGTATATAAGTAAAATGAATATCACTTGATATGCTCGGCGTTTTTTGGGATAGAGGACGGGTTTAAAACACGTTGGTATCAAAGGAACAGACAGAGGATCCATCTTTATAAGATTAAAATCTTATTGCAATCATTTATCTTAAGAGGAAATTATATTATTTCTTAGGACCATTCGTTGTTGCGATCTCAATCACACATTTATTGATGATTTAATTAGAAGCTCTTTCTAGTACCTACAGCCCTAATAATAATTTCACAAACACAACGATTTTATGTACGTTTCTCGTAGAAGATGGCGGGATAGGCAGGACAAAACCATCGACTAGTGGCTCGTATTTGGCCTCGATTGTAAGAACTGGAAGTCAAGGGGAGAGGCCGTTGCCCACCAGTGGGACAATGTAGGCCGGTAGTAACAGTGATAGGCGACCTTATTGCCACCATCTGCCCATAAATCCAAGCTCCAGGCTGCTAATGCGATATTGTTGATGAAAAATTTAATAGCACGGCCCGAACTGGAAATCGAACCACAGACTTCTTACTCAGGCTGCGGGACTGTTCGAAAGAGATAAGTACCGCGGCCCTGGAACACAAATGGCAAGGAAGGAACATGGATGGGTTTTAGTCAGTACAAGTCTGACACTCCCTTCCGCTCTGCCCAGAGCGGGAGAAGTCATTTGATGATTTCCCATCTGTAAAAAAAAAAGACTTCATACTCAGCAGCAGAGATGTACAAAATAGTTTTAAAAAGAGCTCCTTGTGGAGCTCCACATCGCTGTGAATGTTGTGAAGCAGTCGACTGCCTCGGACACCATGGCCTTTCTTGTAGTAAGAGTGCAGGTCGTATTGCGCGGCACGCTAGAATTAATGATCTCATCCGTCGTGCTCTTGCCACCGCCGGTGTGCCAGCTGTCTTAGAACCCACTGGATTGGCACGCGTCGATGGGAAGAGACCAGATGGTATGACCATAATGCCATGGAAGTTGGGTAGGCCTTTGGTGTGGGACGCAACTTGCACAGTGGGCTGCGCTGGGGCGGCTGCTGCAGGTGCTGCTGACCTCAAACGGCGCAAATACAATAATTTAATTGGTAGTTATGTGTTTGAACCGTTTAGGGTTGAAACACTAGGGCCACGGGGTCCGAGTGCGCACCTAGTATTTCGGGAAATCGCCAAGCGGTTGGTCGACTCTTCACGTGACCAGAGGGCGGGCCTATTTTTTGGCCAAACAATCAGCATTGCCATCCAACGTGGCAATGCTGCCAGCCTTCTGGGCACTTTTCCTATTGACAGTGATGTGGACGAATTTTTTGACGCCCTGTAACCCTTTTGATACTTGTACATATTTTTATTACTATCATAGATTTGTAGTGTGTAAATAATGAAGATATCAATAATAATAGTAATTTGTTTTAAAAAGTATTTAAATACAAAATCCAAATAGTTTTCTAATTAACCATTTCAAACGCAAAATAAGTATTTTCAAAATATGTACGTTATTCAAAATAAAATACTTTAAGATGAAATTAGTGTTGTTTATTTATTAAAGATTTTAACATTACCTGTTGCTCAAAAAGAGCATCAGATATGTTGCGTCTGTGTGGACATATGATCATACCACCATGAAATCTTCCCACTGGTGCCACTTGGTAGGCAGGTGTCGCTGCACCATTTACAGGAACATTTGAGTTAGCAGAAAAGTATTTTGCATTTTACAAATATAAAATACACCTCGAAAAGTATTTCAAATAAAATTCAAAATGCTTTTTTTAAAAAAGGTATTTAAATAAAATACGTATTTTGCATTTTGTCGCAATTCGCAATTCTACTCAGTAGCAGCGCTTGCGACCACTAGACCTACGAGGAGTCAATCATTTCCATTAACAGATTACTTTTCCTTTTGTTGCAGTTACCCAGTGCCTACAACCCCAAAAAAAGGTACCAACTTACTATTAAAATCATCATGGAGGCGGTTCAGCCAAACCGTCAGTCTCCTACAGTGCAGTGTAGTGATGAAGTGGATGATGTGAAGAGTGAAGTGTCAATGAAGATCGAGGATGATGCAGAGGAGATCCTGATTCGCGGCACTCAGCGGGAGAACCGGCTGACTAGCATCATCGACCAGCTGCGGTGTCAGAGCCAGATGAAAGGTTGGGTGGTTGAATTGTATTATACTAGTTTTTGACTGCGGCTTCGCTCACGAATTGTCGAAAATCACACAGAAACTCCTGTTTTGTCTATAACACTCAGGTATAATGTGGCTTGCCATTAGTGAAAGCATTTTCGGAATCAGATCAATAGTTCCAAAGATAACCCCCAAGAAAACATACAAACATACTTTATCATAATAGATTATGATGCATTTTTCATTACTGCCTAGGTTTACACTATAACACGCAAAGATAACTTGCACATTCTAGGGAACAGTGCAATTCTGCGTTGAATCTGTATACGGTCGGTCCATTTAATGACTTATATGTTACTATGTGTTTGGGATGGGTCAATGTTACCCTGTGTGGCCAGATTGTATCTGCAGCGGCCTACTTGAACCTGAATTTGGTTCGCAGATTCTGTCGGTTCCTTTAATTATGCGCACCCACGCTACATCACTTTTAGTACAGCAGTTTATCTTATTTAATTATAGACTATCTCCCTAACTCACTTCTTGTGAGGCCATAAGATAAAACTTAGTTACAGCTTAGCTAACTTAGCTTAGTTACAACTTAGTTATGGTCCTGTCTAAACGCCTTACAGGAGGTGGCAGTGTCCAAGCACTAGTAGGCATTAATTTGGAGCAGTAAATTCCAGTACTTTACAAGGCGGTAAGCTGTTAATTTCGTTAGTGAATTGACCCACTGCTTCCCACTGTTAGGAGCCAGACCTGCTCTCTAGTGTGAGATACAGTGGGGCAATCCACCACGCGGGTCTAGTCGGGTCGGTAGAGGATACATGTATTTGATTTTTTTGGTTTTTAGGACATGCCGGTTTCCCCACGATGTTTTCCTACGCCGTTTTGAGAGTTTTGGAATATATATATAATAATTTATTTAATATAAATTACACAAAGAAGAGTGCGTGCCTGGTTTCGTTAAGGCCAATATCCACACTTCAACACATATTTTTAAACGCAGTTTGAAGTTTAACCCGCTAAAACACAACTTCCCATAAACCACACCAGGTCTTCAACCGTGACGAGAACAAAACTAACCTTTACGATTTTATCGTATTCATGTAAATCGCTTAGTAGATTTATAAAAGTAATTACAACAGACAAAGGGCACGCGTGGTACCGCTGCCCACAATTAGTGGCTCTGGCGGTGTGCGCCTTAAATCTTGGCAACAATGGCGCTGATCTCTGATAGGGTATCGCCGCATCTGTGTCGGGAACTGCTCTGAATTAGTTTGGTTAAGGCAAGGCTTGTAGGCTCTGATTATGATGTGGGGCGGTGGAAAATGTAATGTATGCTTTTTTTCTTAATTTTTTTTATGATTTGCGAACCGTGATGAATGTGGCTTATAAAGTTATGACTTCATAAGTGAGGCCAGAATCAGATAATAATGATCGTACCATAGATATCTAGGTACTCTCAGGCGTATTCACATAATCGCGAGTCTAGTGCTACTGTTGTTGAATAGTTACTAAGATAGATAATAATGGATAGTATTTAAACGAGCGAAAATAAATTCAAATTAAAGGTATCAAAAATACGGAATTTCTGAAATACTAAGTGAGCGAAAAACATTGGGCGAATACAAATATTTAAAACGGTGACTTGAAAATACAAATTAGAGTTACTCTTGAATTATCACATTTATCGATTAATGTGATAATTCAAGGACTAAACTAAAAAAAGATTACTAACCACTAGATAGAGATGTTAGGTAGAGAAGGCGTAGTCGACGTAGCCCATTTCTCTCTCTCGTTTAAAGTTACCTAACACGAAGGGGATGCCCATGCCGGGGTCTTTCCAGGGTCTCTCTTTGTAACCTTAAATTCTACTATAGGGATCGACCTATACGATGACTTGTTTGACACAGCAATCCATCGTAAATAAGCACATTTTTGAAGTAGGCTCTAATTTTCTGTAGCACTAATGCTACCAGTAATCTTAACTGGCTGACCAGAAACAATTGCAGTAAGATTAGGACGACCTACGTGGAGTAATTTCTACATTCTAATACAATAGCTGTATTTTCTCTGCTCGTAAAGTAACATAGGCGTCGTCTCTTTAACTAGCGTTGGAAGTGTAACACGCCGCGCGTGTCAAACTTAGGGCTGCTTCCTTTTGCAGTACTTGCATTGTTTTAATTGAATAATTAATGTAATAGGCACCTATACACGTAACGATGAGAACTGATTTTTTAATTAACATTTCAAGTACCTACATGGGACTAAACAATACATAATATATCATCACGCCTCTAATCCCCTTGGGATTAAGCAGAGGTATACCTAATAGTAGGTACCAACGCCCATGTCTCGCTAGTTATGTTTCAAGTTCCTTTTAATAGGGGGTGAGCCTATTGCATTCAACTAGGCACAAATCCAGACTCCGTGGCTGCTACTGAAAAAAACCTAGTGGAAAAAATCCATAACACTTTGCCCAACCCGGTAATCAAACCTAGAACCTCATGCTCTGTAGTCGCGCTTGCGACCACTCGACCTGCAACGAGGCAGTCACATTAAAAACATAATTTGTTTTTGTTCCGTCATGGTTAGCTAAAGATATTAGCTAATTTAATTTAACCCATTATAAATCTGCCAAGGGCTCGCACTTTAAATAATGTGTTAACTGTGTGTAAATACTAACTACGTTTCTTTTATAGCTTCGCTATTAGGAAAAATGTAAAGCAAACGATATATCTTTCCTTTTGTAGAAATCCTTGCAATATTATCACCACTAAGACAGGTTGCGAGTCAGCCCTACACATTGCACTACTACCTGAGCGACGGTGCTGCCACCGGCGCGCGCGCATTGCCGCTGAACTAATCAGCGCAATCATCTCGCTGGCTCTATTAATGATCATTTGTCTTGTTTTTTGTCATTACAGTCGAGGAATATATGTAATTTAGCGAATAATTGAATGTTACAGTAGTTTGCGTCTGGAAACGGTAATTTATGTGGGGCGGTTAAAATAGAAATGTAGAATTAGCCCAATTATATACTTTTATGAAAATAAATTCAATGAGCGCCCACAATCGCCCGATATTTTACTTACGAGGACAGCAAGTATTTCATAAGATAGATCTGTATTTTACAGGTCTCACTATATGGTGAAAATTAAATGAAGAAAAAATTCAATGTATTTTCTAAAGAGATTCAACACACGTTACAATATTCTCCTTAAAATGCTCACCAGCTTTCACATAAAACGTTTTAAAACAGAAGCGGTATTGCCAGTCGGCCTAATTAATCCATCGGTTAGGGGTCGTTTAGTTAATGAATGAATAAATCGCCGTCAGATACCCCCTCCGCTTCACCTCGCTCCCCCCCGACCAGATAACGTTAATCGGCGCTCTCGATTTATGTACCTTCCGCGCTGAAATACTGCAAATGGTAGTCAACTACGACCACATCTTGAAAAAATATCCTCACTTAACCTCTATGCAAAAATAAACCATATCTTGCACAGATAGTGTCTATATTCGCTTGCAAGGTTGTCTGGCGATATTTTCTATCGGTCGTGAGCAAATATAGAGAGCAAGCGCAGTGATGTATAGACGGCGCGCGCGCTGCTATCGCCGCGGCGTAAACCTCACATAGATGAGATAGGACACAGAATGTTACAGAGCGTGCGTAATTTAACAATTTTCAACCAGCTTTTCCTGAAGTTCTCTCCATTAACAGCAAAAAACCGCAAAGACAGCAGAACCTTATTTCAGGTTTGTCTCGGATTACGTCGATGTGTGGGCCTAGAAAAAATTACATTATGCTTTTCTAAATCTTCAGGACGGTTAAACAGCTACCGACTGGCTAATTTCATTGTAGAAAACGACAGTAGGTATCTTACTCCTTGAAAGCTTTTGCCACTTGCCAACTTGCCACTAGTCCAACCACATGACATGAAACAACTTCGTTGCTAAGCCATGCAGGTTTTCAGACCATTAGTCGAGGTCCTAACGACACACATATCTAAAGATGTGATCAGTCACTCCCTTCATCCTAACTATTCTACCTCCTATCTTAATATTTAAATGCGGAAGTAAGTGTCTTTGTTTGTTACCTTTTCACGCCTAATCCACTGAACCGATCAACCTGAAATTTTGCATATACCTTATCAGGTGTACAGAAACGGACATAGGGTACGTTTCATCCCGAAAAAAAGTACTGTTCCCAAGGGAAAACAACAATAACGTTCTTATGATAATAGATGGCGCCACGTGTCTTTCGAATCATGATTGAATTATATTATTACAAGCATAGTACAACGAACAATGAACGAATTGATTGTCAAATTCTTAAAGAACGTGAGCGAAACCGCGTGAAAAAATTAGTACACAATTCATTTTAGCTGACACTGCTGGTACTTACTCCAAAAGTAACCCCAATTTTCTTTTTTTTCACATCTACGGCAAGACCCGCTTCTCGATTTTCGTCTATTATTTCAGTCCAGCTCACTACAGTAATTTTATCTGACCGATAACTTTAATATACATTACCTATACGAAGCACTTGAACAGCCATAGTCTCTCACCTGAACCTCACAGACACTTGAGGTTAAACAAATCAGTATGATTCGTGATACGAGTGTGAATGATAAGGCTTTAGTAATGGTTATTCCGTGACGGTGCTCTTATCAATACCTTGATGTATACGAGACAACGCCCGATTGCGGGTATTTTATGTTCTTTTTTTAAAGTATTCGTCGCAATCTAAGGAATGGAAGCATACTCATCGATGAATTTGTCTTGTTTTGAATAAATAAACTAGGCTAAAGGATAATTCTTTGAGTTTTTATCTTTTGGCACAGTCTTTTCGTTTTCCTATTTTTAATCAGTCCTGTCTACTCCCAGACTGTCAAATTGTGGTTTGACTGTCGACTAACTGGTTGGTGATTTTGTATGTAATGTAATGAAAATGATTATAAACTTCACTTGATTTCAAACGCTGTCAGAATACGTCGATAACTGATTTAAGTTCAATGATTAACACTTACAATGTTATCGTGTATTGTTTGAATAGATTGCAATACTAAATCACTGTTCATCATCACCGTCTTCGTGTTTTTGGCCCATTTTTCTTAGGGGCGGCACCTTATTTTTCCATTCTTGCCTGACACTCACTCCTCACTCTCTTTCATCATACAATCCATCCATCTTTAGTCTTCTACTCCCTCTCCATCCAGCCACATTTATGTAACTCTTTTAGTTACATGAATTAAGTTAAAAACCTAAATTCAGACCTTCAGTACCATCATAACAATAGTTTAAACCAAATTAGCACATCTGCTTGTCGCATAGTCTTTGTTCTAGGTCGCGTGCGCCTGCGCCGTTACCGCGCGCTGCAAATTTATAATGATCGATATTCGCCTCGGACGAATGGACCTTGCTCTGGTTACGCGGGTCGCGGGTTGCTGACTCCGTTCAGGATACTTTTGTTGTAAAGATAAGCTTTTCCTAGATGATCTTGTTTGGATGGAACACATATTTCGCCAGATGACCTGGTCAAAGTGTGTGTGTTGTGATATTTCGGAGAAGTGACAAAACTAATACTGTACCTCCGCAATGACTGTGCCATTGGTTGGGACCGAATTTCTAATAGTTTCCTTAAGAAACATATAGCCATCATAGTTCCACCGTTGACTTACGTTTGTAACCTCGCTCTCGAAACAGGCCAATTTCCCAGAGCATTCAAGAGGTCAATTGTTCATCCGGTATTTAAGGGTGGGGACAGAAGCCGTGTCAACAACTACAGACCCATAGCCGTGCTGCCAGCGCTTTCTAAGATTCTTGAACGGATCATGAACGGCAGACTAGTTGATTACTTGGAGAGCAATAACCTTCTGTCTTCCTCTCAGTATGGTTTTAGAGCCGGTAAATCGACGTCCGATGCTGTTCATGATCTCACTAACTTTATTGTCACTAACATGGACAAGGGTCGTAAAGTCTTAGGGATTTTTCTAGACCTAGCGAAGGCATTTGACACGGTTTCTGTTCCCATACTGATTCGGAAGATGGAATGCCTTGGAATTAGGGGAGTCCAATTGAGACTGTTTGAGGACTATCTGAGTGGGCGTACTCAGAGCGTGAAAATGAAAGAATACGTCAGTGACGAGTGCCAAGTTACCTACGGCGTGCCTCAAGGCAGCGTACTGGGTCCTACACTCTTTCTTATATATATAAACGACCTGGGTATGCTCACTCTTCCAGAGGGTAAAATAATAACTTTCGCAGACGACACAGCCCTGTTATTCAGCGCGGCCACGTGGAGTGAAGTCTACGGATTTGCTCAGTCGGGCTTCAATATGGTATCGGAATGGTTACGAAATAACATCCTCACCCTAAATGCTGCAAAAACAAACTATGTCACCTTCTCCATTAAACATAACAGGTCTACCTCGGCTTCGACCCCGCATTCCATAGTAGCTCACACTTGTCCGATGCCTTGCTGCGCTGCCTGTACGTGCGCCCAAATCGGTAAAGCCGATAGTGTGAAATATCTGGGCATTATCATAGACAGTGCACTAAATTTTCACAAGCACGTTTCCGTATTGAGTGGCAGGCTGCGGAAGTTGATATATGTCTTCAAGACCCTTAGACGGGTGGCTGAGGATCGGGTGAAGAGATTGGTGTATTTGGCCCTCGCTCAATCTTTGTTGACTTACTGCATCACCTCCTGGGGTGGTGCCCCAAAATACACTATTCTTGAACTGGAAAGAGCGCAGAGAGCCATCTTGAAAGTCTCACTGTGCCTCCCTTTTAGATACCCTACCACCCTCCTATATAAAGAAGCGAGGGTCCTGACAGTGCGCCAACTGTTCGTACAACAAACAATTATGAAACAGCATAGCCTCTTAACATATTCCCCCTCTCTTTCACGTGGCAAACGCAGATTCGACCCCGTGGACAGCGATCACAACCGGCTTTCGACCAAGTTCTCACAGCGATTCTTCTGCCACCTCGGTCGTTATCTCTATAATAAAATTAACAAAATTCTTCCTATTTATGACCTTAACAAGATTAAATGTAAAATGAAATTAACTAGCTGGATCAAGGAGTTAAACTACCTTGAAACTGAAAAAATCCTAGCTGTCTCGGTATAGATCACGATTTAAATATATTATTTATTAAATAAATTTACTAGGTATATACTTTCTACATCAATATTATTTAAGTATCTATAATTATGTCCAGGCAATAGAAACTTCTACATTCTGACTCACTACACAAAACCACACTCTACACTTTCCTTCATCCCCACACAATAGGTACTAACCATACTAACACTATATAGATTTAGAATCATTTTAATAATTGTTAAATGACTCGAGACCACTGTCTGATTTTGGAATGTTATACAACCTAAAGGGTGGAGACCTGGTGTCCTGAAATACAGGCCTCAAGCCTAGTTTAGGCACCAGTCTCCCGCAATATACTTACTGTATCCACCTGTTCCATAAAAATATGTACTCAATGTGTATTGTGGCGAGAAAATAAATAAATAATTATTATTATTATTATTATTTCTAGCGCTGCTAGAAATATCACTTTGGACAACACAAACACACTTGCTAGCGCTTTTCCTAATGATAGCGGCAAAGCTATCCACACGCGCCTCAGCAAACATCCCTGACGCACTACAACGCCATGGCAGCCCCAACAGTACCCTGAGTGCATTATTATATTGGACACGCAGGTTGCTGTATGCCCGTTGCGAATAACTGACCCACTGGTTGCAGGTGTAGAAGGATTGGCAATATGCTTTAAAAAGCGTGATTTTAACTGAATTCGTACACCGTGCAAACCTGCGGGCCAGCATGTTACAACGGACAGCCAGCGACCTGCGTTCCCTTTCTATATTTACTTTATCACATAAATCATCGGCAGACAGGTCATGACAGGTGGTTATGACAGGTCGTTGTAAAAAGCCAAAAACCTTTGAAAGCGCAACTTGTCTACGCCCTCAGCACTTTCAAAAATATCAGAACCAATGTTTACTCCAAAAAGTATCCTTATTTGTACGAGTATATCGATTGTTATCTGCCAAACTTCTTAATTATGGCGGTATTACTTATATATGAGTCCAGCCCTCGAGATGATTAATCTAACATCATCATCATCAGCCTTTTGAAGTAAGCTGTACACCAATAAGTCACAACCCTGGTTTCTTTCATCCGGCGACTACCAGTCACTTTGCGTTGATTGCCGCTCCACCTAGCCTGAGGGCATCCAAACTGTTTCTTCACCACATACTTTTAAGGTTATATTACAGTAGCAAAATGGTTTTTGCATTGCCTTCTATCTCTAAGTTCACGATGAACCGAAAACCGACATGACAGATGCCTGGTGACCCAAAAAGTCGAACACCAATGTCGAATTATCAAAATTAAGTCATCATTATCTTCCTGATCTTGTCCCATTCTATTTGGGATCGGCGCAACATGTTTTCTTCTTTCTTTCTCTCCAGTCAGACGTCACAGCATCATTTACTCCTTTCTCTTTCATATCATTCCTCACACAATTCATCCATCTTCTCTTTTGCCTTCCTCTCCAATTATCAAAATTACCTATACCGCCATAATTGGCACGATTATTAACATTTAACTTTTTAGACCTGAATTTCGCAAAATTTTCTCTTCGCGCCATTTTCGTCACTCACAGGTGAAAGTGCCAGTGTTGCCAGTGTTGCATAAAGGTGAAAAACGTCAAAAAACCTACAGTTTATTACGCTAGCTGCTGGTACCGAGTTGAAACTGCAAGGCATTCGTGTACTGCTGCTAATCAGTGCGCGGCAATCCTTATGAGATGGTCTAATTATTTGTTAGTAGGGTTGCCAGTGCTGTTGGAAAGGTGATTAACTTTGAAGAGGATCTAATCGGGGTTATTAAAAATCCTCACACCTACTTTTGTCTACTGCTAAACAGACCCACCTTTAGCAAAAGAACAATTTCGACGTCTCCTAAAGTTGCGGGTTGTCTAAGAGGTGAATGATTTACTTGATGTGGCCCCTGCTATATTGATGCTTGCTAAGAAACTGCCAATCTTGTATCACAAGGTTTTTAACCAACTACCCATTCATTTGACAGCCTCAATACCCCAGATAGATGCCCCCCCAGGAGGATGATCTTTTAGTGCTGTACTGAGCAAATCTGTTAAATAATACTAAAATTACTACTACAATTCGGTTTCTAAAATCCCTAAAAAATTGATCTGATGTGTGTAGTTATTAAAATTCGCGTTACGGATGGTATTCATAATTCTGATACTCTTCATTAATGCAGTCAACTCATCGTCAGGTAGTCCACCAACCTGTTCGCGAACCTATTACATAAAGAAGTCCTAACACTCCATCGACGATAAAACCACTAGCGATCGAAGATTGTCATCTCGTCTAGACCTCAGACTAGATAATCTAGGCATAGTCGGTAGCCCTGTACATATTGAGCTATCTCGGCAATCTTTACTTAACTAAATTAATTTACCTCACCTCATACGATGAGTGAGATCCGACGATAATGATTACAATATTATGAACCGCCAAGTTAATATAGCTAAAATATATTCATCGCAATTACTTGAGCACGTCGTTAGCGGGTTGTGTATGGATGAGTGCCATGCAGTTGTGTACATAGGTTTTGCTTGTAATAACTGTGTTTGTTTTGCATATTTTTATCAGATTGTGCATTTTAATGAGATCCAGTTGAACATACATCATCTGCCTAACCCTTTCCCATCTATGTTGGGGTCGGCTTCCAGTCTAACCGAATGCAGCTGAATACCAAATGGTATTCAGCTGCATTCGGTTAGACTGGAATATAGCATATATATATAACATAGAGCGACTCTCTATCTGACCTCCACAACCCAGCAAGTACTGGGTAATACGATACCTTTTGGTAAGACTGGTTGTCAGATTTTCAAGCCACTACCTTTAAAGACTGAAAAAGAGCTACAAATGATAGCCGAGACCAACGGCTTAACGTGCTCTCCGAGGCACGGAGGAAACTTGGTATGGAATGAGTGGTCACCCAGCCACGGACCAACCTAGGCAAGCGCGGCTTAACCTAAAGATCGGCCCGAGCGGCTGTTTATTTAGCCCCGAGCTTCTCCAGTTAAACATACAAATATTATTAAAAGATATATGTATAAAATAGATATCGACAATGTTCCCACAGCCGGGATACGTCTAATCTGTGCAAGGGAGTGGGCCATGATCCACCACACGGTCCCAGTGCGGATTGATAATGTCAGGGCTGCGGGACTGTTCGAAAGAGTTACCGCGGCCCTGGAACACAAAGGGCAAGGAAGGAACATGGATGGGTTTTAGTCAGTACAAGTCTGACACTCCCTTCCGCTTTGCCTAGAGCGGCAGAAGTCATTTTATGATTTAGCATCGTTAAAAAAAAAAGGAATGAAAACGGTGAAAGTACTGTATTTGCCCATTCCCTAGCGTAGATCTCTATGGAGAAGAACGGGCAAGAAACGAAGTTTTGGTTTTAGGACTTTTAGGACTGGCCGGTTTCCTTATGCGATTTCCTATAACTCCATTTCGAGAACCACTTTTCAAGTTTCATGTTATAGATCTATGCTTTTCAATGAAATTTATAAAATGAACTGCTATTTTTGTGGTTTCAAGTCAAAAAGATAAATAACAGTAATAGATCGCATACTTGACAATCACGGACTCGACACTTTTAACAGGCAGTCAGGTTTCGCACTGATGGCTATGAGGTTAGATCAACATCTCGTTAGTTGCAGTAGTGGGGTCAAGGGCTTGATCCTCAGGAGAGCACTCGACGGCTCCGCACGCATTTCCAACATATATACTTCCTTTTTGCTTCTGTAGTAGTGGACATTAGAAAAATATCCTTGTAGGAATACATAAGATTTGGAACTTGGTATGATTACATCACTATGAAAAATGTACAGCTATTTACTGGGGCGTCGGGGGTCGGGGGTCACGTGGTGGTTTCCGGCCACCGTAGACGCGGACCTGTGGACGGTGAGTAATGGGCTAGCTCGCCGTCCATCCGACTTTTGACGACAGGCCGTGTAGACACGCGCGCCTCAAAGAGATGTCAGCACAGGGAGGGTCCCGAGGCAAGGGCCGATGCCTGCCAGGGCTGCGGGTCTGTTTGAAAGAGATACCGCGGCTTTGGAACACAAAGGGTAAGGTTAAGGAACATGGATGGGTTTTAGTCAGCACAAGTCTGATACTCCCTTCCGCTCTGCCCAGAGCGGGAGAAGTCATTTGATGATTTCCCATCCATAAAAAAAAGGGCGTCTCCTGAGCAAGCGGTCCTTCATGGGTTTGAGACGAGAGCAGACGAGTATTTTAAGATTATTACATCATTGACCTAACATTCTTGGTCTAGTGACTATGAGTATACGGTCCTGGGTTCGATTCCCAGGTCGGAAAAAGTGTTATTTGGTTTTTCCATCAGGAATTTCTCAGTAGCAGCCACGGAGTCTGGATTTGCGCCCGGTTGATGGCAATAGACTAACCACCAATTACATGGGACTTAAATATAACTGGCAAAATTTGGGTGTGCTAGATACCCCTCTGCTTAACCCTTCGGGGATTACAGGCGTGATTTTATGTTTTGTTATGACCTAACATTTTTATATGTTTTGTTCATTAGAATTTATCGATTCGCTCTAAATTGTGAGCAATTGAAATACCAGTACTAGGCTGTACAATCTCGGGCAAATGTGGAATGTCCAATAGCTCACCGGCAACGAGTGCGATCCGTCGAGTCACGCTGGCAGTGACACACGCCGCAGAAAGCGTGACCACATGTTACAATTAGCCGTATCTCCCCGCGAGGTGTCCGCTGCCATCTCGATAGCGAGGTGAAATGCTATCGTTTGTATTGCACACAATAGCCTTAGGGTGTGCCCATTTGGTGTGGTTTTTGGATGGTATTATTCCCAATTTTGGTCTCCGAAGTAGTGACGAAGGAAAATAAAAGGTCACCTCTTTGATCCATAAAAAAAACTGAATCAAGGTAAAAAAGTTGGAGGATTATAATGGTGATATCTTTGTTTTTTTCTTGAACACTCAAAGGTTCGAAGTCAGTTATGTTGATGGTGTTGGGAGTATTCCAATTACAGACAGATATCACTCTGGGGTCTATTTAAAAAAATAACGTTCAGGTTAAATAAATTGGGATAAGGGTAGAGGATTGATGATGATGATGAATGATGTTCAGGATATCAGAACCTTCTCATTATAAAAGAGAACAATAAACTTGACCCCATGGTTGACATGAAGAGAAAACGCAAAGAACGTAAACTTTGCAATTTTCCAAAATCATACAAGTCAATGTTTTCTAAATAAAATGGTATCTCCTGTCTCCCATGTGAACGGTAGCTTACCGGAGCTACAGCTAGAGTTTACCTTATCTGCGCACTTTGTTTACTGCGGCCAGCCGTTACGGAGTTGAGAGCGCCAAAACGACGAACATTATCACCGCTCCTATGTCACTAACCTTACCGGTCTATTATAACGCTGCGGCTCTTGTTGGGGTAAAAGGTGACTGGGTTATGATGGTTGGACTTCAGTTTTACAGGTTAAGCTGGATTTTAAAATGTGAATACTCTTTTATGTCAAACAAATTCGGTTGATATCAATTAAATCAGAGCAGTTAATTGTAAGATTATGAAGATATATCTCTTTTGCCGCTTCAGTAATATTGTTCCTAAAAATTTGATGGCGCAGTTAATGTACAGACGCCAGAATTTAGCCACTATAATCTTTAATAGATTTTTAACTCAATCGTTCAAGCATTAGGTTCCAGGTTGGTTGGGAAAATCTGACAGTTTCGGGTAGGTTGACCTGCTGGCGAGTGTACATTTGTGAAGTTATATGTGAAAATTGTATTGAACAAAAAAAAGATGGTAACGAAACTCCGATCATACGCCATAAGATCCATAAGCAATTAAAATATAGCATTTCAAAATTACTATTACAATATACCGCTTCCACGTGCTTAATCTTGCAAGAAGTATCATAAAAAATCTTCAACGTCCCTTCTACATTAATTAAACTATTCATGAGCCCACAATTCAGTTGAGGGAGCATATCGCGGTATCCTGTTATTACCTTCAGATTCAGTTCCGGTCGGCAGACATCGGGTGCTCGATGGAGTGCATCTTCACTTTTTGTGGCCATGCTAATT